>OX465478.1:19235134-19845645 GCA_950022335.1 Eurois occulta
TTTAAATCCATTGGTAATAGCATTTCTCGTATTGTTTCGTTTCGGAATTTATGATCATTGCTATTCAAAATGTTTAGGCACATTTTTTGTATCCTATTTATAGTATCTCTCGCTTCTTCTCTGATCATAAAACTTAAACTATTATGATTACACACCTGTAAGCTTTAATTTGACGTACTGTATGTCAATGTACATGAATATTTTTTGTAAGGGCACAGCTCTATACAAATTCCGGCCATGTCATTTAGCTTATCATACAATCGTCTCCGTGGCGCATTAGTCGAGCGTGCGATAAATAATTACTTACTGCGCCGGCGCCGTAGGATCGAATCCGACTGCCAACAGCTTAATGTTTTTGTATGTTTTAATAAAATATTTTACATTTGTTTGTTCAATTCATTGCTTAACTATTAGCAAGTCTCTTTATATTTGGGTTAGAATGTATTAGTTGTCTACCCTCTAAAAATGACAAATCATGTTTAAGTTAGTAGTTTAAGTTCATCGTCATAATGCTATTGACTATCGGGCTTTCGTTACGTTTTTAGACATTATACCCTGCGTTTTTTGAGAAGTGCTTTTATTTGTGAATCAATATGAATCATTGAACCACACTTTTATGAGCTGAAATAATTCTTTTGCATGAGCAAAATGTTTCAATTAGTGAAATTGCGAGACGTTTAAAGATATCGGTGAGTAACAAAATGTTATTATGATGTTTAGAAGTTTAATATGTTTAAATAATCCACATGTTATTGATTGTTGTTTTTTGTAACAATATTTTATTATTGTTCACAGAGAAGGACTGTGCAATTGTGGGTCCATCGTTATGCAGATTCGGGAAGCATTGATCCTTGCCGACCGGGACCAAAGGCTGGATTTGCATTCACAGATTGGCATCTGATATAGTTGCTACGCATACCGCTGAGCCCTTCCTCACTACTCGTTCCACGGCAACTAAACATGACGTGACATTACAAACTGTACGAAACCACTTGCGAGCAGCTGGTGTGAAATGTTGTAGGCCAGCCAAGAAAATTTGAATGTCAGATATTCACAGGCAAAACCGGGTACGCTTCGCAAGAGAATATTTGGATTTTGATTGGTGCAATAATATAGTTATATTTAGAGATGAAAAATGTTTTAAATCAGACAAGGACGGTCGCAAAATATTGTGGCGAAAAGATGGTGAGCGCTATCATAAAAAAAAATATTCTTCCATGCAGGTCTAGTGGAGACATTTACTTCGTGCATGAATAAGTCATAGATAGCGAAGGCGCACCAATAGGATATTAATAAAAATATCAGGGGGTAATTCGATTTGTTTTATGTGAGTGATGTTATTGTTAGTGAGATAACAATTTAGGATACCTGTATCTTAATATCTATCTTATTAACATGTTTATTCATTTCACTAATAAATAAATTACCCACTTGAATAAGAAAAGTAACGTTATTTCTTGTCCGACTTAGAATATTTGTCATGCACAAAACTTTTTAATTTGTAATTATAATATAAAAAAAAACCTAGTCAATAAATGTTGTTGATTTCTTAATACAAATTGTTTAATTTTTACTTCCATATTTTTTTTCGAATAATGTTCTTATTATCAGGTAAATTACAATAAAAATTCAACAAAATGAAAATAAAAGTTTTTTAATAATGCAAAAAGTTGACGCCAGCGGCGCAGATTCGATCCTACGACACTTGATTTACCAGCCGAATGATTACACATCTATGCCACGACACCAGTTAGTCATAGGGTTAAATTGATGCTTCATATTCTTTACCTCATATTATACATATACTATAGTGAAGCAAACACTAACAAATAGGCGAAGTAATACACCAGTTGATTTTACGCACACCAACATCTTTGTGGTGTGCCCTGCAAACCGATCTAATTTGCCCCGTGTACATAACGTTGCTTGCGAGAAATGCAAGTCTCAACATCCAAGATGCGTTTCTCGCAAGCAACGTTATTGCAACCGATTTTTTCTGTTATTATTAAGCGATCGAAAGTTTGCGAAAATGTCGGTATCTATGTCGAGACTGCCGGCCCAGGTCACAGAAGACTGTTACGGTCGGTAATGGCGTATTAGGCTGCGGACAGATGGCGGTGAAGGTAAAAAATGGCGATGAATGGATTGACACAATGGTCAATAGAGCTACTGACAACGGATATGTCATGATGACGGATGAAAAATATTGTAAATTCTACAAATATGGCGTCGTGTGCGCTATTGCAAATCGAATTGGAAATGGCTATTATATGAAGTTACGATTTAATTGCAATATGGTAAACGTTGCTAAAACAGAACTGAGTGACTTAAACACGTGGCATGAAAAATTAGCGCACCAAAACGTCGATCACGTAAAGAAAGTATTGCAGAAAAATAACATAGAAGTAAAACAGCATTCGGTTCCCAAATGTGAAGATTGTTTACAAGGAAAAATTCACCGCTTACCTTTTATGAGTAGTAACTATACTAGCACGAAGACATGCGAACTGATACACGCTGACGTGTGCGGCCCTATGGAAGAGGCCTCGCTAGGCGGGTCGAAGTATTTTGTTTTGATGAAAGATGACTTTTCAAACTTTCGATGTGTTTATTTCATCAAGAACAAGAATGAAACCAAAAAATGTATTGAAGATTTCCTGAGCAAGGCGAAAACCATTACAGGAAACAAGGATATATTGTGCAGAACTGACAACTGTTTGCAGTTCATAAATAAGGATGTGAAGGAGCTATTCTCAGGTCGTGGGATAACACATCAACGGTCTGTACCTTACACCCCGGAGCAAAATGGTAAAGCGGAATGGGAGAACAGAACGTTGGTGGAAGCTGCCCGGACCATGTTACATGCGAAGAATCTATCCAAGCAACTATGGGCTGAGGCAGTACATACAGCTGCTTTTGTTCTTTATAGAACTGGGAAGAGTAAAACAGAAGGAAAATCACCCTTTGAAGTTTGGACAAATAAGACATTTGACATTAACACATTGAAAGTGTTTGGCATTCCAGTGTTTACGCATATTCCTAAAGAAAGAAGAGTTAAGTGGGATAAAAAAGGTGAAAAAGGATTGATGGTGGGGTACAGCGAGGATGTCAAGGGGCATAGGGTATATTTTCCCCAGAAAAATACAGTAGAAATAAAAAGAGATTTGGTCTTCATAGAAAATGAAGTAAATAATTCTCAGAAATCATCTGAATTAACAATTTTGGAAGACCAATCACCCCTGGAAAATGAGACTATTATAAATGAAAAAAACAACTTTGTTAATACACCTGGTAAGGAGAGAGATGAGGAGGTGACATTTGAGACTGGGTCAGAAAGTGATTATGTACCAAGTGCAATTGACTCAAGTCTTAATAGTTCTGATGATAATGCTCAGTGTAATCTGCGTGGGATAACTCCTAGAAGAAGGAAACAAACCTCATTTTATATGTGTAATTATGTGCAAAATGACTGTGACCCTGTGACATATAAGGATGCAATGGACAGAAGTGATGCTTCTAAATGGAGGGAGGCTATGGACATAGAACTGAAAACATTGCATGAAAATAATGTGTGGGATGTGTGTAATGTGCCTGTTGATCAAACTCAAATTGTAAGTAGCAAATGGGTTTTTAAAATTAAAAGTTCAAATCAATATAAAGCCAGGTTAGTGGCTAGGGGTTTTGAGCAAAACAATGTATTTAGTTTCCAAGACATTTATGCTCCAGTAGCAAAACTTGCTACTTTTAGAATCCTTGTTGCTGTTGCTACCAAATTAAAGTTAAAAATTGACCAAATGGATGTTACCGGAGCATTTTTGTATGGTGATATCAAAGAAGATGTGTATATTCAGCTGCCAGAGGGTGCTTATGATAATAATAAAAACATTGTAAAACTGAACAAATCCTTAGGCAGTTTGATGTACAGGGTACAAGGCCAGATTTAAGTTTTGCAGTTACAATGTTAAGTAGATACCAAAATTGTGCTAGTAATGAGCTATAAACTGCTTTGAAGAGAGTATTACGCTATGTAAAACATACTATAGACTATAAGTTAATAATTATATAAATATACAGATGCTGGTTTGGAAGGCTTTTGTGATGCAGATTGGGGTGGGGATTTAAAAGGAAGAAAGTCTACAACTGGTTACATGTTTAAATTTTCAAATTGTTTGATATTATAGAGTTCAAAAAAACAAGCCTCAGTGAGCCTGTCATCAACTGAGTCTGAGTATGTTGCGATGAGCATGGCTGCCAGTGAAGCTTGTTGGATAATAAATATACTAGCTGACTTTGATTTCCAAAATATTTGCCCAGTAAATATCTTTTGTGACAATCAGTCTGCTATTTTAACTGCATCAACAGAGTCAATTAAACGCTTAAAGGAGTCTACACACCAAACCCGCCGACCCGCCGACACAGCCCGGCGGCTTGGTGTCGGCGACTTTGCTTCAAGAATCATGTCGGCGACTCGTACCCGCGCGTGCAAGTCGGCGGCATGGCCGGCGACTTGCGTACGCGCACGCTCAGTTGCCCGCCGACACTCCAGCGATAGTGACGTGCTTGTGTTTTTTTTTGCGATTTTCTGCAATAATGGAATGGGACGAAGAAACCACTCTAAAGTTAATAAATTTGTATCATATAAAGGAATTATTATGGAATCCAAAACACTTGGATCACAAATGTAGACCTAAACGTTTTGATGCACTAAATGAGATGGCAAACGAATTAAATACAAATGTCACAGAAATAGAACGGAAGATAAAAAATTTGACGAGCCAATATTATAGAGAAAGAAAAAAGACGATTGAATCAAAAAAGTCTGGAACCAGCGCAGATTCTGTTCATGAGAGCAAGTGGTTTGCCTTTAAATCTTTGAATTTCTTGCTCAATAAAAATAAACCTACTGGAACAATCGATACGGTATGTAACATTTCAGTGATGTTGTATTATTTTATTTCTAACCTAATTATTAGAGCACACAAGAATAATATGTAAGCTTGGCCCGAGTGAAGAGAGGCGCGCGGTAAATAAAGACATAGGTACTTATTTTATCTGCCTTTGTTGTTGCGCTGCCGCTATTGTTATTGCACCGAAATATTTCCTAAACAAATTATTTCTTGGAATGGCATGTGCACAGATATAATAGTCATTGCAAATGTATTTTTTTAAAACTAACAACTCTTTTCTCAACAATCTTTTAATTTCGCCGAATTTCTATTATAAACTGAGAGATTCCGTACCATTTTCTTTTTTTTTCTTTTTAGGTTGTTTTAGAAATATTATTATTAATTATTATTTACATTGATAATAATTATCAATGTAAATAATAATTAATAATAATATTTATCAATAATAATAATTATCAATGTAAATAATAATTAATAATAATATTTCTTAAACAATTAGTATTAGGTATGATTTATGACCATTGTCTTTTTTTTCATATATTCCGTGCGGTGTACCTACTCGCGGGTAAAAGCTAGTGTATAATACATTTCATAAGTAAACTGTTGGTGATTCAAATAAAATATTATTTCAGGAGATAACAGCAACTGACAATAATGCCCAACATGCGGACAATGATGCTCAACATGGGGAAAACGATTCACCTCAAACGTCAAACATCATTCCCCAAGCGAATAAACGTTATAAACCTAATCCAAGTAATGAGATGGTGTCGGAAGCATTAAATTTAATGAGAACAGTCAGTCAACGGACAAATCAAAAAATAAAAGATGAGGACGATTTGTTTGGCGAATATATTGCGACACAACTTAGAAAATTTGATAAAACAACAAAGGCAATAATAAAACATCGGATTAACAATATCTTTTTTGAAACCGAAACTGGATATCGTTCAGACATGTTCGAAGCTTCGCCAAGACCTTCTACTTCCCATAGTCATCCAGGATATTATACAATGGATCAATGTGATGTAAATTCCTACTACTCATCATCCAACTCTGCCGTAACAAACCCTGTTTCACCGCCTCTTGGTGAACCTTCAACATCTTCAATTGAACCTTCGTTACGTGTGTCGCTTCAAGAGAGTGGTGATATTGAGAACATATTATCATCTATTGAGTCAGATAAATAGGTTTATTCCACAAATCCCCACCGTATGCACTCTGAGAATAACCCTATCACCTGATGCGAGATAACGTTATGTAGGCACAAGTATTTCGTCTTAATGTTGTTGTCATAGAATCGTCATAGTATACTCAAAATGCATAAAAACATCAGTGGGGATTTCGCGGTGGGGATCTATAGAATAACTCGGTAAATAAAACCACTTATAAATGAACAAAAACAAGTGATTTACGAAGTTTTTAATACAAATTATAATAAAAATACAAGTACTAATACAAGTATGAGTTTCATTAAAACTTACGAGTTAGTCATTGATCATTCTGCCATGGTAATCTCCCGACATCGGAAAGAAAATATTGAACCAATTCTGTCCTTATAACCTCAGGAGATTGTGTCCTTGTAACCTCAAGGGAATGTGTATTGTCTTGTCTAGGCAAGTCAGCAAACAAATTATTTTCACGTGGTTCCCTGCGCCAATCTCCTGGATTGATTTCTCCCCTACTATTTTCAGTATCATATTCATTTTGTTGTATTATACCATGTCGTTTTACATAATTGAACAAATGAATACATGCCAATGTTACAATAGTAACTTTTTGTGGATTTAGCTGGATGGGTTTGTTAAATATCTTAAATTGTTTTGTTAACTGTCCAAATACGTTTTCAACTACTCTTCGACCTCGACACATGCGATAGTTGTACACTCTCTTGGGAGACCCTTTCGCATGATTACCATCATAAGGTTTTAAAATATTGGTTTGTAAAGGAAACGCATCGTCGCCCAAAAAAAAATAGGGTACTGGCATAATTCTTCCAGGTAGAGGTTTTTTATCTGGCAAATTTAAATCATTATTATATAACATTCTGCATAATGAAGAGTTAGCAAATACACCACCATCGGAAATGCGACCCTGGCACCCCACATTAGCGTATAAAAACTTATAATCTGCATCCACTAATGCAAACAGTACAATACTGAAATACATTTTATAATTAAAATAATCGCTTCCACTTCGTGCTGGACATTGAATTCTAATGTGCTGCTTAATGTGTAGTGTGTATGTAGTGACGTTAATGTGTGTTGTACCTATGTGTATGTAATCTATTCTATATAATCATGTGTAACCTTAAATTAAAGAGAGTATTACTTGGGCAGTCGAGTGTGTCATTTCTTACCACAAATACCTCCAACCTTACATGGCGACCCTGCCAGCGGACATCGCCGCGCGTTCGCGTTACCGCCGTACCATATAAGGGTAGTAAGTTTTAAACAAAAGTACTAAGTGAAGCTGAGCTAAGATGGATTACAATATTTTAATTGCAAGCGGCTGTGACAAGTCGAAATCAGGTCGTTACTCACGGAAAATACGAAATTAATAAAAATGGGAAGTACCCAGACTAAAGAAGAGACCGTGGTGGTGCAAAACGCAGCTGGAGGAACTAATAATACGCATCTGGAACAGATGAAATTTCATATATCCACCATCACCATACTGATGATCATAGTGGTGCTGGTTCTGGGACTCGGCGTGCTGTATTTTTTGCTGCAAATGTATCGGCGTTGTCATGTACGCTGGATAAATCAGGAGATATACAGGAGTGCTATATCAAGAAGATCAGGAGCGAGACAATCAGGACAATCCTCGGAGAAAGGACGACCGAAGGGCGACATAGTATGACAAAAGATAGCGGTCACCAATTTACGCATCTGCAATCTAAGTGAAAGTGCTAAAAACAAAAAAAATGTGATAAGTGATGTGGTAAATATAGTGAAATCTTATATTCAGAAAACAACGGGCATCGTAAAACGGACACAGAACTTTATTAGTTAAGTGCATAATCGTAACAACAACTGTAATCCTAGTAAATAATAATTGTGTAACATTGTACTCGTAACTGTAATCAATTAAGTGTTTGAACAACTAAATATGATGGTAAGTAATGGCAGATGTCTTAGAACTTCTATATAAAGAATTGAAATGTATTAAAACATATTTAATTAAACTAGGCCCAAAGCGTAGGCAAGGAAAGGTATTAGAGAAAAAGTTGTGGGAATCAAAGGGAATTTATGATAAATATACAGATATAATCAAGGAGATATCCGATGATATAACGAAGGGTAAGGTAGGACATAGTGAAAAGATATTAATAGATAAGTTTTGTATAGATTTTAAGTCACTGTATAACCAAATTTTAGATTTATGCGCAATGTCAAGTACGAGTAGTACTAGCGAGGATACAAAAATGGAGACTTTTGATTTGAAAGTAGCTCTTAATTTATTACCAATGGTAAGAACTGATAATGAATCTTCGCTTAAGCAATTTATTGACAATGTAGAATACTATAGCTCGTTATTGGCTAGTGATGAGTGTAACAAGAAGTTAGTACAGTTTGTTTTGAAGAGCAGGTTGTCTCAGAATGCTAAATTGCAGTTACAGACAGAATATTCGAATGTTGGTGATTTGATAAATGATATGCGTAGAGTTCTACTGCCTCAAAAGTCACCGTTTGCAATACAAAATAAAATTCATCAGTTAAAGCAAAATGAGCTGTCAGTTCAGGATTATGGTAACCAACTTTCGGAACTTTTCGTGGATCTGACGGTGTCTCAAGCCAAAGGTAATTTAGAGACATATAAAACGATTAAACCCTTGAATGAAAAGCTAGTTATCAAACGGTTTGCCGATGGCTTGCGAAACCGCCGTCTTTCAACTATCATTGCAGCTAGGAACTACGAATCCATGAAGGACGCTGTACAAGGAGCGAAGGATGAAGAAACATCCATAGCAGGCCCGTGTTCGGGTTCCGGCGAGATCCTAGGTATGTATTCTTCTAGAGGAAGACAACAGAACAACCGTGGAGATTATCAAAATAATAATTATAACAGGACATATTATAATAGGGGACGAAACAATGATTTCAGTTCTCGTCGAGGCTACCACAACCCTCGTGGGGGCCAGCAGACGCGCCAGCAGAGCCGCGGGGCAGCACATCGAGGCCGAGGAGCACCATGGCGCGGTAGAGGTAGGACGTATTATAAGAGTCGCAGTAACCAAGGGATAAGCCAACCCCCCAAAGACACAAATAAACATGCGGTTAATGTACTAACGGGACTAGAAAATCAAGACAATGGAAATGAGTTTTTTCGTGAATAATGTTATTTTCGCAACAGACTCTAACTATCATATTAATTTAACCTGTAATAGCAAATCATATTCATGGTTAGTTGACACCGGTGCTACAATTTCGGCTTTAAAATATAAACATGTACTAGAACAAAACATTCCACTCCATAAAGAGGACATAGTCATAAATGGCATTGGTGGCAAAGTTCATGCAATGGGATATGTTTGTTTAACATTGTTTTCGGGTGATCATCACCTTAATTGTAATAAGTTTTATGTTTTCGATACTCTGCCATGTCGAGCAAATGGCATCATCGGTCAAGATTTTATTAATAAACACAGGTCCATATTAGATTTCAGTAATGACACTATAACATTGTTGACTCAAAGTAATTTAAAAATAGTTTTACCTTTACTGAGTTATAAAAACACACTGGAAAGGATGATGGGCAAATTTGTATGGAGCTTGGTCCAAGAAGCTCCACGATTGAAACATGTGCCAAAGTAAAGGCCTATATTCCTGCTTCAAAGTGACAGAAGAGCATCAAAGTTAGTCCTGGTGATTTTGAGAAAAAAAATATTTTTTTTATCGTGTAGTGAATATTAAGTAACTAGGTAATAAGACTACTGCTGTTCTCCAAAGTAGTTTTGTACAAAAATATGTTTTTTAAATGTAACTGGCTACTATTGTCTACATATCCAGGGGTCTGTTTCATAACTAGAGAGTATAGATCGAAGCGAAGGTATCGTTTAAAAAATAAAACAAAAGATAACATTATCATACATTTTTATTAAAAACATCTTACACTAATGTCTGTCATTCTATAAATACTCGTCTAATATTAAATCTAAAAATCTAGCTGGTTGATGCACGGCTTCCTGATAACGGGCATACCCAAGGTACCAAGCTACCACCATGACATGGGCGCAGCATCCCACGGTGCGTTTTCCAGCTTTGCACGAGCAATAATAGTGCTCAATGGCATCCAAGCCACTGGTATTATCTTTTATTACAATATAGGAGTAATACTTTCGTGACCGGGTGTGTCTCGATTGGATTTTGCCCCTTAAAAGACAAAGACTCTCTCCTTCAATTCCAACAGCATTTAAATCAGCAGTCACTCGTTCATCATCTCTATAAAGATCTATAGAATACTCGCCGTCGTCATCCTGCACGTGCTCGGCGTAATAACTGTTGGCCAGTTTTAATTGGTAACATCCCACTGCAAACAATAGCAGGTCGTCTTCGGTGAGCCTTGGAAACATTTCAAGGCCAGGTAGTCCTGCGGCCATACTTTGAAATGCAACTCTTTGCCCGTTCAGCCGATTACGTTGCACGTATTCGGCCAATACATTTGGCATTTCATTCCTCATTGATATTCTTTCAAGAAATGCAGGAGCATGTTCATTGTCCATGCAAGGAACATGAAATGCGTTTGTTAACGCAGCTGCAATTCTATAATCAGCAAACATGTGGCGCATTGCGTTGTGATTATATTCCTGTCGGAATAACTTGAAGTCTCTTTTTATCCGGCCATTCACATTTTCGACCACCCATCTCACCATTGTCAACATTCTGGACTCATTGGCTTGGGTGGTGGTCAATTGAGTCTCACCGACCGTGACAGTGGCTGGCATATGAGGTTCAAAGCCGTATGCCTCTAATTCACTCATTGCGTCTCTGAATCCTCGGTCGAGGATAAAAACGTCCCCACTATTATAAAAACAATGAAATGGATGTTCTTCATTGTGCAAGATTTCAGTTGTGATTGTTGAATCGGACTTTTTGGCTTCATGAGGCCCAGTTACATCTATGATGTACCCATCACTGCATACAATCATGAATACTTTCAATAAGTTGAGGAACTTGTGTGGGCTATAAGTTTTCATTTGGAATCCGAAGTTACTGCTTTTAAATATGTAGATATAGGTCCCATCAATGACGCTAATGAGGCGGTTGTTTTCAGGGGTTCCAAAAAGTGCATTGGGTACCAATAGGTTTCGTTGCAGCAGTCTCTCTCGCTCAATATGGTCCCATCCAAGATGGCGAGGAACAAAGTCTTGAATTAATGCATCTCTGGCCACTTTCATTAATCGTTCCAGTTTTCTACGACTCATGTGAAAAATCAGTGCTAACCTAACATTCGGTTCTCCGGTTGTTAGCTTCGCAAGCATTATAGCAAGAGCAGTTATCGGTTCATTACATTCACGAAGTGATGGTGTTTCATTTAATATTGTAGAAATATCTTCCTTAGATCGACCAGTCCAAAAATACAACTCATCATCATCTATCTCTTCCAGATTTTCAAAGTCATACATTCTTCTTTGTCCTGCAACTTGCTTTACCGTGGTAATTAAGTCAGTTATCTGCTCACTGGTAAAACTGTGACTTAGGTTTGGTGCATTGAATAATTCACTCCAATCATCAGACTCCGAATGAAACTGACACGTTCGTGCAGATTCGGGAACATAATAGTTATTCTCCATTAACAATCGCTTTTTTACAGCATCTGTAACACGCCGCCGAGTCCTACGACGACACCCGAAAAACATACAGGCATTCGACGTGTTAGGAGGCCGAGAATAAGTTGGTAATTCAATCATAGCAACTTCTTGCATCACGGCATCTACTTGTTGTTCTGGATGGTGTTGGTGATTTGGGTCAACGCCTTCAACGTGTGGAGGTTCTGCGACATCATCATTTGGTTGTTGTATGTTTGCTGGTTGAGGTACATTGTTCAAAACCCCTATCCAGCACGGTCGACAAACGTATTCAGCGTTGTTAAACTGTATCTGCAACAAACAAAAACACTATTACTACTTATAATTAATTCGTTACAACCCATATATGTCCCACAGCTGGGCACGGGGTCTCTTTCCGAATGACGGAAAGGTATGGGCCATTCTCAACCACGCGGGCCCAATGCGGATTCGTGGAGGATTTGTAAGGTTAGTGGCCAATCTTAGTCAGGAGATAACAAGCCGCCCATGAAGCCCATGACTTGGCTTAGCGACTGTTACGAAAACAGCCGGCACCAACGGCTTAACCTCTTGGAAAAAGCCACTAAAGGTTAGATACTCAGACGGTCACCTATCCAAGTCCTGACCTCGCCATACGTTTCTTAACTTGAGTGATCGATAACGAACACACAAGCGCAATGTACTGCGAGCGCCTCACTAATATAATTGCATGTACTATATTCTGCGCATTACGAACTGAGGCTTAGCGCCATAAATCATTCTCCTATGTCTATCTCCCTCACACTCGTGGAACATCAGCGCATAACAAAGATTCTGTAACAACAATGCCTTCTCAACTCAACCCAAGTGTGGGGTGCGCGAGCGCAGGTGCCTGTTTTGACCTGTACTTACTTTTATTATTTTAGTTGAAGGAAAACTAACAGAATTATTATTTCGTCAAATAACTCACTATCGTCACCGTTAAACCGTTTTTGGTAATTCATTACAACTCCAACAAGCTTAGTTTGTACCTCGTGTCGATTAAGTCACACCGACATGACGGTACGATCTACTACGCGACAGGGCGATCGCGGGAAGGTGAGCGGGGAAGCGGGCGGGGGCGCTGCATTCCAGCGAGGTGCAAACAGCTATTAACTTACATCAAGTACTTACTGTCTATGTATAATAATAATGAATTGGGTAAACATACCTGATACGGATGCAGATTTTCTGTAGCAATTATAGCTGCTTCTGGGTGTTCATAAAACAGCTCTTGTGATAATGTGATTCGCCTTTTTCGTAACACAGAACGGTTACACAGCAAACAAATAACTCCTGCTGAAGGTCGATACATATCGAAAACTCACGTTCAACAATACCAATCGCAAAGAAAAAGAGGTGTCCATATACAAGCATAAGTCGGGATTTATTTCTATAGGTTGAAGTTTTTTTACTAATGCAGACAGATCACAGCACAGAAACACAGCACACCGAACAAGTTCTAGCTCAAGACTACCTGTGGCGTGGCGTGCGCGCGCGCCTCTTGCGAAAGGGTGAGGGGAGAGAGAGAGAGGTGAGAGGGGGTGAGGGGGACAGGGTGATGCGAATGCCTTCTGCGCCCGTGCCGCCATTTATTGTACAATAATAATGAAGTTAATATGTACCTATCTATGAAACACCTAGTAAAATACACTGAATGAAAAAGCTGATTTAAAAAAAACCCTCGGATGGATTTTAATCGTGTTTAACATTATTTGTAGAGAAAAAAAAAATCTATCGATTGGCATCATTCTCATCCGTGGAGGCTCTTGGACCACTTTCGCCCATCATCCTTTACCCAAGATGTGAATCCGTTCATTTTTTAGAACTAATTTTACAGAAGAGTGTGTAGTACATTCTAAGGAGATTAGTGATGGAGTATTTTTGGCCAGTTGTATAACAACACCAGTTAATGGTCTAATACCGATTAAGATATTAAATACAACGGATAAGTCGTACAGTGTACATTAACGGACATTAATCCGTGTATAGAAAAATTATGTAACTACAATGTTTGTAATTTTGATAAATCAGAGCGGGATTCAAGAAGAGTTAAACAATTATTTACAGTACTGAACCTTAAACATCTTAATAAGGAAGAGCAAATTTCGATTGAAAATTTATGCGCAAAGTACTCAGATATTTTTTATTTGCCAGGAGATAGATTAACTACAACTAGTATTTATAAACATTCTATTAGTTTAAAACCAAATGTAACTTCTGTATTTACAAAGCCATATCGTTTACCCCATTCACAGAAGGGAGAGATTAAGCAACACATAGATGAAATGATGAAAGAAGGGATTATAGAACCTTGTCGTAGCGAATGGTCCAGTCCAGTCTTGCTAGTTCCTAAAAAGACGGACAGTACAGGTCAGAAAAAGTGGCGACTAGTTATTGATTACCGTAAATTAAATAATTGTATTGAAGACGACAGGTTCCCACTTCCTAATATTACTGAAGTACTTGATTCACTGTCTGGTTCGGTTTATTTTTCGCATTTAGATATGTATCAAGGTTATTATAACATTGCACTAGAAGAGGAAAGCAGAAAGTACACAGCGTTCTGTTCAGGACAGTACCAAATGACTCGTATGCCAATGGGTTTAAAAACGAGTCCAGGATCATTTTCCAGAATGATGACAATGGCAATGACGGGATTAACGTATGAAAAATGCCTAATTTATTTAGACGATTTAGTGGTTTTTGGAAGAAACTTAGCTAGTCATACCAAGAATCTACAAGACGTTTTCGAACGATTGCGAAAAGTAAATTTAAAATTAAACCCGCAGAAATGTAATTTCTTAAAGAAGGAATTGCTATATTTAGGCCATGTGGTATCTGGAAACGGAGTATTACCTGACCCGGATAAAATAAAAATTGTACAAATGTATCCATGTCCAACAAATGTAGAGGAAACGAGGAGGTTTGTTGCATTTGTTAATTTCTATAGAAAATTCATTCCCAACTTTGCTGAACTAGCTTATCCACTTAACAAATTATGTCGTAAAAATGCTTCTTTTATATGGGATGAAAAGTGTCAGTCGTCATTTGATAAGTTAAAAGGAAAAATCTTATCTCCACCGGTTTTGCAATATCCGGATTTTTCAGAACAAAGTGAGTTTAATCTTCAGACAGATGCTTCTAATTATGCAATTGGTGCAGTTTTGTCTAACAAAAATGGCAGGCCTGTATCTTTTGCAAGTAGGACACTTAACAAATCGGAAATAAATTATCCGACAATAGACAAAGAATTGCTGGCTATAGTGTGGGCAATCAAACAATTCCGACCATATCTGTACGGAAAACATTTTAAAATTTACACGGACCACAGACCTTTAATTTCATTATTTAACATGAAAGACCCATCAAGCAGATTATTTAAATTTAGGTTATTATTAGAAGAATATGATTTTACGATAGAACATATTAAGGGATCGGAAAATGCGGCTGCAGACGCATTGTCTCGAATTTCCATAACAAGCAATGATTTAAAACATATGAACGAGATGTGCGTATCGGTTATGACTAGAGCTCAGAAAAGAAACCTGATTGACAATACTTCCAAGATAGGAACGAGTGGCACAACTACAGTTCGGTCTGATCAACCAAACGCTGTAAGCACTCATAGTACTAGTACATTAAACGAATCAGTGGAATTACGTTTTATTGATGCATGCAAGTTAGAGACATTTAGGAAAAGTGGTGTTATAAGTAAAGAGAGTAATACATTTGTATATACTCCTAATGAAAAGACTGTATATGTCAAACACGTATCTTCTCCATCGCAAATATCGCGAGCCGAATTTGTGAGAGAGTTACAAGATTTTTGTAAAAGCTTAAACATTACTGATATATATTTAATAAAAAGTAATAAGAATAACGTTTTTATAGAAAAGTTATTAAATGAAATTGATAAAATAAAGAAGTGGCCCGGACCACATCTACATATAGTAAAGGATGTACATCGAATAGAGAACAAAGATGATAAACGAGTAATACTGAATGATTTTCATCTCTTACCCACCAGTGGCCACGCGGGTATGAGACGAATGTTCAACAACATAAAAAAATATTACTATTGGATAGGATTAGAAAATGATATCAAAGAGTTTATAAAGAGGTGCGACAAATGTCAGAAACAAAAATACTCGCCGCACAATATCAAACAACCAATGGAAATAACAACAACAGCACATAGTGCCTTTGAAAAAATATATATTGACTTAGTAGGGCCTTTGGATAGGGATAATTATAATTATAGCTACATTCTCACGTTGCAGTGCGAACTCACCAAATACATTGAGGCATATCCCTTAGTTACAAAGAGAACGGAAGAAGTAGCGAAAGCGTTAGTTCATAATTTTATATTAAGGTATGGAGTACCGAAGGTGATAGCGACGGATCGCGGTACTGAGTTCCTGTCATCAATATTCAAGGAGGTATGTAATCTATTAAATATTAAACAGTTAAACTCAACAGCTTATCATCACCAAAGTATAGGTGCTTTGGAAAACACGCATAAGCAGTTGAATTCATTTCTCCGCATTCAAACAGACAACCATCCAGAGACATGGAGTACATGGCTACCATATTGGTCATTTTGCTACAATACTTCAGTACATTCAGCAACGAAATATACCCCGTACGAGTTAGTCTTCGGAAAAAAATGCTCTTTGCCAAGTAATTTAACTAATATGGTTGTTGACCCACTCTACAACATTGATTATTATCCACTGGAATTAAAATTTAGATTGCAAAGGTCACAGAAAGATGCACGAGACAACCTACTCAAAAGTAAATTAGCACAAAAAGAACGATATGACAGAAATATAAATCCTGTTACTTACCATCCTGATGACTTAGTTTTAGTTAAAAATAATATGAGTAACAAATTAGATAGTGTGTATTCGGGACCATACAGAGTTATATCTGATGAGTCACCTAATGTAAAAATAAAAAAGAATGGTAAAGTAGATATCATTCACAAAAACAGAACAAAATTGTACTATCATAATTAGTAATTATCTTTTTCTTGTGTAGTTGACTACTAGTAACAAATAAAACAAAATTGTAATTTTATTTTATTTTACCCCGCCATGGGAGGTGTAGTGTGTATGTAGTGACGTTAATGTGTGTTGTACCTATGTGTATGTAATCTATTCTATATAATCATGTGTAACCTTAAATTAAAGAGAGTATTACTTGGGCAGTCGAGTGTGTCATTTCTTACCACAAATACCTCCAACCTTACACATCCATAGATCCAACACAATTAGGTACATTCCATCTACTCAGATATCCATCTGCAACTTTTGTCCATTCGTTTGATGTTCGTGGAATCTGAAATCGGAAATGTGCTCGGTGATAGGATAGCCATTTGCCTACTTATATAGTAATTTTTCGGAACATAGTTTTTCTGGAAGATTAAAGAAAGTTAAACGCCTATATAATGTACATACCTTCACATAATCCGAAAGTCCATCTACGATAGCTTGGCACACTTCTGGAATAATGTAGGAAATAAGTTGAGGAGATACTTTAAAGGTGTCACAAAGACTGTTGAATGAATCTCCCGTAGTCAGGTATTTTAATGTTAATGATAATCTGTCCGTTGGTGAAATTGCACTTCTGTAATTTGTATTTTTTTTAACTATTGTGGGTCCAACAATGCTTAGTAAATTTTCAAAGTCGGTAAACGTTAACGACATAAATGTCTTAAAATGTAAGGGTCTTTTTACAATCAAATCGTCTGTTCTTAAATCTTTTATTCTATCACTGTTACTGTAACGACTGCGACTCATTAAGCTTGGTCTAACCCAACACTGTCGTTTTCTCTTCAGGGACCCAGCTAAAATTATTCCACATGCTGCTATTATTAGATCAGCATCAGTATCCATGTTTATTGTAGGCTGCAATATTCGAGAAAAACAACACGTCACGTTCGTACACACTGCAATCACTAACTAAAAAAGTTGTACTGATTTCTTGCCGCCGACTAACTCACCGACACAGCCCCATGACACATGTTGGCGGGTTGGCGGGTTTGGGTCGCCGACACCAAGCCGCCGGGCTGTGTCGGCGGGTCGGCGGGTTTGGTGTGTAGACTCCTTAAAGCATATAGACATACGTTTTCATTTTTTTAAAGATCTTATAAAAAATAATAAGATATGTGTAAGTTATATAAGTTCAAGTGAACAACCAGCTGATGTTTTTACTAAACCTCTAAATAAGGAATTATTCATAAAATGAGTCAAGAAGTGTGGACTAGAATAAAAATAGTTTATTTTTTGTAAAATTATATTTCTAAATTGTGTAGAGTAAAATTCTTATAGGTAAAATGGGAAAAATATGTACCCATGTTTACCAATTGAACTCTTTAATGTGAATTTTTTTTGAGTCTTGTTTGAAATGTAATTATATTGAAACCCCCCCCCCCTCTATATAATTACATTTCAAACAAGACTATTGTGATATTAGCAATGCAATTGATGCAATTGATGTTGAATGATTTCAGATAAGAATAATTTATTTCAAAAAAAGTAGGTATTACAAAAGTGTACATTTATGGGCAGTAGTGTTATTTCTAAACAATTGTATAATTAGTGCTTTTATGTAAACTATAACTAAAATAAATATAACTGTTGCAAGTTACGATAATGACGAAATCAAATGTTAGGTAGCGACCTGCCTGATCTAGGTTTATTTAAACCTGTGTTTCAGGCCATCACTTTACATTTCATAATTTAGTTAGGACAGGAAAAGTTTTAAAATAAAGTAAATATAGGAAACAAAAACATTAAAACTAACTTAATTACAATATGTACAACTAAATACGAGGGGATGACATGTCAAATCAAACCAGGACTTCTGAAAGTTTTTCTGTGTCCGTGTAATTAAGCATCGCTAAATAATCCGACATTACAAAATTACATATTACTATAGAAGTTCAGTTTCTTGTTGAGTCTATTATACAGAAAAGGTCTTAAAAACACATAAAATCGACTGGCAAAAGCATGTCTAGTTTGAGGCTTTGTGCAAACCAGGTCTTTTCTTCTCCTATCGGAAGGAACTGGGTCATAGGGAAGGGTAGAGTGCTGCTGTAGTATAATGTGAAGAATAAATAATTGCCGTACTGTGAGCACATTACATGCTTTGTAGAGCAGGTGTGTAGGAAATCTAAACGGACGAAAGGTAGCAACCTTTAGAATTGCTCTTTGAGCACGTTCTAGAGGGAGAAGAATCGAATTTCCCGCTCCCCCCCAGGATGTTATGCAATATGTTAGAATAGGCTGACACAACGCTAAATATACCTGTTTTATTAATTTATAGTCGGCTACATTACGTAAATACTTAAAAACATAAATTAGTTTGCGCACCCTAGCACATAGTAACTCGATATGTTTACGGAAATTTAGATTGGGGTCAATAGTGACACCAAGATATTTCACATGGTTAGCTTTTTCTAAAGTAGGGCAAGAACATGCAGTGTCAGCGTACGTGCTACAGGTATGCGCGTAAATGATTTGATGAGATAATTTGTGTATGAATTATTTGATGTGGTATTGCCATTTATTTTATTTGACATTTGATTCAGTTGGCGTTTATTTTAATTGACATTTATTTTAATTGACAGTGGGCATTTAGTTTAATTGACATTTATTTTAGTTGACATTTGATTTAATTGATATTTAATTTGATTGACTTTTAATTATCTTTTGATTTTCATTTAATTGACATTTAATTAATTTTAACTAACATTTAATTTACAGTTAATTATCTTTTAATTTGCGAAACAAGGAATAGACATGGTTATGTTTGTGTGGTTGAATAATTATGTAAATTGTAATTCAATTGACATTTATTTTAATAGTTTACATCTAAGTGCCATTTAATTTACATTTAATTCTCATTAAGTTTACCTAACATGGGAATAGACATGGTTGTGTTTTTGAGCATTTTATGGTTGGACATATAAACAGTACCTAACTTAATTGACATTAAAATTCTCTGTTGATTTACGTAAAATCACAGACAGCGATATCAGACATGGTTGTTTTTGTGCTTTTTATGGTTTGCCATGTAAACGATTTTTGATTGATGACAGTTATATTTTTGTTTTTTATTTTTGTTTGCTTTATATGTATTTGATTATTGACTCTGTTATGATTTGAAATGTTATTATCTTGTAAAATTCGAACACAATGTTAATTGTTTGATGAATGAAATAAATGAAATGAAATACAGATAAAAGTTATTATATATAAAGGAAGTAGGCAGACATATTTTTCTACCAACAAACAGAGCGGCAACATTCACAAAATAAACACAGTAGTACCAACCATGTTAAATACATGGTTAAGTAAAGTATGTGTTTATTTTGTGAATGTTGCCGCTCTGTTTGTTGGTAGAAAAATATGTCTGCCTACTTCCTTTATATATAATAACCATGTTAAATACATGGTTGGTACTACTGTGTTTATTTTGTGAATGTTGCCGCTCTGTTTGTTGGTAGAAAAATATGTCTGCCTACTTCCTTTATATATAATAACTTTTATCTGTGCACATTACGTCGTGTCTAAGATTCAAATAAAGCATTTGTACGTTCACCGATATTCAGAAGTATTTTTATTTAATTTCAACATCAATCATGATTATTTTTTATGTGTTTTAAAAATAAGAACATGTACCACATTCAGAATTGTTATTTTATAAGTTTTAGTAATGTGTATGAGTGGTGTATGAAAGAGTTATGTCAGGTGTCAATACGATGCATATCTGAGGGCAGATATGAGTGCAGGACGGCCGAATGTAGGATAGGATTAAAAGGAACGTATGAAAGTATGTGGAGTGGAACGATGCGGTGTGAGGGAGAGAAAGATAGTATGAAAGGGAGGGAAGAAAATGACAGTTGTTGCTTGGAAGAGGACGTAACGATATTTTTTAAGAGAAAGACTAGAGATTGCTTTGGGTGTAAAGAGTCACGTTAAAATTAAACTCAGTTATTGAAGAAGGAGAAAAAGAAAAAGGATTTTATTTCCACGGTCCCGCATTTACACTATTGTAGTTGCATTTGTGGAATGCGAACTGTTGGATGTTGCGCACATGTGATGACAATAGTCTGGTGCCATGGTTGGGCTCGATATTACACAAATCACTCGTGATATTTGGAATGCAATTTGAAATAAGGCCATTATTCCCAAATTGCCTGAGTGGCTTCATGAATATGACTCCAAGGCTTTCCGCACCAAGTATGGTAGATTGCCTACTGGTCCACTCTCAACCACCAAGAGTGTAATGATACACATCCTCACAACAGACCATTTGGACTGCAAGGAGATACTTAGCCTTATAGATAGTGGGGTCATCCACAGTGACTGGAGAGTCATGGTGGCTGTTCCCAAGGATAGAGAGTTCAAAGAGAATGGTGCACGCTGTTTCAGTAAAATGACACCAGAGATGAGAGCCTTTCAAGTGGTCACTGAGAAAACCATAGCTGAAACTCTTTCGTTACATCAAGCACCAATCCATGACCCTGTCCGAAGAACAACTGTTAAAAACTCTCTTTCGTTACATAAAGCACCAATCCATGACCCTGTCCGAATAGCAACTGTTAAAAACTCTCTTTTAGATGTGACATCCCGAAGAGGGACATGATTATGTTAACATTATCATAGACTTCTCCTCATGGTGTACCCACTTCAGAGCTGAGCTCCTTGACCCCCTCGAAGAGCCTTGATGCTCTCTTTGGCTTTTGCAATATTTATAGCTTCACCCACATTCCCTCTTCTGTTCCAAGATAGATATTTCCCCCCTGACCGAGACATTACTGGTCTGCCGGTAGAAGGAGACGGGCCAGAGGCATGGTTGCAAGGGTTACGTCAAAAATGATGGACCCTGGCCACCATTCTCATCATACTGCGTTCGGCACATATGTGTGACACCACAGCATCCCTTTTAGGGCAGGGAGATAACCAAGTTATTGTCCTCAGAATCCCTTCTATATACTATAATAATTGGCGATAATCGTATGAGAGCGGCACTGGACGAAGTACCCACATGCATAAAAAAAAGTTTTGTGGGTATGTCAAGTTGAGTTGCCACAGATAAAGAAAAAAAGAATACACCGTGTTCTTCACGTTATCCATAAACTTTGGCAAACGCTTCTATAGCATTTCAAATCAAATCTAATAAAGGAAGTAGTACTTAGAAAGGCTGCGTTACAAATATATTTGTAATTTCATGTAATAAAATGTAATTGAACTATGCAGTAAGAAAGGGTATTCATTTGGCCTATGTTGCCGCTTAGTTCAATTCGCAGTATAAGAACCAGATGAACGTATCTACAAAAAAATCAAAATAAGTTTTTTTTCATAAAACGGTTCACAATATAGTCCTTTATGAATTGCCAAAACGACGACGTAACGGTAAAGTCAATATTTATCAAATTCCAAAAAAACGAAATAGCTTAAGAATCATTTTCAATGGAACCAGAAAAACGTATTATGAATACCGTTTAAATAGTTCTAATTATCTTCCTACTTCTTAAGAGCTATAGGAACGTATTTCTAAAAACAATATTTTTATTCTTAGAATAGAGTTTGTTTCGCAATATTATACAAACCATAAGAACGTAAAAGCTTATACGTTGTTTTGGTCGTTACAAAATTTTGTTTTGATGCTTAGTTTAAAGAGCCAGTGTAACGTTTGTGTACACTTCTCATCAAAAAAATCACTTTCGTTTTTATTGTTTTTGTCCTAATTTTTTACAAAAGAGAATTAATTCCATGAAAAAAAAAACATTATTGTGTAGCTGGCAGTTTGGTCATTACAGTAAGAAGAAAAAAATCAAAATTCGAAATTAGAATTTCATTTGTTTATCCTATAAATGAAATTAATCACTGTTTTGAGACAAATGTGTATTTAGGGTTGGAGTACGTTTCTCGTTTAAAAACTAAAAATTAGCGCTTGTCTTTAAACTTTTTGTTTCTTATTTCATTTACTGTGACTTTGGGACGTCTGAAAAAACTTTTTTTTCTAAAACATATGGATACTTCGCCCGCAGAAGCCGCCCAAGTGGTGGCATTGCTGGATTCTGGACTTAGTCAGCGTGTTGTGGCTGCAAGATTGCATCTAAGCTTATCATCTGTTCATAGAGTCTACAAACGCTATCGGGAGACTGGTTCGTTCACGCGCCGTTCAGGATCTGGCAGGAATCGGGTCACTTCTGAGCGAGATGATCGATTTATTGTAACAACTTCTTTACGAAATCGACGCCTTAACGCTTTTCAACTGCAGCAGCAGCTTCGCGTTGTACGAAGAGTAGCTGTAAGTGACTCTACAATAAGAAGAAGGTTGAAGGAACGCAGATTGGCACCGCATAAGCCAGCGAATGGGCCGAAATTAACTGCAGACCATCGAAGAGCGCGCCTTAACTTTGCACGCGAGCACCTAACTTGGTCATACCTTCAGTGGAGCAAAGTACTGTTTTCTGATGAGTGTAAAATTATGCTGTATGGTAACGACGGAAGGAACAAGGTCTACAGAAGAGATGGAGAACGCTTTGCACAATGCTGCATTGAAGAAAAGGTCAGCTATGGTGGCGGTTCGTGGACGGTTTGGGGAGGAATCAGCGCCGACGGTAAGACAGAACTTGCCTTTGTGTCTGGGCCACGGCTGCCTGCACTAAACTCTCATCGGTACATCGAACAGTGTCTTGAACCTCATGTGATGCCCTATGCACATTTTATTGGCAACGACTTCATATTCATGCACGACAATGCTAGAGCTCACACCGCGGGCGTCGTACGAGATTATCTTACCGAAGTCGGTATCTCCATTATGGTATGGCCAGCAAGAAGCCCGGACATGAATCCCATTGAACATCTATGGGATGAATTAAAGAGACGAATTCGAGCAAGAGATCCAGCCCCAGAAACACTTAGCCAGCTGCAAAATGCAATCCAAGAGGAATGGGATAATATACCACAACATGTGATCGTGACTCTCATCCGATCGATGAAGAACCGTATGGAAGCAGTAATAAGAGCTCGCGGAGGGAATACAAGTTATTAAATAAACGTTTCTTACATTTTTTTTTCATTTACGCGTGTTGTTTTACCCATTTCCTTCATATTCCATACAGGGTAAAAATTACTCATTATACAAAATACGAAACCTATGAAGACTTAATTTGAATTTAGAACAATAACATTAGGATTTAAAAACCTCATACTACTCACTATTAAATGACATTTTACATTTATTCCTAAATATACACATTTTTCTGATAATCCTTATCAAATCATAAACTGCGAGGTGTTTCGATTTTTTTGATGAGAAGTGTATTTACGTTTTATTGGCACAAACATTTTTGTTAGATAAATAATACAAGTCAATGGCCAAAACGATGTATTACGATTTACGTTTTTGTGGCAGTACTATTAACAAAATATAAACTTACGTTAGTTTGGCACCTAAAAGTTGATGTAAGATACAAAAAAAGAGTTCTTAGACTAAGATCTGAATGTAGTCAAGATGTACGAGCTTTATAGAACTAAATGTTGTGAAGAGCAAAGAGAACCTGTTGACATGGCTTATTACCGTATGGTTTTTAATAAAGAATTTAATATTGATTTCTATAGACAACGGAAAGATTTGTGTGACAAATGTTTTACTTTCCAACATTTGAACGCAGAAGAAAAAGAGAAGCAGAAAGAAGAGTACGAAAAATATTTAAAAAGAAAAGTTACTGCACGACGACATCATGATGAAGCGAAAATGTCAGCACAATCTGGTGATATATATATTTCGTTGAATATGACTTGGAAGCCATTTGTAATTGCCCTTCATCATCATCTAAGCTAATTTAATACAAACAGCGAATTGCAATTTACAACTTTACCATGCTGGATTTTGAGACAGAAAAGCGTGTTATAGATTGGCTGATATATACATATATCTGTATATATATATGTATTAATATCCACTGATTATCAAGCTTTGAGTGTCAGAATGGTTACTTGTTATTTACTGTGTCTAAAAGTATCTCTAAAAAGGTGTGTAGGGAAAAGGGTTTCTATCAAGAAAAGACACAAAGACAAGACTAGACTATTCATTTATTTCGATTAGGCTTGTCAGATATTTATAGGTAACGTTAATTACCTATCAAGCTACGTCCATTCGCAAACCTAGGTCTTCGTGGAGAAGAATGGACAAGAAACTCCACGGTATCATCTTTTAAAGTATTATGCTAGAACAATTATATGTTGTCCTGGACCCTTCTCAAATTATAGCAATTTATCAGTGAAGATAAACAATAAGCAATATAAACCATATTATAACACATAATTCTAGCACATAATTTATCAGTAATATTCATAGTATAATATCAAATAACTTACATAAACATTGTAGAAACTTAGGGTAATGCAAATAGGTTCCAGCTTTACACTTTTGGTATCTCCATTACTATGTCACTTTCAAACGTAATAATAAACACATGGCACACACAATATTAAATACCTCCCAGGGTATATCTTGTCCTTAGAACAGTTGCAGTATAAAAAGCCCCGAATCGGCGACAACCTCTATTTTTATACACGTCAAACGTCAAATACTCAGTACATCCTACCCGCCATAATAAACCAATGGCAAATGGTCACATATTATAGCTAAATAACTAATAACAGAGACAACAACTAACAAATCCTCTGTAAGGGAACTATTTTAAAACTTCATTAGATAATTTAGCAAACTAGTAAGTATTTATTTGTAATCTATTTGTTTAATCGAATAAAATATGAACATCAACTGATAGTTCAGAGAATTGATTGAAACAACTTCATATATTGGAATTGCAACATAAGATCTGGGACACATTATAAATATCACTTCATTATCACTAATTCATTTTAAAGTAAATAAACATTTAACTTGATTATTCAAATATAACAACTTTCTTTCGTTTGGATACTAAGCCTTTTAAGCCACAATAAAAACTATTTCTATAAAATACATAGTAGTATAAAATACCTTTAGGAAAATGTATATTAGGTTAATTTGAAATTATAACCTTTCTGTTATCAAGATACTAATTTACGATGATTATAAATCTAGTTATATTTTTGAAATGCAACGTCGCCATACGTCAATGTTATTTTACGTTTGACAGCCGACGTTGCTGGATTATCGATTGTTATTAATGTAGCCATTACTGAGAGTTGTTAAACAGTCAGATATTCTCATACACATAAGGGTTATCTAACAAGCGTAACGTTTTCTGTTATTGCTGGCACGAAGGTATTGGAAAAAAAGGGGCTGTTGAAATCGGGTCATGTTTGTTGAAATATCTGAAAACCAAAGATGATGGTAAACCAATTACATTTATGTCAGATACTTGTGCGAGCCAATGTCGTAATGTATATATATCAGCTCTAGGACTGTACAGCATTGAAGCTTTCAATATACCAGAGATTAACCAAAAGTATTTTGAACCTGGGCACAGTCAAATGGAAGCAGATAACATCCACGCAACTATTGAACTGGCTAAGAAGAATATACCTTTATTTCATCCATCTGGATTCTATACAATTATAAGAAAAGCTTCCCGAAAAAAACCATATGACGTCAAGGAAATGGGAACAGAAGACTTCGAAGATATTAAATACCTAAAAACTATATTAGTAAAGAATGCTAAGGTGGACTGTGATGGCAATGCTGTCAACTGGCTAAAAATAAAATGGCTGCAGTATCGTAAAGAAGACAAACATATATATTTTAAATATGATCTGGAAGATGATGATTTTAAAATGATTAAGATTATCAGAAGAGGCAAAAGATTACCTGTGGAACAAATTATGTTGAATAATGCATATGACAAACTCTTACCCATTTCTAGTGAAAACTTTCACGATTTACAAGACTTATGCAGACAAGGCATCATTCCAACGCAATACCAAGATTTTTATAAAGGGTTTTCAGTTGGAACTCCAACAACAGATGACGAAGATAATTAATATTAATTTTCTAAACGCTGATATGCTGATTCCAGGTTTTATTATTTAAATTGTACTATTTCAGGAGTAAATAAAGATTATTGATTTATTACCTATTTTATTAGTCATTTTATCACTACATAGACATAATAAAACTTAACTTCACAAATGACGTATTTAAGTTTGATAACAACATAAGTTTGAAAATAATTAAGGGCCACACTAACTTATGTCAACCGAATTTTAAAAATATATATATTGCGTCTATGTAAGCATATATAAATAAATAATTTCTAATTTTTTCAAAGCTCTAAGAGATAATACATAGATTTTTTTTCCATACTAGTATTTTATATGTGTTAAAAGATGGTAAAGTTTAAAGAGCCGAATTTTCACAATATTTTTGCTTTCTTGTAAAATGTAGATCAATATGTAGATACGTTTATCTGACTCTTAGGGTCAACTCACACCGAAAGAGCGGCGAAGGGCAGCGAAGCGGAGCGCAGTTTCAGTTTCATATGAATTTTAACTTTACTTTCTTACCATAATACTTATTATCGCATGAGAAACTCGAACGAGTCGCGCGGATGCCCGCGGCACCGCAGGAATTCCGGGGAATTCCACAAACGGAGCCGTGCGACTGCGTGAGAAGTTGCGGGAAGTCCCGAGAATGTTCGAGCAGTCGCGAGCGGCCGCTGGCAATATCCCGCCCCTCGCGCCCGCTCCCCGCGCGCGTCTCTTGCGCGCGAGCATTCGCTTTCATTCCTTTCAGTGCAACAAATACAGAAGTGATGGAGGATGAAGAAAAGCTTATTTGTTTGGTGCAAATGTACGACTGCCTATACAATACCAAATCAAGGCATTACAGCAATAATCAATACAAATCCACATAGACATCTTCTTCACCAGATGAGTCATCATCTTTTAACCCTTTTGGTATTTCTCCAACACCAGACAGTGTTACCTAGAAAGACTTTAGATGTATCCAACATTCAAGAGGACTTGACTGCCTCTATCTTCCTGAAGTCTCATTCTACAAATCTTCAAATCCCATATTTCCCTATTGAATTTGAAGGATCACCTAAAAACCTATTATTGGTGAGTGATGGTCTGTGTTTATTATACAAGAATTATGGTATTAGAATTCGCTGTTGTCCTTTTGTTAAAGCCAAATTAGATACTGGATTATTCAGAGAGTTAACTCGGCCCGAGTCTCATATACTTTGGTATTATCAACCAACCCTAACAGGAAATCATTGCAATCGCTGGAAGTCCATATCTTCAAAGGGAGACCTTCACCCTGATACAGAACTTTGCCAATTCCTGCATTGTTACTCGGCTCAAAGGTTCTCTTGGAGATGTCGACAAGGATGTGTTTTTTGCAGCTCACCATGCAAGAAATTTTATGGTCCTTATTTTCACTTTGGTTGGTGATGTCACCCACCACATGCTGGGAGCCTAAGAAAGTCAGGTCATACATTACCCTGTGGAAAGACCCCCCAACAGAGAGCATGACACCTTTCCGAGAATGGACAGTCTTTGAAACCTCTCATGATTCTGAGCTTACCACAACTCTTGATGTAACCTCTGGGCCACTTAAGAGTTACCTAATATCAATGTCAAGAGATATGTGTAGAGACCTAGTTGTTTTCTTGAGAGCTTTGAAGGTCATCTCCACCAAGCCAATTTTAATCAAGTCTCGGCAAGAATTACTGGGGTCGAGAAGAACCATTGATACCTTTATAAAGATGAGAGAAGTAACTTACCATGATGATACACTAAAAGAACTACTAATACCTTCTGCCACTGTTCTGGTAAATAATACATATAGCAACATGTCCTGACCATGATATCTCAGCTATACTGATAGATATGAAAAGCATGAGTGAATCAACTTGCAACAAGATTCCTTATCTCAGCTCCCCTGGGGAGACGTTCCTCTCGGTCGATAGAGATGCAGCATGGGTAGAGGTCACCATGTTTGATGCAAATCTCACTATGCAGACTCATCAAACATTACTGTTTCCAGAATATACCATGGAGTCATGTACTCCTGAGTTAATGAGTTCCTCCCTGCATAGACTAAATGGCTCAACTTGGGTTAGTATTGACAAGGGAGGGAGACCATTGAGAATAAACACATGAAAAATAACGCTTGGCAAAAAGTGGGCGCTGAAATGAATATGTCTGGTAAGTATGTATTTCTTTAATTATTTTTATTTGAAAATTAAAATATAACATTTTAATTAAAACTAAAAAAAAAAAAATTGTTGCGATGTCGTCAGCAAGTTGTAGAACTCGTTAGTTTACATACGGCGCAGTCTTTTGTAAAACTTCACACCATTTTGTTGTTAAATCTATTTAATTACGGGAAATCATTTCGTTTTGCCAAGAAACGGCACCACAAGAATTAAAATAAGTCTTTTTATCTCTTATACACATAGCATTTTCTCGCGAAAAAGAATCCGTTTGAAGATTTTGTAATATACTATTTATTGGCACTGTTTCAATTATGTTTTCAAATATTTCATCATTTATTAGGTAATTATGTTAACAAGTGCACGCTAGTATCATAATGTCCAGGTATTTGGGTTGCATTCTAATTCTCTTTTGAAAAACCTCAAATTTTTGTGTTAGTATTCCGAAACTGCTCTCTACAATACGTCTTGCACGGCTTAGGCGATAATTAAATATTTTCTTCTCGACGTCTGTCGACACTTGGCTTCCAGGAAAAGGTCTCATTATGTGTTCATGTAACGGGAAAGCCTCATCTCCAACAAAAACATGTGGCAATGCTTCTGTCGTACCTGGCAAACATTTATTAGGTGGTATATCTAGTGTATTATTATTCAATGATTGCCCTAATCTGGAGCTGCTTAAAATGCCACTATCACTATTGCGACCGTATGCTCCAATATCGACTACACGAATCGGTAATTTGCATCAGCTATGGCTAACAAAACTACACTGAATTTTTTTTTGTAGTTATAAAATTGACTGCCGCTGTTCCAAGATGCTCTTATATTAACATGTTTGCCATCTATGGCTCCTATACAGTTAGGAAAATTCCATTGCGTTTCAAATTCTTTTGCTACTTTGGTTCATAGCTCAGCTGTCGGTTTAGGCATAACACGCGGCCGTAAACACTTCCATATCGCGGAGCAAGTTTCGTGAACAATTAGAAGTACAGTACTATATCCCATTCGATACTCGTGAGCTAGCGCTTTGAAACTGATAGCTGTAGTTAAAAATCTGAAACAAAATATGTATAATTATTATCACCAGTTATAGTTACACATATTCACAAATCAGGAGTAACAGCCCCGGTAGTTTGTCTACTTCTGTCCATGTGTATATATTAATATCTAGATTATTATGTTCCATTATAAAAAATTAAAAACCATAAAAACATAACAAGATTGTTATATTAATAATTATATTACTGCCATTTTCAGTGGAGGATTGCCAAAAGTCTTGGAAGAAATTACGAGATAGTTATAGAAAGGGCATTTCATTAAGAGAGAGTAGAAGTGGGTCAGCTAGAACAGTAGGACGCCCATTAAAATTTGAAAAAGAATTAGAATTCATAAAACCCTTCATAAAAAGCAGGAAACAAATTTCAAATTTAACGAGTTCGCCAGAAGATTCAGATATTACCACAGATGGTGAATATCAGTCTATGTCGCAAAGACCGTCACCACGGCCACAGTCGCAGTTATCAGCGTCGCCACGGCCACAATAGACATGGGTGATAAATAACGTCACAGTGAAAAAATCACCGTGATCTGCCACCTGAGAGTATCACAGTGACTTTTTGTATAATATCGTCGTTCCAAAATAACGTTGTTCCTTTCCGTCACATTTACTCCGTCTCACTCCCGTCACTGCGATGGTTAATGTTAAATATGGAACGAGAATAAATCGGAACGTGTCCGCCCGCGCCCCGCCCCCGCGCCGCATTCGTTCGGAGATAGTCGTATACTTTCGTGAAAAATGAGTATCGATGCAATTCTAGCGTGCCTCGAACTTTGACAGTCAGTTGACTCGGTTTACTCATTGTAATTTGTCATGTTTGTGCACCTATAAAGGACATGGCTAAATTGAAGTATGGACGACTGCCCCCGCAATGAAAACGCATGTATAAACATGGTACCTAGCAATATGTAATGCTAAATAGCTGAAATTAGTATTTTGTAATTTAAAAAGGTTCAGGAACTTTTAATATTTGCACAATCCTGAAAACAAAATCGCGCAACTCCTACGACAAAGGTACAAAAACTTCAAACAATGACATTGCTATAAACTTTTATCTAGGCGTTTTAATGTGTCTGCGACGATTTTTATTGATAATTGTGTTTTTGACTGGCGATTTTGCACTAAGGTACTTGAAGTAAATATCTACATAGGGGTAATTGCAGAAAAAAAAACCCGATACATTTTGGTAATGCAATATGTCTCTTCCCTAGCTGTCAGTATTCCTTGACCTTGTCATGTCAAACCAAAACAAAGCATAAAAATACAGTTAAGAAACTTTTTTATGTTTATTAGTTCACGAAAGTTATAAGAAATTATTAAACACTAAATAATTCATGAATTAATATTTAAATATTACTGGTTAGTGTGAGGTTCTTATTTGTGCTAGTCATGTTGGGGGCAGTCGTTTAGCCATCTCTTTTGGCGCCATTTTTTTTTCTTTAATTTTCTTAGCGCGTTTATGCAAAGTAGGTACGACGTGCAGTGTTAGTACTTAGTTTGTTCGTGTTTATTCGTTGTGTAAATAACAATAATAGTGAATAGTTCAGTGTATTTAGTGTAGTATGGTATAAAAACTGGTCTCTGCCATTATGGCGGACTCACGCAAAATGAAAACTAGTAATTTATGGAATTGTTTTGAAGATTTTGGAGACAGTGTGAATAAGATCGCAATTTGTAAGTTATATAAAGTTAAGTATAGCTACAAATCTTCAACTTCCAATTTAAAAAAAACGCTTGGAGCGAAAACATCCAACTGTTCAGTTTGTTTCTACAAAACAGCAGTCAGTCCAATCTGTTCCTGTTGCACCAACTACGTCAGAATCAAACCCGCAATCACCGTCGGACTCTACGATGGCTTCCACCTCCAGCGCGAATGTGCAGCAACTACAAAATTCAAATGTGTCAACTACGTCAATGTCCAATTCTGATATTATGACAAATTGTATAAGTAATACCAACATACAAAACGTAAATTCCCGTATAGTATTACAGAATCAACCTATGACTAAATATCTAAAAAGAAAACTTACACCAAACGAAAAAAAAAGGTTAGATGATCTGTTGATGCTGCTATTTATTTATGATTATCAGCCTTTTTCAATCGTCGAAGATAGAGGATTTAAGGCCTTTGTTGAAGGATTGAATCCCTCGTACACCTTACCGAACAGGAAAGTACTCTCAAACAATTATCTACCTGCACTTTACGAGACATGTTTAACAGAAACTAAAGAGAAAGTTGAGCGTGAAGCACATAGTGTTCTCGTTTTCAAAGAATCGAGCAACTCCGTCAGCATTTCTGGGTTCGGTGGAGTAAGGAGTTTGTTTCCGAGTTGCAGCAGAGAACTAAATGGCGTTCCTGCAAAGATGCATTGAAGCTGGATTCCTTGGTAGTGATCAAAGAGGATCACCTACCCCCCCTCAAGTGGAAGCTAGGTAGAATTGCCGCCGTCCATCCAGGATCAGATGATATTGATGAGGAGTTTACTTTGAAGTCAGTCTTATTAGAATGCGCACCTCTGAGTGGTTCACATACGGCAGAAAATATCAAAGAAAATGTACTACGTATTTGTACGGGAGCAACCAGGACTTGGATAAAATAAAACGAGGAGACTTTGGAATTACTTAAAAATGATGTACTAACGTGGTAGTGACACAAGCAGTAATGACTTGCTAATTATTACATTAAAAACTTAAAACTAAAACAGGACGCATCGTCGCTCGCTGCTTTGACGTATTCATCAGGCGCTCCAACAGTATTCTTCAAATTTGGAAACTGAAAGACAAAGTTCTAATCGTTGTCACAGATAATGCTAGTAATATGAAATCTGCTGTCGAAAAAATGGGCTATATGCATTTCGGATGTTATGCCCATTCAATAAATCTAATAGTGAGAAGTTGTACCACTGAAAGCACTGCAAACGAAACAATATCAGGAGCAATCACGAAAGTGAAAAGTATTGTAGCACATTACAAACGAAGTGTAAAAGCCACTTAAAAGTTACTAATATACCCAAAAAACAAAATAATATTGCAATCCCAAGAAAGGTACTTCAGGATGTATCTACTAGGTGGAATTCTACTTTAAAGATGTCACAACGCTTTGTGGATTTGGAAGAAGCTATTAAATCTACAATGGCTTTGACTGACGAGGAATGGGATACCTTGTCAGCCGAAGAATGGCGTATATGTCGCGAGTTATGCACTGTACTCAAGCCTTTTGAACAGATAACTGAAGCGATGAGCGGGGAAAAATACGTATCCGGGAGTCAAATACTCATTTTAACTAGAGGTCTGATTTCGGCACTGAATAAAATGTTTCAGGTTACTGAAGACCCAATGGAGGAAGATTTTTCGGACAGTCTTCACGAAATAACTAAAAACCTAATAAGTTCTTTGAGATCGGAGACTGACAGAAAATTCGCTAATATCGAGGCTAGTAAGACGATTGGTGTTTCGACAGTGATTGGTGTGATCCACGATTTAAACTACATGTGTTTAGAAATCAGGTTTACGCAGCTGATATTAAAAAAACAGTAATTGACCTGGTCACTGCCACTATAAATAAAAATTTGCCAGTTCAGCAAAGAGAAGATGTGGAAGCCTCTGAAGAACCCGTATAAAAAAGAAATAAGTTTGATATTTGGGACGAATATGATACCATAGTTAACACAGTGCGCCCTGAAGGTACACCTAGATCGCAGGCAGTGCTGGAAGTACAGAGATACCTAGAGTTACCTGTTATAGGAAGACTTCAAGATCCATTAGAATGGTGGAAGACTTTCAAGCATAGCTTTCCTAATTTAGCAGTTTTGGCCAGAAGTAAATTAAATTTTATGGCTACTTCTGTACCCTGTGAGAGGCTCTTTTCTAAAGCAGGAAGTATTATGAACGAGAGACGTACAAGGCTTGGCATTAGAAAAATGCAACAGCTTTTATTTTTGAATTCTAATTATAAAACCAAATAAAAATTTGAAAAAAAAGTATAAAAAAATATGAAAAAAAAAGGTATGTAATAGTAAACATGTAAATAATGTACATATAAAATCAATGTAAATAGTTGATCAAAATACACTCGAGAGCAATGAATCCGGGTCACTTAAAGAATGTTAAAAATCTCGGAAACTAAAAATGATAGGTTAATGCAATAAATTGTATTTAATAGACAATGTAATATCGCGTTTTTATGGATACTGATATCAGACCTGAAAACCATTTAAGATGGCAGATAAAACTTATACCGAACAAAGAGTTCAACGGAGTGAGGCACCTCCCCCTCCTCAACGAGGACGAGGTAGAGGTAGAGGCCGAGGCCGCCAACATAACAATAAGACTCGTGAAGTCTTTAACACCAAGCGTATGGAGGAGCACCGTCTTTTGACGGGTATTCAGACGATGCAAGCGAATCAGGAAGCGATCAAAGCAGAATTTTTTGCTTTTGTAACGGAAGAGCAGCTAGCCAAATTAACAAACAATGTAAACCAGAAGCCGCAGATGCTTCCAGTTACTACTAGGAACATCGGAATATCGACAGCATCGCTACTACATACCGCAGTTCAATATAGAGCAAATCTAGTGATGCCAAGCATATATGCTATGTATCGTGTATTCCTAGCCGCTTTTGAGGCGAAAGTAATTAGAGTAAAGAAGCAGTCTGGAGTTATGTTAAGAAATGATGATGCAATCTATTCACATGCAGCTGTTCGTGCCAATTTCCATGAAGATATTGATAGATTCAGTGCTTACCCGTTGTCTATTAAGATGACTATCGATGCAGTAGGGTTAATAAGCGATATAAATGACGTAGCTCATTTACCCGTGGTCGCTCAAATGCGTCGGGACGCTGATGGTAATCTAGACCTGAAACAACCCTCCTTTCTAATTTACGCGAAACAGTCGTCGAGTTGGCCGACGAGGCGACGCCAGCCCAGATACGTCAAAGGTATCATGCAAATTGCCCTATACCTGGAGCAATATGGAGCGACAACCATATTTTGCAAAATCCAGATGAGATAATCCCCGAACAATACGACATAAATGAGTCGTTGGGCAATGACATTGCAGGCATTACTCCGTTCATGTCGTCCTTGCAAAAGGCGGCACCCAAGCTGGTGGGCGGGGCTTTAGAGCATAAATTTACCGGAAAGAGATCCATATTGGTTTCAAGCCCCATGAATAATTTGAAAGTTCCGGATAGAAATGCCAGAGAAACAGTTGATGACTATATAAACAGATGTCGACCTGAAGGAAATTCCAGGATGTTTTCATACGCTACCCCTCTCACAGCGGCAGAGAGATTAGAAGAAAAAAAAAAAAAAAATACTCCTTAAATGAAAGTAAAAAAAATATGAGTCGCCATTTCCCACCATCACCAGTCATCGCCAGTCACCGCTTCCATTACTGCGTTTACGCGGTTTGGCATGCTGTACACCAAGTTCCTTATACGATTTTGGGGAATATTCTCCCATTCCTCTGTGAGAGCAATTTTGAGCTCACGAAGCGTGATTGGGGGAGGGTTTCGTTGTTTTACGCATTTGCCTAGCTCGTCCCAAGCATGCTCGATCGGGTTGATATCCGGGCTGCGCGCTGGCCACTCCATACGAGTAATGTTCATCTCTTGAAGGTAGTCATTCACAATCCTACCTGTATGAGGTCGGGCATTGTCATGCATAAATATAGCATCCTCACCTAAATTGACCATAAATGGACCAACGTGATCATTGAGGATTTCTTCCACATATCTTACGCTAGTTAAAGAGCCGTTTTCTATGATCACCAGCTCTGTGCGACTTTCAGAAGAAATTCCGGCCCACACAAGTACAGACCCACCACCGTAGGCTACTTTTTCTTCGATGCATGCTTGCTTGAATCTTTCCCCTGGTCTTCGATACACTCTGTGTCTTCCATCGTGCTTGTAGAGCATAAATTTTGATTCGTCGGAGAACATAACTTTTGACCAATCTTCAATACTCCAATTTACGTGGCTCTGGGCATATCTTAGTCTTGAAATACGATGCCCACGCTCCAGTTTAGGGCCGTTTGCAGGTCTAAGGGGTTTTAAGTTAGATTCAGCAAGCCGACGTCTTACTGTCCATGCACTTGGGTTACTTCCTCCGAGGCGTCGAAACTGATTTGTGAGTTCAGTTCCTGTGAGAAAGCGATTGCGAAGCATGGTGTTCACCAAGTATCGGTCTTCTCGTGCTGTGGTACACCTGGTTCTGCCCGTTCCTGGTCTGCGTAGGTTAGAACCAGTTTCTTCGTAACGTCGGAGAACTCTTTGTACTGTTGACAGCGACACACCGACAGTCCTGGCTGTATCGCGCTGACTCCGGCCGGTTTCCAGCATTGTAAGTATTCTGGGGGATCCCTTCTTTTCGCATAATGTTCTTTGTCCTAATATACTTCGGCATAACGATTTTGGCACAATTTGTTTTGGCATAATAATACTTCGGCATAATTTTTTTAGGCATACATTTTATGTTGGCATAATCATCTTAAAGACTAATTTGTTTTGGCATAAATTTGATTCGCATAACGTTAGTAGGCCTAATGACTATTAGCATAATAATATTTAGGCATACAAAATATTGTTGGTTAAAAATTTAATATGCTGTGCAACAAAAGTTAGTGACAGAACCGAATTGCTGCAAAACCGACTCCACGTAGTCTTGTTTGTCCTACCCCTAGAGTGTAATTTAAAATCGCGTAGGCGCGTAGGGGCGAGGCGGCCCGCGGGCTGAGGAGCAGGTGGCTGCGAGCGAGCCGCCGCGGCTGAGGCTGGCCGGCGAAGCCGGCCAACAAGCCGAAGCTGCGGTGGTGAGCGAAAGCCGTCTGCGGCGATTAGCACGCGTGGGGCCGCCGGAGGCCCGCGGCGCCGGAGCCGTGACAGAAACCCTGCCTGCTGCATGTTGCATGCTCGCTTGAATGCTGCATGCTGCATGCTTGCTTGCATGCTGCATGCTTGCTTGTTTGCCGCATACTTGCTTGCATGCTTGCTTGCATGCTTGCTTGCATGCTGTATGCTTGCTTGCATGCTGTATGCTTGCTTGCTTCATGCTTCCTACAGCGAAAAAAAAACCCACAAAATTGTTCAATACGGTATATTATATTAATATGTTATTTATTACCTGATTTAGGAGATATGGTTTTTTTCCAATCGTCGAAATAAATTGGTATAATTATCCTCTTCGGGCAAAAAAGCTAGGGCGTATAAAAAAGTTATGCTTTAGAACTTTATGCTTAATAAATTTATGCTTTAGAATATTATGCGTCATCATTATTATGGTTAGAGAAATTATGCTTAAAAAATTATGCGTAAGCTGTTATGCGTAATTATATTATGCGAAAATATAATTATGCCAAACAAAATTATGCTAAGTTATATTAGGTCTTAACATTTTATGCAAATGGATAGTGAACCATTATTTCCGAAGATGCATATATGCCTACCGACCCATTGACTCCCGTAAATATCAGTGATTGCCCACAATCATTACAATCCCAGCATAATCAAGACTCTCCGATGCCATTGACTCCCATTTTCAGTAATTTGCTAGATCAACCTACACCTTCTACAGCCAGTCAGAATAATATTGAAGAGCCTGAGCAGCAATTTGATTTACAAGATACACCAGTCCCATCCCCAGTTAACAGACATGTAAAATGTGATGATCCTTTTTGCTGCCAACACGACCCTGATGAGTATGCCTGTCCATCAGTAGATACTATAGGTACAGACTCTAATTACCCGTCTCCAAAACCCGCTACCTTGCTGAAGAATAGGGGAAAAAAACGTCCTCGAAACCATGAAAATTGGGGGGATATCAAGAGGAAAAAACTAAAAAATCAAGGCAAAACTTATTGCTCAAAAAGAGGGCGTACTGTTGATGCAAAAACAATGGGTCCGCCATGTCAATGTAGATTTAAATGTGCCACAAAAATTGCAGAAGAGGAGCGTATTGAGATTTTTACAAAATTTTGGGAATTAGGTGTAAGAGAGCAGCAATGGCTGTACGTTACTAATTACACAACAAAACAACAGAAAACTAGAACATTCCGGCGGGAATTAAAACACCAACGAGAATATACCTATAAATATTTCTTGCCAAAGAAAAACACTGACGATGTCAGTTATAATAAAATCAATGTTTGCAAAACTATGTTTCTTAACACCTTAGGCATCAGTGAACGTTTGACAAGAACCGCATGGATCAAGTACGACGGTAGCACGACTGTAGAACAAGATATGAGAGGCCGTCATACAAATCACAGAAAACTAATTAATGACGATATGCTACTGTCTGTGTGCGCTCATGTCAATTCTTTTGTGCCGATTGAGTCTCACTACTGTCGGAAATCGTCAAAAAGACTGTACTTGGATGGTAGTCTGAGTATTGCTCGAATGTTCAACATGTATCAGGAGTGGCCTGACCTGGATAAATATTCAAATAAAGCTACAACTCTTCGACAGTACAGTGATATTGTAAACAGTCAATTTAATCTAACATTTCACATGCTAAAAAAAGATACTTGTGACCAATGCCATATATTTAAACAAAATGAAAACCCATCTGAAGAGCTGAAAACAGATTAAGAAAAACATCAAATGAACAAGAATATTGCCAGACAGCTAAAGAATAATGATAAGACAGAAGCTATGCAGTCCGATGGAACGATCTTATGCGTGACGTTCGATTTTCAAAAATTATTAACTTGTCCACATGGTCAAATGAGCATACTTTACTACAAACGCAAGCTCTCTTGCTATAATTTTACCATTTATAACATGGCTACCAAGGAGGGCTATTGTTACGTTTGGGATGAGAACGTTGCAAAACGTGGTGCTAACGAGGTTGCTAGTTGCCTTTACGATTTCATTAAAGATTTTTCAGGAAAAGGAGTTAAGGATTTTAGATTTTGGTCAGACAATTGTGGTGGCCAAAATAAAAACCGAATTATATTTTCATTATATACACATGCAGCAAGGGTGTTTGGTGTCACCATAACTCACCGATTTTTGGAGAAAGGCCATACCCAAAACGAGGGAGATTCTGTGCACTCAGTTATAGAAAGGGCTGGGGAACACAAACTTATTTATACTGCCGAAGAGTGGAAGATTTTGATTAGATGGGCAAAATCAGAAAAACCATACGAAGTGCGAGATGTAACTCAGGATATGGTTTATGATTTTAAAGAACTATTAAAGAATAAAAATTGGACAAAAAATACCGTAAACGAAAAAATCGCATGGGCGAAAATTAAAGAGGTATATATTCAGGAAAGCCACCCCAATAAAATACAGTATAAGTATAGTTTGGATGATGAATCTATGATTTTGATAACACGTAAGGAGACAAGAAACCGTACATTTATTCTTAAAAAAGCATATTTTCAACCGATCGCCATTTCTAAAGACAAATTTAAAGATTTACTGAATCTGTGCGAGACTGGGATTATACCTGCTAAGTACCACGAATATTTTAAAACCCTAACACATGGCCAAACTAACTAACTAAACTTGAAACTGATAATGATTCTGAATAATCTTCATAATTAATAATTAAAAGTAAAATTAATGATTAGACTTCAAATTTTTTTTAGAGTAACGTTTGAGACTGATAGTTATTGTTAATAAGATTATAGAGCAACAATTTTCTTTATCTTTCAAATATAAATATTTTTGTTTGCTTTTAAGTAGGTTTATTTTTCATTTAATGTGTACAAAACTTGTGATTAAAAAAACAATTGATCTCTAACTTTTAGTGCCATAAAATATATTTTTGTGTTTTTAAAGTCAATTTGGTAATAGTTAGTTTATAATAAATACCTGCCATATGTTTGGGACTGATTATCATTATAATTTGCATGATAATTAGACTGATTAAATTATTAAAGAATATTTTTTGTACTAACTTTTTGAAGCCAATAAAACCATATAATTATGTCTATTAAAATAAATGTAAACTATTAGTATTTTTTTCATTTAAAAACCCATCAATTTGAAATCCGTCAATATTTTTTGTGAAGATTTCCTAAAACATCGACGGAAACTACTTTGCGTCATGTAAAGTAAGAGAAAAATCCGCACAACAACGACGTAAGATAACATACGACAAATAAGCTTTCATAGAACAATGACGCAAGTGATATTTTATAAAATTGAGCCGATTTAGGAATTTATCTTGTTGGTCATATTAAAGGTTCAGAAAAAAATAAACATGTCCAAATTTCAAGCTAATCGGATCAGCGGTTTCTAAAATATGCCCTTAAACTCCATTAGAAAACTTTGATGTTGCGTACTGTAAAGTTACTGATTTGCAGAACCGTCTTTGTTCTACGACTATGACGAAGTGGAGAATTTTAAATAAAGCCATAGAAACTGATTGCAAACATGCTCGCCTAAAAATTAAAACAACGTGCTTATTGCATAATATTATAATTGATCAAGATGGCTCCAACGATTATTATTACTCAAACATAACCTCAAATAACATAACCACAAATGTGAATGAAACTCGCCGACATCGCAGAAACAACCACGCGGAAAATCTAGCAATAAATGTAAGGGAAAAATTTTAAGAGTATTTGTAAATAACAATTTGTAACATGAAAATTACACGTACCTTCAACATTCCCGAAATGGCGTTTTATTTCTTCCCAACACTTTATTATAACTCTTTTGTTTTTATGGTGTACGTTTTTACTGTCCCATATAGCCGGTTTTGATAAAATTAAAGATATTAACTCTTCATTGTCAACTTCCATAATTTCTATATTATTACTGTGATAAAAATGCAACACTATGCAAGTACCCGCGCGAGCGGCGAAATCAAACTAGTTTGTTCTCGTCGCTCCGCGCCGCCACCGCTCTGCCGCCGCCCGTGCATCGCCTATCGCGCCGCTCCGCCATCGCCCGTTTCGTACACAGCGCGTAATGTTTTAATACATTTGATTACATCGCTGTCGCGCCGCCCCGCCGCGCGCCGTCGCTCCGGCCGTCGCGAGTTTCGTACCCGCAGACTTAATGTTATTGGTTCACGTATATTTCTGTTTTAAAGGTTTCCTGCAGTGAATAACTTAGCGCGTGAAAATTGGATACAGTTTGTCCAAATAGACCGCAGAGAAGAAAATTGGCTTCCATCCGGTGCGTCAAAATTATGTTCAAAGCATTTTAGAAGAGAAGACATCCACTTCGGAAAGACTGGTCGAGCAGTTTAAAAAAAAGGATCCGTACCGTATATTACCAACGAAGTAATGAGGTTTCTTGATTTGACGTAGACGTACAATACAACCTGGTAAAGTTAGTAATAGTAAAGTTGAAATCAGCCTTTTCGGACACCCTGCCCATGCATTATAAAAGTTGGGATAGTGTCCCGAGTCCAACTCTCATTTGACCGTTTTGTTATTTCAGAATCCTACATATAACAAACGCCGGGGCCGACAAACCGCCTACACCAGTCAGTGTTTATATGTATATCGGACTCTGAGTCGATCTTCGATAGTCCACGAACGATTGCACTGAAGGCGCAAGTTAAGAACCTAAAAAAACAAAAAACACAGTATCAGGCTAAAATTAAAAAACTAGGCCAATAGAAAAAAAAAAATGATATCCAAAAGAATGTGGTGAATTCTCTTAAAGCTAATGCAGATTTAAAAGCCCTTTATAATAGACTCAACCGAAATTCAACAAAGGCAGGATTATCCCGTCGTAAATTTAGTCCACCTCTTGGTAAATTCGCTGTAACCCTTTACTATTACTCTCCTGTTGCGTACCAATATGCGAGAAAATGTTTTAATAACATTTTTCCGCATGTTAGAACATTACGCAGATGGTATGTCTGTGTAGACGCAAAGCCTGGGTTTACTAATGAGTCGTTTCGTGCCTTGAAGTTATAAATAATAAATACGGGAAGGGAATTAATCTGTTCTTTAGTTTTTGATGAAATTTCTAACAGACGTCAAAAAATATGGAAGGAAGGTTTCGTCAATTTAGGTTTTGGTGACATAAGAGACGAAATAGCTTCTCAAGCCCTTGTTTTCCTGGTAGTATCACTAGATCAAAAGTGGAAAATACCAGTGGGATATTTTTTTATTAATAGTATAAGAGCTGATTTTAAAGCTACTTTAATTAAACAATGTTTAAGTTTATGCCACAAAGTAGGCGTCAAAATAGTAAGTATGAGGTTCTATGGTGCTCCAGCAAATTTAAGTGCTGCAGAAATATTAGGTTGTAAATTGTTAAGTGGCCAAGATAATTTAAAAACAAATTTTCCTCATCCTGATAGTCAAGAGAATATTGTGGTAGTTCTTGATCCTAGCCATATATATGATCAAATTGGTTAGAAATACATTTGAAAGCAAAAAGATATTTTGTGATGAAGAAAATGAGATGGTAAAATGATCTTTATTGGTGTCTCTAGAAAAGCTGCAAACAAATGAGCAATTACATTTTGCCAATAAATTAACTAATAAACATATTCACTTCTGAAATCAAATAATGAAAGTTCGATTAGTTACCCAATTATTAAGTAGAAGTGTAGCTTTATTAAAGAGACAAACACAGACAAAACACACAGGACAAATATTTGAGAACGTTTCTGCCACAGTAAAATTTGTAACTACACTTCTGGACACATCTATTGGCCCACCTTGTATTTTCAGTTTCGTTTGGTCCTAGCTAAAATTTTATATTAGGTCGAGCAAAAAGTTTTTATGCAGTTTTGAACCTGACACATTCACAATTTCATTCAATAGTCTTTTTTTGAATTTCGAACACAGAATTTAATTAAAGAAACAAAAGACAATTTGGAGCCTGTTTGTTGATATCAAACAATCGAATACTAAGAAAACTTGGTTTTATTGGTTTACTTGTTTTGTAAGTATATAGTTTACAAATTACTAGTCCAGCCGGGAGTAATATAAATGAAAGTCCAGAAGGTTAGGTAAAACTTGATGTCTATATTGGTAGCTAGTTACTTCTCAAATTACATTGGTTAAACACAACTGTCCTACACAAAGGCTTGGAGACGACTACTGTAGCGGGGGAACACGCTTTAAATCGTAGGTGTCGTCTCTGGTTACAAAAGGTATAATATGTGTCACTACAGTATTCCCCCCAAATTTTGCCAAAAAAATTTTTACACTTTGAATAATAACATCCAAACATTAACATTAAACAACAACCTGTATGTCTGATATGCAGAATTAACTGAATACAATTATGTGCGAGTCAGCGTACTGTGCTGACGATAAACAAGGCGTTTCATTACAATGTGTTATTGTTAACCGACTTAAAAATAAAAGTATTAAACATTGAGTGGTACCTATATTTTTTACCTTTTACATTCATTTAGATTATTTTCTGAGCTAAATTATTATAAAGATAAACACTGGGTACATAAAGAAAATAATTAACAGTCAGTAGGAATGCTGAGCTGGTTGAGATGGAATCTGTCGAGCCGGTGCTGGCTGTGACTGACCTTTTTCCAATGCTGACACAATGTCTTTCACCAAAACTTTCTTAGCTCTTCGTCCACATAGTTTGCAGCCAATGAACACAAAGGTCACTATTACTGCCACAATTATTAAGACCGTGAAAATGCTATAAATCTCCAATTTCCTTTCCAGATTTGAGGTATTCTTTGCGTCGTTCGCTCCATTTTGGGCAATTACTACTTCAGCGTTCCTACTGCGTGCGTTACCCATTTTACAACGAAATATTATATATTTATCACTTGGTGAGAATATTACGGCTATGTGTCCGTCTATGAAAATTGAAATGACAATGATGTTTAAACTTATATATGTCTAACTTATTGATACATTATTCACCTACTTTCAGAAAAATGTTGTTGTGTCAAAAAATACAATTGATCAGTTTGCATAATTATTTTGTCAAAACAAGATTTTTCTACATGTTTGCACTTATCTGTAAGTGTAACACACAGAAGTACTGTTGTGTACATTATATTTACGTTTATAATTTGTATTTAAAAACTAGGGTACCAAATACATTAAAAACTTATAGTTACAAAAAACTTATGGGAGTACTCCATCTAACTACTTATTAAGTCTAACAGTTAACTAACTATTCGTTATATGTCATCAAAAAAACGTGTCTTTTTAATAAGTCTGCCGTATCGCGAAACCAACGGCGCGGGCCTAGAGTCAACATTGTTTTTGTCTGCAACTGTACTGTTTTTTGATGACATATGACTTGTATCCTGACTATCGACTGTTACATTCTGTGTCTTATCATTTAGCACAAAAGCTGGTTTCAATCTATCAATAGAAATACGTACTTGTCTATTGATTAAATCTACTACATAATATTTATCAGCCCTGCTTATGACGCGGTAAGGGCCATCATAAGGGGGTTGTAAAGGTTTGCGCACTGTATCGTTGCGCACAAAAACATATTTGCAAACTTTCAATTCCGGGTGAACAAAAGTAGTCCGTATCGAACCCTCCCGGGAGGTTGATCTTAACCTGCTAATCGACTCTCGTAGTTTCCCTACATATGTGTCTATATTTATATCAATGTTGCGATCAGTATCGTAAAAATCTCCTGGCAACCTAATATTACGACCATAGACTAACTCTGACGCGCTATGACCAGTATCACTTCTGATAGCAACTCGTAATCCTAACAAAACTGTTGGTAAATCGTTAACCCATGAGTTTGTACTCATTGTAGCCATTAAAGCGGCCTTTAGTGACCTATGCCACCTTTCCACGATTCCATTACTTTGCGGGTGGAATGCAGTAGTCCGGGTCTTATCTATGCCTAATATTTTCATTAGTTGGTAAAACAAATTACTCTCGAATTGTCTGCCTTGGTCACTGGTAAGTTTTACAGGGCAGCCAAATCTAGAGATCCATCCTTCATATAGGGCCTTAGCAACCGTTTCTGCTGTTATATCCTTTAATGGTATGGCTTCCGGCCATCTAGTAAAGCGATCGATAATCGTTAGGCAATACCTATACCCTTCTGCTGATGTAACGAGCGGACCTATTAAGTCAATATGAATATGTTCGAATCTATCGCTAAATGGAAAATGTCCTAAATCTGAAACTGTGTGTCGTTGAACCTTGGCTCTTTGGCAACCTATACAAGCTCTAGCCCATATGCCTATGTCTGTGTTCATGCCTGGCCAAAAGTATTTTTGAACAATTAGTTTTTTTGTTGCTCGAATACCTGGGTGACTCAGGTTGTGTACATTATCAAAAACTTTACGTCTAAAACTTTCTGGTAAATAAGGTCTGGATATTTCTTTTGACAATTCGCAATAAATTGGTTTATTTATCATTGGACTGGAAATTCTTTTAATAACAATTTTGCTACTCGTATTACTATCCCACGCCATTCGTGTAATGTAATCGTCGTTTTCCTGCGCTGCTGCTAATTCTGCGAAATCAATGGCGCTTGGGCAGTACATTTCTGCGTCACGTGATAACGAGTCAGCTACAACGTTCTGTTGCCCGCCTACGTGTCGAATATCTGTCGTGAATTCGCTTATGAACAATAACTGGCGAGTCCGTCTAGGTATTTCTGCGTTGCTGTTTAATTTAGAAAAGGCATAAGTCAAGGGTTTATGGTCTGTAAACACAATCAATTCGCGACCTTCAAATAATTTCCTGAAATACTGAATTGCCATGTATATCGCTAAAAGCTCGCGGTCATAAGTTCTATATTTCTTTTGTGTATCTGATAGTTTTTTAGAAAAGTATCCTAACGGTTCCCACTTACCTTCGATCTGTTGCTGAAGCACTGCGCCAACGCACGTGTCGCTTGCGTCACACATTAATGAAATAGGAACGTCGTTACGGGGATGCGACAATGTAACCGCCTTCTGTAGGCTTAGTTTACAATGTTCGAATGCTAAATTCGCGCTTTCGTCCCATGGTACTTTTGACTTATCGTTTCTCTTGGAATGGTGAATAAACTTATTAAGCTCCATCTGTGACTCTACTGCCTTTGGTATATGTGGTCGGTAAAAATTCAACATACCTAAAAACCTACGCAATTGTTCTATTGTTTCCGGTTTAGGGAATTCTACTATTGCCTGAACTCTTGAATCTAAAGGCTTTATACCGTTACGCGAAACATGAAAACCTAAGAAATCCACTGTTTCCTGTCCAAATTCGCATTTGGGAATGTTGATAGTTATACCATATTGTTGAAACCTTTCGCAAACAATTTTTAAATGTTCCCTATGTTGAGAGTCGTTATCGCTAGCGATTATTACGTCATCGATGTATGTATACAAGAAGTCTAAACCCTGCAATACTACGGTGCTCATGAAACGTTGAAACGTTTGGGCTGCATTTCGTAACCCAAAACTCATTCTGGTAAATTCATATAGACCAAAAGGCGTAATGATAGCGGTCTTCTCTACGTCACTCGGATTAATTGGTATGAAATGATATGCTCTGTTTACGTCTAATCGTGTGAATATGTTTTTGTTCGCTAAAATGTAAGTAAAGTCCTGTAGTCGCGGTACAGGGTAGCGGTCCGGCTTAGTAATAGCGTTAAGTCTTCTGTAATCACCACAAGGTCTAATTTCACCGTTCTTTTTCGGAACGACATGCAACGGGCTTGCCCAGCAACTTTTACTAGGTCTACATATTCCCATCTCCATCATACGCTGAAACTCTTCTTTAACCTTAATGTAACGATCAGGGGCTAAAGGTCTGGCCCTTGCAAAAACTGGAGGTCCTGAGGTCTCAATATAATGTAAAATTGAATGTTTGGGTGGGTCATTGAATGATGTAGGCCTAGTAATGTCTGGATAAGCAGCGATAACATTATAATACGGATGTTTACTATGTAAGGTTTTAATTGTAGGTTGATAACTACTGACAATTGAAGCGATAATATTACATTCGGTTACCTGATCAATTAATTTCTTTGTACTGAGGTCCACTAATAGCTTGTGATAACTTAAAAAATCGGCGCCCAATATAGGCTGCTTGACGTCTGCGACCACAAAGTCCCATCGAAAACTACGGCGTAATTGTAAGTTCAACAGCAAAGTCTTCACGCCATAAGTCTTAATTTCGGTACCATTCGCGGCATATAATTTAAAATTATTACTCGGAGTTTATTGATTTCTCTTGCTCACTGGTAATACTGAAATATCTGCACCAGTGTCCACTAAAAATTTATAACCACTATTCGAGTCCGAAACACACAGGCGGTGGGCAGATATAACGGTGCAGATCTCCGCCGTCGGCTGCACCGGCTTTAGTTTTCCGCTTTCTTTTCCCACGCACAAGGTTTCACGCATTTCCGCGCTTTTTCTGCGTACCGGAAATGGTAAAAACATAACCAATTGGGTTTTTTTGCACTGACCCGTGAATTGCTCCTCGTCCTTGCTGTAGTATAACGGCTGCGGCTCTTGCTACGAGATCTATCGTTGTTATGTCGCTTCTCCAGCTTCTCGAATCTTGCGCTTAATTTAGCAATTTCAGCGAGAATCGCGTTGTCGGACGATGTTGGTTCTTGTTTTCCTACTATCGCCGCCACGGTGTTAGTTTTCATTGCCTCGTGAACATCGTCAGCCACTGCGGCTAATTTCTCCAGGTCCTTATTCTCCGTGACCACAAGTAATGCACGTACTGTTGTCGGTAATAGGTTTTGCCAGAGAACCCTCAATGTATCATCAGGAACCTTATCTCGTGCCAACTCCTTCATCCTCCGCAACAGTTGAGAGGGCTTCTGGTCACCAAGCTCCATCTCGCTGATGAGCTTCTCAATCGGTCTATTCTTGGTTTCTTCGTTTATGACGAGTAATTTTCTCTTAAGGGCTTCATATTTATTAGTTTCTGGCGGATTTATGAGGAAGTCGCTTATCTTAGCTACTACGTCGCTTCCCAACTTCGACACCACTAGGTCGAATTTTGAGGCGTCTCCAAGCCTTTGTGGTGCCAACGTTGCTTCCGCCCTTATAAACCAAACTCTCGGCTGATGCGTCCAAAACTCAGGTATCCTTGACGACACTGTAATTGACGCCAGGTCGGCAGCTTCACTCGAGATAGACGTGGCCATGTTACTGACGCTCGCGCACTCACGAAGTTCTTCACGCGGATACTAGTGTTCAAATAGTGTCACTTTTCTTGTTATCACTTTTTGAAACAATCACGTCGGGGTCACCACTTTTGTAAGTATATAGTTTACAAATTACTAGTCCAGCCGGGAGTAATATAAATGAAAGTCCAGAAGGTTAGGTAAAACTTGATGTCTATATTGGTAGCTAGTTACTTCACAAATTACATTGGTTAAACACAACTGTCCTACACAAAGGCTTGGAGACGACTACTGTAGCGGGGGAACACGCTTTAAATCGTAGGTGTCGTCTCTGGTTACAAAAGGTATAATATGTGTCACTACACTTGAATTAATTCTTGAAAAAGTGATTGATATCTTTGGTTTTGCAACAAACATTACTTATTCTTAACATTAAGGTGAGGTTCTATCAATAATCTATGGATACTTCACCTGAAGTCGCCGCCCAAGCTGTGGCACTTATTCAGGCCGGACACAGCCAATGAAACGTGAGTGCTCAACTTAATTTAAGTCGATCTGCGGTCCGAAATGTTTATCGGAGGTACCTAGAGACTGGCGGCTTTGTTCGTCGCCAAGGAAGGCCACGATCTCGGGTCACAACTGAAAGCCAGGATCGATTCATCGTGACGACCAGCTTGAGAAATCGTCACCTTACCTCCATTGAGATACAAAACCAACGACTTCCACGGAGTATCTGTGAGCGCTCGAACTGTTCGGAGAAGGTTAAAAGAACGCGATATGGTACCACACAAGCCAGCTAATGGGCCCAAACTAACGCGAGCCCACCGAACAGCGCGCCTTCATTTCGCACGCAGTCATTTAAATTGGACACAGCAAGATTGGAGCCGTGTACTCTTTTCTGATGAGTCTAAAATTGTGTTACATGGCAATGATGGAAGGAAGAAGGTCTACCCACGTAAGGGAGAGCGTTTCGCACAATGCTGCTTTGAAGAGAGGGTTGCTTATGGCGGTGGCTCATGGACTGTCTGAGGCGGTATATCCGCGAGCGGCAAAACTCAACTTGAGGTTGTTACAGGACCACGGCTGCCAACATTAAATGCTGAAAGGTACATTCGTGAGTGCTTAGAACCTCACGTGATACCATACGCGGACTATGTGGGCCCAAATTTCCTTTTTATGCATGATAATGCAAGAGCCCATGCGGCCGGCATCGTCAGGGAATATCTTCGGGATGTGAACATCACAGTTATGGACTGGCCGGCCAGAAGCCCAGACATGAACCCCATTGAACACATGTGGGACGAGCTAAAAAGACGTGTTAGGGCTCGTCAGCCAGTTGCCCAGACGATGCAGGAGTTGAAAACTGCCATAGAAGAGGAATGGGAGATGATCCCTCAAAATTTCATAGAGCGGTTGATAAACTCTATGCCTAATCGTATGAGAGCTGTGGTAGATGCCCATGGAGGCAACACGCGTTATTAAATTAAACCTTTATTTGATAAAACATGTTTTTTATTCAAAAATCAATTGCCTTTAACAAGGCGCATATCCGACTTGTTAGGCGTAGCTCCATGTCGTATGGTATTCTGAATTCAAATTTAAAACAATACGATCGAAAAAGATGGTAAAATGTATCAGGTTTAAAACTGCATCAACAGTTTTTGTTCAATCTAGCAATCATTTATTTATTTATTTATTTATTTAAACTTCATGTACAATAGTGGTACATAGGCGGACTTAATGCCACAAGGCATTCTCTACCAGTCAACCTTTGGGTTAAATAAGAAAACATTGTGATAGGTACAATAAATATCTAAAAAATAACTTCTTGTTTTCGAAAAATTTATATCGTTATATTGATACTAATACACATAATATATAAATAAAATAAACTACTAAATATTCTAACAAATACTAAAATAAAAGAAAAGAAACCTAATAATAATTACCATGACTCGACTTCTAATTTATTGAGAGCTATTTATCCTGACTTAAGTAGTGGTGACGAACTTTTCTTTTAAAAGTGACTTTGCTTTCAGCTTTTTTAATGCCAAGAGGTAGCGCGTTCCAGAGCCTTGTAGTAGAGATGGCGTAAGAATTCGACATAAAACCGGTGCGGTGTGAAGGAATTTGGAGAAGCAGATTCTTGGAAGCTCGAAGGTTACGACTGTGAGAACTGCCCAACACTTTAAAATAAGTTTTTAGGTAATCGGGAGCACATGGATCGTTTATAATAGTGAAGAGCATGCAGAGAGATCTGAGGGACCTCCTGAGTCGGATAGGCAACCATTTAAGCTGAGAACGGAAGGAGGAAATGTGATCGTATTTGCGAAGGCCAAAAACAAAGCGAATACAATTGTTGAGAAGTCGATCCAATTTGTTTAGAAGTTCTTGGGAAAGATCAGAATAACAAACATCAGCATAGTCGATAATGGGAAGCACAAGTGACTGGACCAAAGTGAGTTTGGTGCTAGATGGCAGGAAGTGTTTGAATCTATAGAGGGATCGCAGCGAGAACGAGACTTTCTGGCTCACCTGAGCCACGTGTTTATTCCAGCTTAAACTGCCGTCAATGTACAGACCTAAGTCTTTTACGTGAGGTGAAAGAGAAATGACGGAGTTCTCGTACATCAGTGGCATAAGTTGGCTAGTGTTCACATTTCTCAAAAAGTACGAACTGCCAATTAGGATGGCCTGACATTTCCCGACGTTAACAGAAACCCCAAATTTGCCAGACCATTCCTCGATAGCTCGAAGATCAGCATTGAGTGATGAAATGCAATTGTCAAGGTTGGTAATGTCAGACTGAGCGTATAGTTGCAAGTCATCAGCGTACAGATGGTAAGAACATTTGAGAACAGCAGTAATGGAGTTTATAAATAAAGAAAATAAAAGAGGAGAGAGGATACCGCCTTGCGGAACACCAATCATATTTCGTTAGAGGCCATCGAAACCTAAACTCTAAGGTGGGCCAATAGATGTGTCCAGAAATGTATTATAAATGATTTATTTGATATCTCTTTATATCACCATGTGACAGTTCTGTAACAAACCATTCAAGTCCATACAAAATCTAAAATTTTATTTTTATTCCGTTTTACAACAATGTATCACAACAGTTAAAAACCGTTCTATGCAATTCTAGTACACATCGTGAAACACAGATGGCGTTAGTAGTTTGAAATTTCGTTCAAACTTTAGTTGGTGACACTTCACGAGACTTGACGTTGCGTAAAGTTTTCAAAAATCGATTTTTTTTTTTTAGTTATTTGTGAGAATTCGTGTTGAATTTCTCTTTGTAACATTTCTGTCACAATGCAGAATAAGGGTCGTATTTTATAGTACATTGACCTAGTATTGGTTTCTTCACAGAATGACTTCCCGAGGTATAGGAGAAGATGAAATTGAACAAATTCTTTTGGACTATGAGGCCATTAGTATGAACATTGACAGTATTATTGAAGATCTGGAGCGCGGTGGCAGTAATTCGTCTCCATCACCCTCGCCAGTTGCTTCTACTCAGCCAGGACCATCAGCACGTCGTCATACCAAAAACAAATTGAATGTACGCTGGAGGAAGAAAAATATTGAACTAAACGAGCAACAGCTACATTTTACAGGTGATGAAACCTTGTCGCCCGAGGTTTTAGACCTCGAAACACCAATCCAATTCTTCTTGAAACTATTTCCCAAAGAATTGATTGAAGTCTAAGCTAGCCAAACAAATTTTTACACAGTCCAAAAAGATCCCAACATGAGTTTTCGTGTCACAGAGACCGATATTCAACAGTTCATTGGACTAGTATATATCATGTCGATGGTACATCTTCCAAGGGTTACGAAGCATTGGCACGGTTGTATAGGAACACCTTTAGTAAAGGAATCAATAGCAGTCAACAAGTTTGAGAAGATCCGAGATTTATTCTTTTCAATGATAACACAAAAAATGTTCCACGAAAACACCCTGATCATGACCGAATATTCAAGTTTAGACCAGTCGTCAAAAAACTAAATGAGACCTGCCAAAGCATCCCTCTAGAAAAATATCTATGTGTAGACGAGCAGATTTGCTCCACAAAAGCAAGGCAGAATTTGACAAGATATAACCCCAAAAAGCCAAATAAATGGGGATACAAAATATATGTTCTTTGCGGTGTGAGTGGGTTCGCATATAAATTCGAACCTGAAACAGGAGCTGAAAATGTGGTTGCTTCTGGTGAGCCAGACTTGGGCGCTGCATCGAATGTGGTCGTCAGGCTTTCGCGTGAAATACCAAGAAATCAAAACTACCGAATCTATTTTGACAATTATTTCACGTCTCTGCCGCTTCTGGAATATTTAGCTAAACGAGGCGTTCTTAGTCTCGGAACCATACATCGAAATCGTATACCTGAGTGTAAACTACCAACAGACAAGGAAATATCTAAAAAAGAACGTGGCTACTCGGTAGAATATGTCGGAAACGTGGAAGGAACAGAAATATCGACAGTAGCCTGGAAAGACAACAAAATTGTCACACTCGCCTCTAGTTTCGTGGGAGAGCTACCGAAGACACAGGTTTCAAGATACGACAAGCCAAACAAAAGATACGTGACTATGGACCGACGCCATATCGTAGGAGAATACAACCGCCATATGTGTTGATTTGATCGACAGTATCATGGGCAGGTACAAAATACGCCTGCGAAGCAAAAGATGGCAGATTCGCATGTTCTACCATTTCTTAGATCTTGTTATGTCCAATGCCTGGCTCTGATATAAAAGAGTACATAAGGCCAAAAAAAGAGAAGACCCAATGCTGCAGTCAGCTGATTTTCGACAGGATATAGCCTTGGTTCTGTGCAAGCTCGGGACTAAAGCCAATCAAAAAAGGCGAACCATTGAGCAAGACATACAAGCCAAAAACATAAAGGCCCAGCTCAGTATGTGCCCCCAGCAGCTGTGCGGCAGGACCAGGTAAGACATTGGCCTATATGGGCCCAGAAGAGGATAAGGTGCAAAAATCCTAACTGTGCTGGCGTATCACAGACGATTTGTGAGAAATGTGGAGTTGCTTTGTGCTACAACAAGCAAAACAACTGCTTCAAGGCATTCCATACGTCTTAGAGGAGTGTTATGACACAATGTGACATTTCTGTCACACTCCCTAAAATCTTTAATAAATAGCCCCCTGATTAATTTTTTTTTAAACTAAAAAATACGTGTTTCTTTGTTTATTTTTTGCTACCGTACCATTGAATATTTTTCTGTTTTTATGTTGTTGAGTTATGAAGGGATATTATAAATAGTAATAAATATGGAAAGCATTGTTTTAAGCAGCCGCTAAATTCTAAAAATATATCCACCATTCTTCCAGACTTGGAACCAGCTAAGAATTATATTCTATCCCTGAGAATAAGAAAGGTAATAAAGCGTCGCAATCTCCCAGATAGAATCATTTTAAAAATAATTTAAAAGCGTTTGGTTGACACTATAAATAAAACGGGTTTTTTGGGATTTTTAATAAATATTTAAAGTTTTTTTGAAACAATAGTAAAGGCAAATAAAATTGAATACTTGTCAACATATAGGCTCAGCCAAGTCACAACCCTAATGTTACTAAATTTAAAGCGGCATACAAACAGATTTTAGCGAATTTAGAATTACGAGATTCTTTTTCGGGTAAATGTGCTCCAATGGATAACTTTACTATACTTACATCTTGTTTTCAGTAGAAACCGTTAATAGTACTTGCTCACTAGAGACGTGGAACACGAAGAGATTCAATGGGACGAGGCTCTTTCGAAGAAATTCGAAAGTGATTTTATAATAAACGAAAATTGCATGCTTTTAAATGGGTTATTAAATGAAACATCGGTGTCTGTAGGAGCTTACCAAATTATTTACTACATTTCTGGATATGTGTCTCGTGTACTGAGTAAGAAAAGCAAGTGTGAAAGAAGAACAGGCAAAAAAAACCCAGACCCGACAGAAAAGTAACATACCTCAGTTTTTTTGTTATTATTTATATAATCATATTATATAGTTTTTATATTCGAAATCAATGGCTAACACCAAAATATTGCCTTATGTTTTTGTTCAGGCTTTACACTAAAAAAGTACAAAATGCCTACGTATCTACACAATTCGTAAATATATGTAACTAAATGACGTAGAAAAGTAAGTAGTTATGGGATGTATTAAAAAAAAAAAAAATGTTCGTATAGGAAGTTATTTGTGTGTATGTATAAAAACGGTCACGTACTGTGTGCATACCTACTGAATACCTGTTATCGTAACGGTGATTAATGAACTTTTTAGTTCTCTGATCACCGATATAAGCTCGAACTGGCGTCAACGAATTAGTGGAATAATCCGATCTGAATCATCGAATATCATCATCATCATCATCTGCCTAGCCTTTTCCCAACTATGTTGGGGTCGGCTTCCAGTCTAACCGGATGCAGCTGAATACCAGTATTTTACATGGAGCCACTGCCTGTCGGACCTCCACAACCCAGTTAGTGCTAGGTAATACGATACCCCTTGGTAAGACTGGTTGTCAGACTTTCGGGCCACTGACTACCTGTAACGACTGTCAAAGATCTACAAATGACAGCCGGGACCAACGGCTTAACGTGCTTTCCGAGGCACGGAGGAAACTCGGTATGTAATGGGTGGTCACCCATCCACGGACCAACCTAGGTAAGCACGGCTTAACCTAAAGATCGATCCGAGCGGCTGTTCTTATTTAGCCACGAGCTCCTCCAATCATCGAATATGACGATTTTAATTAATCCTAAGTTGAGGGCGAATCCAGAAGGGCATGCTCTGACCCCAGTACCAGAGGCAAAAAGGAACGGGGTGGAATTTTTTAGTCAGTAAGAGTCTGACACGCCCTCTCGCTCCACCAAGGGCGAGAGATGTCATTAGATGATTTTACCACCTTAAAAAAAAAATCCTAAGTTGAATGTTGTACTAGGAGTTCAAAAATTATATAATACAGCTGTATCTCCAGGTCTCCTGGATACATCCCATAACTATTTATCGTCATTTAGTTACATACATTACGAATTGTGTAGATAAGTAGGCATTTTGTATTTTTTTAGTGTAAACCCTGAACAAAAACATAAGGCAATATTTTGGTGTTAGCCATTGATTTCGAATATAAAAACTATATAATATGATTATATAAATAATAACAAAAAAACTGAGATATGTCACTTTTCTGTCGGGTCTGGGTTTTTTTTATATGGGACGTGACCGTTCTTCTTTGTGTGTGAAGCTTGGTTTCGGATAGAAAATTAGATTTTCACAAATTAATTTCAATAAGAGATATGGGTGGGTTATGTTTTTCTAGTAAAAGCGTTTTCGATGTATGGAAAGCTACAGAAATATTCATAAGAAAACTTATAAATGAAAATCTCATGATCTCTCAAGAAAATGTGATCATAGCCACTCCAGTAAACAAAAATATGGGCACAATTCTAGCAAAAAAGGTATATAAATATGTAATATTATTTCATTGCCAGTGCTAAAACTTTGTTAACCTACTTAATTGAATTTATTTGCAGGTTCCCAAACGAAAAATGATACTCGACAAAATCCCGGAGAATAGTTTGAAATCGAGAAAGGTAATTTTTAGACCTTCTGCCAGTAATGTTGAACTTTCTTCGTACTTCATTCAACCGTTAATAGAATTTATTAAACTTGTTTGTTATTTACACTTACAGAACCATGATGACTATATAAACAGCATGCTAAGCCATAGCAAAATGTTGAAAGATGAAGAACACAAATGAGACGAATGGAAATGGCTGAACAAGAGCATGCAATAAAAATGGCAATACACAAAGAAGAACTATCAATAAAAAAAGAAAAACTGAAATGTGCCAAATTAGAAAGTGAAATTTTGGAACTTAAAGTGTGTGAAATGAAACACTAATTTTTTTGTAAGGTATGTGGGTATATGGTGTATAAGGTATGTGGGTATATGTGTATATATATGTGGTGGGTCGAATATGGCCAGCCGATAAATATGGCCACATACTATTATTTCTAAAACGCAACACTTTATAAAACTTAACGCGACGGTATACGATCGCGGCCGAGCCACGTATCCGAATGGCGCCCCCGCCACCCCTCTCGCACAGACGCCAGTCGCTCAGATTTCGTGGAAGTGGAAAGCCGCGCTGCTGTTATAAAAACATCCAAGTAAGTTCGGTCCTATATTTCTGTTAGTTTTCGATTTTATTGTTTTTTATTTACGTTGCCGTGCTGTGCGGCAATTGTATTTTGATATTTCTTTGTGTATTTCTCAAAATAATAATGTGGTTATGATTCGTCTGAATATAGAAAAAAAAAATGGCGTGACTGAAAATATGGCCAACGATTGGCCATATTTACCGTATGAATTATTGATACCAGTATACTTATTACTTTTTTTGTTTTAGGCAATGGCGCTGTACAAATGTAAGGGGATTCGGGGTAACTGGACTGAGGAAAATATGAAGTTAGCTTTATACGCTGTGAAGCAAGGTGTGATGAAGGTATATGCGGCTGCTAAACATTATGATGTACCAAGATGGACTCTGAGACGTTATTTGGAAGAGAAAAAAGAAATAAAATCTACTTTGGGCAGAAAACCACTCCTTGACACTGAACAGGAACAGAATTTGGCTTCCCGTATTATCCGTCTGTGCAACGTGGGATATCTATTAACACAACGTGTACTACGTACAAGCGTCAAGACGTTCTGTGATCGAAACAATATTTCAGGGTCGAGCCGTGGCTTGATGGTTGGAAGAGATTGGCTTAGAGGCTTTCTCAAACGTCATAAGAATATAAGTAGACGAAAAGCACAAAATCTTAATCCAGCACGTGCGCAAAAGCTGAATAAATCAGTAGTTTCCGACACAGTAGTTTCACAAAATTAAAAAAAGTTCTAGAAGAAAATGATATTTTGAACAAACCTAAACGTATTTTTAACATAGACGAAAAAGGTTGCCATCTTAATTTACATAAAGCGCCACAAGTTTTGGCTGAACGTGGGACAAAAAGAGTACATTTAGCTTGCTGGCGCAATACACCACTTTTCGAAATTTAAACTTGGAGGACCTTGTCTTCTTATCTTTGATGGAGCTAAATGCCACTTAGACTATTCCATAGTTGAAACCGCAGAAAAAATCGAGATCAAGCTTTTTAGTCTCCCTAGCAACACCACTCACGAATTACAACCGATGGATAAATCGGTATTTCGTTCCTTCGAATATTACTGGGATGAAGAAGTGTTGAAATACTGGTCTATTCACGAGGACAGAAAAATAACTAACTCCTTAGCATCCGACCCACCCGTCGATGGACTCAGCGGTGAATCAGTCCTAAACGAAGTCATAAATAAATTGGCAATAGTCTTAGGTTCGTTTACGCCACCAACACACACTGTACACATTTATGTAGTATTGTCCTACATTTCCACTGACTTTCGGGATTCGAATATGTGTGCAATCAATAGTTCCTATCACTTCTCGAAATCCATACAATGAATAAAAACTGGCAATCACATTATTTTGCTCCACATCAGTTCGTGGCATTTTAATCTAATGAGCTCTTTGTGCTACCAGTGCTAAAGCAACATGTTTGCATAAAAGTGATATTGTTGGTTGACTTGTTCCAGTTAGATCTCCTGCATCATCTTGAATCTGACGAATTAACAAAATATTGAATCAAAAATGTATAATTATTGGATATTATTGATCTGTGAAATTGATGACACTTTTATTTACTTACCTCTCCACGGGCCCATATTCTTATTGCAGTCAAAACTTTCAGAAGGGGTGGTATAAAGCCACCTCTTGCATCACCAGCTAAATCATTTTTCACCATGTCAATAATGAAAACAGCAGTAGATCGAGAAAACCTGTACTTAGATTTAAATTCGGCTTCTTGAAGTTCTTCTAGTGGATTCTTACGAATTTTATAAAATTTCACACGCCTCATTATTGGTATCTGATTTCTAACTTCATTTATTTCATCGATCACCCCTAAGTCATCAATAAAATAATCTCTATCCATCTTATTTACACAACAAACAAAGATAGAACACAGTGAATTTATTTTGATTCAAATCTCAGTATATACAAATGTACTCTGTGATTCAAATGTCAGAATACCACACAGACAGAGTTGCCCAAAGAGTATAATAATAAGCGCCTTTTTCTACTAAAGATGCGTATAGTCTGTTTTTAAACTCATGTTAAACTATGTTGAGCGAAGGATTAACTTTTAGTCCGAGAGTAAAGTCGGATTAGTTTACTCCCTCCTTATTCTATGTTTATTAATACTAATTTTTATTAACCTAAACTTTAAACTTGGAGTAAAGTTAATCTTGCTTTAGTCTTTATTTATTAATAAGGCTGTTAGTGTTTTGGCCAATATTTTGGATAAGTTTTTGAGAGGTTAACTTTAGGCCTATTTTACACTTGTATTAAAAATATACTAGAGCAGTCTTATTAATAAAAATCATCTATTCCAAAGATCATCTTACGTTACACTTGGACTAGTTAATCCCAGTGTAACGGAGTATTAACAAAGCACTAAGACTGATATTAATAAACACGGAGTAACCTTGTAGTAACAATACATTCCTTACACCGGTATTAGTGTGAATGCTATGGCAACCCAGTCAATTTAAAAGTAAAAAGAGTGAGCTATTGAATGAACAAAGAATGATACGTCTCGTGAAGTTGTCTGTCAAATTGACGTAATCATTGACTTTTCGTCGGGTACGTATCAAAATCCCGAAAGTTCATAATACCTATGATTGAAATACCGACGTCCGAAACACCGAAATTCAAAATACCGAAAGTTTTAAATGCCGATAGTCGTTATATCGAAACACAAAATACCGATGTTCAAATGCCCGAAAGGACGAAATCCCGAATGGACGAAATCCCGAATGGACGAAATACCGATGGATGAAATCCCAAAGAGCAGCGACGTAGTTCCCGCGATTACTCATAGATGGCACTGCAACACAGTTATGACGGTGGGCATTCTGCTTAACATGTTTTAATATTTTTTTATAGCGGGGGTAGATCTCGAAAAATTATTTTATTCCGTAATGTTTTATTAATTCATAGTTACTGTTAGCTACTTAGTACCGAGTGGTTGCTATAATGAGTCAAGATACTTTTAAAGTGTTCAAGTCTCAAAAAGATGGATTTAAAGTACAGGTAGGCGGTTTTGTGTTTACAAAGAACCGGCAAACCACGGATAAATGCTATTGGAACTGTGAATATAAGAGACATGATGTTTATAAGTGCAGAGCTACCCTTACTACCAATGTATTCGCGAATGTTGAAAGTGCAACATTAATATCATTAAATAATGAACACTCCGATGAAAGCACACCGCTTCGTGCCGATGTTGCTGACAACATACAAAAATTAAAATCAAAAACATCAGACCAGCCTACTGTTAAGACCTGCCAAATATTACAAAACCACTTGGCAAGTACTAGCTCAAGTATTGCGACGCATATGCCTTCCAGAGACGCGCTACGGCAAGTAATTACGCGCGAAAAGAAAAAACATCTAAAAATGCCAAACGAGCCGACTTCTTTTGATTTTGACCTGGATTTGGAAGCAACAATGTACGATAACGATACCAGTTTTGTCATCAAAGATAGAATTTTTGCAGACAATAAAAGAGTGACGTTGTTGAGTACCAAACAATTTATAACTTATTTGTGCCAAGCTCTTTATTTAGTAATGGACGGCACATTTAAAATTGTGCCTATGATTTACCAACAATTATATACGATGCACGGTCCTGTTCACGGCAGCGATAAGACGTTCCCGTTATTGTTTGCCCTTTGTACCCACAAAGACAAAGGTTCGTACGATATGATGCTGGACTTATTATTGGAATTCTGTGCTGAACATGAGATAACGCTTAATCCGACGTTTATAATACTGGACTTTGAAAAGGCTGCAATTTTAAGTTTGCGTCAACATTTTGAAAATGTGACACTCAAAGGATGTTTTTTTTCATTTGAGGCAGATCATCAACCGAAAACTTCAAAGGGAAGGTTTGTCTTCAAAATATAATAATGATGGACAATTTAATCGTGAGATAAAATCTTTATTGGCATTGTGTTTTCTTCACCCAAACAATGTCAACATGTATTATAAGGATCTTGTTGAAACATTGTCCAATGATGGCCGCAGAATTGCTAATTGGTTCGACGAGTATTATGTAAATGGAAAAAATAATCAACAGCCTGTGTACAGTCCAACCTTTTGGTGTATCCACGCACATTCTTCGGTTCCACGCACAGAAAACAGTGCTGAGTCATTCCACCACCATATGAACGTGGTGTGTTCTAAAAGACATGTTGGATTTTACCGATTGGTGGCGGAGTTGATCAAGGAAACAAAGGTAAATGATATTCTTATAACTAAATTACTAAACGGAGAAACACCTGCCAAGAAAAGAAAAAAAAACACAGTGAAGATGGAGAACATTCATAATATTTTACATAATATAACCGACTATACATATGTGGAGTTCTTAAGTGGTATCGCCAGTAATCTTTAAATTTAAATACTCTGTATCTTATGTTATTTTTACAGGTTGTTAGGAAAATCTGTTTCAATGTGTTTACACTACATGTCAGGTTCATCATAAAGATGAACTTTCTGTTTAAGGCCCATGTCGAAATATTCTTTTTTTCCTAATTATACGTATGATTATCATTTAAACTTTTGTTTTAAATTATGATATATACCTATTATGTTAAGCTCCTTTTTTGTCATTGTCTTAGAGATTTTAGTCTTTGGATCAGCGAGTGAAGCGATCTCGGGACCTTAAGGCACTCCGACACGGACAGGTTAGGTTAGAAGGGTGGGTGGGAAGCGAGCGAACACAGACTCCGCCACACCCTTCGTGGTTATTTTTTTTGTAAACCCTAGAGCCCTAGTACTTCAGTAGGCTCCGGCTACGCTTTTTTGGCAACTTTTAAGTGTTTTGACCTAACCTGGTTTACAAAAAATCGTTTTTCTCGGAAACGGTGGCAATTTCGGGATTTTGTACTTCGGGATTTTAAACTTTGGGATTTTAAACTTTCGGGCAAATGAATTTTCGGGATTTAAAACTTTCGACCAAACAACCATTCAGCGGCGTTTCAATTATCGGGATTTCGTCTATCGGTATTTTAAAATTCGGTCTATTAAAATTCGGGATTTTGATACGTACCCCTTTTCGTCTGTGCCGTTTTATTAACAAAAGGTCTTTTAAAAAGTTAATTTTGTGTGTCCGAAGATAATTAAATTAATCCGAAAACCTAAACTTGATACAGTAAAAAATGAGCCAAAAGCGCAATCGTTCCATAAACTGGGATGAAGAAGAAAAGGTAATTCTCATGTTGATTTTGAAAAGACCACGCATGTTGCGTGTTATTTTATTTATTTGCGGTTCTCTGATTATTTTTAATATTTTCTTATTATTCCAGCAATTATTCAGGGCAGTATTGAAAGATTACGCGCATATAATAGAAAATAAAAGCCTAGACACAAATACAAATAAAAATAAAACCAAAGCTTGGGAAGAATTCCACAAAAAGTTTAATGAGTTAAATAGTCGACCAAGAGAGCTTAGCCAGCTGAAAATCCAGTGGAAGACAATGAAAATAAATGCAAGAAAAGTATGCAGCACGTTTACAAAAGAAGTAAACAAAACTGGTGGAGGTGCAAGGCCAGCAACTCCAGATAACTCTTTAATAGAAATTAAAGATTTATTAAATCCCGCAGAATTACTGCGAGATTTTAATATTTATGATTCCGATGGAATGGTGATAGGTGATGTAAACATTAATAAAGAAAATCAGCAGCTAGCCAACATGCCCATAGAAGCTATTGAAGATGTTGATATTCAAGTGGATTTTGAGAAATGTACTCCTTCAGCGGTGAGCTTATATTTATTTATTTAAATTTCATGTACATAGGCGGACTTAATGCCACAAGGCATTCTCTACCAGTCAACCTTTATATCTATTAGTATATTTATGTACCTATAGTTTATACATACCATGTTCATTATCATTTTGTTTAAAATTACAGGTCTTTCAAAATAATAAAAGCACAGACATTCCTATGGAAAAATGTGTGAACTCATTGCCTATTAAGATCTCTGAAGATGATACAACCATCGAAACGCCAAAAACAAAAAGTATCGGAATAAATCAAGCAAAGAAGGCACCCAAACGGAAACTTATTATGAACAACATTGTGGGTAACAGTTCAAAACCCAGAAAGGACCAAGAAAAATATGTGAGCCGCATGTTAAGCCATAGTAAACTTTTAAAAGATGACGAACATCTGAGGCGAATGGAAATGGCTGAAGAAGAACACAAAATTAAAATGGAAATAAATAAAGAAAAATTAAATGCAGCAATACTTGAAAAAGAAATAAATCAAGAAGAATTAAAAGCAGCAATGCTGGAACGAGAAATGTTGGAAATAAGGAAAGCACGTGAGGCTTCATAGATAAATATTTTTTTAAGTTCTGTTACTTTTTTATTCGTCTGAGGTTCTGTAAATAAAACTTTTTGTCAACTTAAATGTTTTTTATTTATGTACACAAATAGAGTTCAAACTAAAAATTCTCTAAAGTACTGCTTATTACCCATCTCACTGGAACTTCATCATCACCGTCTTCTTCTTCTTCATAAAAATCTTGTCTGTGCATTGCAATATTATGCAAAACTGCCAATGCAACAATGTAGAGCTTTGTATTGTCCAATTTTGTTGTAAATCCCCGCAGTAGACACCAAAACCTTTGCTTCCACACTCCGAAACATCTCTCTACAGTGTTACGGGTTCTTATGTGTGCTCGGTTATACATTTCCTCCTTTTGAGTATTTGGATTTAGGACCGAAGTAAATAAATAAGGACTACAAGCATAACCTGCATCACCTAAAAGTCTTCCTTTAAATTCCAATTGTTCAAATCTTTGCTTCAATCTACATTCGTTAAATATTCTCGAGTCATGTGTACTGCCTCGCCAATTTGCCACTATGTCCATTATTTCTAAGTTTGCATTTGATACTGCCTGAAACAATGTATCAAAAATACATAAGATTGATGACAATTATTGAAATTGTTTCAAAGAAAGGCTAGTACTAAATCACTCACTTGCACATTAATGGAACTGTATCCCTTCCTGTTTATGTAATATTGTGCTACATCTCCACCAACCTTTGGTATTCTTACATGAGTGCAATGAATGGCTCCTATTACTTGCCGAAATCCACACAGTGCATAAAATCCAGCAATAACTTCATTTTGATCCACTTCACTTTGAGGCATCTTAATCCAATGTGCTCTATGGGCCACTATTGCTAAGGCTACTTGTTTGCAAATTAGTGATACTGGCTCATGCCACCAAGATCTCCTGCATCGTCTTGAATCTGTTAACATAAAAATTAACTGATTTATAAAAAGAATATAAGAATTTATTATATGACTAGCAAATGACTAGAGATTGGATTACAATGATTAGAAAATAATATACAATATAAAACATAAAGAATCAGTTTTACCTCTCCACGGGCCCATGTTCTAATTGCATCCAATACTTTAAGGTGAGGTGGTATAAAGTCACCTCTTGCATCACCAGCTAGATTATTTTTCACCATATCAATTATCATTACAGCAGTATGTTTAGAAAACCTGTACTTTTTTTTAAATTCACCTTCTTGAAGTTCTTGCAGGGGATTTCTACGTATTTTATAATGTTTTACGCTCCTCATCAATGGCATGAGGTTTTCAACCTCAGTAATATCATCTATCACCCTCAAATCCTCAATAAAATAATCAATATCCATCTTTTCGCTAACCAAACAACACATTCAACAACAAAACATTAACGCGCGCAAAGCAGCAAAAATGAAGTAAACTCAACTGAGTTGAACTGAGGTTTGTAGGTTATGAATGCCGTCAAATGTCAAAATACACATTTGTTCTATGCTAACTCACTCCTTAAACTAGGTAGCGCGAAGGATTAACTTTTACGACGAGAGTAGATTCAGATTAGCTTACTCCTTCCTTGCTCCATGTTTATTAATACTGAATTTGATTACTCTTAACTTGAGCTTAGGAGTAAAGTTATTCTTGCTCTAGTCTGTGTTTATTAATAAGTAAGGAGATGTTTATTATAGAGTTTAAAAAGGTACTATGTTAAGGAATTGGTGTATGTATTATATTTTGAATTAGAGGTTAGTTTTTTTTATCGCCAAATTACCAATAACCTATGTTTTTTGTACCTCTAGATTGGCAATGGATAAAGAGGGTAAATATAGAAAATATAACCAGCAGCAACTTCAAAAAAGCGGTAAGTTTAGTAAGGAATGAAGGTAAAACCATTTATAAAGCTGCTAAGGAAGCAGATGTCTCATAGAGCACTTTAAAGCGTTACCTAGGGAATGCAGAGGATTCTGTACGAAAAATGGGGAGGCCTTATGCATTATCTTGTGACTTAGAGGTGAAGCTTTACAATTATATTATAGAAATGCAAGAATTGGGTTTTGGGCTTACCGTTTATCAAATTAGAAAACATGCCTATGATCTTGCTGAAGTGGCTGGACGGGAGAACTTCTTGCAATCAGATAATCGCGTTGCAAGCAAATGGTGGTAGAGTAGCTTTAAAAGTACAATTTATGCTTACGTGTCCCAGAAAACCTTTCTGCTTATAGGGCTTCTATGGAAAATGAGTTCACGGTCAAAGTGTTAAAGTTGAATTGTCGTAAAATAATATTGTGTGCTTTCCCATATTTTGAAAAGTTGTCAAGCAGGAAAAACAATTATATTCACATGCTGAATAAGCATATTCATTTTCTAGTAGGTCACTATAGTGACAGGCTTATATATCTAGATATCAACAGTTTTGTTGGTAAACTTAAGTCGACACGGGGTAAAGTGTATCTACCTATCAGTTGTAGACACAAAATAGCTAGGCTATTAGTATATAATATTCACTCAGACATAAGTAGTATGTCAATGTTTACTTCAATTATTAACACTGCGACTATTAGTAATAATACTAATAATTCTTTTTTCAATTGTGTAACTATAGGCGATCCTGGAGTGGGGTCCACTAGTAGTAGGATCTCATTGCCTTGTGATGGCATAGGAGTCTTGGGGCTCACTCCGGATACTCATTTAAACTAGTTAGTAAGACAATAGAGGGTACTGGTAACATTGATGTTACACCGATCAACAACAATATACTTGTATCTTCTTGCTCTCAAATAGCTAAATGTAAAAAAGGGGCTAAGCAGAATTCCATGCAATTATTTCATCAAAACATTCAAGGTTTCTCTTCAAAGCAACTAGAAATTGAATTGTTTTTAGAAAAAACAAAGATTGAAATTGTTTGTTTCACTGAGCATTGGTTAAAAGATTATGAAATGCTAATTAATTACGCAAATTACAGTGTGGGCAGTTGCTTTAACCGGAAAGCTAAGATTCGTGGGGGTTCATTAATCTTAGTTAAAAATTGTATTAAATTTAAGACTCGTAGTGATATTGTTGATCTATCGGTTGAACATAATATTGAGCTGTCTTGTGTTGAGCTGGATAGGCATGTTATAGTGTGCGTTTACAGACCCCCAAATTATCAAAACTACTCTATTTTTGAATCGGTAATGGAAGATACTTTAGCAAAGCTTGCAACTGGTAATAAATCACTGGTAATCTGTGGTGACTTTAATGTTAATATTTTAGATCAAAATTCAAATAGCAGTAGATTATTACATCTTTTTAAATCATTTAATTTGTTAAACGTGTTTTCGGAACCAACCCGAATTACTACAAATACTGCAACATGTATTGATAATGTTTTTTGTTGCTGCGACTACTTGGATAAATCAATTGTAAATTACCTTCCTTCTGATCATAGCGGCCAAACCGTTGTTTTCGAGTCCTACACACCATTACAAAAAATTCAGATAAAGTCCAGACAAATGACACCCAGTAATTTAAATAAATTTAATAATAACTTAATTAGTAATTTAGGTATTCCGGACCATATTATTGAAAATGTAAATCACTTTTATGAGGAATTCTTTTCGGTAGTTTACACCGAGTTTAATAATACATTAAAAATGAAAACTAAATCTATTTGCCCAAAGTTTATGTTCAGTGACTGGGCAACTAAGGGTATTAGGAAAAGTAGGGAGCGATTGTTTGAACTGTACGGCCTTAAGCCTTACATCAACTCAGAAACTTTTAATAAATATGTTGCAACTTACTCTAAAATTTTTAAAAACACTTGTAAGGTTGCTAAAGCCTTATTCATTAGCAACAAGATTAAATCCGCCGATAATAAAATAAAGACGGTTTGGAAAATTATCAATAGTGAAACTAATAGACATAAAAAATATAATAATGATATCACACTAGATACTTCACGTGGTCTTATAAGCTCTAAAAACGAAGTTGCTCAAGAATTTGTAGATTTCTTCACTAGTATCCCACTTAAAACTACTGAAACCTTAAATTCCTCACCCTTGGTTTCTATTGATTTGTTGAGAGCGAACGTTTCAGCCTGTCCGGTTGAGTTTCAATTTAAGCATATAAACCCCATCACAGTCGTTAAAGCTTTTAAGGAAATCAAAATCAAATTAACTGAAGATCTTTGGGGAATGTCCATTAAAGGTTGTCAAGCTATTATTGAGACTATAGCACCGTTTTTAGCCTTAATATTTAATTTATGTGTGGACCAAGGAGTCTTCCCGGACCTTATGAAATACAGCAAGGTAATACCACTTTTCAAATCCGGGGACAGTAAAGACACCAATAACTATAGACCCGTATCCGTGTTGCCGGTTTTCAGCAAGGTGTTTGAAAAGGTAATGCTTAATCAAATGCTCACACACTTTAACACCAATAAAATCTTACATGAGAAACAATATGGTTTCACCAAAGGACGTTGCACGACTGACGCCGGTGTCACCTTATTAAAACACATATTTACGGCGTGGGAAGAGGCACAAGATGCCATAGGAATCTTCTGTGACCTCTCGAAAGCATTTGATTGCGTAAACCACGAAACCCTACTCTTGAAACTTGAACATTACGGTTTAGGGAAACTTGCGCTCAGTTTAGTTAAATCGTATTTAAACGATAGACATCAGCAAATACAAATAAATGGTGTCAATTCAATGGGTTTAAAAGTAAGTATGGGTGTACCGCAAGGTTCGATATTAGGTCCTTTCCTCTTTTTAGTCTATATAAATGATCTACCCCATTTATTTAAAAACCAACCACAAATGGTGTTGTTTGCTGACGATACCTCTTTAATATTTAAGACAAACAGACGTGCCACAAATCTTGACGACGTAAATAACGCCCTATTGCTGGTCCATAATTGGTTCACCGCGAATAATTTAGTATTAAATGGGAAAAAAACGAAGTGTATAAGATTTGCTCTACCGAATGTCAAAAGTAGTGATAGTGACATAGTATTGAATCAAGAGAAACTAGAATTCGTCGAAAAAACTGTTTTCTTGGGGATCACGCTCGATTCAAGGCTTCAATGGGGTCCGCATATAACTTCTCTTGCAGGACGGCTGAGTTCAGCAGCATATGCTGTTAGAAAAATCCGTCAATTTACTGATGTAGATACCGCGAGGCTAGTCTATTTTAGTTATTTTCATAGTATTATGTCATACGGTATTTTACTATGGGGACGGGCTGCAGACATTGAGTCTATATTTATTCTGCAGAAAAGAGCTATCAGAGCCTTATATGATCTACGTAGACGCGATTCTCTAAGAGAACTGTTTAAGGAAATTAACATCATGACAGTACCTTGTCAATACATCTATGAAAACATCATGTACGTTAGGAAAAATTTGCATTTATTTAGTAAAAGAGGTGACCGACACCACTATCATACTAGAAATAGGGACCAACTAACTCAACCAGGTTTCAGGCTAGCTAAAGTAGACTCATCTTTCATGGGGTACTGTTTAAAATGTTACAATAAAATACCTCCCCACATTCTACAACTGAATGAGACGAAATTTAAATCTTGTATAAAACGCACACTATGTAGGCAAGCATATTATAAGTTGGGGGATTACATTGATGATAAAAATGCTTGGCTCAATGCTGGTCCTGCTCCACAACCATAGGGGCAAACTAATTGATTGCCATGTGAAGTTATTGTGGAAGCTGCAGAAGATTGTAAAAATATCTTTGAATTGTATAGATTCAATCTCTTAGTATTATATAATCGCATAGCACATGTGTGAGTACTATGTACGGTAAAGCTACCATTTACATTTAGTTATCTTCATTGACTTGAATGTGCCCTGGTAGCTGAGAGAATGTCATGCTCACACAAAATGTCTCGCTGATGGTGGCGGGTGTGTCGGGTCATTTAGTTCCCTTCAATGTGGTTGAGTTGAATGGCGCTGATTCATGCGTCATGTTCGTGAACGGGCGCTGTCAGTTGGGACTGGTCATCTCTTAGCTGTCACGGTTTATTTTAATTACTTTATTTTTAAATTGTAAGTTTAAACTTTTACTCTGGACGCTCTTAATGTGCACGTCTTTGTACATCGTTCTCACATACTTATATGTATAATCTCAACATGAATGATGTAACCAAGATTTTGTAACAATATTTTGATTAAAAAGAGTGTCCATGGAGTTTCTTGCCCATTCTTCTCCATAGAGATCTACGATTTGGAATGTGCAACTACAGTACTTTCGCAAGTTATTATGCCTTGTGAATGTGACTGTAGCTTAGCTTTTTTGTTTTTGACTTTCAAAAGTGCCTGTAATGGTCTAATTGAAATAAATGCTTTGAGTTTGAGTTTGAGTTTGAAAGACTTCTATTCGAAACTATGTAGATGATCTTCTTACGAAACTAGCTATCAAAGACAAACCACATCTAAAGTTGTTACAGGCATTGGAAAAATATACGTTTATAAGAGATCCTACGCTGAGCGAGGTCAAACTCAAACAATGTTAGCATGCATTTGCGCAGATGGGACATGGATTCCTCCTATGAAAATATTTAAAGGTGTTAGGTGGAACGATACACTTAAAAATGATGCTCTTCCCAACGCATTAATCAAACTATCTCCCAAAGGATGGATCAATTAGGAATTATTTTTAGAATGGCAATTTTTTTTTTATAACTGCCATACCACCTGAACGTCCTGTAGTCCTGCTGATGGACTCAGATTCTGCACATGTTGGAGCAGAAGTTCTTAAAGTTGCGAAAGATAACCAAGTTTATCTATTTACTTTCCCAGCTTATTTCAAGCCCCTTAAAAGTTACTGGCGTGACAGCATGGATAGGTACATGAGCAATAACCCTACAGATGCTCCAAATCGCAGTAACTTCCATTCCATTATGAATCCAGCATTCATAACCGCCTTTAATAAAAAGAATATTGAGAATGCTTTTAAAAAAACAGGCATTTGCCCTTTAAACGGAAATGCAATTTCAAAGGAAGCGTTACGACCTTCAACTTTAACTGACACAGCTCCTGCTGCATGCCCTGCTTCTCCAGCTTCATTGTCTTCAGCTTCATCGTTGATAAGCACATCATCTGAAAGTTCTTCTTCAAGTCCTATACTCACAGTGGATCACATTTTAAAAACAAAAAAAAGCTTTAAAACGCTCAGAAAAGCCAAGAAAAAGAGATTCTAGCGCGAAATGCTTAACACTGACAAGTGCTAATGTAAATGAAAATATAATACAAGAAAACCTTCAGCATCAGCCCTCAACATCGGGAAAATTTGCTCAAAAAGCAAAAAAAAACGTAAAATTCAAGAGATTGATGATGATTGGGAGTGTAGTTATGTGAGGTCTTGTACTCAGCTGATGTTAAAAAAAGGAATGGAGCCAAATGGATCCAGTGCTCGTATTGTTTGACTCCATACCACAAGATCTGCGCATCTATCGAAGATAATGATCCCGAGGAACAGCTATATTATAGATGTGATCGTTGCATGGAATGATATTTATTAAAGGGGATTTTTAGGGTTCCGTACCCAAAGGGTAAAACGGGACGGGGTCAAGGGTGAAACGGGGGTTTCAGAAAATCGTAATAAAGTTCAAAAATTTCATGTTTCCTATTTTTGTTTTAAGGAGAGATCAGCAGTTTTTTTCTTTATGTAATTTTGTGTTAATAAAATGTATGGCGACTCATATTTTTTTACTTTCATTTAAGGAGTATTACATTGTCTATTAAATACAATTTATTGCATTAACCTAGCATTTTTAGTTTCCGAGATTTTTAGGATTCTTTAAGTGACCCGGATTCATTGCTCTCGAGTGTAGTGTCCGTTTTTTCATGAAATGTTGGTAATGATTTGCTCGACGTATTCATTGTGTCAAATGCTTTTTCAAATAAAAGAAAATGTATTGCCCATCTGCTATTGCTGATTACACCCGAATCATGGATGGAGTTGATCATTTTGATCATTACCGTAGCTCATACTCCATTGGACGCAGATCCCAAAAAACATGGCCAAGATTGTTTTGGTTTTTATTTGAGTGAGCTGTTATAAATGCTTATATCATATATCAACATGAAAATGAAACAAGGAAAAACATACATCGAGATTTTCGTTTGCGTTTGGCCAGAAAATTCAAAGTCTGAGTACATGAATATTCAAAAAGACAACCCAATAATTTGGAAAAATAAAAAAGGAGGAGTGTTTGGCGTCCCAGATGAATTAAGACTGGGTTACAAAGGGCAGCATTACTTGGAACCCATGACCACTAGAAAGAGGTGCAGATTCTGTAGTACGAGACAGAAGGATATCCGTTCGAAGTACATGTGCCAAATATGTAAGGTCACCCTTTGTGTGTACCCCTGCATGATACATTTTCACCAAACCTCAGAACAACAATGTTGATAGATGAATGTTTATCAAAAACACTTTACTTTTTTATATATTTGAAAGTAAAATAGTCCTCAAAATAAAACCACTTTCATTACAGTGCATCATAAATTTATAATACCCCGCCCTATCTCAGCGAAGTACCCCCTGCATTTTGAGTCAATTATTAACCTAACAAGAAAAAAATCCAAGAAAATTATGTTCAAATATTAAGTAGTCGCACTTAGTTTTTTTAATTTCTTTTCAGGCAATAGGAATATGTTGTCCCACGTGTTTTTCCTTTAATTTTCCAAGTCATTTTCCAATTTTCTTTGTTCGTATGCCATAACAATTATAATAGTACATAGAATCAATAGTTGAAAGTTATGTAAGTTGTGTAGTTCTCTTGGGCCTGGTTAAGGGTTATATTCATAGGAAATGTACAGGCGACACCGGCGAAAGCCAGTCGTTCCGTGAGTCCCAAGCGGGTCAGTGTTATCGTGTCGTGAATTAGCTATAAGTAATAATCAAGTGTCATTGTGTAACTATTGGATGTTTAAATAAAACAACAAGTAAATTCTCAGTCCATATATTCATTTACTCATCCTGCCACCTAAGGAACCCCAAGATAACTAAAAAGACAAACTAAAAAGCCAGACTATAAACAAACAAAACTCAAAAAAAAGTCTTAAAGTCAGACTAAATTGCTTACGATCTAGTCATTACTAGAGTCATAGTAATTATTATAAGGTTTTTTGTATTTCGGACTATGTGTATGTATTATAATATATATTAGTTTATTTTATCTGTATAAATATATGTACTAGTATGTACTCATTTATGTGTATCAATTTATGTTAACAAATGGTAAATTTATCATTTTTCTTTGTACTCTACCACAATGCTGTCCTATTTGACCCAAAGGTTGACTGGTAGAGAATGCTTTGCATTAAGCCCGCCTATGTACTACTCTTGTACATGAAGTTTAAATAAATAAATAACTACATTGGTGACCCCGAGGCAGGAAAGCATATCGCGTTACACATAACTCAGCCGGGCGACTCAACTACCACGTGGAAAGCGCCTTGAATAATACTTTAAATAATCGCATAATGGCAATGGAGAAATGAAACTGGGAGATCAAAAGCCATCACAGCTGCGGTGGAAAATGAGGGACTTGGCCCGAGGAAAAGTCACGGATGAAACATTAGACAGTTCTATGGTATAATCACTTGCCTTGCCTTGTGAGTAGTGTTTTAGCAGCCACAGAGTCAGAAGACGAAGATCCTGGCATCGGTAGCGGACAAAATAATGGAAACAATTTAAATTATACAACATATCATTATATATAACCCCACGTGTGTTACACAGACTTGATATATTTTTTTACAGGCTGCATCACAATCAAGCAGTTTTCCATACAGTCACCTTATTCAGGTTGTGACTGACCTTACTAATCAAATGGCTGAACTGAATAGAAAAGTCGACTTACTGTTAGCGGTCAGGAGAAAAAATTGTTACACATACAGATGATAATTCAGGAATTTCAGAATTATTAGCAAGCTTCTAGTAAAGGACGACGCAAGTTTTTGTCACTTAAATTACCAGTTAAAAATAAGCCAGAACAAACAGGCAATCGTATGTACATAGTAGTAAATAGGTAAATTTTCTGCATGATTTTTATGATATGAATTCATAATTTTTTATTATTAGAAAACCTTTTTTTTTCAGATGACATTTTTGCTGGTATTGGTGGTAGAAACATCCGAAGTTTCACAACGAATATGTTGAGAAGAACATTACTCGATGATGTGGCAGAATTATATTCCTTAACTGGAAAAAAAATGAAAAATTCCAGTAAACAATTCTTTTAAATATAGAAACATGTAAATTAATATTTCGTAAGTATATTTTATTACTTACCTCCCTATTTTTTCCTGTGTCATAAATACTAGGTACAATTATTACCTACGTAAGAAAATCATTTTTTTTTTAGAAATCTGCAAAAATGTCTATGATGATGTGACTGAAGAAAATCTCAAAGAAATAATTAGTGGCTAGCTGAATCAGGCGAAAGTTAGAATTACAAAAAGTTCCAACCAAAAGAAGATTATTAAATCACGTCAAAGTATAAAAAAGAAAACTAAATTTACGTTATGTACCGACACAGAAAGTTCCACTAGCGAAACAGAGTTTAAGACTGTAGACACCGATTCTGAATATGAAAATATATGGACGACTGACTGAAGACAATGCCTGAAACTTCAAGAAGACGAAAAAAACATTGAACCAGACGCAAAATTGCCTTTCGGCTTAAGCGACATAAAATTATGACGAAAGTTCGTTACAATTAAAAAAAGAAGACTGGCTTGTAGTTCAGTTCACAACGAAAAAAAGTGTCAAACATTTCATAGGTAGAATTTTAGCGATTGATGACAAAATACCAGTTGTATTTGTACAAAAGGTAAAACAGTCAAAATCTGCAACAACGTTTAGTTCTCCTATTGTAGAAGATATCTGCGTTATTGAATCTAAAGCAGACATAATTTGTGGTGACGATTGGAAATTTTAATATCCCACTCGTTCCGCTATATACCGAGAGTCAAAATGCAGTAATGGCGATTTCAATAAGAGTTTTCACGGATTGTTAAAATCTTTTAATTACGACTTTCTGACCAAGAGTGAACAGTTTTAAGGTGTGTCTCACAGATAATCAACTTATTTACATAAATTCTTACAGTTTTAAGGTGCGTATCACAGATAATCAAGAAATTAAAATATTTGAATCACTATTTAGGTAATACTGCTCTCTAAGACAAACTTACTATCATCTACTCGGTAATTGTAAGTAGTTATATTGATGTTAGTAACAAACAATAGATACGCAATGACGCACCCTCACCACCCTGGCTTATCGTAGTGCATTGTATGTATGACCAATCAGAGCACCGCAATAACACAGACATTTCACAGTTTTCGGAAGATTTGGACGACATATTGATAAATATGCAACAATCACAAGACAATAACAATAATCTATAGATTTATTGATATTAAAATGGTGGTGTAATCATTTATACAAAATCTTCTTGGAATTTTACCGTCAGTGAACCAACAATAGCAGACGCAGACAGTCTCTTAATCAAAATTAACAATGATATTGCTATTCTAGGTATCTATCGATCCCCATCCTATACTAATCCGGACAACTTTACCACATCCTTAGATGCCACACTGAACCAGTTAAATAACTATGACAAAATATTTGTGTACAGTTTTCGGAAGATTTGGACGACATATTGATAAATATGCAACAATCACAGGACAATAACAATAATCTATAGATTTATTGATAATAAAATGGTGGTGTAATCATTTATACAAAATCTTCTTGGAATTTTACCGTCAGTGAACCAACAATAGCAGACGCAGACAGTCTCTTAATCAAAATTAACAATGATATTGCTATTCTAGGTATCTATCGATCCCCATCCTATACTAATCCGGACAACTTTACCACATCCTTAGATGCCACACTGAACCAGTTAAATAACTATGACAAAATATTTGTAACCGGAGATATAAATATCGACATATGCAATGAAATCAACAACAAAAATGCGGACTATCTACGGATGATGGCCACACACGGTCTTCTTCCAGCAATTACCATGCTAACGAGAAACAATACTTGTCTGGACCATATTTTTATTAAATCTAGAAATAAATCTACGGGTGTAGTTTCCAAATGTTCTGTCACTGATCATGACATAGTGATGTCTACAACCTGCCTAAAAAATAATAATTCCTGCTCCATCAGACCAAAATGGAAAATTAAAATAGATGAGGAAGCCGTTGTCGCCGAGTTGAATAATATTTCATGGACTGAAGTCCTGAACCAACACTGCACCAACTCCGCCGTTAATATTTTTGTTGAAATCATCACGACATCACTAAAAAAACCCTCGAGTAAAATCAAAGTATTCAGAAATAATTATAACATCAAGCCCTGGATTACCCCAGGCTTAATAAGATGCATGCGCCACCGCGACAAACTGCATCTAGCGTCACGCGCTCACCAAGATGATCAAATGAAAAGACTAATTTACACCCGATACAGAAACTTTTGTAACAGCCTGCTACACAAGTTAAAACCAACTACCACAGTAACCTAATCGAAAATAGCCAAGCTGACCCGAAAAAACTTTGGAAGACAATAAAAACTACATACAGTGACAACAAAAAGACGTCAAATGAGTCCGATAAATTAATTACCAATAAGAATCCAACCGAATCACTCAACAAATGCAATACTTACTTCACTACACTGGGAAACAAACTATCTGACTTAATCCTCTCAAGACTCTCGGAAACACAAGCCTCTCTTGCCGATAAATATATCCCAAATACAACCTGTCCACACACATTCTTCTTACACCCCACAGACAACTCTGAAATAGAAAGTCTTATAACTCAACTCAACAACGACAGCGCTCCTGGGCCCGATAATCTCAACGTAAGACTAATTAAAAAAATCAAAACCGCCATTATTCAACCACTAACACTTATATTTAACCTTAGCTTGGAATCTGGAATATTCCCGGACAGATGGAAAGTTGCAGCTGTCAGCCCAATACACAAAAGTGGTGCAACAGATATCCCTGATAACTATCGACCCATCGCCCTATTGCCCATACTGTCTAAGCTGCTCGAAAAAGTCGTAAACAAACGACTTACGAATTTTTTCGAGAAACACAATATAATTTCCAATAGACAGTTCGGATTTAGGAGGGGTAGGTCAACTGAAGATGCAGCCAGGCTCCTAACAAATATTGTGTCGTCAAATGTCGATAAAGGAGAACACACTATGTGCGCTTTCCTAGACCTGGCTAAAGCTTTCGACACTATTTCAATAGATCTCCTTCTAAAGAAGCTGGAAGCATCAGGTATACGTGGTACTCCCCTAGATTGGCTTAAAAGCTACCTGTCTAATAGAAAGCAATTTGTTAAGCTCGGTGATATCTCTAGCAGCCTACTTCCTATCAACTATGGAATCCCGCAAGGTAGTACGCTTGGTCCGACGCTTTTCTTACTCTATGTGAATGACATCTTGAATATTTCTCTCGCCAGCGCTGAAATAATAGCTTATGCAGACGATACAGCGGTCATATTTCATGGTAAAAATTGGGACCAGGTGTACCGCATTGCCGAAGAGGGACTACTCACAATAGCTAATGCTCTCGATAGGAATTTGCTAACCTTAAACGTTAAAAAGACTAAAATCATTACTTTCTATAAGACCATGGCATCAAGACCCCCCCAACACCTAACTCTCACATTTCATTCTTGCTCCGATAACCCTAACTCTCGAACTGCGGGCTGTTCATGCACTGTGATCGAGCGTATACATTCCATGAAATATTTAGGAATTACTCTAGATGAGAACTTATCTTTTAAACCACAAATACACGCACTATCCGGCAGAGTCAGGAAACTTATATACATCATGAAAAAACTACGTGACTGCACACCCACTCCTATTCTGCGTACTGTTTACTTTGGTCTCTGCCAGTCCGTCCTCCAATATGGTATCTCTGTCTGGGGTGGCGCAGGTAAGGCCACATTTATTGAAGCCGAGAGAGCACAAAGAGCGGTCATTAAAGTAATGCTCAAGAAACCTTTATTGTATTCAACTGACAATCTCTATAAGGACTTCCCGGTCCTCCGTGTCCGACAGCTTTTTATCCTAAATGCAGTACTACAAACACACAGAAAATTAAAATCCAGACCAGACTACACAGAGATAATCTCAAAACGAACATTTAGGATACCCATCCCCGAAGCAAACTCTCTTATGGCAAGACGCTCTCCAAACTATTTATATCCACGCATTTACAACGAAGCTGTAAAAATCTGTAACATAAAAGACCTCAAAATATCCTTGTGTAAAAGATTATAAAGAACTGGCTCCTTACACTCTCCTACGACGAAACAGAAAGGATTATCTACAAGTAGCTTCATAAGAACTAAGACTACACAAACCAATAGCACTCTATCACTCCTAATCTCACTCAGATACACACACACAAACACACACACGCACTCGCATACACACATTTAACTTGAATTTTATTTGTATGATTTTTTTTTCTTTTATTTGTTACCAAGTTTTATTTTTATTTGCCTACTCTTAATTATATGCTCCTTGTTTTACTTAAATTTAATTTTACTTTTAATTTTGTTAATAATCACCATAAACGTCCACCTTTGATAATAACGAAAATGTACAACTCTGATCCCCAAGATACAGACTAACGTCTAGTTTGGGGATCACCGTCCAAATTGCTATGTTATTATACTTGATTATTAATAAATAACTTTAATTTTAATTTTTTTAATTTTAATATTTGACTAGTGTCAAAAACGACCGCTTTTGGTACTTTTGCTATCTACTTTGGATACGAAACATTTTGAGTTCTGTTTTAACTACTTTATCCTCTTTGTAACCTACTCCACGTTTCAATTCTTTGATCTTTATTTTCTATGCTATGTTATGATATTTATTCAATGAGGGCGCCACTTAGCTCGGGGTAACGCCTTAAGTTAGTTAGAAATTTTTGGCAAACATTTATTAATAAAGAAATACATACCATAATTTCGTATTTTAATGAGTCCATTATTGTGAATTACGAAAGATCTGTATACTCTTAATGCTGTAACATAAGTACAGCTCGGCCACAAAGATAGAAATTAAAAAAATAGGAACTAAATTTTTTCTCCACATAGCAACTCTAAAGAAATGTCAAATATCCGTCAAACTACCAAAAAAAAAAAAAAAATTGTGTGTGAATTCTTGTGATTTTCAGCTGATTAATCGTACTCAGTGAATTGTAATTGAAAATGGGCAAGACGATAAAAAGTGGCGCCAGAGAAATTATTTACAATGTGTTTAAGAGATGTTTGGCGGAATATCATGCTGGGAAACTTTTAACAGAATTGGATGACCTCTACAAACGAGTTGCTGACAGGTATTTATTCAGTATAATTTTATACAATATACATATTTCACGGTATAACTTACAGTTATCGTCAGTTAAGTCTATAGAAAATGCCACATTATCGACGTTTTCTTCAGATTTAATATAACTTTAGAGGTTATGTTTACATAATGGAAAGTACTTTGATATGTGCCTTTGTATAGAGCGACTGCATAATTTTGATCATCACGCACGCATGTCATTCTAAATTCATGTTTTATTTTTGATTTCAGGGAAATCAGAAAGTACTGTCCGACGTATAATCAACGAAGACAATAAAAACGAAGGCAAAATTACAACACCAGCCAAGCATAGAAAAGGCCGACCAAAAATAGAGCTAGATGACTTTAGTCTCTGTGCGATTCGTCAGAAAAATCAATTTTCCTACACCGTACAGAAAGTAGCACCAACTTTGCGAAAGTTGTTGGCTGTGGCAAAAGAAGAATTAGAATATGAAGGAGGCCGTGACAAATTAAGGCAAATATTACATGCCATAGGTTTTTCATACAAAAAATGTTCTTCAAATAGAGAATCGCTAATAGGAAAACCTATTATATCGGCAAATAGAGAAAAATATTTGGAAATTATAAAACGAAACAGGGATTTGCCTGTGGAGCTACAAAAACAAATTGTTTACTTGGATGAAAGTTATATCCACAGTTCATATAAACTGAGAAAGTGCTGGCAATCCATTAAAATCAAAGACATAAAGCATGATGTTTCGAAAGGAAAACGTTGGATTATTGTCCATGCTGGAACTGCCAATGGATTTGTACCCAATGCATTGCTAATATTTAGTGGCACCAACAAAATGAAAGATTATCATTCAAAAATGAATACTCACAATTTTACCAAGTGGGTGACAGAAAAACTGATCCCAAACCTTAATGAGGCCTCTATAATTGTCATGGACAATGCGCCTTACCACAGTGTAGTGCAGAACAAAGCTCCGACATCAGCTTCCCGAGTAGATGAAATAAAATTGTGGCTGTTAGAAAATAATAAATCCCGTTCGAGCCATGTAGTACATAAAAGCCAGCATTATTAATGCTTGTTAAAAAACACAAGCCAGAACCAGTGTACGAAATAGATGAGTTGCTGGGGAACATGGTCACGAAGTAGTAAGGCTGCCGCCGTACCATTGTGACCTACACCCTATAGAGCTCATCTGGGGCATAGCAAAGCAAAAAGTTGCTGCATGTAACATAGGAGCAATTGACATAAAAAAGCAACCGAGAAAGCTTTTAATAGTATTGGTCCTGAAACGTGGAATAATTGTGTTGAACACATAAAGAAAATAGAAGAAGAATACTATGACAGAGGAAGAACACTCTATGAAGATATAGACAGACTGGTAATTCGTGTAGGAGAGGACAGCAGTGACAGCAGCTCAGATTCTGAAGATGATCAAGAGACATCGTCATCGTGATCGGACATGTCAGGTGTAGAATATTTTGATAATCACTAGAAAGTATATTGTAATTAAATATAAATAAAGGTGTTTTAACGGGCTTGTTTATTTTCCAATTATTAAAAGAATTTAGAAATTATATTATAATTTGATTTTATGATGATGATGATGTCGTGATGGCCCAGAGGTTAAGGCCTTGCCTCTCATGCATGAGGCAAGTACCAATGAGATTTTTCAATTCATATGTACTTTGTCACTTAGCTACAAGCTGGTACAATGATTGTTATAAACTGCTGCGTTAGCAAGTGTTCGGTTGAACACTTGCTAATGCAGCAGTTACCATCATTGTACCTGCTTGTAGCTAAGTGTCAATTTTATAAGTTTATCTTGGACATCAGAGACATTGGTGAAGGAAAACATCGTGAGGAAACCTGGACTTCATAAATTAATACAAGTCTGAAATCGCCAACCCGTCTTGAGCAAGCGTGGTGATCAATGCTCGTGCCTTCTCTGTTGAGAAGAGGCCTTTGCCCAGCAGTGGGACAGTAATAGGCTAGTATTATTATATTAATTGTATTTCCCTTTTTAAGTAAAACTAAGAAGGTGTGAAGCCATGGAGGCAACACAATCTACGAGGAGCGAACCACAAAATGCAGACGTGAAGCCGACAGCTAAGCAGAAGAAACCTTTCTTGCGAAAGAAGCCGATGCTCACCTCACGAGAGCTACCCAAGCCACAACATCTATCTAAGACACCTACACAATTAACGAATGATCCGTTATGGCAACAAGCTTTCGTCAATGAGGGTGAAAGAGGATTGGTCAACGCGGAGGGGATCAAGAAATTCAACGCAGACGCGTCAGGTTACGTTGCTTTAGTGGAACGAGAATATGAATCCATCGGGGATTGTGACAAACATGTCGTTAAAGACGTCCCGCTTAGCGCATATGCGTATTACCACCACACCTTATGGTGGTATCGCATCGCCTTAAGGGCGAAGCGCAGAGGCGAGGCTAGCCACGACCAGGATAGACTTATCCATTTTGTCGAAGGCTACGACATTGTGTTAGGGGCAGGAGCAGCAACTTACTTAGCTGGTATGGGCGATTACACCGACGTCAGGGGGGTAATCCATTACCTGGTCGCAGAAGAACCTGGAAATGATGGACATTTCGGATTGATAACGGAACGAACACACCGCGATTATGAAACAAAGATCGCGCCGATTCTGTCGTTCAACCGTATAGTCTCAGATATCGAAGCGACTGGCAATGACGACGAGTTTAGAATGCCAAATGGCGTTTTACCGGACCTACCAAGACCAGCCCCACAGCCACAAGAAGAACGCGCTCAAGCGCAACCCGCCGCACCGGCCCGAGGACGAGGAAGAGGAAGGGGTCGTGGCCGAGGAAGACGCAACGAGCTAGCGCTTCTTACAGACCAACGAGATGGCCAACCTCAAGAGCCACTTGCTGGGATACAAGAGTCAGGAGACGAGGAGGAAGATGAGGAGCTGGAACCACCACCACCTAGACACCAGCCTACGGCGAACATGCTGGGTTGGCGTGCACCAAAGCCGCTTAATAAAAACCAGCGCTTCAATATGATGAGGCTTCTAAACGACCTCGATGATATAGAATTTACGAATACGCGCTACCAAATTCATCCGCGAGTATTTGAGTTCGTATTCAACCGGCTCAGAGAGGCAAGGAGATATAAACTCCTAAGCTTACCAACATCTCTAAATGGAAGCATCGCACAACAGCTGGCTTGGTCACCTGAAGAGCCCGTTTATGACAGACACGGCCAATACATAACTGGACAAGGCCGCTTAGTCTCACACGCTAATGTGCCGACGAGGATAGTCACGGCGGCTCGTGTTATGTGCTACCGAGTCATAAGGAATAGCCATGGAGATGAAGATGATAGGCATCCATGGGCTTGTCTACATTGGAACAGGTACCAGAACGTTCCGGCCAATTGGGCTGGGAACAGAAACGCCTACCTCGTGAGGGGCAATACGGGTCTTTATGATTGGACCCCGTTCACCACAGCTCTCGAAGATCGCAATGATGCGGTCACTGACTTCTTGAATAAGTTCAAGGCTAAGGGCTGAAACCCTAAGTAACACGCACCCACTATAAATAACAGCGGAAATAACATGGGACGAAAATTATCCTATTCTGATTCATCATTAAGAATACTTCAAGTATCAAAATCATGTTATAGTATAAATGATACCATATAAACGATAGTAGCGACCTCAATTTTTTTCTACTCTTTATGGCCAACCTGTACAATCAATATTTATGACTTGAACGATATTATATTTTTCGATGTAGATGTAGTGTGATGATCACGCTAAAAAATGTGCCCATTCAGATACGCACCAAAATACACTTCTCATCAAAAAAATCGAAACACTTTCGTTTTTATTGTTTTTGTCCTAATTTTTTACAAAAGAGAATTAATTCCATGAAAAAAAAAACATTATTGTGTAGCTGGCAGTTTGGTCATTACAGTAAGAAGAAAAAAATCAAAATTCGAAATTAGAATTTCATTTGTTTATCCTATAAATGAAATTAATCACTGTTTTGAGACAAATGTGTATTTAGGGTTGGAGTACGTTTCTCGTTTAAAAACTAAAAATTAGCGCTTGTCTTTAAACTTTTTGTTTCTTATTTCATTTACTGTGACTTTGGGACGTCTGAAAAAACTTTTTTTTGTAAAACATATGGATACTTCGCCCGCAGAAGCCGCCCAAGTGGTGGCATTGCTGGATTCTGGACTTAGTCAGCGTGTTGTGGCTGCAAGATTGCATCTAAGCTTATCATCTGTTCATAGAGTCTACAAACGCTATCGGGAGACTGGTGCGTTCACGCGCCGTTCAGGATCTGGCAGGAATCGGGTCACTTCTGAGCGAGATGATCGATTTATTGTAACAACTTCTTTACGAAATCGACGCCTTAACGCTTTTCAACTGCAGCAGCAGCTTCGCGTTGTACGAAGAGTAGCTGTAAGTGACTCTACAATAAGAAGAAGGTTGAAGGAACGCGGATTGGCACCGCATAAGCCAGCGAATGGGCCGAAATTAACTGCAGACCATCGAAGAGCGCGCCTTAACTTTGCACGCGAGCACCTAACTTGGTCATACCTTCAGTGGAGCAAAGTACTGTTTTCTGATGAGTGTAAAATTATGCTGTATGGTAACGACGGAAGGAACAAGGTCTACAGAAGAGATGGAGAACGCTTTGCACAATGCTGCATTGAAGAAAAGGTCAGCTATGGTGGCGGTTCGTGGACGGTTTGGGGAGGAATCAGCGCCGACGGTACGACAGAACTTGCCTTTGTGTCTGGGCCACGGCTGCCTGCACTAAACTCTCATCGGTACATCGAACAGTGTCTTGAACCTCATGTGATGCCCTATGCACATTTTATTGGCAACGACTTCATATTCATGCACGACAATGCTAGAGCTCACACCGCGGGCGTCGTACGAGATTATCTTACCGAAGTCGGTATCTCCATTATGGTATGGCCAGCAAGAAGCCCGGACATGAATCCCATTGAACATCTATGGGATGAATTAAAGAGACGAATTCGAGCAAGAGATCCAGCCCCAGAAACACTTAGCCAGCTGCAAAATGCAATCCAAGAGGAATGGGATAATATACCACAAAATGTGATCGTGATTCTCATCCGATCGATGAAGAACCGTATGGAAGCAGTAATAAGAGCTCGCGGAGGGAATACAAGTTATTAAATAAACGTTTCTTACATTTTTTTTTCATTTACGCGTGTTGTTTTACCCATTTCCTTCATATTCCATACAGGGTAAAAATTACTCATTATACAAAATACGAAACCTATGAAGACTTAATTTGAATTTAGAACAATAACATTAGGATTTAAAAACCTCATACTACTCACTATTAAATGACATTTTACATTTATTCCTAAATACACACATTTTTCTGATAATCCTTATCAAATCATAAACTACGAGGTGTTTCGATTTTTTTGATGAGAAGTGTATATGCAGTTTTTGCCCTCATTGAACACATTCCAGGCCATTTTAGGGTTCACTGTAAGCAATCGTATACGTGGAACACTTACGATGATTTAGAAAAAAAAGTTATGAAATCCGATGATGTTAAGAATATTAATGTGGTTTTATTGATGTATGCAGCTATTTAATAATTATTAGAAGATTGTAACACGTGCGTGTCGTTTAATAAAACAATTATGTATCCATACAAAATGTAATTTTATCGAATTATGCCTACTTAGAAATAATAATAGCGTAACATAGTATCTTGTCATCTTACTTTCGGCCCCATGCTATTAATCAAAAACTCCATATCTGTACTGGACATCCACAGAAAGTTTTTAATATTCCCATTATCACGTAATTATCCATAAAGTGTATTTTCACAAATAAGATTATTCACCATCGTATTTTTTTCTAGTCAATAGACTAGGACGAACCCAGTATCTACGTTTTTTCTTCCGTTATTTAATAATACACCAGAGGACTGCAGCAGCTAGCAAAACGTCCGGACGTTTTGCTAGCTGCTGCAGTCCTCTGGTGTCGACATTGTGAATAGCACTGCAGAACGACCAACGAAAATGTCATACAACATTGTTAAATTACATTGTTATTCCAATGTGTACAGTATTGTTATATGTTGCAATGTTGAAAAACAATCTTAGATAATGTGGACGTGTTATAAAACACAAGTTATACAACATGTTACTTAATCTGTACGCACCTTTAGCTACACGTAGAGTTCGAACCATTTAGAGCGTTGTATTTTAATATTTTTATTTTTGTATTAAAGGCTGATACCTACATTAAAATGTAATGAATTATTAAGGTCATAGAACAAAAGCTGTTCTTAAGATCCTAGAAATTCAGTCTTGAGAGGTTGTTAGTGCTTTACCAATAAACCTGTATTTTTTTTAGTTCAGTGATTTCTTGCGTTCTGAAGAACGCAAGAACGGTGTTTTTTAACTACTTTCTATAATTTTAACGTCTATTTGGCAATGTTTTTGATAGTACTGAGTGAGCAACGGTGGCCCAGTGGTGGCGGCCCCGACTTACGAACAGTAAGTCGTGGGTTCGAACCCAGGCAGGCGTATTACTTTTTTGTAATTTATTTCATCACCACTGCTCTCAGAAATGGTGAAGGAAAACACCGTGCACCGTGAGGAAACCGGTATGTCCTAGAACCAAAAATTCGAATACGTGTCATCTACCAACCCGCACTGGGCCCGCGTGGTGGATTATAGCCCATTCCCTCTCATAGAGAGGAAGCAGTGTGTCCCAGCAGTGGGAACATTATAGGCTGATTATGCTATGATAGTACTTATTGTTTAATAACGTTTATAAAGGCAAGAGTGCCTAGTTTATTTTTATTTTTATTGTGTAACTATTAAGGCAGCGTTTGCAAATCAGGCAAAATTATGGTGTTTTTCGTTACATTTTATGGCATAACTAAGAAAAATTCAATAACTACTTCGTATAGATTGGTTCTACAACCTCAAATGGTATTGACTTTATTATTGAAAATTTTAGTTTTTCCACAAAATTAACGATACCGGGTTGAGTTTAGGTACATTTTTAGTGATATTATTAACATATTTTACTATTTCTAAGAATACTGTATGTGGGCAAACATATTCAACTCTTAATAATAGTGTTTTTTATTTATATGCTATAAATAGTCGGGTGAATACCGCTCGTGCCAGCAGATAAAATACCAGCTACGTGGTGTTATATTATAAACCAGGCGCCGCCGAATAGTTCCAAAATGCACCGTTTTAGAAAGTATTTCGAAAAACAGTGGTACCCCAATATGTCTACCACGTTGTTGAGTTGTGCTTTCCAACGCCATCGAACAACGAATGCTATGGAAGGCTGGCACCGCTGCTCCGAACAAAGATGCTATTCCTCAAGAAGTTGAAAATATTCCACTATCTCTTAAACAGTTGTCAGAAAATGTTATGAATTTGTTACAAGATCAAGACGTTAATATTTTGTCTCTCCAGACAATGCTTCTAGAGTCTGATCCTAAGAATGCCAAAGATAAGATGGAACAGATGAATTGCTCCAAAAAATAGCAATTAACGGCAGATAGACGACGATGTAGCTGTTCCAGAAACTCTCTGTGAAAATGATATAGAATCATCCTTGGATACCAATCAAATAGCTTGAATGATTTTGATAAAAATTCTATACTGAAAGAAATTTCACCACTACCAAAAGCTGCTTCTACGGGAAAGTTAAGAGTAAACAGAAAAGTCGGTGGATCGCAAGTTTTCACATCAAGTCCTTTTATGAATGAAATAAAAGTAGCAGCACAGCAGAAAAAGGAAAATTGTACGTCCCTTAAAAAACAAAAGCAAACCAAGCGTACCATTTTTAATGATAGTGTGGAGTCTAAACCTGCAGTTAAAAAATCTAAAGTCAACAGAGGTCCAAAGAATACGAAGCCTATCGTTTTGGACGATGACAAGAATCTCGAGAAAGGTAATAGCGTAGAACCTAAGTCCGCACCTAAAAAACGCAGGTCCACGAGGACTCGAAAGCAAAAGCAGCGTGTTACTTTTGATGATGACGAGGACCTCGAGGATCCTTAAGCTGGCAATGACGAGGGAGAAGATGATGCAGCTTGCATATACTGCAATGAACTATTTAGTCAATCTAGGCCAAAAGAACATTGGGTGAAATGTCAACTGTGTTCCAATTGGTGTCTTAGACTTTGCGCAGGCATACCTGCAAAACGGAAACAATTTATCTGCGAACATTTCGCAGATAAATTGTAAACAGAAAAGTCGGGGGATCGCAAGTTTTCACGTCCAGCCCTTTTATGAATGAAATGAAAGCAGCAACACAACAAAAAGGAAAATCGTACGTCCCTTAAAAAACAAAAGCAAACAAAGCGTACCATTTTTAATGATAGTGTAGAGTCTGAACCTGCAGTTAAAAAAATCTAAAGTCAACAGAGGTCCAAAGAATACGAAGCCTATCGTTTTGGACGATGACAAGAATCTCGAGAAAGGTAATAGCGTAGAACCTAAGTCCGCACCTAAAAAACGCAGGTCCACGAGGACTCGAAAGCAAAAGCAGCGTGTTATTTTTGATGATGACGAGGACCTCGAGGATCCTTACGCTAGCGACGACGAGGGAGAAGATGATGCAGCTTGCATATACTGCAATGAACTATTTAGTCAATCTAGGCCAAAACATTGGGTGAAATGTCTTGTGTTCCAATTGGTGTCATAGACTTTGCGCAGGCATACCGGCAAAAAAGAAACAATTTATCTGCGAAATGTGCACCGAAAATTATTATTAATTTCAATATTTAAACTACAACCTACGGTGTGGTTTTTGTTACTTGTGTAAGACGACATACCAATAAAGTCTAAGATGACATAGTGTGTCATCTTACACTATTGATATGTCATCTTACACACGCAGACTTAAGTGCGATTAATGTTAATTATTTAATTATCCATTACTTTGACTGTTCTAAAATTCTAATAATGTTGTTGATTAAGAAACATTTATAAATAAACATAAGTTGCTGATCTCACATGGCTTCATTTTTTTTAAATATTTCTCTTAAAACAAAAAGTATGTCATCTTAGGCACAATTCCCCTATAATCTCTCGGTTTTCAAAATCATACGGGGACTGAATTATTCAAGTCTAACTAAAATAAATTAAACATGGTCATTAATTAATCTTTCATTTTCACAATATTAATACTTATTAGCAATCATTTTCACAATATTAATACTTATTAACAATTTAGTTTTTTTTTAACAATTAACAGCCTCATTTATGGTTATTTATTATATTAAGAACAAAATGAAAGGTAACAATTCTAATACAAACCCTGGAAAATAATCACTTTGAATATGATCAAAATAATGCAAAAAGATGTTTCTGTTGAAAACCAAAAAAACTTTAAGTACCTATCTAAAATAAGAATCATAATTTACTACAAACTGTAATTTGTAAAAAAAAATGAATTTCGTGGGTTCGGTCGACGAAGCCACCTTATTAGGTTTTATTATAAAGGTACCTATTTACAATTAGAGTTCTGAGGAAGTAGATGGTACAGGGGAATTAAATTTGTTAAAGGTTATATCAGACAAAAAATCGTATAGTGGTTACTGTACGATTTTTCTTTGCTTTATCAGGCTCAAAGGAAGGTGCATTTTCATCTTGAAGCCAATCACTTTCTCTATAAAACCAATAATATGTTTTCCATGAATGCAAATTTCTGAAGCGTCACAATTAAAACAACTCACTGCGTACAGTTGTTCTCGATGTAGATTTCTCCCAAAGAATTTGGTACACAGAAAAGGTGCCCCGAAATGGTTTTATTTTTTTGGGAATTAAGGTATCTCTAAATAAGATATCCTCACTTTCTATTTCTTTTTCACAATTATATTAAAGTTGTAATTTTCTATGTAAGTTTTAATCAAATCATAAAATTGTTCAAAAGTCACTATATCTTTCCCAAAAGTTACCATACGATCCGCAGTCCTTTTTAGAGTTGCTCCAACTCCATCAGGAGCACCTTTTCCGTGTCCGGATTCTGAATCTCGTTACTCTTTTTAGCTGTGAGAAGTCTTTACAAAGTTGAGTAACAAAATAAAATGTACATGGTGTACTTCCTGAGATATCCGCCTTACACATTGTTTTAGATTCACCTTCTGCACAATATCGAAATGAAAAAATATTCTATATAATGTCCCAGTTCTGTTCCTATTGTCCAAATCGGACGTGTGTGGTATGGCATTACTGCGAATGTGGTCATGGTAAGGGTGCATCTGACGGAGTTGGCGGTGTTTTAAAGAGAACTGCAGACCAGATAGCAGCATACGGAAATTACATTACGGACATTGATAGTCTCATTCAAAGTCTGAAAGTCAATACAAAGTCAGTAATAATTGAACGCGTGGAAGACTACGAAATCACTGAGAAGACTGGCTTATTCCTAGACAGTTTATACCTTTTCCTGGAACTATGAAGGTACACGAAGTTACTTGGACCAAATGTTTCAAGCACCCATTGGCGCTCCGTTCTCTGTCTTGCACCGACCCTCAGTGCATGTACAATTCCACCGAATGCCTTCATGGTAAGCGCTTAGGATCAAACATCAAAATATCCAGACCCCTGGTAATGCTCAACTCTGTATATCAAGCAGAGTGCGTAGGCATTATCCAAGCGGCACACGCCATAGAGGCCAGGGAAGTTACGGATACTCACATCCGTATACTTTCCGACAGTGCCTCAGTTCTCCAATCCTTAAAGAGAAACCAGATCACGTCGAGACTAATACTAGAATGCCATAATGCCCTAGAACGAGTTACGGTACTAAACCGCAACACAGTGACATTACAATGGATCAAAGGACACAGTGGATCGCTTGGAAACGATGCAGTTGATGAACTCGCCAGAAGAGGATCCAGCACAAAAGCTTTCGGACCCGAACCCATTGTCCCATACCCTTCAAGCAGCTCAGAAGTTGGCTAAAGGATCACACTCAAACACAAGCGGAGAAGTGGTGGACCTCGACACCAGGGTGCAGGCAATCCAAGGAGGCTATGCCATCCCTGGACAAAAAACTGACCAAGCGCCTTCTGCGCCTGGATAGAGATAGCCTGCGACTGGTGGCGGGGACCATCACTGGACACTGCTCACTAAACAAACACTTCCACACCCTAGGTATCACTGACAGTCCCCTGTGCAGGGCGTGCATGGAGGCGGAGGAAACGATAGCGCACGTACTTCTTGAGTGTACTGGCGTCACCCAGATACGCGAGGAGACCCTTGGAATGCCAGGATCTCTTGCGGATGCCCTGAGAAGACCGGGAAGTCTGATCTGCTTCTGGAGGGAGGTGGGCTGGTTGGAGTAACGGCCACCATGGCTCACGCACAATGGTCCACTTTAAGGACTAAGTGCGGAAACCAAAATCCCTAACATAGAACATAGAACATAGCGCTTAGGATTTTACAACTTACCATTCAATGAACACACGGATGGTGAAATTCAACGCACAGTTCGCGAAGAAGGTTTAGCTCTGGCTCAGACTATCAATATCATTAAACCAAGAACCGATAAGAGTGCGTCACTCTGTAAACATTCAGTACAAGACATCCATGACTATTTTGCATGGCAAACATCCTATTTTGCGTGACAGTTCATAGATTCAAAGGATCTGAAAAAATTGAATTTAGTCATTTACAAAGACCAAGTACATCTCAATTATTAACTACTAGAACATCTCGTTCTCAGTAACAACTCTCTAAGTTGTCAAATACAACATTTTTATCGAAATAAACGAAGCAGATTGGAACCGATTTGGATGAAGCAGCTGTTCCATTCTTTTTTTGACAATATTAATAGTGATGTGTTGTCCAAGTTCGAAAAATCTGGTGATTCTGCACCAACTGCTGCAAAACCATCAGCCTTATAATAAACTAGCTTTTGCCCGCGGCTTCGCCCGCGTGCAGTTCGGGAATTGCCCACGGGATCTTGCCTACTTCTGGGATAATAAGTAATCTACATCTATTTGTATCAGACTATAATCTATCTCTGTGCCAAGTTTCATCCAGATCTGATCAGCCGTTCTGGCGTGATTGAATAACAAAGATCCATTCATCCAAACTTTCGCATTAATAAATAGTTTATGTAAGATATATAATATGTAATATTAGTATTTAGGGTTGCGCACCTCAAAGGGAAAAACGGAACCCTTATAGGATCACTCGCGTGTCTGTCTGTCTGCCTGTCCGTCTGTCACAGCCAATTTACTCTGAAACTACCGGACCGATGGAGTTGAAATTTGGTACATATATGTAAGTCATTGATTCAAAGACGGACGTATAAATTAATTTCAAACAGGGGAGCCACTTTTGGGTCGTAAATTAAAAAATAAAAATATTTCTAAACTACATCGTGTTATATCAAAAACTGTGATACACGTGTCTCATAATTTGAATTGAAGAGTGATGTGTACATTGAGTTTTGAGTCAACCGACCCAGAAAATATTAAGTTTCACGGAAAATTCAACCCCCATTTCAAAACAAAGAATACATCCTTCAAATTTCATGTCATTAAGACCAGTGGTTGATATATCAGTCAGTCAGTCAGGACTTTGATTTTATATTGCGGGATGATTTTGGAAAAACTGTAAGTAGAGTATGTAGACTTTCAAGTCTATCGACACCTAGAATAGAAAGTTTCACAGAAAACTCAGCACCCCATTTTGTCCTCTTAGGGGTGGAATTTCGGTGCTATCATTGCGAGGATCGCCCGGAGGACACGGTGGAGCACACCGTGGAGGTCTGCTCCGCTTGGGCGGAGCACCGCCGTGTCCTCGTAGCGGCGATTGGCGGCGACGACCTCTCGCGTCCGGCCCTGGTTCAAGCCATGGTCCGGGGCGAGAGGGAATGGAAAGCCGTCGCCTCCTCCTGCGAAGCAGTCATGCTAGCGAAGGAGGCGGTGAAACGTGAGAGGGAGAGAGCCTCACGTCCCAGCCGCCGCGGAAGGAGAAGCACCGGGTGTCGGGGGCCACGCCGTGATGGATCTCGGCCACCGTAGGCGCGGGCCTGTGGACGGTGAGTAATGGGCTAGCTCGCCGTCCGTCCGTCGTATGACGACAGGCCGTGTCGACGGCGCGTTCGTGTTCCACGCGCGCCTCAAAGAGATGTCAGCAAACGGGAGGGGCCCGCAAGGGCCGATGCCTGCCAGGGCTGCGGGACTGTTCGAAAGAGATACCGCGGCCCAGGAACATAAAGGGCTAAAGAAGGAACATGGGTGGTTTTTAGTCAGTAAGAGTCTGACACTCCCTTCCGCTCCGCCCAGAGCGGGCGATCATTTGATGATTTCCCACCCTCCAAAAAAACAAAAAAAAAGGGGTGGAATTTCGAAAAACCCTTTCTAAGCGGACCCTTTGCCACTGGTAGGTACCAGTGGCGAAGGGTGAAAATTGAGTCAGAGGAAACCGAAGAAAAAAATGAGAATTGTTTTTTTTTCCTATGTTTATTTGGACCTCATTTTCGTTATCAGTGACCTCAAAAACTATGAAAATGATAACCCTGATGAAAAATCTAAAAAAAATGGTTGGTGCCATTTAGAATTTTCATTTTGACCTAATTTTCGATATCAGCGACCCTGAAAACCATGAAAATGACATCCATGACGAAAAAACCAAATATTTTCGTCCGCACCATCTTGGATTTTCATTTTGACCACATTTTCGTTATCAGCGACCCCAAAAACCACGAAAATGACACCCATGACGAAAAAACCTAAAATCTTCATGGGCGTCGTCTTGAATTTTTATATTTTGACCTCATTTTCGTCATTGGCGACCCCAAAAACCACGAAAATGACACCCATGACGAAAAAACCGAAAAAAAATAGGACTGAATTTCATACTGGGGGATGATTTTGGAAAAACTGTGATACACGTTTCTCATAATTAATCTTTTCTTAACTGAAGAGTAAGTACACAAATTTTCAATTCAATCGACCTCGAGAATAAAAAGTTTCATAGAAAACTCAACACCCATTTTTACCCTCTTAGGGGTAGAATTTCGAAAAACCTTTTCAGAGTGGATACCCACTCTTCACAAAGAATGCGCCCTCCAAATTTCATTTCTCTAGGACCAGCGGTTTGGGCTCTGCGTTGATATATCAGTCAGCCAGGACTTTGAATTTTATATTGGGGGATGATTTTGGAAAAACTGTGATACACATCTCTCACAATTTTAACTGCAGAGTATGTACACAAACTTTCAAGTCAATCGACCCCGAGAATAAAAAGTTTCACAGAAAATTCAACACCCCAATTTACCCTCTTAAGGGTGGAATTTCGAAGAACCTTTTCTTATTAGATATCTATTTTTCACAAAGAATACACCCTCCAAATTTCATTTCTCTAGGGCCAGTGGTTTGGGCTGTGCGTTGATATATCAGTCAGTCAGGACTTTGAATTTTATATTGGGGGATGATTTTGGAAAAACTGTGATATACATTTCTCATAGTTTTAACTGAAGAGTATGTAGACTTTTAAGTCAATCGACCCGAGAATAAAAAGTTTTACCGAAAATTCAACACCCCATTTCTCCCCTTTAGGGGTGGAATTTCGAAAAACCCTTTCTTAGTGGATACCTACTCTTCACAAAGAATACACCCTTTAAATTTCATGTCTTTAACACCAACAGCTTAGGCTGTAAGTTGATTTATCTGTCAGTCAGTCAGGACTTTGAATTTCATATTGAGGGATGATTTTGGAAAAACTTTGATACACGTTTCTCATAATTGTAGCTGCAGAGTAGGTACACAAATTTTCAAGTCCATCGACCGCGTGAATAAAAAGTTTCATAGAAAACTCAACACCCCATTTTACCCTCTTAGGGGTAGAATTTCGAAAAACCCTTTCTTAGTGGATACCTACTCTTCACAAAGAATACACACTCCAAATTTCATTGCTCTAGGACCAGCGGTTTGGGCTGTGCGTTGATATCTCTGTCAGTCAGTCAGGACTTTGAATTTTATATATATAGATAAAAAAATAAATAAAAAATCTCTATTCTTATACCAGGTCCTTATTTTTCACGAAAACTGAAGAAAAAATTTCGCCACCAAATTGAAAAAAATGCACTTTGTTGACATTGACCCTTAAAAACGTGTAACTAATCGAAAGAAGGTGTCAACACTGAAATTATAGCTGAAGAAGTCGGCCCCAACATTTCCGCCTCAGATATGGTCCGTATTAGATTGTGTGAACGCTGATATCCCAACTACCCAAAACAATATTGAAAATTGGCATAATTGTTGGAATAACTTGCTGAACAGGAAAAAATTCAATATCTATAAATCGATGAAAGAATTGCAAATAGAACAAAAAAATACAATTTTGGAGATTGAAAGAATTAATGCTAATATAAACAAACGTAAATACAAAAAATGATGCCATATCCTAAAATCAGAGAACATGAATTTGTTAAAGAAGGATAACGTAGATTTAAAAGAATACATAAGTGGTCTTGCGTACATAGCGTATATGAAGATTTAATTTTATATACAATACTGAAATAAATTAAATTACTGATACTATAATACATATTTAATCTAAATGGTGTTTTTAATAACATGATGTTATGTAATGCTCCAAGCGCATTGTTTTTGTTTGGTTCTGGTTTAATTTGTTTTTTTTTCTTTTTAATAATTTAAAGACATATCTATAATGTGTCTTGTTTATTACCTATTACAATTGTTCCAATAGCGATAGTGTCGATATCGGACTTAGAAAGCATAGGAGTGCGAATAGTCCTATTGCAACTCGTATGCTTTCTAACTAACAGTACGGAGGCATTTCATACTTCGTAACAGGGTAATTTTGAACTGGCGTACATCGCACTCGTATGCTTTCTAACTCACGATACGTCGGCCTTGCATACTTTGCTCCAGTGAACTTTCGAACTGGCGTACATCGAGATCCTGTACTTTAGAACTAACATACGTCGACATTTCAAACTTCGACATTCAGTAGCGGAGTCATTTATACGCAACATTTTCCAATAGGCCCAGGTTTAAACATACCACTGCGGAAGAATTAGAAATTTTATTTGGCTTACATTTGGCCACTGGTATATTTAGTGCTTGAAAATGTTCTGCGAAACAACCATCAGCATTCCGTTGCTCTCGGAAAATATGGTTCGAGATCGATTTTTTAAACTACGTAATAATTTACACCTTGTTAATAATACAAGAGTACCAGCTGGTTGCAATGATGCATTTTACAAAGTGCGACCAATATTTGATGCTGTTAGGAATCGATGTTTGGAATTACCACTTGAAAAAGAACTTTGCGTTGATGAGCAGATAGTTCCTTTCACTGGGAAACATGTTGCCAAGCAGTACATAAAGGGTAAACCTTGTCCATGGGGCCTCAAGATTTTTTTTTATGTGGTAAACATGGCCAAGCCTATGATTTTATACTTTATCAAAGCTCTAGTCCAGAACTGATAGTAATTTCAGAAAAAAAAATTGGATACGGTGCAGCCATTGTCCTTCATCTCACAAAGAGAATTGGAGAAAGCAAGGACCACGAGCTGTACTTTGACAATTACTTTTCTTCGTATCATATACTACAAATTTTGAAACAGAAAGGTATTATGGCTGCATGCACAGCTCGTGTCAACCGATTTGCTAACCCATCGCTAGTAACAGATAAAGACATGAACAAAAAGCCTCGTGGCTTTTCTCAAGAAGTGAGTAGTTATGACGAACACGTGACCGTGGTCAAGTGGTTAGACAGCAAAATTACGCATCAAGCTTCTAATTTTGTTGGTATTGGAGAAAAAGATTTCGTTCGGTTAGTAAAAAGTAAATTACTGGCTTTTCTAATCGAATGTCTATCGAAATTTTACAAATCTTATTTAATGGACGTTTTTACAATACTTTTTTTTTCAATAGGACCTTAATATTATTGAAGAACAACCGCATCATTGCCCACCCGATTTCGCCAAAAACATCCTGGAAGAAACAATACAACAATGCAAAGACAAAGTAGTTTCTCCCTCTCTATCCTTCCGTGCCACAAACATTTAATGCTATGGTGAGTCAATTCAAAGATTCCGGAATGGACTTAATCAAAAAAAGTACCGTCATTTCAAAGTATAAAATCCAATCTATATAAACATAGAAACAAAACTGCAGGGATGGTAAAAATTTAATGCAGAAATGTAGTAAAATTGCAAATTCCTCAAATGTTCATTCCGAGTTCATTCACTACTTCAAACAAAAATGGTTAAAGAAACATCCGAATTGGTTTTTGGCGCAGCGCCGTGTTCGCCTGTCACAAATAATGCATTAGAAGCGTTCAATCGGAACATTAAATACCACAACACCTTACGTGAACGTAGCGAAGGGCGATTCGAGTTGTCTAACTCGAGTTACTCTGGTCAGACTGTAAGCGAGTCAGCCCGAGTCAAAATATTTGCAAACCGAGTTGACTCGGAGACCGCGCGCGGCGAGGGCCGCGGGGTACGCGGGTCGCGGGCTGCGGACGGTGCGGTGGGCTGGCGGCCCGCAGCTAGCCCGCGACTCGCGAGGCCCAAACGCAACTCCGAGCGAGCTTGAATCAGCCCGACGACGTTCGAACGTCCGAGAGAGAGGAGAGACACGTCGAGCGCGCGAGTGAAAGAGATAGTTCTCGTTGTTGGTTTCTTATCAGATGTTCAGTCAGACAGAACTGATGAGAGATTTTTGAGATAAAAAGCCAGCTCGCTTATTTGTTTTGATTACTTTCATGTTATTGTTACTGTAGTGTGTAAGCAATAATACTAAGCATGTATGTAGACAGTCTTATTTAAAGTGCTTCTTCAGCAATACTGTATTACAATAAATTGTAAGTATTTTGGTAAGCTTTCAGTGGTATTACGTAGAGGTTTATTTGGGGGCAGCTTTACCTTATGTGTTCAGTTTTTTTTTTAATTTTGAATTCTGTAAAATTCCGCCGTCGCTATTTTTACCATATGATCCGACATCAACAATTAAAAAACTGTATTTCGCGTCTCCAAGTGTATACGATCCGGTCTGTGTGAAAAGAAAAATGCGCCGAGCCGGTCTGTGTGAACGGACCCGTAGTAGACCCGGACTTGTGGAAGAAGTGCGCGCAATGTTAAACTTAATAAAAGTTTATCAAAGACTGGGCACACGTGAGCAAGCTGTGGCATTTGCAGAGGAAAGAGGGATGTTACCGAGAGAAAAAATGTGTCACTAACAAAAAAAAATAATGACAATTGAATACTCAACAAATAAAACGGTGAGCTCTTTTGTCTGCAATTGAGGGCCATGCAGAGCCAAATCAAAAGTAAGCCGAGGCAAAGGCACTTGGTTTGAAAAAATAACAATGCCACAGGTATTTTACCTCATGTATGCCTGCCTTTTTTTTTTGTTCCCGGGGTGGAAAATCCATACGGATGTCTTCCGCCCTGGGGCAGGCGGAGGGGTCTGTCGGACTCTAACCGACTAAAAACCACCCCGGTGTTCCCTTCCCACACTTGCACCGGGGATCATGGGAACTAGTGCGCCTTCCACGATCCCCGGCTAGTGCCGGCCCGCTTCCGCGGGCCTCCTCAAGTCTGCGGGGGGAGTGAGGTGTCCTCCCCCGTAACGCAAATAGGGGGGCGCGCGGAACACTATGCGCTACCACCTCGGGCCCAGTTATATGGGGGGGCGGCGGACGTCCCCAAGTCCGCCGTCCCTCTGGACCCGTATAGGGGGGCTGGAAGAGGGCGTTGTCCGCCCTCCGCCGACGCCCGGTACGTCTGCTGCGGATCGGGAGAGTGGTCTCGGCCTCCCTCAACCTCTCCGCAGCCTCCTTCTGTGAGATGACCGTTTCACAGAAGGAGATCACCGCATCCCACGACTCTGTGCTCCCGACCATCGCGCGAGCGACGGCTGGCAGCGACAGGTCGGTTCCCACTACTGTCACGAGGGCACGGCGCGGCTCCTCCCATGCGGCACACTCTGCGAGCGTATGCCGCGCCGTGTCCTCCAGACAATGGACGCAGTGATGACACCGAGCGTCCGGCTCCCTGTCGGGAAGTACCTGTGTCGCATTAGCGACACAGGTACTTCCCGAAACAACCATGCCCCGAGAATACCTGCGTCGCCCGAAATGACAGGGAGCCGTGCCTCCTCTCGAGCCATTCCTCGAGCACTGGTCGGATCGCCTCGATGGTAGCGAAGCCGGCGGTAGGGCGCAAAAGCCTCTGCCGCTACTCCGCCAAGACCTCGCGGAGCTGAGACCGACGCAGATCGATCTCTCGCTGCATCGGTCCACCGCCCCGCGCCCGCGCCTCCTCGCGCCACCGGTACAGTGACGCGAGGACTCTCGCCTCTAGGTCCCAGGGTGGCGACCCGGCCAGTGCACAAGCCGCCTCGTAGGAGATTGATGTATACCTGCCTACGCTAACAAAATCTACGATCGCACTAAAAAAAAGATTTGCACACACATTTTAACACTGCCTCTCTAGCGCAACCATAAATGACTGGTTCAACTACTGTAGAGAGGCAGTTGTAATTTACCAAAAACATAGAGAAACACTTGCCAGGAAGATTGGAGGTCCCGGCAAAGTTGTTAAAATAGATGAAAGCAAATTCGGGAAACGAAAATATAATAAAGAGTACCACTAAAAAAATTAACAATGACATGTATTCTTTTCAAGGCATAATTATGCATAAATATGCCATAATAAATCTGATTTTTTAACTTTCAGGTCGTCAAGTTGAAGGCCACTGGATTCTGGGGATGATCAAGGATGGGAGCGAGGATCTTCGCCTGGAAGTCTGCCCAGACAATGTCCGGTCCGCTGAAGTTCTGGTGATTTCTGGCGGGCCTATGATTATCTGGGCGACCACGGATACATCCACTTCAAGGTGAATCATAGTGATCCAGACAACCCTTTTGTTGCAGAGGATGGTACACATACACAACGAATTGAATCACAGTGGCGTGTTTTAAAACGTTTTTTTTATAAAGATAATTATTTTTTTAAAGCTTATTTTTTTTTAATATATATTATACCACCTAATGTTTACTGATGTTCACAAAATAAATGAATTTGAATTATATATACTATATAATCGCGAAATATAAATGATTTACTCGTAATTTATGAATATCTGTGGAGAAGAGATATAGATATGAAAAAAAGAGACCCTTTTGAGGAATTAATCCATGTAATTAATTTTACATTCAATAAATGAAAAATGTTTATATGGTATTGTTGTTTAATTCTTATAACAACCTAGAAAGATGTGGAGTCTACTACAGTGTTACTCTTCTTTAGTATGCAAGAGCGAGCGAAGCGAGCTCGGGACTTGGGGCACCCCGACTCTGACAGGATAGGTTAACCCTTCGTGGTTATTTTTTTTAAACCACCCAGAAGTAGACGACGTCTTTGTTAATATTGATTGGAAGCAAAATTAGACCCGCATGTGATTTTCCCCGACCATAACAGGTGCCTCATATTGAGAACATTATTAAAAGGTCATCAAAAATGTTAGGTTCCTACTTCGTATACCAAAGGCTTTCGTAATAGTAGCACCAAGATAATGTTATATAACAGTTTCGTACGCAGTGTTATGGAGTATTGTAGTGTTGTGTGGAGACCTCACTATGCCACTCACATGTTGCGTCTGGAAAGGGTCCAGAAACGTTTTGTGTGGCATTTAGCCTTTAGTGAGGGGAAATCTAAGCGTCTGCCCTCCTACAAAGTCCCTCTGTGCCATTTCAGGATGCAATTGTTGTCTATGCGTAGAGATATAACCGATGCTTTGTTTCTTTAGAAACTGTTGCGCAATAAGATCGACTGCCCCGGTTTATTGAAGCTTATTAGATTCCATGCGCCTTCCAGATATCCTAGAAATAAGATAACACCCCTGTGTCCGCCACTTCGAAAGTCTGTGCTTGGTGCGTATTCTCCGATACCTAGATTGTGCAGAATCCTTAATGGCCGCAGTGACCTAGTAGACGTACAACACGAAAGTATAAGGATTGTTCTAAAAAAAGTACCTCTGTAACCTGTCAGGCAGTTTTTAGTGGAAATATGTGATTTATAAAATTAAAAATATTTTATTCTACACAATATTGTACTTAAAGAGACTTTTCACACAGAGGCTGAGTAATATGTATTAAGAAAACCGAAGTGATATTCTCACAACAAAATAAAATTGTAACATCTGTTTCTCACTAACCTGCCATGTCCAAACTCAAAGAGTCTCACTTTGAATTATTATAAAAAAAAACATTTAAAATATGTGTTCAAAATTATTAAAATACTAGTATGTCCCCTCGGTCGTTACTACATCTCCCAGAGATTAACGTCAAAAAGCGCGCATCGGTTACAAATTGCCAGGAGATTTCTTGGCTCGGGTCGGATTTAATGCCTATTATTGCAAGTCTAGCGTATATCTTTCCTACTCTAACCTGCACAGACTGTAGGACAAAGAATAGGAAACGCATATAACATCACATGCTAAACATCCAACAACAATTTGTTACGGAATGTCGCACTCAATTTAGTCTGTGGAGACGCCTTCATTCCGTTTTTTCTATCGCGCGTGAAATTAGCAGTGCTGCAGTGTAAAATTCTTGTGCCTGCTTAAGTTTCCACACAATCATGGACGGGTAAGTAATAAACAGTTTTTAATTGCTGCATTGTGTATTGGGTAAAGATTTTAGACAGATTTTGTTATTTCACCAAACAAAATTTCAAAACTATTGAAATTTTCGCTCCATGGCCAGTACATTTCTACTTGTTGTGAGTCGAAAATACACTATTGACGGTAAAATGTCGTTAGAAACATAATTTAGATACGTTAATACGTATGTGTTAGCCATTGTATTAGTGAAATTCGATAAAAAATAGTGTAAATATTGAAATGTAAAAATGTAATCGAAAATCTTATCTCAAGGAGATTTTGTAACAGACCGTTTATGACATCTAAGCCGCCATGTTTTTTTGCATTTCGCACACAGTACGGGACAATGGTCAGTAAACCAATAAGATTTGACCGACTTAGAAAAAAAGCGAGGTTAAATTTTTTAATTTTTTTGAGGTTTTTTTTATTTGTTTGGTGAGTTGGTTTCGCATTTCATCGTTACTTCTAAACTGCTTTTCTACGCATGACACATGTATTATATTTTATTGTTCAAGAATGCGAGATATGGTTTTTTTATATTTTTTATTTGTTAGGTGAGTTGGTTTCGCATTTCATCGTTACTTCTAAACTGCTTTTCTACACATGACACATGTATTATATTTTATTGTTCAAGAATGCGAGATATGGCTTTGTGGCTGGGTGAAGGTTCGGTGGAGGGGGAGAATGTTGAATTTGTGCCGCGTGGTGGCAGCACGCGACGTCGAGTGCGTGTGCGAGGCGGCGGCAGCACTCGACGAGGTCGAGTGCGTGTGCTAGGCGGCTCCATGGCCACGCTAGCTGCTGCTTCGCCACCATCTCCTGAGCTGGAAGTTGGGCAGGCGGTTCCGCGAGACGGCAGCAGCACTCGACGAGGTCGAGTGCGTGTGCGAGGCGGCTCCATGGCCACGCCAGCTGCTGCTTCGCCACCATCTCCTGAGCTGGAATCCGAAGAACAGAAAAGTTAAAGGCCTCCATTGATTCAGAGTTGCAGTTTTTATTTTAAGCGCTGTTAAGGTGGATAAATGATTCATAAGCATAATATTATGAAAGTTAAGTTTCCAGTAAAAAAAACGAGTTAAAAGGCAGTGCTTGTTATGTAGTATGTATTTATATGAGTAATAATACCAAAAATATATTTCCTTTGTTTGCAGCTAAAACTGCCCTGAGAAACCATCTTAAAAACAAACATGCTAAAGAGTACACGACATTCTTTGAAGAATCCTCGACGAGTGGAAATAAAAAAAGTACCGCTCAAGCCTCACATGAGTCTGTGCCCGGTCCGTCCACAAAACAGTTAACTCTAAAAGAAACAGTCGACCAAGACGTTTGCAACGCGGTGTAATTCCACTTATTATTTAATGGAGCGATTGCTGAAACAGAAACGAGCTGTGTCATTGTACATATCTGATCACGATTCTTTGAATAATTTGACATCGACGCAGTGGGAACTAATGCAGCAATGTATTATACTCCTCAAGCCATTTGAAGAGATTACTAAAATTACTAGTTCGGGCCTTTCCTGCATTTCTGAAGTGATACCTCATGTTGGCATATTGTTGAAATACCTGGGTAAGGAAGAGACTACAGTCAGACTTATTAAGAATGAGATTATTACTAAAAGCTGAGCTTGAAAAACGAATTAATTTTGATGAGAATGACAAATACTTGGTTGCTACATTTCTTGATCCTAGATTCAAAATAGTTTCCTTGGACCCGTTCAAGCGGAGAGAGCGAGACAAAGAATACTTATAGATGTTGTTGAGTCGAATGTTTCTGGCACTGTTTTGACGAAGTCGCTGCTGAAAATTTACCAACAGCGGGAACAGAAAAAAGTGCGATTGCAAATGAGTTAGTTTTATTTGAAGAGTGCTCGTCTTAATCGTGCAGATCCGTACAACTGGTCGTCAACCAACTCAAAACAGTACCCAAAGCTTAAATATTTTGTTAAAAATTACCCGTCGTCACCGTGCAGTAGTGTTTAAAGTGAGAGACTATTCTCAGAAGCAGGTATTGTATATGAAGAAAAGCGCAATCGTCTCTTACCAACAAATACCGAAAAACTTGTCTTAATTCACCACAGTTTGCCTTTAATTAATTTTAAATATTAAAAATACTGATGTTGTACTCTTGTTTTCGCAATTAATGAATGTTGGATTAAATGTTTCGATTAAATTGCTTTTTTTATTCCCTTTTATAAGATATTTGCTACTTTTTTAAGTATTCGTTATTCGGCCGAATACTACTTACTATTCGGCCGAATACCGAAGACTGAAAAAACTGGCCAAATAGGCCGAATACCGAATAGTTTATAGATAAAGCTATTATTTAACAAGTTATCTGCGATTTGATATTTTTTTTGTATGGAGCTGAACCGTTTTTATTATTCTATTCGAAAATTTTTCAGATTTGACTGCAAACCGACTTTTGAAAGACATACAATTATGTGACGAAGATAATGAATTGATTTTGGTTTCAAAATGGGGATTGAATTTAATTGGACTGGTTCGATGCACCATCAAATCCCCATAAGCAAACTTTTGACAACGAAGGCAATGATGATTCTAGCATTTTTATGGCAAGTTTAGTACCCATTCGATTGATGTCTGGAGATAAAATCATATGGGAAAATGAGGCTCCTAATTCCACTTTATATTGACAAATTTTTTTTCAAAGGAGATTGTCAACTTCGGTCCAAGTGTGTTGCAGATGTACATTGTACCTTAAATAACAGGTGTCACCGAGGGAAGTGATATGAAGATTTGAATGTCGTTATTGTGACGCACGCTATTTTAAATTTTATCTTATTTTGATTCTGATTTTAATGTTAATTTTAATTTTGATTGTTATTTATTTTATTTTCTTTTGTTTATTTCTTTTTTGGTTTTATGTTAATTTATTTTATTTTAATACTGATTTTAATTGCACTGTATGGGTCATGTTATCTGAATGAATTTTAAATTTTATCTTAGTTTGATTCTGATTTTAATGTTAATTTTAATTTTGATGGTATTTTTATTTTTTTTTGTTTATTTATTTTTTGGTTTTATGTTAATTTATTTTATTTTAATACTGATTTTAATTGCACTGTATGGATCATGTTATCTGAATTAAATGAATTTTATTTATTTTTATTTATTTATTTCGAAAAAAAATTAAGAGTGGTACGCCAGTTCGAAAACACATTAAGTCGAAAATCGCTATATCGAATGACGTTGTCGCGAATACGCCGATTCGAAAAGCTGTTTGAATGACACGCTAGTACGAAAGTCTTGGCAATGAAATCCACTGTTGCGAATAGCATATTCCAATCTGGATTTGTCTGGGGATCGAATTGAAAGGGAATATATGTTTATGTTCCATTTGCTAGAACAGTTGAATCGCTTGTTTTCAAAACAGCACATGTCCAAAATTCCAAAAAATTTTTTTCAACGGCAACCCTCTTATTTCGGTACTGTTCAACTTTCTTTGAAACAATACTACACTAGTCCCATACATTCTGTCAGATTTCTAAGGGCTACGTAAACTGCGTTTAGTTTCCAAACATCTTTAGTCCGGGACTTATGCTCTATGGAAAACAAACATCAGTCACTGACATTGACAGTTGTCACTTGTCAACTTCATCGTTTTTTGCCGCTCTCTCTTGCTTGTCCTGTCGTCGTGTGATTATTTCTCTGTTATGATTGGATACAATACATGGAGCCTGAAGCTGAAAACCCCGTTGAAGCATCGGGAAGTTCTTCCGAGACTTCCAGAAAGCGAAAGAAAGGTGTATCACATGTCTCGGAATATGCAAAAAACAAGATTAAGATCGCCCGTGTCTCAGGAGCAGAATACACTACTTCATCAGGACGCAGTGCACCAAGACGTTCGGCTAAAGGTTTTTGTGATGTTGGATGCAGATACAAGTGTTCTTCTAAGCTCACATTGGATGACCAAAATTCAGAATTTGTGAAATTTTATTCATATGAGACAAGCATTGAACAAGATGTTCATTTGTTGGGATTGATCATTAAAACTGATATCGTCAGACAACGGCCACGAGCAAATTCACAAAAAAGTAAACCTCGAGCTGCTACGTTTACATATTATTTACCTACTGCCGCCAGTGGAAACAAACAGAAGGTTTGCAAAACTACATTTCTAAATACATATGATATAAAAATGGGAAGAATTAGACGTTTGCAGACTTTAATGATAGCTGACAAGGTTCCAAAACGAAAAAACCTTGGAAATACACATCGTTCAACCCCAGCTGAAATAGTAGACAAGGTAAAAGAACACATAAAATCCTTCCCTACACATGTAAGTCACTACTCGAATAGAACTTACACTTATCTGGACCCCAGGCTAACAATAAAAGATATGCATACTTATTTCAAAACTAAGTATCCCAGACTGAATGTCACATATGGTCTATACTATGCCATTTTCAAACAACATTTTGACCTTCACTTCGGTAGACCCCAAGTAGATACATGTATAACGTGTGAGCAACTGAATATCACCATAAAAAACTCACATGTGAGTGATTCTGTGAAAAAGCAAGCCGAGTTAGATCTAAAAGTGCATAAAGCAAGGGCAAACAAGTTTTATAGCTGTATTAAGAACACTAAAGATTTATGTCAACAAAGAAATGATATAGTCGGACTCTGTTTTGATTACATGCAAAATTTGCCCCTTCCGCACATACCTGTACAGGATGTATTTTACCTGAGACAGCTATGGGTGAATGTATTTTTAATACACAACCTCAAAACGGGACAGTCGGTGGCCTATGTATATCATGAAGGTATAGCAAAAAAAGGAGCAAATGACGTGTGTTCCATGATACATGATTATATTCAAAACTACATACCTGCAAGTGTGAAAAATTTAAGATTGTTCTCGGATGGCTGTACCGGGCAAAATAAAAATCACACAATGGTTAGATATTGTGCTGCACTTGTTGATACTGGCCGTTTCAACAATGTGAGGGAATATTTCCCTGTGAGAGGGCATTCATTTAACCCTTGTGACAGGGTCTTTGGCACAATAAAAAGGGACTTGTCAAAAAGTGACCGAATTTATGTGCCTATGGAGTATGTCGAAATCATTACAAATTCAGTAAATACAATAGGCAGATTGGAGGTACAGCTTTTAAATGACAGTGAGATCTTTTTGGATTTCAAGAACTGGTGGCCATCTTATTATTCCAAAACAGCAGTATCCGAAGAAACCAAAGGCAGGGCTGTCAGCAGACCCCAGAAAATTCATTTCCAGCCCACTGCCTTTAAAGAATTTAGACATTCAGTCAAAAGGCCAGGTCTTGTTCAAGCACATGAGTTCATAAACAACCCTATAAAAAATACATTTAAGTTACGTTATGCCCAAAGAGTATGTCTGCCACACAAAAAGGCATATGAGGGTGTTAACCCCATAAACTCAAAGAAAATTCAAGATATTAATAAGCTGATGAGTTATATTCCTGATATTCATCAAGATTTTTATACTAAAATATTGGCATGGCCAACAACACAAGCCGATGTAGACAATGAAGATGATTAAAAACTTGCTTTTTTATGTAAAATTTAATGTAAAATGAAAATAAAAATAAAGGTTTATAAATTACCTACAAATTGTATTATTTTAAAATAAAATATTAGTATGAGTAGTATTACATTTACTGACTAAACAACACATGTCCACTTTTGTTTTCCAAACAGCACATGTCCAAAATTTTGAATATAAAAAAAAGGGTAAAAATATAATTTTTTGTATTATTTTATTTGCTTAATCGGTAAAAATATATATTTTATTTGTTCTCAATTGACAATAATCATGGGTCATCCTGAAAAATATTTTGCTATCTTGTTTTTTGTTCCTCCTGTAAAAACACAGTTTTGGACAAGTGCTGTTTTGAAAACAAGCGATTCAGTTATGTGTTAGCTATGACAAAGTTGTTTTAGTAGCTGATTTAAATATGTACTCAACAAACCAAGAGGTACAATGGTATTATGAATACTTTGTCGCCTTCGGTGGGTTTCGCCAAAGTAACAATATTCTTAATTGCAACAATCGCACGCTCGATGTAGTCCTAACTACTTTGCCCGTAGGTGATACTGTCCTAAATGAGGAACGTGGGTTGATATTTTCGCTTCTGGACGCGCGATTTTGAAGCTGTTTTCAGCATTTTTAGACCGCACTAGGCGTCCGCCTACGTACTGACGATATTGCACCCACCGACACGCGCGTATAAAAAATTTCCCTACCAACCCTTAAAATTTTTTCGAATTTTCTGATAAAATCATCAAAATTTAGAGTTTTTCGACGAGCCGCGTCTCTGGACACCTCGCTCGCCCGTCCGGCTCAAATAAAATTAGCCCACGTTCCCACCCTATAGTGTATAGGAAAGTAGACGTGGGGTTTTTTGGCAAAAATATAATTTATTGATTTTATCTCTCTTTGGCTTTTTTGAGGGTGTTTATAGGGAAAGCCCGCTTTTAAAACCATCCTGACCAAAAATTTTAATTTTTTTAAACTTTTTTAAATAATTAATTTAAATTTGTTATTTTATTTTTGACAGTCAGTTTATAAGTATTTGACAATATTCTTTTTATAATTTAATTGATTTTTAAAATATTTATATTTTAATTGATTTTAGTTTCTCTTACTTACTGTGTCCCCCCCTTACAGGGACACAGAAGTACCAGTGTCCAGAAACCTCTCGTCGAGCAGATATTGTAGTCCTGACCTCCTCTTTACAGGGGTCCGTTCTTGCATTATCTGCTCTCTGACTGCCCGGCCATGACCTCAAAGACCCAGCCGCGAACGGAGGGGAACCCTCCCATTGCTCCCTGCCCGTCGCCCCCCAACGCGGTGAGGAAAATTGTTTTTAAAGACGATACACCCCTTACGTCCCGGGAGGGTCCTGCAACTCTGGCGACGCACCGAGCTTCAACATCACTCATGAAGCCTGAGGCTGAGCACCCCAGTCGCATTGCGGAGGCGAGAGCTTGCCTAAATAAAAATTTAGGCAACTCCCGCAACCTCAAAGCGGAAATAAAGACTGCGGTGCTCGAAGCCATAACAGGTTTTATGAGCTGGTCAAGGAGTCGGAGCGAGACAGGGGCTCTACCGCACCCGTTACCGTACTGGAACCCGCGTCCACTGCTAACTGCTGCGGTCCCCAACCCATCACCAGTGAGGTCTTTGCTAGCCAGACTGAGCTCCTTAACACTCTCAAGGAGCACATCTCGGAGTTAAAAGAAAACCGAGAAACTCCGAGACAGTCTGGCTAGCAAAGAAAGTGCGGGGGAGACAACCTACGCCAGTGTAGCGGCCGTCAGTAAGTGCCACACCAGGGCACAGGCCCTGGACCGAACGACGCTACACTCCGTGGTTGTCTCCTCGACACAGGAGATGGATACGGGGGCCAAAATACTCGAAAGAGTTAGAAAGGAGGACGCGAAAGAGGGCTGGGTGCGCGTAGAGAGGGTCAGGTAGGCCAAGGATCAAAAGGTAATCATGGAGTGCGCAACAAAGGCGGAGAGGGAGAAGCTAAAAAAGCGACTCGAATCGGCCGGATAGAACCTCGGCGTCGAGGCGGTGATGAATCGGGACCCGCTTCTGGTTCTTAGGGACGTGCTGTTAGTACACAGTGACGAGGAAGTGTTGAGAGCCCTTAGGAACCAGAACTGGGAGATCTTTCACGGCCTCGGTGACGAGGAACTCAAAATGTCTATAAAATATCGCAAAAAAATCGCGAAACCCGCTCGTGAATATCGTTGTGCTGAATGTCACCCCAGCAATCTGGAGGAGGGCACTCAAAGGAGGCAAGCTTCGGATTGACCTCCAGAGAGTGCGCGTCGAAGACCAGACGCCTCTGGTGCAGTGTACCCGTTGTTTGGCATACGGGCACGGCAAACGCCTGTGCAAGGAGCCAGCCGATCTGTGTAGTCATTGCGGCGGTCCACACCTCAGGGTGGACTGCCCAGACAAGCAGATCGGCGAAGCAGCGGTGTGCGTGAACTGCACCAGAGCCAAGCTGGGGGTGCATCGGAACAACGCATTCAGCAACGATTGCCCCGTGCGTAAGAAGTGGGACGCATTAGCGAGAGCAACGATAGCTTATTGCTAAAGTCGACGATGCGCCCACTTCAAAGCACACAGAGACGACCACTTCGACACAACCAGATAGCAGACGCATTGTGCGAGCCACTAGGGTTGGCTTAATGGAGAACGATAATTGGAGTCACTTTCTTAAGAAAGTGGCTAAAATTATGCTGGACTGTAGGCCAACTCTAGTGGAATCGTCAAGTTGTGTCGAATCTGGTAAAACATTCTGCAGTCTTTTGAATAAAACGGAAGTTAAATTCCGCAAATTCGGCATCAATACATGATATTGACTTATATAATAAGTATATGAAGCAAATATCATGAAAAAATAAAAAGTAGAAAGACATAAGTGCAGAAAATTTGTAGGGGCATAAATATAAGGGCAAAGACATAAAGATTGGAAAATGTAGTAAATATAATTTAATGATATATACAGTATTTTATTAGTAGTGTAATAGTAAAGATATTAGAAAATGTAAACAAACTTAAAAAAAATAAACGATATTTTTAGTAAAAAAAAAAATTATAAACGTAGTAATCAAACAGTTATTTATATTTGTAGAATCAATTATTAGTTAAAAACGTAATAGTAAAATGAAAAATATAAAACAAGAACATAGAGAGCGGTCTCTTCGGCCTCTTAAACACAAGTCGCTACATAAGAAGAAACACGCAGACAAGGTCTCTGATCATGTCAGAGGGACACTTGCGGGGCAGGAATGGTTTTTAGCCGGTTCGAGTCCGGCACTACCTCGACTGTCTCACAACCTGTGAGATAGTCGAGGTGTCCGTGGGAATTTCACACTGCCAAAAAAAAAAAAAAGAGGAACGTGAGGAATGTTTGTCATGCATAGACCCGCAAAATTTGCCGCTACGAGTAAGTATCAGTCGGGTGCGGTCGGCTTCTAGCCATGCGTACCCTGTACCTCAGGCTTCCACCTCCCTACCACGATGGAATTTTAGCAAGGCGGACTTCCATTCCTTGTACTTGGGACTTGCAGGGGTAGACTGGAGCGCCCTGTATGAAACGACCAATGCCGACGAAGCATATAGAATATTTTATGATATATTTTATAGGATTTTGATTTTTGATAGTTACCCAGAATGGTTCACTGCTGACATAATAAGTCATATTAAGAAGAAGGCTTTGTGGCACAAATCTTTTAGAAAGACTGGTTCAATCAGCGATCATGTTAAATTTTCTCACTATCGTTCTCTTGTCAAAGACAAAATCAGTACCGCATATCGCGATTATCAGAGGCGTACGGAACAACAATTTGTGAAGGAACCGAGGTCTTTTTGGGGTTTTATTGGGAGGCAAGCGCTCGAAACGTAGAAGACCGAAGATAACTAGGAATGGTGAGCCGTTGCCAGAGCATGAGTGTGCTCAGGCGTTTGCTGACTACTTTCATTCGCTTTATGGGGTGGTGGCACCGCGGTTGGATGCGGCTGCCGCTGGGCAGGCGACCTCGAGCGCGGCGCACGCGTTCACGTGAGGCAGTTATCTCTCGGCGAGTTGGGTGCCGCGCTCACGCGCCTCAAGCCGAAGCCGAGTCAGGGGACAAATTTAGGACCTCTAGAATTTATCAATAAGATTAATGACCTTCCAGAAGTCATTAAAGACGCTAGGTGTTTCATATTTGCTGACGATCTCAAGCTATTCTTGCGGATCGCAGACGAGTCACACTGCGGAATGCTTCAGCGAGACATTGATAGGGTGGTGGCGTGGGGTGAAGAGAATAAACTACTCTTCAATGTGAAGAAGTGTAGCGTATTGTCATTCACGCGGGCCGTGGTACCCCGACGCCGTGATTATTGCATGGGCGGTCACGTCATACCGCGAGTGGGGACTGTGAAAGATCTCGGGATTACTTTTGCTGGGGATCTTACATTTCGTGCTCATGTAGTGCAGGTGTGTAAAAAAGCTTTTAAAAATCTTGGTTTTGTCATGCGTGAAACCCGTGATTTCACTAACATGGCAGCAGTGAAAGCAACTTGGAAAGTGCTATCATCTGGAATCCTTATGAACCAAAGTATGCTGGAAAAGATGCAGACCAAACCCGATACCTGTACTGGAAGCAGTTTGGTGTCTACCCTTTCTACAAGTTGGAAGTAAGGCGCAACCTCGCACTGGTAAAATATGTTTTTATGGTTTTTCTTGGTATGCTGAATAACCCACAAATATTGGAATTATTGGGATTGCTCGTTCCAGACAGGAGGCTACGGTTGGGACAAACGGAGGGGCTTTTTAAAGTTCCGGCAACCCGTATAAACTTATTAAAATTTGCACCAGTGATTCGTGCAGTAAGAATACTCAATAGTGTCTCTCGGCGTTTGGACATACTTCCTTGCTCTTTGGCGGAATTCCAGAGGGTGACACTTAGTATGTTATCCACTATGTAACTTGTGTTTCTATCCTGACCCGTTACTTGAGACTGAACAATTAGCAATGCATGACTACTTTTGTTAGCTTGGGTCATACCTGTTAAAACAAATTTCCAGAATAAATAAATTTGCGACTGAGTAATGATGCACCGGGTATCATTATCAGGGAAAAATTGTGTGAAATTCCTTCTAGTAGCACAAATTCAATACCAAATAAAACCCTACGCCAAATCACCAAGAGAGCAAGAAATAAAAATAAGCCGAAAGAACCTACAAACTTAAGCGAAGTGGTTAATACACCAAATCAATATAAAGAAATTAATGGTACCCGATTTCTAGGTAAAAATTTTACTTACTTTCACACAATTTTTCTAAAAAAAAGTGAAGTAAATAAAAACAAAAAATGTCAATACTTCCGGGATATTTTTTCTTGCTACCGCAATAAAAAATGTTGTTCTGGTTGACACCTGTCATTTAAGGTGCAATTCATATCTACAATACACTTGGACCAGAACCCCTGGTAAAACTGACATTCTCCTTTATAAAGGAGACCTCTTTCAATGTTATTAATCAAAAATAACTTGATGGATGCGGAGATAAAAAAAAATAGAGAAGGAGGTAAGACGGGGTAGCGGGTAAGACGGGGTACCCAGCTGAATTCACAGTTCAAATTGACCAATCACGCTCGTTTATTCATCGTTCGACGCGCCGCCATGTTGCTTGTCAGTCGCCCGGTGGCTCCTGGTTCACAAGTGCGCAGTGTCGAAAAAAATTCAAAAAAAGTGTTTTACTGCAAATTGTTTATCATATTTTCTCCTGGTTTGACACGTGACCGAGGTTTGTTAAATAACGTTAGCTTTTTTTTTTTTTCGGGTGGGAAATCATAAAATGACGTTAGCTGGTGAGGTGTTGCTGTGATTGACGCTTAAACTTACCTATAATAAGGTATGCATTGTGTTGTTGGCTGTTTTTTTTCTATTTTTGAAGTGAAAACTTCTTTAGCGGCGTTGAGCACTTTTTCTGTAATGGGTATAAAATCTTAAACTCGCGTCAGGACACGTGACCTGATCGAAAAAGCTTAAGACAAATTTTCTCATTCGATTTTGAACTTAACCTTCAACATTTTATGGTTTAAAATCATTTAAAGAAATTTTTAAATGTTTCCAATCAATTTTCTCATTCGATTTTGAACTTAACCTTCAACATTTTATGGTTTAAAATCATTTAAAGAAATTTTTAAATGTTTCCAATCAACTTTGAACCTAATGCTTTAGGGATAAAGCTGACAAATCTATTAAATAAATTGCCACCCGCCGCGCGCCGGGCGCAGCGCCGCGAAACCTAGTCCTCTGGCTATCTTCATCGTCCTTAAGTTTGTGATAGAACCGTGGTCTTTGGGGGATTCGCACCGTGCTAACTACGAAGGCAATTTACGTGCTATTTACAAACGTTACGTACCTGTAGGTATGTTAGTGTAGCTAAAATTCCGTATTTCCTTGCAATTTTATTGATTGACGCATAATGACAATAGATTATAAAGATCGGACTAACTTACCAAGTGACGTCCGATCCCCAATTATGTGAAGTAATCTCGTCCTCATAATTTTGTACATGTAGTATACACTCTTGCGTGCTGCGTTGCCACAATATTAAAAGATGAATGTTTTCCTAAACCGGAACGCACCCATCCCTATTTCGCGGTAACATCACTATTGCCGCTTCTTTATCTGTCATTGCTTCAAAGAACACAACTTTCATGAAGGGTTAAAATCTGAAACATTTTCTGGGTAGGGTTGGGAATGTATGAGGACGAGATTACGTCACATAATTGGGGATCGGACGTCACTTGGTAAGTTAGTCCGATCTTTATAATTATGTTCCGTAATCTCGTCCTCATAATTTTGTACATGTAGATGTTTAAAGAAGAAAGTTGTGATAACACGTTCAAATTATTTAATCATCCTTACACAATATATAAGAATGTTACAACCAGTCAACATAAAATTTGTCTTCTACATATTATTAATTTAATACTAATTTAAAATCTAATAATCAGTCTTTTTAATTTACATCATATCAGGATATCAATTATCATCATTAATCATCATTAAGACCACACACTGCCTGAGCAAAATGGTTTGGGTCGCTTATGATAGGCCTTTTGTAAAATCTAGCAAATGTTGTTGAGTTATTGCTCCAACCTGCTGATTTTCTAATTATCTCAATGTTAACACCTGCATCTGAGGCTTTGGAAGTGGCTGCATGCCTTGTGCTATGAGCTGAATATTTAGTGACATCTATACCACTAACAGATAGTGTTTGTTTAATCCATCTACTAATAGATGCTGATGAAGCTGGATGACAAGGTTTCTTAAATGTTAGTATTAATTTATCACAATCACAATTATTAATTCTTATGTATTTAGTTGCATCTAAATAGAATAATAAAGTTGTTGCAGGACAGATATTTAAATTTTCTTTGAAATATGGTAGAATGAGTTTAGGCTGTAATTTATGAGGTCCAGATGTTTTAATAGAATCTGGAATCTTAATACTAATATTTTCTTTATTTATACATATGTTCTCTATCCTTATAAGTGATAGGGTTTGTACTCGGTGAGCAGTAACAAGAGCTAAAAGGGTAACCATTTTTTTAGTAAGTACTTCTAGATTAAGATCATCATTTGGATACAAGGTAGACAAATAATTTAAAACTATACAGGGATCCCAGACCTCTTCGTATTTAGGTTTCTTCGGCCTCAATTTGAAAATACCTCTAAAAAATCTTTTTATTCTATCATCAACTCCTACATGTGGTCCTATGATTAGTGATAAGGCTGATCTCATGGAATTGAGAGAACTATAGGACAATCCTTCTTTAAATTTAGTAGTTAAATATGAGATGATGATTGGTACAGATGCTGATAGTGGGTCTACTTCATGCTCCTTACAGAAGGCACACCAGTGCTTTAGTACAGAATCATATTGTTTCCTCGTCTTATTTGATAAGGAGGCCAGCATAACTTCCACTGAAGACAATGCAATTCCTCTCCTCATGAAGGCTTCCCTGATAATACAGCTGCTATAAGAGTGAGCGTCTTGTGTAGGGGATGTGGGTCTCTGAAAGGAGATTGCAATAGATTGTGATGAGGTGCAAAGACTACTTTCACAGATGTAACCATAGACTCAAAAAGTGGATACCAGGGCTGTGATGGCCACCAGGGTACTACTACAATGCCTCTCCCCCCCTCTCTTTTTATTTTTTGAAGAGATCTACTTAATAGGGCGAATGGGGGGAATGCATAAAAGAATGTTGCATCCCACTTAAGAGTGAAGGCATCTATGGATAAAGCATCTGGGTCCGGATACCATGAGACATAGTTCTGGCATTTAGCATTAGCTCGACTGGCAAACAAGTCAACCTCTGGACTACCAAGCTTTTTAACTATGGTTCTATATGCTATATCAGAAAGTTCCCATTCTATCTCAGAATGTGAGCGTCTGGATTCTTTATCAGCTATGGCATTTTCATTAGAGCTTATATAGGATGCATAGACCCATATTCCCCTGTTTTCACACCACTGCCATAACTCTCTAGCTAGACTATTAAGATGGGGGTACTTTGTTCCTCCCATTTTATTAACATATGCTATAGCTGTAGTGTTGTCTATCCTCAGCAAGATTTCACAGTTGGATAGATCTGATGCAAATGTTTTCAAGCCTATAAAAGCTGCCAGCAATTCAAGGTAATTGATGTGAAACAGTTTGTCTTGGTCTGTCCAATACCCATGACTCTTAAGACCATTGCAGACAAGACCCCAACCGGTTAGTGAAGAATCAGAAAAAATCTCTAATTTAAAGTTAAACTCTTTTATTTTGCAATGACTGTGAAGGTGGGATGTCCACCATTGCAAATCCTGTATGACTTTGTTATTCAGGGCTAGAGTTGCATTGTAATTTCCAAAATTATTTAGTAAGGCTATTGTTTTATGTCTTTCAAGAATTTTTGTATATAACCAACCATATTCCACTGCTGGGCATGCTGCTATAAGTAAACCCAGTAATTTTGCAAAATCTATTATTTTACAGTGAGTTGATTTTAATTTTTTCTGAATAATTTTGTAAATTGTTTCTATTTTAGTTTCAGGAAGTGATATAGAAAACAAGGTGGAATCTAAGAGAAAGCCTAGGAATTTACATTTCTGCTTGGGTTGCAAACAACTTTTTTCCTCATTTATTATGAAACCCAAGTTTTTTAGTAACTGTACAGTAATCTCTACATTTTTCCTACATTTTATATAAGTATCCCCAAAACACAGAATATCATCTAAATAAATCACTGACATAAGCCCTTGAGAACGCAAGTAAAACATGACTGGTTTCATAATCTTAGTGAAGACGTATGGTGCTGTACTAAGGCCAAAGGGAAGGCAAGTAAATTCATATATCACATTCTGAAATTTAAATCTTAAATATTTCCTGCATGGTTTTTCTACAGATAATGAATAATATGCATTTTTAAGATCAATGTTTGCCATAAAACAATTTGGACTCATCAGTCTAGTCGCCGTTCTTATGTCCTCTAATTTAAAATGTGTTGTATTAATAAACTTATTAAGCTTTTTAAGATTTAGGATAAAACGCCATGTCCCATCTGCTTTTGGGTGTAGAAAAATACTAGAAAGAAACTGGTTTTGTATAGGTTCACATGGTTCTATAGCCCCTAGTTGTAACAGTTTGTTGACTTCTAAAGAGATCAACATTATTTCTTTTTTGGAAAAGGTATTGTTTTCAGGTTGTGAACTCTGTGTGGGTTCACATTCAAATGGGATTTTATACCCTGATACCCAGTCACGTATTGTAGGGTTAGTATTGATACTATCCCAATTACAAAGGAAATATCTTAATCTGCCTGTTTGTACCTGATTCAACGGCGTGTCTGGCGGCGCTGTTGGTACCTCTGTGGAGAACGCCTGTTGCGGTTCGTCGACGTCGTCTGTTGATAAGCTGGGCGCCTCATTTTCGGTTTCGGCCCACTCGGACGAGGCATTGGCGGTCGTTGAGGGCCCCGGTAGTTTAAATTATTGTTATTAAACTTATGTTTTGTTTGTGGTTTGGATTTTAGGGGCACAGTATTTTTCAGTTCCAAGGCAGACTTCTTTACTGCTTTACAGGCAGCCACTTTATCTTGTAACTTGTCTCCAAACAGATATTCAGAGATTGTAGAATTTTCCAGTAATTCTTTCAGATCTTTGTTTAGACCTGGGAGGATTAGTGACCTTCTAGTAATGGTGTCACTGTGGAAGATGTCACACAGTAACCGTGAGGCATCACTAAGCGTCTCTATTTCCTTCATGTTCTGTTGGGTTAACATACTATTTAAGACTTGTCCAATTGCAGAGACAGCAGCGGCCAGTGTGGCTTGTTTGTCACTTATCCTCTTGTCTCGTTTAAGCCCACTTTCATTCATGGCCGCAGCGACTTCCTCATTAAGTTTGGGGGGTATCAACAGCTGGCAATTATTTGGTATGTCATACTTCTTCCTTATGGAATCTCGTGTTTCAGCTGTAATTCCATCTTGCAAAATAGTTGTCCATCTTTTATTTAAACTGGAATGCAAGTCCTCCCCTTTCTTCTCAGGTATAATACCTTCATCTCCTAAGATTTTGAGAAATTCTTCCGTCTCCGGCTCCAGTATTGGCATTTGTTCACTGGTATTGGGTTTGCTTGGCAACCGGCCGGGTGTATGTGAACGGCTACGGGTATATGAAAGACTCCGTATACGGGGACGGTTACGGATTCGTGAAGGGCTGCGAGTACGTGAACGGCTCTGGGTACGGGAAGGGCTCCGAGTACGTGGACGGCTGCGAGTACGTGGACGGCTGCGAGTACGGGAACGGCTGCTACTTGAATCCCGGCGTTCGTCGTACTCGTCTGAAGAAGAGACGGTAATATTATGACCACGGCTAACCTCTCGTGAAAGCTCTAGGTGTATTGAATATTAGGGTACCCTCACGCCGGCTAACCTCTCGTGAAAGCTCAATCTTGGCGAGTGTTGAGTACTTAAAACTTTTCATGGCCAACCTCTCGTGAAAGCTCTAGATGCACTGAATATTAAGGTACAGTCACGCCGCCGGCTAACCTCTCGTGAAAGCTCAATCATGGCAGGTGATGAGTACGTATTTAGAATCAACACATTAACTTTTTATCGGGTACACCCGAATAGTGAACTTGCCCGTAATCCAGGGAATTAATCACTAATTATTCCCATGGCTGACCTCTCGTGAAAGCTCTAGGGTTAATTTGTACGTGTTGTCGTTAATTCCGTTGCTTAACATATTATGTAAGCAGATTATAACTAGAATAAACGTTTTGTAAAATACGACTTACCGTAATGGCGGCGCTGGCGACTTGTCTTTATTTGCCTCTTGAGTTTTTTTACTTCTTTAAGGAGCCTTTCGATGGATGATTCGCGGTCGCTGGATCGCCTTTGACGTTTTCTCTTACCCATATTTACTTCAATGTAAGAATTGTATTTTTACTTAATAATTTTATGTAAAACTTTGGAGAGAACGTAAGCAACGCGGTGCACAAAAAAGTACAATGACAGATAAAGAAGCGGCAATAGTGATGTTACCGCGAAATAGGGATGGGTGCGTTCCGGTTTAGGAAAACATTCATCTTTTAATATTGTGGCAACGCAGCACGCAAGAGTGTATACTACATGTACAAAATTATGAGGACGAGATTACGGAACATAATTCTTAAATCAATAAGACAGTGTTGTCTTTGAGTTTGCAGCTTTCTTAGTATCTAGTAGCTATTAAAAGTACTTGTGAAGGCTTTTATTAGATAATAAAATAAAAAAGGAAATCGTTCAATCGCAATAAGTACCTTCCGAGTATTAAATTGCTAAACATTTTCACTAAGGCGTTTGTTGTTTGGTAAAATAAAGTTCAGTTTATTTAAAAACCTGCTTTAAAAATGATTTGATTACAAGTATTTACAAGTAAGTTAAAAAGCACGAGTGTTATTGGTATAGGAAACCGATAAATTCTCAGCTAATTCTGTAGTAAGATCGAATGTGACGTTCCTGCTTACGTGCTTACTAAGCGCCTGTGAAAAGATGTATCGCACACATTTTTATGTGCGACAGATTACTTCCACACTTTTAATTACAAATTCTTTAGGCAGGATTCAATGATAACATAACATCCTGTAATCCCCGAAGGCTCAGGCAGGGGTGCACCGAATAGTACACCCTGTTCTTTATACTGATAAAGCAATTGGTGCAAAATTATTCCCTAACCATTCCAAAATGTCAAACATGCTCAACGTTTTTTAATTGAATTTAGTCTCTATACCAAACGCATAGAGCCGTAGTAGTATGTATTTAAACCAAAGACAGATATATTTCTCATAGACGTGTGCCCATATATTACCAACATCACGGTAGAAAAATAACGAAATATCGTCAGTTGTGTTTACGTGAGTGAAGTGACGCGATAGTGTTTTGAAGGAGGTGACAAAATATGTCGTAAGTTTATTATTTTACTGATTTCTGCTGATGTTTATATACTAAATTAATCTCTAACGTGTGTGTTTTTATATTAAAGTAATATTTTTAGGTACATTGTAAGACAACATTTAAAAAATCGTTATTTAAAAAAAACATACTCGCAGTGTCGTAGTCCTAAACTTAATTTTGTACTGCTATATTATCGTAAATACGATGTTTTTCTTAAACATACAATATTATTAATGATATTTGACTATATTTATTCAATTTAAGGTATTAAGTTGTGTAAAATGTTTCTCAGATTGTAACAGATTGCGAAAATTAAACCGCCCGGTAAGTTTTTACCTACTCAATTTGATATTGCCGCTTTGGTTGCGCGAATCAATATACCTACGTGTGTTGGCTTAGGGTTGGCGGTCGGTGTTTTTTGTTGGCTTGTTTTTATTTTATTTATTGGTGACGAGTAATTTTTTCAAATCTAAGTTAATTATGTTCCTTTTTTAATAATTTTTAAATAGTGCTAAGATGTAAAAAAAATATATTTTATTTTTTCTATAAATTTATAACCTTCATTTTAAAAACTATTTAAAATGTATGCAAAAATAAATACCTGACGAGACTGGTGGATTACCTTATGAACTAGTTCTAGTTCCTAACCGACCCTATATGATAACCATAAACATAGATGTCGCTGATGGTTTATCTAATGGCACTGTAGGAAAATTACTACTCATAGAATCTGATAAAAATGATGAAATCACAAGACTTTGGTTCAAATTCTCAAAATCCATTGGTCAAAAACGTGCAACAAAATTTAGAAGCGACATTGCACGCTTGAAAATCGACAAAGACGCTGTTCCAATTTCTTTACAATCATCGTCAATACCACTCAACAGAAATAAAACTATAGTGGCAAAAAGAAAAAAAAATCCACTGATTTCGGCTTTGGCGATGACAATTCATAAATCCCAAGGAGGTACGTTTGATGCTATCGTTTATGAATACAATCGTTCTCATTCAAGAGAATTGGTGTACGTTGCGCTATCAAGAGTAACTAGTATAGAAGGTTTGTTCTTAGTCACTGAAGACGACACAAGGGCGAGCTGGAAATTTCATCATGGCAGAGTAGGAAACGCACAGGTGGAAGATTCAAACGCAACAAAAAATCAAAAGAGATCAACAACTCATCGAGAAGATTTATCAATTGAATTGAAACGTTTACGTGAAAATCCTTTGCAAACCATCACCAAAACACTTGTAGATTTTATTTCTAAGAATAATAGATTGTCTATTTTTTCATTCAATTGTCAGAGTTTACGTGCGCATGTAGATGATCTAGCAATTGACGCTCTTGTTAAAAAGATGAATGTGTTAATTTTATCAGAAACTCATATGGGTAACAATGAAATAATTGACATTCCGAATTTCAACTTTGTTGCGAGTTTCAGAAGAAATAATCGTCCCGCGGGAGGAGTAGCTACTTATCAAAATATGAACACAGTTCATTATTGCACAAATGATATGGATGTGCATGTGAAATACAACAGCATGTTTAATGCCACTGTTTCTGATATCGGTGATATTTGTATAAGTCGTTGCCACTCTGGTGATAATCAGTTCATAATTATGGTTGCCGTTTACATCTCTCCAGATAAGTCATTGCGTGCTATACGAGACTTCTTGTATGAAAATTTATTCATTTATTCTCATGATGCATCTGCATTGCTTAAAAAAAAAAATTGGAAAAAGCTTTGATGAATTGCCAATGATTTTGAGTGGAGATTTCACCATAAACTTCGCAGACGATAAAAATCAACTATTAATTGAATTTTTAAATAATGAATTTGGTTTAACTATGTCGAATGATCGCAATCTTAGCACAACGAAATACAAAACTACTATTGATGCGGTCTTTATTAGACATTTAAATAGGTTCGAATCAAAACTGTTCGTTTCTTACTTCAGCTACCATAAACCTATCGTATCAGTTTTAGAGATTGGCGATGATAGTTCTGGTAATGATGATGGTGAAAAAGTCGTTGAAATTATGGATGAAAGTTGATTTTTCGGAGAGATAAACTTTTTAATGTAAAATAATTGTAATAGTTTTAAAGTGTTAAATTTTTAATGTAATATAAATTGTCATGTTTGTGTACGATAGCGCAATAAATGAATAATGTATTCTACCACATAAATGATAGTACTTTTATACTGATAAAGCAATTGGTGCAAAATTATTCCCTAACCATTCCAAAATATCAAACATGCTCAACGTTAATAATCAAGTTTTCACTTCTGCCGGCACTCCCGGAGTGCAACCCGTCTTTTTTTTTTTAAATCTTACCCCCAATGAGAATAATTTTGTTCTTGTTTGTTTTCCGTAAAATGAGTTTGTTTTTAGAATGGTTCGTGACTACAAACGCACGACTGACAGAGGGTCGTGGTCCGAAGAATCCATGCGGGAAGCAATTCAAGCGGTTTTGGATGGAAAAATGGGTTATTACAAAGCAGCTAAACAATTTGATGTGCCACAGACGACATTAGAGAGAAAATTTAAGGCTGCTCGCCCAGTATTGAGCGAAATACCTGAGGTAAACTTACCCATACCAATTAAAGTACCATTGGGTCCTAGGCTGCCTGTTTTTTCTGCGTCTGAAGAAATGGAAGAAAGGTTATATGGACTTACGGTTAAATATCTAAGGGCATTAGTATACCAGTTAGCAATTAAAAATACAAAGCCTAATCTATTCAATGCTGAGAAAAAAGAAGCTGGCAGAGAGTGCACAAATGGCTTCCTAAAACGACACCCAGAGTTTTCAATTAGAAAGCCTGAAAATACTTCTGCTGCCAGAGCATCTGGTTTAAAAAAAGTTGCAGTCGAAAAATTCTTCAATTTCCTCGGCAACGTGTACGATGAGCACCAACTAACTCCTGACCGTATATACAACTGTGACGAAACGGGGGTTACTGTTGTGCCAAAGACAAATTCAAAGATAATCGCTAAAAGAGGACGGAAACAGGTTGGGGTCTTAGTTTCAGCAGAACGAAGACAGACGGTAACGGTCGAGATATGCTTCAGTGCAGCTGGAAACTATATGCCACCTATGCTTATCTTTCCAAGAAAAAGGATGAATCCAGAGCTGATGGTGAATTCACAAGCTGGTGCTTGGGGCACATGTAGTGATTCGGGCTGGATTACTTCCGAGCTGTTCCTCCAATGGTTTAAAAGATTTATGATTTTCAATGGAGCATCTAAAGAGAGACCCGTGCTTCTTTTACTGGATGGGCACAGCACCCACACTCAGAATATTGACCTGATCAATGAAGCCAGAGCGCATGGTGTTATAATCTTGTGTTTTCCTCCGCACACGACACCGTTTACAAGTAGCGGATGTTGCGTTCATGCGACCATTAAGTGTTTATTATGAACAAGCCGTTACAGCCTGACTGCGTTCAACCCTGGACTAGTCGTTACTATCCGCAAAGTCGCTGAAATATTTGGAAATGCTTTTGTTCAAGCAGCCACTATGTCTACAGCAGTTAATGGATTCGTAAATGTGAGATTCGGCCCTATAATCCAAACGTGTTTTCCGAAACAGATTTTACCAATTTTAACCAATGTCATTACAACCAGCTAATGTGCCCACACGCGATAAAAAAAGCGACAGTAGCTTTGTTTTGAATTCTCCAAAAACTCTTTCCAGTTCCGCTTATTAAAAAATCCTCTCGTGTTGCTAAAAAGTGTGGAAAAACAGCAATTATCACGTCGTCTCCTTACAAACAAGAATTAGAAGTCATCGTCCAGAAAAAAAGTAGCTGAACAAATAAACTAGAGAAAATAAAAACAAAAAAGAGAAAAGATGAATAAAAAAAAACTACTACAAAAGCTCAAAATAAAAAATCAAAGAAGAATAGCCGATCAGCGAAAACAGCAATACGACGAAAACTCATCATCTGAAGATGAAAGTGAAGAAGAGGAGGACCCACCATGTATGTATTGTCATGAAGTGTATTCCGTTTCCATTGAAGGGTGGATATCATGCTAATTATGTAGAAATACTTCCTTTAGACACTCCATTTGAGGTATTTTCATATTTGTTTACTGAAGATATTATCAACCTTATAAGAGACCACTAATTTATACTCTGTCCAGAAAGATGCCAATAAACCCGTAAATGTAACTAGTCAAGAAATACGCCAATTTATTGGTATTGTATATTACATGTCAATAGTTCGTATGCCAAACGTAAAAATGTATTGGTCTGAGAATATAAAAGAGACAATAACATCAAAACGTTTCGAATTACTTAGGCAGATGTTACACTTCAACGACAACAGTAAAATGTTACCCTATGACCACGTTGATTCTGATCGATTATTTAAAATCCAGCCATTGATAGAAGCACTTAACCACAACTTCAAAAAAGTTCCATATGAAGTGCATTTATCTGTAGATGAACAAATGTGTTCAACAAAGGCTCGAAGTGTGTTGAAACAATATTTACCTGACAAACCCCATAAATGGGGATTCAAACTTTTTGTTATTTGTGGTGTATCTGGATATGGATATAAAGAAAATAACGATTCTCATTTATATGAGACGTAATCTTCTTTAAGTTTGAATTTGCCGCGTTTCGCAGAGTTATAGACTCGGGTTATCAATGGTAAAACATGAATACTCTATGGTCGGGAAAAAAGCGCGGGAAACTTCTAACTTGGCGGACGCGTCTTTTTTGAAATTTTATTGGAAAATTGATTTTAACTACCTACGATTAACTTAGTTTATAAAACAAGTAGTTCTTAAATCTTAAGATGCCTAAGAAAAGGAAAAAACATAAACAAGATCCTGGTGAAGAAATTGTTACTGGTCTTCCGGATTCATCTTCGGAGACAAGTGAGTCTGACTACGTTGACTCCTGCACTGCGGAAGAAAAGGCTGCAGAGAAATATGCCCCGTATAGGGTTACAGACTACAGTCGCAGGTACCCTGAGGATGCCGTAGCTGGGTATGACTTTATTGTATTCATCGAGAGCACAAATGAAGAACAACCAATAGGCCAAAGAGATATGATGTACCTGAGTGGATGCTTCACTAGATTTGTTAAAGGGATTAAGTACTTGAAAAAAATTAACAGATACAAAATCGGCGTAGTTTTCGATTGCCCGAATTTAGCCAATTCATTCTTGGATAATGTTACTTTTCTGAGAGAACAGTCGATCAAAGCGTCGATTCCGGCTGGAACGACAGAATTGTCTGGAGTTATCACGTCAGTACCTACGGATATGTCAAACAAAAAAAATTTTAAGGCAATATAAAGTTCAAAAAAAATTATAAGTGTTAGAAGAATAATGAAAAAAGTTAGAGTAGGTAGCTCATCTGAACTACAGCCTACCCAAACTGTAGTTATAACTTTCGCTTCATCTACATCTTTACCAGATTACGTTCATATTAAGATGTGGCGGCTTTCAGTACTGCCCTAAATTCCACCAGTCAAGCAGTGTTTCCGTTGCTTACGTTTTGGGCATTTAGCCAAATTTTGTAAAAATTCGCAATGATGCTCAGTATGCACTGCAAATTAGATCGGTTTGCAGGGCACACCAACATACACTTGGGAGCAAATAAATCGAGCCACTACCTTTTTTCACGTAAAATGGTAAATATTTTTGGTAATATGGAACGTATCAATTCGAACTATATATCGCCTAAAAGTTTAGTTAATAACCTTTACAATGAGGGTAAATTATTGAATAATAACCTTATTGAATGATAAATTATTGGCTCTGCAAGAAAAATGGTAATTTTGATAGAAAATTTAGTAGGGCTAAAACAGTCCATAAAAACAATAAAAAAACAAAATTATTGCAAAAAAAATATTCTTAATAACTGGTATTACCCCCCCGGGCCCTGATACATTCTTGTAGCCTATTAGTCATCGATCTGATCAGCGTTACGATGACATATTGTGGTATGTTCTCCCACTCTTCAAGCACAGCGACTTTAAGCTCGGGAATGGATGAAACAGCGGGAACCCTGGCTCGGACTCTCCGTTTTAGCTCGTCCCATAGGTGTTCGATCGGGTTCAAATCGGGACTTCGTGCTGGCCATACCATTTGTTGAATCCCGATCGCAGACAAGTATTCCGTAACGATCTGCGCGGTATGAGGTCTCGCATTGTCATGCATAAACAAGAAATTTTCTCCGACAAAACCAGCATACGGCATTACGTGGTTTTCAAGAATGTCAGTTATGTATCGGTCAGCTGTTAATCCACGTCTACCACTGCCATCGTTGGCGGGGTCGACGAAGACAAGTTCCGTTTTTCCGTCTAGAGAAATTCCTCCCCACACCATACAAGAACCACCACCAAAACTCACCGTTTCTCGAATGCAACATTGGGCAAATCTTTCACCAGGACGTCTATACACTCGGTTTCTCCCGTCATTGCTAAAAAGACAGATTCTTGACTCGTCAGAAAACAAAACTGACCTCCAGTCTTCTAACGTCCAATTAATGTGTTCTCGAGCAAACTCCAAGCGAGATCGGCGATGAGCTACAGTCAATTTTGGGCCAGTTGCTGGTTTGTGTGATGTTAAATTTCGTTCTTTTAGTCTTCGTCTCACTGTCCACCTACTGATTGCGACTCCTCGAACGTCACGTAACGCTTGCTGTAGCTGAACAGCATTAAGTCCACGGTCGCGCAACGAATTGGTTGCAATAAAGCGGTCGTCACGTTCTGTTGTTGCCCGTGGTCGGCCAGTTCCAGGTCGCCGAACAAAAGCACCAGTCTCCAGATACCTGCGGTATACCCGCTGTACCTTTGAACGACTCAAATGAAGTCTGCGTGCCACTTCACGTTGTCCGTGTCCAACCTCAAGTAAAGCTACAACTTGGGCAGCTTCCGTCGGTGTAGTATCCATTTTATCAGGTTATTTTGATTACACAGACACAGATAAAGACAACAATAACAAGTAATATGGGTATGATTAACAAAAACCTCAAATTTAATCTTTTCTTAACAGAGTACAATAAAAATGTCATAAGCAAATTAAATGCGATAATTTTATTCTACCCTTTAAACTTTAATAAAAATGAAATTTTGACAACTAACTACCCTCATTGTAAAGGTTATTAAATACCCTTTTAGGCGATATATGTTTCGAATCGATGCGTTCCTTAATACCAAAAATAATTACCATAATGCGTGAAAAAGGAAGTGGCTCGATTTATTTGCTCCCAAGTGTAGATGTTGGTGTGCGTAAAATCAACGGCCGTCTGACTTCGCCTATTTATTAGTGTTTGCTTCACAATAACCCGTTGTCCACGCACACACAATACAATTTCTTGTCACTAATGTTGCAGGGAATATGACGCATAAATTTAGCTTATGATACAATCGTCTCCGTGGCGCATTAGTCGAGCGTGCGATAAATAATTACTTACTGCGCCGGCGCCGTAAGATCGAATCCGACTGCCAACAGCTTAATGTTTTTGTATGTTTTAATAAAATATTTTACATTTGTTTGTTCAATTCATTGCTTAACTATTAGCAAGTCTCTTTATATTTGGGTTAGAATGTATTAGTTGTCTACCCTCTAAAAATGACAAATCATGTTTAAGTTAGTAGTTTAAGTTCATCGTCATAATGCTAGACTATCGGGCTTTCGTTACGTTTTTAGACATTATACCCTGCGTTTTTTGAGAAGTGCTTTTATTTGTGAATCAATATGAATCATTGAACCACACTTTTATGAGCTGAAATAATTCTTTTGCATGAGCAAAATGTTTCAATTAGTGAAATTGCGAGACGTTTAAAGATATCGGTGAGTAACAAAATGTTATTATGATGTTTAGAAGTTTAATATGTTTAAATAATCCACATGTTATTGATTGTTGTTTTTTGTAACAATATTTTATTATTGTTCACAGAGAAGGACTGTGCAATTGTGGGTCCATCGTTATGCAGATTCGGGAAGCATTGATCCTTGCCGACCGGGACCAAAGGCTGGATTTGCATTCACAGATTGGCATCTGATAATATAGTTGCTACGCATACCGCTGAGCCCTTCCTCACTACTCGTTCCACGACGACTAAACATGACGTGACATTACAAACTGTACGAAACCACTTGCGAGCAGCTGGTGTGAAATGTTGTAGGCCAGCCAAGAAAATTTGAATGTCAGATATTCACAGGCAAAACCGGGTACGCTTCGCAAGAGAATATTTGGATTTTGATTGGTGCAATAATATAGTTATATTTAGAGATGAAAAATGTTTTAAATCAGACAAGGACGATCGCAAAATATTCTGGCGAAAAGATGGTGAGCGCTATCATAAAAAAAATATTCTTCCATGCAGGTCTAGTGGAGACATTTACTTCGTGCATGAAGAAGTCATAGATAGCGAAGGCGCACCAATAGGCTATTAACAAAAATATCAGGGGGTAATTCGATTTGTTTTATGTGAGTGATGTTATTGTTAGTGAGATAACAATTTAGGATACCTGTATCTTAATATCTATCTTATTTAACATGTTTATTCATTTCACTAATAAATAAATTACCCACTTGAATAAGAAAAGTAACGTTATTTCTTGTCCGTGTCCGTTTCGACTGCTCGGCCACTATGTCGTAGAAAAAAAAAACTTATGTCAGCATTTCGAAGGAATTTGTAAAAGATGAACAGTGAAAACCGCAAATTCGAAGAGTCAATAATCAGAAAGTTATGTGGGTTTAACCGTGGCCGCGCAGTCCGCATGAATTCAACTGCGCGGCCACCAGTTCTCTTAAACGGAGCGTTGTAAAAGTCTAATTCCTTTTGCTAATCACTGACAGGATTTCGAAGAAAATGTAGATCATAAAAATAATGCCCTACTGTCTGTAGTTCACGACCTACATCACTCCAAAGTTTGGCCGCGCAGTCCGCACAAAGCGAACCGCGCGGCCACGAGTTTTTTTTAATAGACCTTACACGGAGCTTAGTAGAAGTCCCATTCTTTTTGCTAATTACTGACACCATTTCGAAGAATATGTAGACAGTATAAATAAATCCTATAATTAAGAACTACAAGACCTACAGAACTTAAAACCTATAATCGAAGGAAAAAATAGGGTGACCAAGATTTATAGTGTGTGAATCCAGGCTTTTTTCCATTTCAATATCATAGTATAAATATATCATCACTACACAGTATACAAAGTCGCTTTTTCTGTCCCTCCCTATATCCCTATGTATAGATTTTAATGCGGTTTTTTTAATAGATAGTGATAGAAGAGGAAGGTTTATATGTATAATAATAAAATCCATTAAATAGGGGCTGTTATTTTTGATGTTTCTAACGTGATGTACAACGTTCGAAGTACTTCGCCCGCGCGTATTTAAACGTTTTTATAAACCTGTTCAGTAGTAGTTGCGCAAACACACACACACATTATTACAAACTTTCACGTTTATAATATTAGTAGGAAGTAGGATGCCTCAAAAAAAAGTATAGGGTAAAATAAAAGCTAGCTCGCAAAAGACAGATTTTTCATACTTTACATTTTAATTTTTTATTTATCGTGATATTTTGAAAAATGTACACTATATCTATATAAATTATAGCACATGTGTTATTCTGACATGTAAGCTATTTTACTGCAAAGTTTCAGAAAAATCCGTTCAGTAGTTGTTGCGTGAGAGCAACAAACACACACACACACACACACACACACACACACATTATTACAACCTTTCACGTTTATAATATTAGTTAAATTATTAAATTATATGAAACATCTGTCCTGTCTGCGAATGAAAGGAATGCCAAAAATATAATATCTTCCTAAAGTGTTTATTTATAAAACTTAATTATTTTATAATGATGACGTTTACCTATTGCAGTAGTCCATGCGTTTCATATCCAAGATGTAAGCTGTTTTAAATAACTTCCTAAAAAAGTCACTGTGCGCTTGCGTTGGTATGTTTTCATTCGAGAGTATAGGTAAGCACCTACCCAGTTGCGTCTGTAGCGACTCCCAAAATGGCTACAATATCAGCGGGGAGGGGTCCCGCCCTGCCCCGCGGAGCTTGACTCTGTATAGTGTTTTTATTCAGTCTCGGTTGTTACAGAGTGCGCCCGTGTTTATCAGTGCAGTGTAAGATAGTTCATAGTTATTTCATAGGATTGTATTGTGACTATACTAATTGTCTTTAATACTGTTGCTTTTATCACACAAGGAAGTTTTATCAATCAAGCGGTAAGTACTTATTCAAAACATTAATAAAATGTAATGTATTGGAACATGCGTGTAATTCCCAATTCTTTATTGCATGCCTACAGTTTAAGGTGGGTATTGTTAAATTGAAAGTTGAATACAGTGGATAATATGTTAAATTTAATGCAACATTATAACCATTATCATAAAAAAAATGTTTTACCTATTCGGTAGGTCAATTCTAAGCCCTCGAAATACATTGCCAAAAGGATTGAAACTCATATGAATTCGATATTATATTAAAGGAATAAACAAATAGATACCAAATATAAAACTTCCTAGGAAATGTTCGTCCGCGGCAGACTTCCACTAAAGCGGCAAACTCGCGTCAAAGCTCGCGTTGTTACCGTAGCTGGCCGGAGGACCACTTCTTACCACTAATACATCGCATTTTTTTTCAGAACGATGGGTAGAAAAGGACGTAAACTGAGAGTCAACGAAGACAAGCTAAAAAAAATATTTATAAAATATTCCACAGACTGCATAAACACAAAAATTAAATATAATGATCCTATATTTCATACTATCTCAGAAGAAATAAATCACGATATGTCACCGCTTGCGTTGTACTCGTGGCTAAAGAGAAATTACAATAAAGTTTTTGATATAAGTACGACGACAGAAAGTTCTTTATCTTCTCCATCGTGTCGGAGCACGACATCTTCAACGACAAAAAGTGAAATTAATGATAAGCATACAAATCAATTTTCTTTCTTACTAGATGAGCATGAGTGGAAAAAGTAGAACCAATTTCTGTTCGTTATATAAGACGAGATCTAAAAACTACATCGACACACAAGAAATACAAAACATTGCCTAAGTTCAAGTGGAGCAATCTACTCAAAGAAAAAATATGGCAGTACTCGAGACGACCTTGCACGTGGACTTTCAAGAATAAATTAATTGACTCAGAAGATAATGTGAAAATAAAAGGGAAATGCACACAATGCAGCTGCACTGTAGAAATATGTAGCGAAAAGTTAACAGACAAAACAGCAACTATAAAATGTACAATTTTTAATACAGATAACTTAGTTCCGCATAATCCAAAACTGAAATCTAAGATGTCACCATACAAAAGAAATCAACTTGCAAAGAAATTACAGTACAAATCTGCCACAGTAATTCATAAAGAAATAGCTTCAAAAGTTATTAAGTATAAAGATAATGCAATCCCTCCCATACTTCCTACAATGAACGCTCTTCGGAAAATAAAGCACGAGAAGAGACAAAGTAATCGTTTGCATGCCAATCCCATTTTAAGCCTACTTATGATGTCAATGTTGCCAAGTTTTAAAAATTTGATTCGCGAAATAAAACTTGTCCCGAATTTTTACATGTATTATTGGTCTGAAGAACAAAATCAATTCTACAAAGATTTTTTAGAAAAAAATCCACAGGAAGTAACTATCACTATAGACGCCACGGGATCTTTCTTTCACCCAATAAAACTTCCTGATGGATCAACATTAACTAAGCGACTCTTTCTATACGTTTGTATGCTAACTTCAAAAACGATAAAATCTCAAGCGATATTTCAAATGATAGCGGACACTCATACTGCAGATTCCATATCATCCTGGTTAAAAAGATGGTATAAGGAAATACATACCGCTCCTAACGAAGTTGTAACTGACGACTCGTCTGCTTTGATTGCTGCAAATGTAGATGCTTTTACAACATCTATAACAGTGAAAAACTATCTGAGACAATCATTCTTAGTGTTGAGAAAACTTAGTGTAAACTTACCAGAAGTTTTTCTTAGGTTAGACACCAGTCATTTTATTAAAAATGTTTACAATTTACCTTGTTTTCAAAACGTGGATACTCCAATTAAAATGTTTTTTATTCGATGTATTTTATTGATAAAAAGATCTGAAAGTTTTGATGAAGTCAAAATGATAGTTTCAAATATGGTCAAAATATGCACTTACAAATACTATAACACTACTAATAAAGCTTGGGACTTAGCAATGCAAAATATGAAGGAGAGATTATTCGCTACGGAAGATCCGGTCCCCGAATATGGCGGTGAAAGAGAAACTTTCTATCACGATACCTTAATAATTGAGGAAGATAATATAATGTATTGGTTTGATGAGATCGTTGAGCAACAAAAAAGCTTATTTCAGACGCCGACTGAAACACGCAACAAATATTATCTGCCCCACCTAACATCAACTTTGAGAAGATTGCTAATCAAGCTTCCATTGTGGAGTAACGTAATGTGTCCTTTGTATGATACACAAAATAAGTCGCCTACATCCTCCTCAGTAGAGAGTTACTTCAAAACACTAAAGCATTTGTTATTTGAGACTCGTACTCACAAATATAATATTGATGAGTTTTTGAATATTCATTACAATTTTCTGCAAGGAGAAACCAAAGTTAGTTTGAAGAGTCTGAATGATATTCCACACAATGTTCTAAATCCCGAAAACGAAAGTTAAAGCGAGTTAAAAGCATTAGCATAAAGAAAAGAATAAAAAATGCTGCCGTGACATTCACTTCCGACTCGATATTTGCTGAGGAGCCCTCGTATACCGAAAATTGGAAGGGTGAGGGATATGAAACTCATAAAATAACATCTACTTCAATCTTATTTTAAAAAAATGGAAATGTAATCGAATCTAAACAAAATGTTTTAAACACCTGCGCGTTTGATTCTGTGTTTTTTATGCTGGCACATGGATACCAAACAAACAATTATATTCGCGAAGTCTTCAACTCTTGTGAAAATAGTTTAATTCGTGATTTTATTAATATATTAGCCCAAAATCAAAATGAAAAGGAAGCATATAAGCTAAGAGAAAACATTGTTTCACTCTATTACCAAAAAAAAAACAATTATTACGAATGTAATTGTGGCTTTTGTGTTTGAGCATATACTTTTTGATTTCTTGTTTAGTGCAGAAAGAATTAAAAAATGTATTACGCCTTTTTGTAATGAGAATGTAACAAGATTCATTGTGTTTCTTTCTCTCAATTTCGATATTATTAACATGTTTGGTATCAGAAGCTTAGAAGACGCCATCGTTATCGATAATTTAGAATTAAAACATTGTTTAGAATGCAATAACAAAAGCATTAAATACGAATACAAATTAAATAATATTATTTTATTTGATTTAAATGGTACTCAAAACATTATACTTAATGAAATACCACGTTATATAAAAATAACGGAACGTAAAACATTCAAGTTGATAGGTGCGTTAGAGTATGTTCTTCCATGTGTTGGCAATATCGGTCATTACAAGTGTCATTGCTTAATCGACGACCAATGGTTATGTTATGACGACAACCGAAACAAAACTCATGAAAGTTCAGTGCAGCCCATAACACTGCACAATTTAACTTATGGTCTTATTGGTAGTTAAGTTACATGATAATAGGTGAGAATTTTGCTCTAAAGTGGAGCTAAAATTAGATTTTTATTATATAGAGACTTGTTAAATGTTAGATAATAGTAGGCTTATATCGAAATTCACTGTGATTTACATGGTATAGGAATATTTTGTGATTTTATCGTAGTAAGTTTTGCTATAACGATTATAGTATGACTGATTTGTTTGTAATAAAAATATTATGATGTTAATCGATACAAAAACGTAGGTCGTTATTTCTTGATTAAATTGTAATTGTAAGTACAATAACAAATTAAACTGTGATTGGTAGGTAGGTGTAAGTTGTATAATTTTAAGTTTTAGAAATGTTGTTGTTATCGTAAGTCAGATTTTGTTTTTAAATTCTGATTGCAATATGAAAACGAACTGTGATTGTTGAATTAGGTGATTTAAAGTATACTTTAATAAAACTTTATCTACTTACAAACTTATAATTTTATGTTATATAGGTACATGATGTTGCTCTCGTATATCTAGTGTAGTTTTTAAATAAGCTACTTTTTTTAGCTTATATAGTTATGATCCTAATCGTTACAACAACGAAAATAAGCAATTATTTTTTAAATTGTAATTATAAATATGAAAACGAATTGTGATTTTTAAATTATGTGATTTATAGTTTATAGTAATATTATGTTTTATCTATTACTTAAGAAATAGAAATATAAATCAATCGATGACATTTTTTTCTTTATATCCTTTTAATTAGCTTCTCTACTCAATTTCAAACCAAAAGACTAAAACTATTTGCATGTTACGATAAAAAGTATAGAAATATACGTGACAATGAAAACGTCTTATATGGGAATATCTCGTCAGCGCATCGTAAATCATGGTCACCCTTCTTTTAACTCTAGTTACAGGGTATAAGTTCTGTAACTCGCGATTTTCAAACATTAGAACTTCATTCATGATGTTTACAAATTCTTCGAAATCGTATCAGTGATTAGCAAAAAGAAAGACACCTGTACCAAGCTCCGTTTAAGCTCCACTTTAAGAAACACGTGGCCGCGCGGTTCGCCATTACGTGAGTGTTGTGGAACGAGAAGTCCAAACTTTAGAGCTATATTTTTACAATGTATTTTTTCTTCGAAATCCTATCAGTGATTAGCAAAAAAGAGAGACTTTTACAACGCTCCGTTTAAGAGAACTGGTGGCCGCGCGGTTCGCTTTGTGCGGACTGCGCGGCCAAACTTTGGAGTGATGTAGGTCGTGAACTACAGACAGTAGGGCATTATTTTTATGATCTACATTTTCTTCGAAATCCTGTCAGTGATTAGCAAAAGGAATTAGACTTTTACAACGCTCCGTTTAAGAGAACTGGTGGCCGCGCAGTTGAATTCATGCGGACTGCGCGGCCACGGTTAAACCCACATAACTTTCTGATTATTGACTCTTCGAATTTGCGGTTTTCACTGTTCATCTTTTACAAATTCCTTCGAAATGCTGACATAAGTTTTTTTTTTCTACGACATAGTGGCCGAGCAGTCGAAACGGACACTTCTTGTCCGACTTAGAATATTTGTCATGCACAAAACTTTATAATTTGTAATTATAATATAAAAAAAAAACCTAGTCAATAAATATTGTTGATTTCTTAATACAAATTGTTTAATTTTTACTTCCATATTTTTTTTCGAATAATGTTCTTATTATCAGGTAAATTACAATAAAAATTCAACAAAATGAAAATAAAAGTTTTTTAATAATGCAAAAAGTTGACGCCAGCGGCGCAGATTCGATCCTGCGACACTTGATTTACCAGCCGAATGATTATACACCTATGCCACGACACCGGTTAGTCATAGTGTTAAATTGATGCTCCATATTCTTTACCTCATATTATACATATACTATAGTGAAGCAAACACTAACAAATAGGCGAAGTAATACACCAGTTGATTTTACGCACACCAACATCTTTGTGGTGTGCCCTGCAAACCGATCTACTTTGCAGCGTGTACTGAGGGTCATTCCTTCAAGGAGTGCTCTATACCTGCTGAAAAAGCTGTATGTGTTCACTGCAAAGGTAATCATCTGTCCATATCTGGCCAATGTCCCATTAAGAAAAGAAAGATTGCTGAAAGCAGAAATACATTGAAAACCCCTTTTTCGGACTTATTTAATAAAGTTTATTTCCCATCACCGAACAAATCGGAACATTCGACAGATATTATAAACTTGATGTTGTCTAATAGCACAGCATTAAGTTTGCTGACAGAATCTATTGTTAACTTGATTAAGTTAAATAAAACACAAAATGAAAGCATTTGTACACAAACTATAACATCTGCTATTAGAGAGACTATTAAAGGTAAAATATTATAATATAAAATTCACTAACAAAATTTTAAATATTGCTCAGTGGAATGCACAAAGTTTGCCAAGTAATAAACTACAGTTTCAGCAGTTTCTCTATAATAATGACATACATTTAGCTTTAGTTTCAGAAACATGGTTAAAACCACACATACAATATAACATTCGTGGCTATACCACAGTTAGGAATGATTGTGGTAATGATCACAATGGTGTTGCTATATTTATACGTAATGGTATTGAATTTAGATTATTAGACACATTTTTTGACGATTCTATTCAAAATATTGCAATTAAAATTAAAATTAATAACAAATACATTTCAGTAGTTAGTTTTTACAGTCCTGGAAATTGCAGTCCTACTTTTGAAAAGAACAAGATTCACTAACAAATAGTATACCTAAACCATTGATAATTGCTGGGGACTTTAATGCCCATCACACTTTTTGGGGTTGTTGTAGTGACGACTCTCGTGGCAGAGCTATAATGAATTCCATGGATGAAAATGACTTGATACTCTTAAATGATGGTCAGCCAACTACTGTAGGGTCTCATCTATGGAGGCCAAATGGTCTTGATTTAACTATGGTTTCTTCTTCCTTGGCTTTGTCTTGTGAATGGCAGGTTTATCAGGATTCTATAGGCAGCTATCATTTGCCTACCATTACAAAATACGTTATAGATACTGCTAATGATGTGGATCCTTCTAATGTTTCAAATATTCCTCTTCATTGTAATCTGAAATTAGTTGATTAGTCTATTTATAAAAAGATTGTAAATGACATGATGGAAAGTTTTCAGTATAATAACTTGAGTCATATTGATACATATAATAATTTGTGTTCAATAATCCTACAAGCAGTTCAGATGTCAGTAATCAGTTTTAATAAAAACAATACAACTTGTGACTCTCGCAGATCTAGGAGGAAGCTTCGACTCCCTTGGTGGAACGAGAAGTGTACTAGAGCTGTACAAGATTGTAAGCAAGCATACGTCTTATTTAAATCAAATCCTTGTCTAGACAATTTTATAAGTTTCAAACATATACAAGCCCGAAAAAAACGTATCCTACGACAGGAGCGTCGTGCATGTTGGTTAAAGTTTTGTAATTCTATTAATAGACTCACTCCAATGAGTCAAGTTTGGGCAAAAATGAGGAAGTTAAAAAATGTTTCTACAAATAGCAGTTTGTTTTCTAGTTATGAATGGATCTCTCAATTTCTGCATAAGTATACTCCTGATTCAGTTCAAAATTTTTACACAGTTAGTCACAATAACTTACAAAATTGCACAAATAATTTCATGGTGGAAACTTTTTCTATTGAAGAGCTAAAATCTGCTTTAAGATCAAGAAGAGATTCGGCATGTGGTTTAGATTGGCTCTCATACAAAATGTTCAAATTATTAAATTCACACAGTCTGTCTATATTTTTAAATATTTTGAATTCACTTTGGCATTGTTCTATTATTCCTGAGGAATGGAAAACAGATTGTTTAAAACCTATCCTGAAACAGGGTAAAGACCCTAACAGCGCTGACTCATATCGTCCTATTACTCTAAGTTCGTGTGTTGGTAAAATATTTGAACAGCTTCTAAAACAACGTTTGATATTTTACATTGAAAGTAATAGTCTACTACCTTACAATCAATTTGGCTTTCGTTGTGGTCGTTCTGCTCGGGAAAGTCTTAGTCATTTATCTCTGGATATACACAGTGCTCTTGTCGAGCATAAAATGTTGGGATGTGTTTTCATCGATATTGTTGGTGCTTTTAATAACGTAAATTTAAGTACATTGTCATCCATTCTCCTTTCACTAAATGTTCCTGAAAAAATAGTAAGTTGGATTTTTGAGTTTTTAAATGAGCGTAAGCTGTACGTAAAAGTCAATAATCAATTAATAGGACCTAGGTATTCTTATAGAGGAGTTTCTCAAGGAGGAATATTAAGCCCTCTATTATTTATTTTATATATTTCTAGATTAAATAATGTGCTAGGTAGTGATGTCTGTAATTTACAATTTGCTGATGATTTGGTTGTATATTGTTCAGGAGAAAACCTTAATAGCATTGAAACAAAACTTAATGCTAGCTTGGAAAAATTGGGACATTATTTTGAATGTCTCAGTTTGGAGGTCAGCAATGAGAAAAGTAAGGTTGTTGTCTTTTCCAAAAATGTTGTTGGTCCTAGTATTAAAATTTATTACAATAATAGCCTTATGTTAGTGGATAGTTCCATAAAATTTTTAGGTGTTACTTTTCTCAGTAATTTTAAATGGAATGTGTATGTTGATTACTTGGCAAACAGAGCATTAAAAGCTTGCAATATTTTGAAATCTCTCGCTGGAACTTATTAGGGTGCTGATCCAGGGACATTACTGATTTTATATAAGTCCTTAGTAAGAAGTCACTTCGAATATGCTTTTTTTGCTATAGTGGTGTACAAAAACTAGTAGAAAAACTAAAAAAGTGCAAAATAGATGCTTACGTATTATTTTGGGAGCTATGTGTTCAACAACTATAGTGTCAATGCAAGTCGAATGTAATTTGCCTTTTTTTTTTTTTTTTGGGGGGTGAGAAATCATCAAATGACTCCTCCCGCTCTGGGCGGAGCGGAAGGGAGTGTCAGACTCTTACTGACTAAAAAACACCCATGTTCCTTCATTGGCCCTTTATGTTCCAGGGCCGCGGTATCTCTTTCGAACAGTCCCGCAGCCCTGGCAGGCACCGGCCCTTGCGGGCCCCTCCCGTTTGCTGACATCTCTTTGAGGCGCGCGTGGAACACGAACGCGCCGTCGACACGGCCTGCCCGTCGTCATACGACGGACGGACGGACATCACGGCGTAGCCCCCGACGCCCGGTGCTTCTCCCGCGGCGGCTGGGACGTGAGGAGGTTCTCTCCCTCTCACGTTCCGCCGCCTCCTTCGCTAGCATGACTGCTTCGCAGAAGGAAGCGACGGCTTCCCATTCCCTCTCGCCCCGGACCATGGCTTGAACCAGGGCCGGGCGCGAGAGGTCGCCGCCGCCAATCGCCGCTACGAGGACACGGCGGTGCTCCTCCCAAGCGGAGCAGACCTCGACGGTGTGCTCCACCGTGTCCTCCGGTCGATCCTCGCAATAGTAGCACCCGGGCGTTTCCTCCCGCCCGACTCGGTACAGGTACCTCCCGAAACAACCGTGTCCGGTGAGGACCTGCGTCAGGCGGAAGGTGAGGGCGCCGTGGCGCCTCTCAAGCCACTCCTCAAAGAGGGGACTTATCGCCACTATCGTGGCGTGCCCTGAAGGGGGTTGCGATAGTCGCTCCCTCCATGTCGCCATGAGATCACGGCGGAGGTCTGTCCGCCGCGCGAGAATATGCCGCGGCAGCGGAGTTACCCCCCGGCTCTGTACCTCCGCGCGCCACTCGTGCAGGCGCGCGAGGACTATGGCCTCCAGATCCCATGGCGGCAATCCGGCAAGGAGGCTCGCCGCCTCGCGGGAGATCGTGCGGTATCCACGGATGAGCCTTACGGCTACCACCTTTTGGGGCGCGTTCAGGTAGTGCTTGGCACGCAACCTCAGCGAACGCGCCCACACCGGGGCCCCGTAAAGGGCCATGGACCGCAAGATCCCCGCGTAGAGCCTCCGGCAGGAGGCGTTTGGCCCCCTCAGGTTGGGCAGGAGCCGCTTGAAGGCAGCCCCGGCCTTTTCCAGTCTGGGAGCCAAACGTCGGAAATGCTCCACGAAGTTCCATCGGCTGTCGAGGACGAGTCCGAGGTACCTCAACGTCGACTCGACGCCGACGGGAACCCCTCCTACCGTGAGTATGGATCCCGACGGTGGCGCGCTCCGAGGCCCATGAAAGCACATGGCCTCGGACTTGTGCAATGCCACCTCGAGACCCAATTGCCGGATCCTCTCAACGACTATCGCAACCCCGCGTGTCATCAGTTCGGCCGCCGCCTCGTGCGACCTCCCCTGCGCCAGCACCAGCGTGTCGTCAGCGTAGCAAACTACGCTGACGCCGCTAGGGAGGTCGGCACGCAGCACCCAGTCGTAGCCGATGTTCCACAAGGGCGGCCCTAGAACCGATCCCTGTGGAACACCGCACGACATCTCTCGCCGGTTCCATTCTCCAATGTAGTTTGCCTCCATTGATAATTAGATTCAATTATCTCAGAACAAAATTCTTCATTAAAATTTCTTCTATCAGTGATCATCCTCTTCTATTGCAGTTAAAGAAGGCTATTAATGGGACCAATCCCCCTTTTCTAGTACAAGGTTTATCTGAAATTTTAAAAGATTGTTCTAATCAAAATTATTTTTCTAGCTCCATTTGGCCTTGTTATTTATATTCCTATGAATCAAAGTATTGTCCATTTAAAATAGTAATCAATGAATCTTTGAAGTTTAAAGAGGATGTTTACAGAATGCTTGAGGAATGGAATGGTTACAATCAATTGTACACAGATGGCTCTAAAAATGATAATGCTGTATCTATGGCTATTTATGACGTTCAGGCTCGAAGTGGGTTTGGAAATAGGTTGTCTTCAGTAGCAATTGTGTATACAGCAGAGGCTATGGCAATACTCAGTGCTTTAAAGTATATTGAGTCTAGGCAAGAAAATAAATGGATCATTATCACTGATAGTATGAGTGTATTGAGAGCACTAGAAAATCCCAGTTGTAATGCAAAAACAAGTTACATAATTTATAATATCAGAGAAAAATACAACAATTTACATAAGTTCAAAGATATCGTCCTTTTCTGGACTCCTTCACATATCGGGGTAGTTGGAAATGAACAAGTTGATTACCTGGCTAAATTCATTGTTGATCATCATCAGGATTGTCCAATTTTGCATAATCCCATTCCAAATTCAGATGCGTTGACTTATTTCAAATCAAAACTGGCACGTGAATTTCACAATTTCTGGCAGCATGTAGTTGAAACCAAAGGAAAGTGGCTAGCTGAAATTAAAACAAAGATTTCTTCTCCTTGGTTTACAGGAGGAAATATCTATCGGAACAGAAAGTTTTATACAACGATTTGTCGTCTACGGCTAGGTCACTGTCGATTTAATGCACATCTGTTTAGAATTGGCATTCTGTCTTCCCCAAATTGTGATTATTGTAATTCTGCTATACAAACATTGGATCACATTGTATTTGATTGTCCTAATTTTGCTCTTCAAAGGATCATTTTAGTTGATCGCCTGCTAGGTATTTATGAAAATGCTGAAGATATCCCGCGCTCGCTTCAGCAACTTTTGAGGAAAAAAGATTGTTTTTTACCAATTTATGATTTTATTGTATCAACTGTTGATGAAATTTGAATTTGACAACTACCACACTTTTGACATAAAATTATATGATATTGAAATTTTGAGATACTACTAAATAAAACATGAAAGAAGACTTGGCTCCGGCCTAACAAATGGTACTGAACTTGAATATATTAAAAGAAGACTTGGCTTACGCCTAACTATTGGTTATTGAAGACATTGATAAAAATAAGACCTGGCTACAGCCTGACTATAGGATATCGAAGACATTGAATAAAGAAGACATGGTTTCGGCCTTGATTATATCATAGAAAGACAAGAAAGAAAAGAAGAATTGGAAGAAAAAGAAAACTAAAACAGACTTGGCTGTATGGGCTCAGCTCCCTTTGCCTGTCCCAAAGAGGGACAAAAAGAACCAAAAAAAAAAACTCTATGGTCGGGATTCTAACCTAAAAATATAGAACATTGAAGATTTCAATTATTGTTTTAAAAGTTATTAATTTAAGTAAGGAATAATAAGTAAATCACCTGGAGTAAAAACTTTTAATGTTGTTTTCTGTTTTTATTGCAGGTAAGACTATTTCTAACTGTCTTTTGTAATTTTATCTTGTAAACAGAAAATAAATAAATGAAACTGTTTTTATTGCAGAAACCCAACTGAGTTTTTATTTTGAGAAGGAGTGGTATATAATAACCTTATTACAAAACAACATTATTGTGAATACTTCGTGAAAAATGGAGAAACTAAGGTTCGACTTTAAAATGCGAGGAGCGTCAGATGGGAAAACTACAGTACTGTACCTAACCTCAATCGGCACACCAGATGGTCGTTCTTTTGCAGTACCGGATGAATACCAGCCAACAAGTTTACACAAAGAATTGATAACGTCACAAGTGTATGGCAGAGTGAAAAACACGTTGGGAAAAAGAAATCAATTCGGGAAAGTTTGGATAACTTTAACTGAAAATATGAAAAAAGCTTATTTAGATGAGGAAGGTAACTTATTATTTGAAAATTTTTATTTAGAGGAGATTCCAGACAAGGTAGCTGAAATATCTACCACAAGCACGTCAGAGGACACAATAAAGAAGTTGCTAGAAAAAGTACTAGAATCCAAAGAACAAACTTCAAAAGCTAAAAACTTAAACAAAATTGCTAAGGACTTCATGATTGAAAAATCTGATGAAAAAACGTCCAATGCCAGCCAATGGATTGATCAACTTGAAAAAGAATGTGTTCGCTGTGTAGTGGCAGAAGATAGAAAAAAATAGAGAATTTGAAGTTTTTCCTTGAAAAAGGCAGTGCTGACTGGTACACTTGCATGATTTTAAAATGCTCTATAGAATCAGAGTGGAACAACTGGAAAAAAAAATATTGACACTTTTGGGAACAAAGGTTGGTCCCCTATTAGATATGCTTTTAACTTCAAATATCAATCAGGTTCCTTGCTTGAATATGCCCTGAAAAAAGAGAAGTTACTACTTCAAATCAGAAAATCCATGGATACTGAAACATTGATTGATCTTATTGCTATCGGTTTACCAAATTATGTATCCGACAAGATTGACAGAGAAACACTTCAAGAAACTCAAGATCTTTATAATGAAATATCTAAATTAGAACACCTTGTGAAGAAAAATATACATGAAAAAAAAGGAAAACCTTTCTGGGATAACAAACAAAAGAAAAGTGAAGACAAAAATCCGTGTGAAATATGTGAAAAGGCAAACCTTACCTTACCTCACAAGTGTAGTGAGAAGGTGGGACAAGTCTAAAAAGACTCCTATGTGGGTAGGCTTGTCATAAAAACGTAAATTTTTAGCTTCGTCATTTAATATTTATTTAAAAATAGTTAATTGCTCTTTTCTTCTATATTTATGTGTTAAATAAGTTATAAACCCACCTTCGCTCTGAACTATCCTTTCACTTTCTCTAAACATCAACTACAACACTTGAAACTTGACATCTCATCATGGAAAACAAACTTGTGCACAGTATGGAGCAAATGGAGAAGCTGTTTAGCTCTCGTATGCGTGAGTACGAGGATAAACTGCAGAGAGCTACAGCTGGAACAAGCCCCATGCACTCGGATATTGCTGCACTTTCGCTGGATTTCTCGGAGTTTAAGTCTTTTGCCTGCCAAACTTTTCTCCACCTCAAAACTCAAATTGAAGCCATATCTTCGAGCCTGGACAGACAAGAGACTGCAATGAGACGAAAGGTCTTGCTGTTTCACGGTATTCCTGAAAAACCAAATGAAAAGCTTAGTGACTCGATTCTCCATATCATTTCCAAGCAGCTGAAGATAGATGATGCTAAATTGGAACATCTGGAAGTTTGCCACAGGCTGGGAGCCTCCCAGGGTAAATCTAGACCAGTGCTGGTGCGGTTCAGTACCATGGAGTATCGTCGGTTGGTGTGGGACGGCAAAACTTCACTCAAGGGCAGCGGCATCACCATTTCAGAGTTCCTGACCAAATCACGGCACCAGGTATTTATTGCTGCCCGCAAGCACTTTAGCATCAATAACTGCTGGTCTGCAGAGGGTAAGGTCATTGTCTTGACGCCAGACAAGTCACGGCGGACGATATCAACTATGGGTGAGCTTGAAACATTAATCACGCTATTTCCCGCTTCCGCCTATGCCGCCACTTCTGTTAACTCCGTGCCTGCAGTTTCTACCTCGCCAGCAGTAGCATCTACTTCGCCTGTGATAGCTACCCCCAAAGGGAAGCTTGTGAGGAAGGCTCGCCGCTAAGTTTGCTGGTATGTGTCACGAAATTACAACGTGACTCACGTTGTAATTTAGTGTAATGTCGGTGCACCTTAGAATTTTAGATTTTCGTTTCGTTGATCTACCCTTAGCATTCACTTTGTTTTTGTAGCTTCTTTTTCGTCACTTTGTTAATGTTAGCCGGTAGATGTTTATATTTTTGTTGTAGTGACATGACGTTTAGCAGTGTCATTTCTATACTTGTTTTGCATGGAACTGTTAAGTCTCATATTACGTTCCGTTACACTGTGCTATTGTTTTGTTTTGTTTACGTAAGTTGTGGCCGATATTCTAGTTCATTTTTATTTCTTAAGATTCTGTCACCATCAAGTTATGATGGCACATGTTTTACGAACGTACCCTGTAATATGTTGTTACAATCTCTTCCAACTACAGCGTCTAGGTGGTTTTATTTGATGTGCATTATTATCTTTTGTTGTTTTGTGAAAACAATATTAGAAGCACTTGAGTAATTTTGTTGATTAATTTTGTTCTTTTTGTATTCATATATATTTTTATTTATTTATATTTATATTTCATGCAAACTATGATGCATGTCGACCTTGATGTTGATTTTTTCTCCTGTTCTTCCTCTTCTAGCAGTTTCCGGAGTGCGGCAAGTGGTTCTTCCTCTCCGCTGACTCTTAGCGATCAGATTTCCACTTTGCTTTCCCACCTTCCCAACAATCTCAATATAGCTCACATCAATGCCCAGAGTGTTCCTGGCCATTACCCCGATCTTCTGGCTTCCATTAACTGCGCTCACGTTGATGCATTGCTGATATCTGAGTCTTTTCTTAAACCCTCTCTTTTATCTGTACATTATGCCCTCCCCGGTTTTGTTCTTATCCGTAATGATAGAACTGGGAAGGGTGGTGGTGGAGTTGCCATTTACTTGCGTGCTGATATTCCTTACAAAGTTATTAGTACATCGCCATCTCCGTACTCGGGGTCAGCAGAGCATCTATTTCTTGAAATATCCCTACATCGCGTTAAAATGCTTCTGGGTGTGTTGTATAGTCCTAATCTTAGCATCGATTACTTTGACTCCTTTGACTCACTTTTAAATGATTTCTGTCCCTCTTATGACCACGTAGTCTTGATGGGTGATTTTAATACATGTCTACTTAAAAATGACAGTCGTACTCACAAACTTCAATCCCTCATATCTTCTTTTAATCTTAGTATTCTGCCACTTTCTGCTACTCATCATTTCCCTAATTGTACCCCTTCTCTTTTAGACCTGATGATCGTCTCTAAATCTAACAATGTATCTATCCACGGACAGCTTACTGCTTGTTTTTCGTATCACGATCTCATCTTTTTGTCTTATAAGATACGTCCTCCTAAGCGCAAGCCACAACATATTCTCCTTAGGAACTACAAGGGCATAGATCTGGAGGCATTGCTGCATGATGCTGGTAGCATCGACTGGACGGATGTTTTCGGGAGTTCGTGTATCGACGATATGGTTCATCGTTTTAACATTAAATTACTCAGTTACGATCGTCATGCCCCTATCCGTCGAGTAAAAGTTAAGTATGTTTCGGCTCCCTGGCTTACTCCTGCCATTAAGGATGCGATGGCAAGTAGGGATAGAGCCAAGAAACGGTTAAAACGCTGTCCTTCCGAGCGCAATCTAACTGCGTACAGAATGTTGCGTAATAGCTGCAGTCGTATGTGTAGAGATGCCAAGAGACGCTACTTCCACAATTCTCTCGACAACCGCAACTCTTCTGAAGTCTGGAAGTTTCTAAAAACTGTCGGCATTGGCAAGTCTCCAGTTGTTTCTGGTGATGACACCGACGTGTGTGCCCTTAACAAACATTTCTCACTACCCCCTGTTACTTTGGATCCGCACGTCAAGTCAGATACTTTAAATAAACTTTCCGGTTTGCCTTTGCCGAAATGTTCTTCTTTTAATCTAAGCCCAGTGAGTGAGAATGAGGTTAAAAAATCGATGTGTGCCATCTCCTCCACTGCAGTTGGTAATGACCTCCTCTGCTCAAGAATGATCTCTCCTATCCTTTCCCCTATCCTCCCCGTTTTGACTCACATTTTTAATTACTCCTTGTTTTCTTGTACTGTCCCAGAGGTCTGGAAACAAGCCCATATCATCCCCTTACCTAAAATTCCAAAACCGGCCTCACCGACCGATTTCAGACCGATTTCAGACCAATTTCCATCCTCCCTTATCTCTCTAAAGTTCTTGAGCACATTGTACATCAGCAACTCACTGCCTTCCTTTCTAGGAATGACCTTCTCAGTAATTTTCAATCTGGTTTCCGTCCTGGCCATAGCACTGTAACGGCTCTTTTAAAAGTTACTGATGATATCCGCTGGGCTATGGACCACAAGTCTCTTACTTTACTCGTACTTCTAGACTTTAGCAGCGCCTTTAATTCTGTTGATTTTGACATCCTTCTTGGGATTCTTAAATCTATTAATTTCTCCTCTTCCACTATTGCTTGGTTCGACTCCTATCTTAAAGGTCGCTCACAGCGTGTTCGTCTTGATGAGTCCTTTTCTGATTGGTGCCCTCTTAGTGCGGGCGTGCCTCAGGGTGGCGTTCTCTCTCCTCTTATTTTTTCTGTTTTCATTAACTCTGTCACCAGAGTCATCACTTCCGCCTTCCATCTGTATGCCGACGACTTGCAGCTTTATCATCATTTCTTGAGGGAAGATGCGGAAGCCGCCGTATCGGTCATGAACAGGGATCTGGATTCAATTGGTGAGTGGTCGCGGTCCTTTGGGCTACAGATCAACCCTAAGAAATCTCAGGCCTTGATCATTGGCGGCAGATACATGCGGAACAGGCTCGATGTTGCGTCGCTGTCTCCACTCAGGCTGAATGGAGTCCAAATAGAATTCGCAAATAAGGCCAAAAACCTGGGGGTGATAATGGACTCCTACTTATCGTGGACTCCCCAGGTTGCTGAAGTAAGTCGAAAAGTGCACTACACTTTCCACTCGCTGAAATGCCTCCAGAGCTTCTTGCCTTTGAAGACCAAAATCTCCCTAGCGCAAACTCTCATCCAGCCCATCATAGACTACGCAGATGCGTGTTATTTGGATGCCACCGAGGAGCTTTTAAATAAACTTGAGCGTTTGCAAAATATCTGTATTCGTTTTGTTTTTAACCTCAAAAAGTATGACCATGTTTCCAACTTTCGCAAGATACTCAAGTGGCTCCCAATCCGACTTCGCAGGAACTCTCGAATATTATGTTTGCTTTTTAACATCCTGCATAACCCTAAAACTCCATCCTATCTGCGGGAACGCTTTTCCTACTCCCGTCCCTCTGATGCACCTTGCAGGTCGCATCTTAGGAACCTCCTTAAATCCCCTCCCCACTCTACCGACTTCTACTCCTACTCCTTTACTGTACACGCTGTGCGGTTGTGGAATTCTCTTCCGCCTGATATTAGAGACTGCCAAACTGTTGCAGTTTTCAAAAGAAGAGTGAAAGAACATTATCTTTCCATTTCGCCATAGTTGCATAGGTATTTATTATTATAATATTATTTGATATGTATTATATCGTAGCTTATATTTGTCTTTTTACTAGTAAATATTTAAGTATATTCTTGTATTGTATGTTTTATTTAGATTCGTTATTTGCTTTGTTTTTATGTATTCAATTTTCTCTTCATCGTTTAACACACTATGTCTACATCTCTTTTTTTTCTACTCTCCTTTCGCAGGTATGCTGGAAGAGATTTCTTTAGAAATAAGCATCACCTTTGTACCTATTTTTTCTGTTCCTTTCTTGTTTTCTGTATTTAGTGTGTACATAAACTGTTAAATAAATACATAAACTGTTAAATAAAAAGCAATACATTTCTGTTGAACGTCCTTTAGTCGTAGCAGAATATAACTGACATATGGGTGGTGTCGATCTATTAGATTGTGTGATGGGCCACTATAAGATAAAACTCCGTAGTAAACGTTGGTATCTACGAATTTTTTATCATTTTTTAGACATGGCTATGTGAAATTCATGGCTTTTATACCGAAAAATAAATGCTGCAAGGGGAAGTACCGGTAAAACTCTCAACTCTGCTGAATTTAGAGTAGCCATAGCAGAAACGTTATGCAAATATAAGACCATTAACCGTACCAAGCACAAAAGTGATATTGAATGTCTCATTCAAGATAAAAAGAAGAAAGGTCCAGCTCAACATGTTCCTCCGAAATATGTGAGGTTGGACCATTACGGGCACTGGCCAGTTTGGGTGGATAAAAGAATGAGGTGCAAATTTCCAGGCTGCACAGGGTATACGCAAACAGTTTGCAAAAAATGCGGGGTTAGTTTGTGCTACAACAAACAAAACAACTGTTTTAAATTTTTTTATATTTCTTAACTTTATTTAATTATTTTAGCATTGATGAAGCAATGTTATATTTCTGCAACACATAGTTTTTTTGGAATAATAAATACTTTTTTTGTAATGAGATTTTTTTTTATTATTTTTCCCATTAATAAATACCCATTTACCACCTTGTTTCTGTACAATTAATATAAATAATGACCTTGCGCCATAAAGGGTTAATAAAACAACCAAATAACAGCTTTTTACTGAATGCATATAAAAATATTTATTTATTTATTTAAACTTCATGTACAATATTGGTACATAGGCGGACTTAATGCCACAAGGCATTCTCTACCAGTCAACCTTTGGGTTAAAGAGGAAACATTGTGATAGGTACAATAAATATCTAAAAAAAAAAACTAAATAAAAAAAAAACTAAAAAAAAAAAAAATATTTTTCAATTTATTTTTACGCCTTTTTTTAAAATGTTGAAGTGTCACGAGGAAACCATTATTTAAATAATATATGTTTTTTAAGTAAACTTAAATGTCAAGAATAAAACTGAATCACGATTAAAAATAAAATAAAAATTAAAACCGTTAGCAAGTATATTGACAGCCATATACAAAGAATTAATTAGCTTCATATATGGCTCTCAACATGCCATTGTCAGAATCATGTACACGGCTCATAAAGGAGGCCCTCGCTTTACGCAATACAGCATGGAAACATGCTGGACGCACTACACCTCCACGGTAGTCCAAATATATGTCTAAATGCGTTGTTATACTGCACACGTAAAGTATTACATGCCTGCAATCGTTCACAAAATTCTTGTTCACGGAAAAGAAATAATTGAAAGTTTGGGTTTGCTTCCAAGTGGAAAGTTGTCAGAGCAAGCCTCAGAATCTAGAAATAAGGATTTTAGGACATACCGACAACATCACGCCCAAAAATTTTGCAGAAAGGCAACCAATAAGGATATATTACAGAATTTAATTTTAACATCTGATCCTCATAAATCGGCAAATAGACCTAAACACAAAGTTTTATCAACAGCTACACAAAGCTTATTAATAAAATTAATGATAATTTGGATGATGAAACCGATACCGAGAAGGAGAACTTGGCCTTTGTAGATGTTAATCTATTACACGGTTCAGGAAGTGACTCTGACTAACCGTTGCGCTTAACATCTTCTACACTTCTGAAGTTCTTCTTGTTACTTCACTTATCAGCTTCACATTAACTTTATTTCATAAAACATCTTTATTTTTTATATTCTTCCATGTGGAATGGCCTACTGGGGACACCTTTTGTAATTGTATCAAAATAATACTTAATTTGTGTCACTAGCGCCCTCTGCTTTAGTCATGTTAATTAGTGTCAATTGGCTGTAAAGTTGATGTTTAGATAAAATATTTTTTTTAGTCTGTGCCAAGCACTCACGTCGTTTTATTAGGTTGTGGGCCCAGTCCCTGATTTTTGTAAAAATAAATAAGTTTTGTGATCAGATTATGGCTGCAAGTTATATTGTTAATGTTCCTAAACTCAAGGGCCGTGAAAATTATGATGAGTGGGCGTTCGCTGTGCAAAATTTCTTAATTTTGGAAGGCGTCGATATCAACAAGCAAGACGGTACAAATGGCGGCGCAACGGCTAGCGTTGAAGAGCAGAAGGCAAAAGCGAAATTAGTGATGACAATCGATCCTAGCTTGTACGTGCATATAAAATGCGAATCTATAGTGCATGGAATGTGGAAGAAACTTAAATCGCTTTTCGATGACTCAGGATTTACGCGCAGGATTAGTTTGTTTGTGTGTTTGTTAGGCTTGTTTGGATTGGTTTGTTTGTTTTGTTTGTTTGTGGGAGTTGTACGATGCGGCAACAATGAAGGTCAGACTGCACGAACTCACCGCGCCGATTTCTATCAAAAGGGGAGTGCGACAAGGAGATACCATTTCGCCTAAACTTTTCACTGCTGCCCTGGAAGACGTGATGAAAACACTGAAATGGGAACAAAGTGGTGTAAAAATCAATGGTGTCTACTTGTCACACCTTCGGTTTGCGGATGACCTGGTGTTGTTCGCCGAATCTCTGGAAGACCTGCAATGCATGCTGAAACAACTTTTTAATGCTTCCCTACAAGTTGGCTTAAGAATGAACATGTCCAAGACGAAGGTGATGTCAGGCATTCCAGATGACTCTGCCTCAACTGTTATGGTTGGAGGCGGGCGTCTGGAGATGGTGGATCATTATATTTATCTGGGACATGTTCTATCTTTTGACAAGGAGCATTCCAACAAGGAGATTTCTAGGAGAGTACAGCTCGGATGGGCGGCATTTGGTAAACTAGAACATATTTTTCGGTCCAAAAAGATCCCTCAGTGCCTAAAAACCCGCCTTTTCAACCAATGTGTCCTGCCAACAATAACTTACGGTGCCGAGACATGGACGCTCACGAAGGAGACTGTCCACCGAGTACGAGTGGCACAAAGGGCCATGGAGCGAGCCATGCTCGGCATAACCCTCTTAGATCGAGTGCGGAACACCGAAATCCGCCGTCGGACGAAAGTCTACGACGTCGGAGACCGGGCGGTGCGCCTCAAGTGGACCTGGGCAGGACATCTGGTTAGACGCGGAGATGGCCGATGGAGCAAGGCTTTGACCGAGTGGTGGCCGAGGTTTGGCCAAAGAAACCAGGGCCGTCCTAGGGCTCGTTGGGTTGACGATATCGTCAAAGTCGCGGGAAACACCTGGATAAGGGACGCACAGAACCGGGAAGTGTGGCAGAGGAAAGGGGAGGCCTATACCCAGCAGTGGGTGATTTCGGGCTGACATGATGATGATGATGATTAGTTTGTTGCGGAATTTGATATCAATCCGTCTGGAAAGCTGTGAATCGATGACGGCATACGTAACTCACTCACTGGTTATCGATACAGCACATAAATTGAGAGGAACTGGCTTTGAAATAAATGATGAGTGGGTCGGTTCATTATTGTTGGCGGGTCTACCCGACAAATTTTCGCCCATGTTGTTGGCCATAGAACACTCGGGAATCGTCATAACCGCTGACGTCATTAAAACGAAGCTTATGGATATGAGTGATAATGTTGGCAGCAATGAACCAGAGAGTGCATTTTTGACGAAAGGTGGGAAACAAAAAAAAAACAATAAAACATGGCAAGACTGGTGAAACGTCGACTCAACCTGTCAAAGTCATTAAGTATTACAAATGTAAACAGATCGGCCATTTTAAAAATCAGTGTCACAAACGAAAGAAAAAGAAAAAACAGTAAATGCGTTTAGTGCAGTATTTCTAAATGGCAGTTTCGGCAGAACCGAATGGTACATTGATTCTGGAGCCAGCAATCACATGATAAAAAAAGTCACAAAACTTGAAAACAAAGGAGATTATAGTTGCAAACAAAACAACTATGCCTATATTGTGTTCAGGAGATACACATATTACGACTGTTGTTGACAATGTATATCACGATATTGTTGTCAAGGATGTGCTATGTGTTCCTAACCTTACGATGAACTTATTGTTCGTCAGCCAGCTGATGAGTAATGGTAACAAAGTGAATTTCAAGGATGAATATTGTTATATTAGAAATCGGCAGGATGTGCTGATTGGTGTAGGAGAGTTGGTGAATGGAGTGTACAAATTAGTCATAAAGTCATATGTTCTGTTAGCTGCTGCAGCGACTAGTGATGTAATTTGGCACAGAAGACTTGGTCATATAAATAGCAAGGATTTGGATACCATGAGGAATGGGGCAGTAGAAGGCTTGAAGTACAACAAAAAAGCCAAGGTCAGCAAACTTAATTGTACAGTATGCTGTGAAGGCAAACAAACCAGATTGCCTTTTCCACACAGCAGTCACAGAAGTGAAAAAGTCCTGGATCTAGTCCATGCTGACGTGTGCGGCCCGATGGAGAATGCATCAATTGGTATGTCTAGATATTTTTTGCTATTCGTGGATGATTATAGCAGAATGTCATTTGTTTATTTTCTAAAGAACAAAAGTGAAGTTATTAATTGCTTTAAGGAGTTTAAACTCATGGTGGAAAAGTAAATGAGTACCAGTATTAAAGCATTTAGAACAGATAATGGCACAGAATTTTGATCAAATGAAATGAAAAGTTTTCTAAAACAATGTGGAATAATACACCAGAAAACAAGTCCCTATAGCCCGGAACAAAACGGTATGTGCGAAAGATTTAATCGCACAATAGTAGAAAGAGCCAGGTGTCTACTCTTTGACGCTAAGTTTGAGAAAAAGTTCTGGGCAGAAGTAGTTCACACAGCTGTCTATTTAAAAAATATAACTATCGCTTCAGGATTAGACAAGAAGACTCCGTATGAACTTTGGACAGGACGAAAGCCAAATGTGAGCCATATAAGGATTTTTGGTAGTGTTGTGATGAGTCATATGAGGCTTCTAGGTCTGCGTTCAGTAGGCAGAAACGACAATGGCATTAGTCCCACAGAGTACGTGTACGGTCAAATACTTCGTTTACCGGGAGATTTCTACAACATCCCCAATGAAAGAAGCCATGACGATCACAAGTTGCTAAAAAACTTGAAGCATTCAATAGATCAATTAAAACCAGTACTACGGGATCTGAGGGACTCACGCACATTGTTCATACATGGTGATCTAGGAAAATGTGATCACGTGTTCATTCGCAACGACGCAACCACTAACACCCACTTACGAAGGTCCGTACCGTGTTTTGGAGCGGAAAAATAAAGTGTTTGTGGTACAATTGCACAACAGAAAGATTCACATATCCATTGATAGATTAAAACCAGCATATTTGTTAAACGAAGAAAACATTGTCAATCTACCTGACACTAGGTCAGAGCAACCACAAAGAAATAAAACCATTGTAAACCCATCTAAAATAAACGAGGATACATCTGTAAAGAAAAGCCGCAGTGGTCGCACGATCAGACCACCAGCAAAATTGAACATGTAGTAAATACCTATCTGTTATCTAAAATTAGGATAACTATAACTTACTTTAGCATGGCGTTGTCGTGACGGACACTACCGCCGGCCAACATGGTGTTATTAATTTATTGCAGAGTGGAAGTCACGGCAACTACCCTTAAACGCAATTTTATGTACTTACTGACGACCGCACCCTGTATAATGACTACTATAGAATTTATGCGCAGTCAACAGCGCACATTTAATATTATTTAGAATAGTAATCAAATAATAGCAAGTGTACTTTGAAATTGCTGACACATGTTTGTACGCTCAATCTCGCATACTGCAATATCCACTCGTTAATGAAGAATAATCGTCACTACCAAAAACTTAGTGCGACCAACCTCTAAATAAGCCCACCATCATGGGCAAGGCTTACAGTAAGGAAGAAGTTGTCATAGCAGTCACCGTTCGGTGTTATTCGTGGATACACGCTTGTTCAATTAAAATAAATTTCCAGTGGTTCTCAAACTACTATCGCGATGTTTACCTGCCCGGATTGCAATACCCACCACACTGATGGCCCGACCTGCAGTGCTTGCAAAAGTCAATATGACTTTGGATGTGCTGGGATTACTGAAGCTGGTTATAGGCGTCTAGGGGAAAGGAAGAACAGCTGGCGTTGCCCTAAGTGCAAGTCAAGTCCATTACCCTCTCCTGCCCCAATCTCTCCGGTACCAAGTCAATTGGATAAAATGCAAGAACAGTTGAACCAAATCGTCTTTCAGTTGGCTCCTTTGGCTACTCTTGTTGAAGATGTCAAGTTGATCAAATCGGATGTCAACAATCTAAAGGACTCCCTTGAAATGGCTCATGGATTGATCAAGAACTTCTCAAGTACCATTGACTCCTTGGAAGAACGAGTGTCTTTAGTGGAGAAAGTTGCCACCCAGATTCCAACTCTTCAGGCTGAGATAACCAGACTAAACCGGGAATTGGACGAAAAGGATCAATGGGCCAGGGCGAATAATGTTGAAATTCGGGGGATCCCACAAAAAAGGAATGAAAACCTTTATGAAATAGCCCAGAAAATCGGAAGTTTGTGTGGTTTTCCCATAAAAAAGGAACAAATAAATTATATTGCCCGGGTACCTACACTTGCACCTAATGCAGAGAAACACATAATAATAGCTTTTAATAATCGCTACATTAAGGAAGAACTGGTCGCGTCTGCACGTAAAAGTAAACAACTCACTCTTTCCAATATGGGGTTCTCATCTGCCGGTAACTTTTACGTAAACGACCACCTTACGCAGCGGAACAAGAAACTGTTGAGTAAGGCGAGATCATTGGCAAAAGAACGGAACTTTCAGTACATATGGGTGAAACATTCAAAAATCATGGCCAGGAAAGTGGACGGTTCTCCAGTATTTTTTATAAAATGCGAAAACGACCTTGCGAGGATAATTTAAGCTACTTTAATTTTAATTTAACTTCTTTAATATATACAATCTATGAAACCTATGTAAAAAGTTTGAGAACCACATTCTGTTCTGAGCGGGGCTATTGTGTTGTGATTTATGACCAGTGTTTTAAAGGTGTCAACAAGTTAACGCACATATCTATGCAATACTCAATGGCATTCTCGTACTTACTGACGCGCCTACTCATACTTATAGCGGTCGCTTTCGCGCGCACACTTAACTACTTAAGATTGAATATGTCTTTGCATCTATGTCGGTTTCGATACACGGTACGGATGTCAGTTAAACGAAATAGTTGTGGGTTTACCTGCAATGTTAAAATAAATAAGCGTTATTATATTTCTATTATAATTATGATCCGATTGTTGTGTTTTATAGTTATGGTATACTATTTGACACGTTTTTATCTATCTCTCATACAAATATTATCTGTGCTTGGCTCTTTGCGTGTCGTGTTATTGAACTCGCGACAATCATATCGTCCTGTTTTTATGTTATTTCGTTTTGAGTGTGTTTATTTGCCGACGCGTACATTGTTGAGCTACTCACCGTGCGAAATATTTAACAATATAACATTTTCAATTAATTGGCTGCGCTGTAGTTTTATGTTTTTGTTTTATTGATGGCTACTTCTAATTTAAGTGTGTACTATCAAAATACTCGGGGACTGCGCACGAAGACGCACATATTTAAACGTAATCTCCTTCTTTCATTATATGATATTGTATCGTTGACTGAGACGTGGTTATTGGAGGGTGTATGTGATAGTGAGTTGTTCGACGAAAGGTATGTTGTCTGGAGGCGGGATAGGAACTATGTTGCGACGGGGGAAAGATACGGTGGCGGCGTGCTGCTAGCTGTTCGTCGCGAGTATGCTGCGGTTGAGCAGCCCGATTGGCGCTCGACGGCTGAGGATATTTGGGTCACCATAACATTAAAAAATAATAGTCCTGTCAGTAGATCACATCGACTGCATGTATGTACTTTATATCTTTGTAAAGAAAAGTCAGGTAATTCTTTCAATACGCAACTGCAGAATTTCACCGAAAATCTTTCCTTTATTGTTAGCGCCCACCCTCAGGATGCGTTCCTGATAATGGGCGATTTTAACTTAAGTCATATTAATTGGTCAGGCGATTTAGGTTCTCTACAGCCTAGTGGGATTAATGGTGAATCTCAGGTATTCTTTTTCGATACCTTATCCGAATGTGACCTCAACCAATATAATTTAAACAGGAATGCAAATAACAGACTACTGGATTATATATTATGTAACTATAAGGTAACGGTAACATCATGCACAGACCCGTTGGTACCGGAAGATAGTCATCATAAGTCGTTAGATATAGTCCTCGATTTTACCAAGGAGTGTTTGTTGAAAAGTAAAACCAGACTTAAATATTATTATAATAAAGCGGACTACGGAGCCATAAAAACTTTCTTAAATAACATAAATTGGCAAACATGCTTAAATAATAATACATTAGAGGACGCAGTACAATTATTTTATAAACACCTATATGATGTCATTGAGCAGTATGTTCCTCACAAATTAATAGCCTCTGACTCTTTCCCACCTTGGTATTGTGCTCCTTTAAAGAAACTTCTCAAAGAGAAGTTCAAATTCTTAAAAAAAATTCAAATATATGGTAATACTAGTGACCATGATACTTTTTGTCTTCTTCGTGACCGTGCCAAACGATTGGAGAAAGAATGCTACTTAAAATATATAAAACACGCGGAAGATGCTATAATTAAATGTCCCAAGTCTTTTTGGTCGTTTATTAAATCAAATAAAAAGGGATCGAACTCACTCCCATCAACTATTCATTATAATGGTGTTCCAGCTGATACTGGGGATGAAATATGCGATGTGTTTGCTTCTCATTTCCATTCAAACTTTCTACCTCCGTCTACATACTCTTCTTCAATACCCATGTCTATTGATAACAACGCACCAAGCAACATAGGTAGTATAGAAGTCACTGCTGACCTAGTTCTTAAATTATTAAAATCTTTAGATTTAAGTAAGGGTGCAGGGCCCGATAATGTGGTACCATTATTTATTGTCTCTTGTGCTACATGTTTAACTGAACCTCTTGTTATTCTTTATAAAAGGTCTATCTCGGAAGGACTTGTACCTAAAATATGGAAATCTGCATTTATCACACCCATACATAAGAGTGGTAGCAAGAGTGATGCTAAAAATTATCGCCCCATTTCCAAATTATGCATCTTTGCTAAGATACTGGAAAAAATCGTATATACACAAGTTTATGAGAGTATCTCACCAACTTTGATCACGGAGCAGCATGGTTTTGTAAGCAAGCGGTCAACTTTATCTAATCTGCTGTCTTTCACAGAGTCTACGACGTCTAGCATGGATGCTGGTGGACAGGTCGATGCAATTTTTACTGATTATAGTAAAGCGTTTGACCGAATCGACCACAAAATATTACTACAGAAGTTACTCCAAGCTGGCATCCATGGAGACTTATATCGGTGGTTTGTTTCGTACATTGAAAATCGATCGCAAGCAGTGGTTCTGAATGGGTACCGTTCTAAATGGAGCATCGTCCCGTCTGGGGTACCGCAGGGTTCTTTGCTTGGGCCCCTTCTTTTTAACATATTTATAAATGATGTCACTCAATGCACTAAATACTCACAATTACTCCTTTATGCTGACGACATGAAAATTTTCAAAAAAATTACCAGCTATGAAGACTGTCAGCTTCTCCAAAATGATTTAGATAGTTTCGAACAATATTGTTTAATCAATAAATTAGACTTAAATGTCAAAAAATGTTTTTTTATAACCTTTACTCGTAAAGTCAAAATTATTAAATTTAAATATTTTATCAAAAGACATGAGTTAGAACAAGTAGACTCAGTACGGGACCTAGGTGTCATTCACGACTCCAAGCTAACTTATGAAAGACATGTAGATCATATTGTCAAAAAAGCTTACAGGACCATGGGCTTCGTCTTGAGAGCCAGCTCTCAGTTTTCAAACTTGAAAGTACTTAAAATTCTTTATTGCTCTTTGGTGCGCAGCGTTCTTGAGTATTGTTCCCAAGTGTGGAATCCTCTCTACAATGTTTATATAGATAGAATTGAATCCATTCAACGTAGGTTCCTGAAACACTTGCAACATAAGTCTAAAACATATGACCCCAATTATGAGGCGAGATGTCGAAGACACCATATTTTACCATTGTACCAAAGAAGAAAGTTTTCGGATATTGCGTGCCTTGTTAAAATCGCGCAGAATCACATTGACTCACCGGATTTACTATCTCGAGTTAAACTTAAAGTCCCGAATAGAATGACGAGACGTAAAGCATGTGTGGACGTGCCTCAGAGTTCTTCGAACTACAGGCAGAATTCATTTTTTGTGAGGTCCGCTAGAGAATTTAATAAACTTGTTGACTTTCCTGAACTGGATTTGTTTAATTCAAAGCCACGCGTTTTCAACAGAACATTAACGAAATCATGGTTTGGTTCTCTGACTTCAACATAATTTAGTTATTAAATATACTTACCCCAAATTTCACTTTTTTAAATTTTCAAATTTTGCTTAATATTAGGTTATTTACATTACCTGTTATATCACTAAAGATTGATAACAAGCTTTCTAGATGTTTAAATGCGGAAACATGTAAATGGTATTCAGTTGTTTATATCTGTTTCTACTCTGTATGAATACACTGTATGTTTTCCTAATAAAATAAAATAAAATAAAATAAAATAAAATAGCGCAAAATAGCGCAACAACATCGCAAGTCACAAAGTACGAGACAGGTTTTGCAATAATGGCAACCGCAGTATTTCTCATCGTGGTGCTGGTCTTATGGCGCCAAGGTCGTCATCGCATGAAGAAGTGGATACGCAGACAAATCAACACTGTATCTGGTGGGGTGTCAGCATCGCCAGGGCGCATAGATACGCTCACAGTCCCGCAGCAGCCACCCACAGCCAGTTATGCGTAATATGATTCCACCACCACGCGATAGTGACAAGTGCAGTGTTTATCGCAGTATGCTATGCGGGTAACCTTAAGCGGTTGTTAGATAACCCTTATATATATGAGAATATCTGACTGTTTAACAACTCTCTGTAATGGCTAGATTAATAACAATCGATAATCCAGCAACGTCGGCTGTCAAACGTAAAATAACATTGACGTATGGCGACGTTGCATAACAAGTAACCATTCTGACACCCAAAGCTTGATAATCAGTGGATATTAATACACATATAATATATACATATACATGTGTGTAGCATCCACTTTCTAACACGCTCATTGTAGTATTGTGTAATTGATTGTGTTTTATATAAATGTTTTACTATCTGCCTATTAGTTTTAGACGTCAAATAGCACGGCTATTAGCTTTTAATTTATACTCAGACATGAGTGGTATGTCGCAGTTTTTTGTAAATAGGTCTACTAAAATTAGTAATTTTACTAATTGCAATTATACAAATATTAACTTAGATTTAAACTAGTCAATAAGACAATAGAAGGTACGAATGACAACTTAGTTAAACTGAGCAACTTTGAGATATCTTCTAGCTCTCAATCAATTAATTCTAAAAGAGGGGTTGAGCAGAATTCCTTGAAATTGCTTCATCAGAATATTCAAGGTTTTTCTTCCAAACAATTAGAAGTAGAATTATTTTTAGAAAAAACCAAATTTGATGTTATTTGTATTACTGAACATTGGATGAAAGATTATGAAATGCAAATTAATTATGAGAATATTATAGCGTGGGCAGTTGCTTTAACCGAAAATCAATGCTGCGTGGAGGTTCATTAATTTTAATTAAAAATTGTTTTAAATCATAACCACGTAACGACATAGTTGAACTCTCAGTTGAGCATGGCATTGAATTGTCATGTGTTGAGCTGGATAAGCAGTACTTTAATTGACAAGTTAGCTGTGCAGGGCCTAAATATTATGAATGTTAATACTATGTATGGAGAATTCTTTTCATTAGTGCAAACTGAGTTCAATAATACTTTTAAGAAGAAATCTAAAACTATTTGCCCGAAGTTTTTATTCAGTGACTGGGCAACTAAAGGCATCAGGAAAAGTCGGGAAAGACTTTTTGAGTTGTATGGCCTTAAGCCTTATATTAATACGGAAACTTTTAATAAGTATGTTACTACTTATTCTAAAATTTTCAAAAATACCTGCAGGACAGCTAAAGCCTTATTCATTAGCAACAAGCTGAAATCTGCAGAAAACAAGATTCAGACTGTTTGGAAAATTATAAATAATGAAACAAATAGAAACAAAAGACACAACACTGATTACACACTGGACTCTTCCCGAGGGCTCATTAGCGCAAATGTCGATGTTGCTCAGGAATTCGCAACGTTCTTTACCAGTATTCCAATTAAAACCACACAAACGCTAAATTCTTCGCCATCTCTTGCCATTAATTTATTAAGAGAGAATGTTTCAACCTGTAATGTTGAATTTAAATTTAAACATATAAACCCTGTGGTCGTTATGAAGGCTTTTAAGCAACTTAAAATAAAAATTACTGAAGACGTTTGGGGTATGTCTACTAAAGTCTGTCAATCAATTGTTGAGACAGTAGCTTAATTTAGCCTTAATATTTAATTTATGTGTAGACCAAGGGGTATTTCCCGATTTAATGAAGTATAGTAAAGTTATACCACTTTTTAAATTTGGAGACGGCAAATACACAAATAATTATAGACCCGTATCTATTTTGCCGGATTTCAGCAAGATATTTGAAAAAGTAATGCTAAATCAAATGCTCTATCATTTTAATCGGAATGACATCCTACATGATCAACAATATGGTTTCACCAAAGGTCGTTGCACTACTGACGCCGGTGTCACCTTACTAAAGCATAACATGAAAATTGAGTCAACGTCTGCCGCCGATCCCCACAGCAGAATGCCATAAGACATAATACTGTGGAAATAAGCATAGTATATTAACCTAGCTGTAGCTGCATCAGTTAACTGCCTTATTTTCCTTACTGCATATGCAGCTGAGCTTAACCTACCCGAAAAAGTTCTAATGTGCGGTCCCCACTGCAATTTTGAATCGATAGTAATCCCTAGGAATACAGTTTCCGCTATAACATCAAGTTTTTTGCTTTAGATTAGATTTAAATTTATATCCCGTTGAGGTACATTTGGTAAAGAGAATTTTAGACATTTTGTTTTGTTCGCATTCAGTAAAAGATTGTTAGCTGCGAACCATTTCGAGAGAACAGTTAGACTTTCGTTGGCATGTAAGACATCCGTATCCTTTCTATCTATTTTAAAAATTAGCGAAGTGTCATCAGCAAATAGAATTATATCCGATAATTTGGCCATCATGTAAGGGAGATCATTAATGTAAACAAGAAATAGGAAAGGCCCGAGAATTGAACCTTGGGGCACGCCCATCTTTACTAGAGACCCGGAGGACGTCGCCCCATTTACATTTACTTTTTGCTGCCTGTTTGATAAATATGAGAGAACAAAATCAGCAGCTTGTCCACGAATTCCGTAGTGGTGTAATTTACAGATCAGTGTGTTGTGGTCGACGCAGTCAAACGCTTTTGAGAGGTCACAGAAAATACCAATGGCATCCTGGGACTTCTCCCAGGATTCCAGAATGTGACTGATGAGTTTTACTCCCGCGTCTGTTGTCGACCTACCCTTCGTGAAACCAAACTGTTGACTATGCAGAATCCCATTTGAGTTGAAGTGAGACAGCATCTGGTCGAGCATTATTTTTTCATAGATTTTACTCAATGCTGGAAGCACAGATATAGGTCTATAATTAGAGGGGTCACCCTTACAACCCGATTTGAATATTCGTATTACTTTACTATGTTTCATTAAGTCAGGAAACTTGCCGCTATCCAAACATTGATTGAATATGCCAGTTAGGAGAGGAGCAATAGAGTCAATAATATCCCAAGAACTTTGGCGGATATCCCCCATAGGTCTTCAGTATTTTTTATGTTTAGGCTTTTGAATGCATTTATAATTGTATCAATACATATTGGTTTAAATTTAAAGTTTGGAATGTCCTTAGTAAAGTTTTCTTTAAGAAGTGCTTCAGCAAATTTGGATGAAGAGGGGAGAGATTTCGTAACCTTAGAGGTTACGAAATCTCTCCCCTCTTCATCCAAATATTGGTAAAGAAATTTTCTGGAGTCTCAGCGACTTCTAGCTTATCAGAAATAGTTTGATTATTTATTTTCAAAGACAAATCATTCTGATCTCGTTGTTGTGTCTTGCCGGTTTCTCTATTAATCACCTGCCACACGGTTTTTATTTTATTATTAGAGGTACCAATTTTGTTGACTATTAATTGAGATTTTGCTTGAGCGCAGACACTTTTGAATATTTTTGAATAGCTTCTAACATAAGTGTGAAAAGCTTAATCTGAAGTCAGAGATTTTTCGTGGTATAAATTATATAGAATATCTCTGCTGATCCTTATTCCCGTAGTGGCCCATTCACTAAATTTAGATTTGGAATTAACTTGAACTGTTTTTACAGGACACGTTTTATTAAATTCTTGACAAACTGTAGAAAATAATGTACCGTAATTTATATTGGGGTCTTTTGAATCAAAACTAGCGTTAGATAGATTGTAAAGAACATTATTTTTAAACGATTTTAATTTATTTTTATTAAGAGGTCTTAATCGAATTGTTTTGGCTAAGGTTAACTTTTTGTCTAACTCAAAAGATACAAGTTGACCAGTATGGTCTGACCTAACACCACTAATTAAGAACGAATCTTTTACTTTACAATTAGTAAATACATTATCTATGCATGAAGCTGAGGTTGCTGTTATTCTGGTTGCTTCATTAAATAAATATTTTAAATTGAATGATTTGAACAATGAGATGAGCTTACATCTTTCTGGTGAATTGACCAATAGATCAATATTTAAGTCTCCACAAACAAAAACTAATTTATTATCTCTGAAAAGTTTACTTAATATTTCTTCCATTGTGATTAAAAACAATGACAAGTTTGATGCTGGTGGTCTATAGACACATAAGAAAGTATGCCCTTCAACCTCTGCACATGCTACCTCACATAAGCGATCAACAGAGTAAGCAGTGATATCCTTCCTTTCCTTATATCTAAGACAGCTATTACAAAGTATTAGGGTACCACCACCCACGGTGGATCTGTTGTACGCACTGGCAACTGAAAAATTATTCACATTAAACAACATCCTATCTGGTTTAAGCCAAGTTTCACAAAAACATAAAATATCCATGTGGTATTTGTCTACTAACATTTCCACGTCTAAAATTTTGCCGGAGAAGCGATTTATATTCTGATGATAAAGTAAAATATTACTATTCATCTTCTCTTTTGTCGGCAGGCAGTAGTGAAGCAGTCATTCATTTAAATCTACCCAGAGACTATAACCGGACAGCGCAGTGCTCATATAAATAGGGATTGTCGTAGACATTTAACAGCGACAGAAATATCCCTAAAAAATTATGGAAAGAAACCCTGGCATGGCGAAGGGTTTCTTGAGAACTCAAAATGCCAGAGAGCGAAGTCGACGCCAGTGGGAAGAACTAGCTGTGCGCCTAAATAGTATAGGTGGCACAATTAAAGATTAAAAAAAGTGGACCAAGGTTAGCATCGCTTTTTTACTACGTGTTAGTTAGAACCACATAGCATTCCTCAAAGCAAACCACTTAACATTCCTCAACGCAAACCTCTTAAAATGTGCGACGAATCTTGGTTTAAAGTGTGTTCCTTGGTTTCAAAAATTTTATATTATTGTTAATTTTACTCAATCATTGACTATTAATAATAAGAAAATGGAGTTTTTTGAATATAGTTCGAAAAATACATGTTTATTAAAACAGAATTGTTTTATAATTTACTATAATTATATGTCTGATTGTAGTATTGGTCTGACAAAAGCAACGCCATAAAAAAAGTAGCAGTGCGCTCTGCTGCTAGGCGTAGGTCTGGTGGTGGGGTGGAGGATGAAGTGGAGCTATGAGAGCTTGAAGAAAAAATTGGTGCTTTTTGTGGTGGTGAAAGTTTTTCAACAGGAGATGCACATTTAGGCATTAAGATATTTCTGGTAAGAAATTTAGAAATGCAATTGGTAAGTACTAGCTTTTTTGCACCAATCCTGTCTGGCTGGTAATGGCAAAGAATTGTGCAATCTGTCTGTTAAAAATACATATAACAAAGTGTATTTTTATTTGAATTATTTGGCAAAGGACATTGTAAAAAATGGCCTATGAATCAACACGCATGAAATCTTTACTATAATTACTAGTTTTTTTTTTTTTATAATTTACATTATCTATTTCAATAGAACGGACACTTCATAATTTCGAAAACATTATAAAAAGTAATTCAATTCCATCTTAATCCCCGGTTTTATTATTTTTTGGTTCAATTTGAGGTTTTTAGTAGGCGAAGGTATCGTAGCTCATACAACCAAGTCTTTGTGACAGCGCTCTTAAGGGCAGGTATTCCAGGTATCCCTAATTTTACGTCACTTGATTCAATATTAAACAAACAAATAGTGATTGTTTAAAGCCAAAAAAATACATATTATAGTTTACTATATGTACTTTGATCTTTTGTGGTTCAAAACATGATATCGAATACTTCACTCGATCAAAAAAAAAATCCGAAGAGGAGACTAATTTGATTATTTTGGTATGTTTTTCTTATTGTTCTTGAAGTATATGAAAGTTTTACTTCCAAAAACCTTATCTAAACAATGTTAAAAACATATAGGACAATCTTTTGTGGTTACGGCAACGAAGTTGAACTCATGTCAATATCAAGTCAAAAACACAAGCGTCCATTTGCTTCTTCCGTTGGGTTTGAGTTTGCGGCGGTACGTTAGTGGATATTTTCTGTTGTGTTTTCGTGTGCTGTTATAATTATTATTCGATTAGTGTTCTTTAACGATTTTGGCTACGTATAAAGGATTCTGACGGTTATTACTTTGACGAACGACTTACGCATTTCTTACAACGGACTCAGTTATCTTGCCTACTCGACTTACCTCAGCTTCACATACCGGATTTCGAAGAAAAATACAATGAGTGATCAACATCATCATTGTATCAACTGCGGCATAGCTACTTGGCGGCGTAATCCTTCTATAGGATTACATCAAGTAGAAGACGAAGGCATTCTTTCAGTTATTCAGCAATGGGTTGCACCTCAAGTGGTAAGTAGTTGTCTGTAACTAGCCCGTGCTTTGTCAACAAATACAATATTCTGGCTGAGTCTCACTAAATTCCATGTACCTATATTAATTCTTGTCGAAGACTGTAAGTAACAAACTAATATTGTTGTAGGTCAACAGTTCTCATCGCATTTGCCAAGGATGCAGGGATTTAGTTATAAATTCTTTGGGCGTAGATGACCAGCCTTCATCTGCAACAACTGGACATCGTCAAGTGTGTGTCAACTGTGGACGATCAGTGTTACGTGCTAGATCTCATTTATTGCGTACTGACACTGAACGAGAAAGAAGGATTCATACAGTCATTTGTGAATGGATTTTGTCTCGTACTGTAAGTGTTGAGTTGCTTTTTTTTATTCATTGTAATGTATATAAGCATTAATGTCTGACAACCAGTATTACTTAGTGGCAGTTAGATAGGCAGTCGCTCTATGTAAAATACTGCTATTCAGCTGCATCTAGTTAGACTGGAAGTCCATCTTGGGGTCGAACTTCGTAGTTGGGAAGAGGCTAGGCAGATGATGATGGTAATGTATAGTCAGACAGTTTTAATAAATAAAATCATCACTTGCAATGCTTTATATAACACAACATAATATGGTGCCCGTATTCCCCGAAGGCAGAGCACTGCAGTACACCCGTATTTGCCAGGTGTATTCTTTTATAACAATGGCTTATTATACAATTATTGTTTCAGATTGCAAGAAACAGAGCTCTCATATGTCACAGTTGCTGGGTGAGAGCTGATAGGAATGCCCATCATTTTGTATCTGCACCATCGGGATCCTCAACATCGGTACATGAAACAAGTGAGCACGAGGGATTGACTTTGCAGTCTACTTCGCAAGCTACTTTGCAGTCTACTTCACAAACTACTTCAGAGGTTACACCCAGGCCAAGTGAAGCTATAGTGTTACCCGACAAGGGCAGCAGAAAGCTGCCGTTAAGGGCAGTAGAAACCGAATCTCACTGTTTTATTGAAGGTTGCCGGAGACAAGAGACGAATAGAGTTCCCGATGCAACTAGGAAAATGTTGTTAGATGTTTATAACTTTTACATCCCAAAAAACAATGGATTATGCCATCATCATATTAATACGCAATCTTGGGATTTTATCACTGGGCCTTAAGATAATTATGTTAATGTGTTTACAGCATTGCATATTCAAAACATGCTAGAATTAAAACGTCCCTCAAATGCTGGTCTTGATTTTATCAACATTTTAAACATGGAAGACCGTTTGGTGCACCGTTGGATAGGCTTTACGAAAGAGCAGTACCAAAGGATTTTAGATGAAGTGCCACAATTACTTCATAAGTCATCGGGCCCTATTGGGTTGACAGCGTATTTGATGAAGCTGAGAACCGGTGATTCCAATGAGAGAATATCAGCTCTTTTAATATTCCTAAAAGAACTCTTGATGGATATGTGTCTGAAGCTCGTCACTTAATGTATGAATATTTTGTACCCAGGCATTTAGGACTTAACCATATAAATCGCCAGCGTATTGTCGACAGAAACTTGTAAATACCACATGGTTTATTTGGAAACCATAATGGGGAAAGTAAATCTGTAATAATAATTGATGGTACATATTGCTATATAGAAAAAAGTTCAAATTATTTGTACCAAAAAAGAACTTATAGTTTACATAAGTACAATAACTTAGTAAAACCATTAATGATTGTATGTGCAGACGGTCATATTGTTGATGTAATGGGCCCCTATCCGGCTACCACTTCAGATGCAGATATCATTAATCATGAGTTTCGTGACTCTAGTTCATTACGTGAATACTTTCAAGCTGGTGATGCATTCATTTTGGATAGGGGCTTCAGAGATGCCTTGCCTTTATTACATGAATGTGGTTATAGAACTTACGTCCCACCAACAGGGCGGGCAGAATGCAGGCGGGTGAATGGCAGCATTCCACATCAGAGGCCAATAAATCAAGGGCAGTCACCATAATGCAGGTGGGTTGTGGAAGTAGTGAATGGAAGGTTTAAAAGAGATTTTAAATTATTTAGACAAGATTATTTTAATACTGCTTCAAAGCATTTAATGATTGATTTTGAGGTGGCTGCCGCTCTACAAAATGCTTTTCACCCGCCTATTACGAATCTGGGGATATTTTACAAATAATCAATGAGAATATGAACAAAGAAAATAATTTAGGATATTACGTGATTCAAAATAATATAAACCGACGTAGAGATGATTTTACAAGAATACATGTGCAAAATGATAATTTAAACGATTTTCCCCAGCTCACACATAGTGATTTAATAAAAATATATTTAGGTATTTATCAAATTAAGCAGGCTAGGTGTTCACGCCAACTCGCGCGCACGCACACATCAACAGCCGCCGACGACGCACACACACTACGGTTGCGCGCCCGCCATAGCAAGCGAACGCGCGACCCGCCGCCGGCAGAGAGAGACTAGTCGTCTACGTGTAGCCACACGCGAAGCTCAACCCAACGTTGCTCTGTAAATCTATCTAATTCGAAAGTACTCTGAATCTATGTCCAACTGTAACTACTGTAAGCTGTACAATTAAATAAGGTGTAGCAGCAGCAAGTACAAGTTTCATTTGAAAATCCATACTATCTCAAACAATTTGGCGACCGTGACAGGACCTTTTGTGCGGGAAGCACAGATACCTACTCGACTACCCGACGAACGAGTACCATCGAAGGAGCTAGAAGCACGTGGCGAAGGCGTGACTGGCTGAAGTACAGAAGAATCTAGAAGAATCACGCAACGAAGCGAAAAATTGGCTCGTTGGACTGCCATTCTACGGAGCAGAGAAGCACGCGGCGAGGGCGTGCGTGGCTGGTTGAAGGACATTCGAAGATTCTAGAAGCACGTACCTACACGTGGCGTGGGTGATTGGCGCTTGGGTTTTGGAATCCAGTGGCTTTGCAGCACGTCGGCTTCACGCAAGGGAAGTTTGCCCGTTCCATATTCCACCCAATCCTAACCTTATTTCTTTGTCCTACCTACAATCTTTTGTTTTCAACTGAGTGAATTTTGTTGCGAGTTCATGCTAAATTATCTACCTATCTCTCTGTAAATTCTAAACTATCTGTCTTTATTCTAATTTCACTGCAAAACTATCAGAATTGGCTAAGAAAATAATTCAACCTTGACTTGTTGAAGAAGGTCGTGTGAGTTTCTCGACCTTTGCAATCCGCTTTAGGCACATGCATAGCGGTTTTTCTATTGCACGCTTGCTTTGTTTGGGGATTGACGCATAATTTCTGCAATTTCAGCTCAAATATATCTACATACCATCAACCAAGCGCAGAGGTATACCGCGCGCGGCTTGCACACGAGCCCGCCGGCGGCGGCGCCCGGCGCGAAGGCCTACCTACTAGCCACGTGGTGGTTGCGTGTTCAGAGCGCACGGCGCGAGGGCCTACTGGCCACGTGGTGGCCGCGTGTTAGGAGTGCCAGTTGATAGTGCAGCTGCTTCATAAAGGTTTGCGTGGAGTGCAGGTATTCATAAATTGCATTATTAATCTTTTACAAAGTTTTCCTCTGCATTATGTCTGACATGGAGGTCAAGGAATTGATTAGGAAACGAGCTTCATTAAAAGGTAGACTAACTAATTTTAATAATTACCTAGCAGATTTTCGTAAAATTGAAGACGTTTCGAAGCAACAATTTAATGAGTTAAAAGTCCGTTTGAGCAGAATAGAAGCATTGTTTAATGAGTATGATACAATTCAATGTAATATTGAGATTTTACAAGATGAAATTTCAAGTGAATTGACTCAAGGAACCTCTGATGAACCTGGAAAAAGTTCAGAGAGGAATGTAACTGAAAACTTATTCTATTTTGTAATTAGTTCTGCTCAAGAACTAATTGAAATTCAGGAAAGTAAAGATCCCTATGAGAGTGTTAAATCTCATAATAGTCAAGCATCAACTCACTGCTGCGGAAATAATTTCAATAGTGTTAAGTTGCCTACTGTAAAGCTACCCATCTTTGACGGCAATTCCATTAAGTGGTTAGAATTTCATGATACCTTCAACTCGCTTATTCATAACAATGTTGGTTTAAATGAAATTAATAAATTTCAGTATTTGAAGGTATCATTGACGGGGCAGGCAGCTTCTGTAATAGAATCACTCGAAATTTCCTCAAATAATTATGCAGTTCCCTGGAAATTGATATGTGATCGTTACAACAACAAACGACAATTAGTTCATAATCATTTAAAATCATTATTTAATATACCCACTGTAAAAGAGTCTGAAAAATCTCTAAGATTTGTAATTGATCACATTTCAAAACACATTCGGGCATTGAACAGTTTAGAGGAAAAAACGGACAATTGGGATACATTGATTATTTTTATGTTCAGTCAAAAGTTGGATCAGGTAACAAATAATAAATGGGAAGAACATAGAAATATCTTAGTAAACGAACCCACACTAGTAGACTTTTTTGAATTTCTGAGAAGTAAGGCTGATGTGTTGGAAATGGTGAATGCCGGTGTCAGTGACAAGCCTCGTAGAGAAAATGAAAAGTCAGATAAATCCGTTGACAAGCAACATAAAACGTTTGTTGCTGCTGCTTGTGACAACCAAGAAATTAAATCAAAGCCTCATGCATGCCGCATTTGTGAAGGAGATCATTTAATTTATTATTGTGAAAATTTTTATAACATGTCACCAGAGGATAGGAACGCAGTAGTTGCTAAATTGAGAGTTTGCATAAACTGCTTACGGGGTGGTCATTTTGCTCATCAGTGCAAGTATGGTCCATGTAGATTTTGCAAGCGCAAACATAACACTTTGCTTCACAAAGCAAAATTGTCCACAACGGTTACTGTAGAAAATAATCCTGGTACTAGTAGTACCTGTAATCCTATTGTACTATCATCCTGTATCGAGAACCAAGTTCTACTATCAACAGCAATAGTAAAATTGCAAGTAAACAATAAATGCCATGAAATACGGTGCGTTCTGGACTGTGGCAGTCAATCATCATTCATCTCTGCATCACTAAAAGCTAAGCTAGGTGTAAACAGTGACACTATAAATTCAATATCTGTAATGGGCATAAATAATATGTCATTTTCTTTATTGGACGTATTATACCTAAGCTGTTGTCCGTACAGTCGCGTTCAAAAATGGCTTTCTACAGCTGCCTTCATCTCACTGTCGTCCGAAAATCTTCGCCCCCGTAACTCCTTTTTTAAATTAGAAAAAAGGAAAAAATCACTGGGAGCCAGGTCCGGACTATAGGGTGGGTGGTCAATTTCTGCGAATCCTGTAGCTTTTAAGGCAGCCCTCGCAACTCGAGCGGTGTGAACGGGCGCGTTGTCCTGCAGAAACAACACTCCGCGCGCCAACTTGCCACGTCTCTTCTGTACGACTGCTTCACGTGCCTGACCCAGTAAATTAGCGTAGTACTGGCCATTCATTGTAGTTCCTTTAAGCAAGTAATCAATTAGTAAAATTGCCTCGCTATCCCAGAATATGGTAGCCATAATCTTGGACGCCGACTTTTCCACTTTGAATTTCTTTGGTGGCCTTTCTCCCTTTTTTATCTACTGCATCGACTCTTGTTTGGACTCTGGATCATACTGACGAATCCAGGTTTCATCAACAGTCACAATCCGGTTGCAAACTTCGTCCAAATCAGTCTGACACAACTCTAAAAAATCTTTACAACTCTCCAATCGTCGCAGCTTGTCGAGTGGTGTCAGCATTCGCGGTACCCAACGCGCACAAATTTTTTTCATGTGCAAATTTTCATGTAAAATCTCTCCAATTCGTTCTTTGCTTATCTCTAGTTCTTCAGCTATCTGCCACAATTTAATTCTTCGATCGGTCAGTACTAATTTTTCGACTTTTTGGACATTTTCTTCGGTCACTACCGTGACTGGGCGACCCGGGCGGGGGTCGTCTTCACAGGTCTCTCTTCCTTGTTGAAATAGCCGAGCCCATTTTTTAACCATCGTATATGAAGGTGCAGACTCCTCAAGAACCGTTGCCATTTCTTCAAAAATTTGTTTCGGCGTATTTCCTTTCTTAACAAGGAATTTAATCACAGCGCGGTGCTCCAAATTGCGAGAATTTTCAGTTTCTGTCGACATGGTGTTGTTGCTTGCTCCAGGGAATTGTAGAATGAATCAAATAAAACAAGGGAGTACTATTTATACTATCAATGAGTCACGCAATTAGTGTTATCAGTAACAAGATGATGAATCATCGCTAAAGTACCTTACGCCGCGAACTTATCAGCCGCCCCTCGTAAGTCATCATAAAATTCAAATAAATTACTACTTTTTCTGTAACAGTGAGCCCTGTAATGTCCAACACTTTTGGGTTTCGAAGCGGGTTCATATTCTATTAGAGACAGAATTGTGTACTCCTTATTATTTACTTCAATGTTACGAGACAGATCATCCAACTTGGCGCACACGTCATGAAGTTCATAAATGATAATATCTTTAACATTGTATCTGAATGATATATTTCCAGCGCAACAAAGATGACACTCTGGAGTAAATTCTGTTCTTAAACATGATTCGCAAGCTTCTTGTAGATGGTTGATACCTTTAGTATTTATTATATCCAAGTTCAACGGCAAATACTACCAATTGTACAATTTGTTTTCATCTGCATGACTTGTGCACATACTATTAGAGCAAACTCTTTGTCTTATAGCAGAAACGAATAAGCTACTTGTACATAATTCATCTAATATTTTGGTCGCATTACATGAACAGTCAACTACGTATTGGGTTTTTGATTGTTTAAAAAGTTGAAGGAGCAATTTCGCTCTCAGGTCATATAATTTTTTACCTCAATTCTTGGCATTCGATAATTCTGTAATTAATGATAAGAAATCATGAAATTCTCCTTTATTAATCTGTGCATCTACAGAGTCTCTAAATTTTTGTCTATCTTTGTAAGCTATCGGTTGAATGATCCAACCAGCCCTCGAAATTAAAATTTTCTTACTTTTTTTGCAATTTGCAGGCCAGTGCTAGGTTGAATGTTGATTAAAATATTATTCGCGGCTGTAAGACATATGTACTTATAGAATTATAATCATCAAAATTGTAAAAAAACGCAAGAAATTTTGAATTTCGCGGGCTGGTTGGAGCATTCCCCTTAATGATGAAAAACTTACTGTTAATTTATCTAACCTACGGCTTATCAATAAATATATATATATATAAAAAGACAAATACGGGCTTTTTAGTTATATATAAAAAAGAGCTACCTCTTTTTAGTAGTAGGTATTCATCACTCATTTCATGAACTACATTTTTTTTTAAACATCTTGGGTCAAAGACCTGGCAAATGGCAAATATCTCTCTCTCTCTTTCGTTCACACATAAATTACTGGATGTATTTTAATGAAATTTAGAATGGAGAAGATAGCTTACCTTGGAATAGCACTTAGGCTACTATTTATTATGTACTTAATCATTTGTAAGGTCATAGAAACAGCTAGTAGAATATAATCCAATAACAACTTTATTTTATTACTTATTACTTTTCTACTTCAGTGTACTCAGGCACAACACGTGTCGGTTAGTGAGTAAAGTAAAGAAGCTCATCGATATGTATGAATCCGTCGCTTTTTAGTAGTAATTCCAATTTGGTCGGATAAATAGCCGTTGCTTACATATTTTGGTTTTTTGTTAATGTTTACTTAATGCGAAACATTCCAAGGTGAATATTTTCACCATATATTTTTGACTAAAGGCACATGATTTTGGTTTACACCTCCACATCTGGGATTGAGCCGGTTCCTTGTATTTTGCCGTCAAAGTTATGACACCATCATTTTGAATTTTAGCAAGATTATTCAAAAACGCATGCATGAACAGTTTTGAAACTTTGTATGGTTATTATTAGCGTCAAGAAGGACCGAATACAGTTTTCAGCGAACTTATACCTTGTCTCATATAAGCGCTGCGATGTTTTTTCGGGTTTTCATAAAACCGCGATAACTTGAAAACTATAAATATTGTCTTAAATCTAATTGGGGCACTAAGGTGTGCCCCTTAAGAGCTAGTCGTGTATGTTTATTCTACAGGGGCACATGCAATGGTTTTGGAGATATACGATTTATCAAAACGTTACTCCAGCAGGAAATGCAATATCTCGAAAACCTGAAGGGGCACAGATTTTATTTTTGGGGGCACATTAAGGGACACATGTAAGCTCTCTGGCCATGCACAATTTTTCTCTCTCCGATCATTCGTTTAGAATTTTGCTAGAAAAACGTTACCCCAGCAAGAATCGTTTTTCCCGTTTTTTTCCAAAACGACAGGGGGCACACATTTTTTATGTGGGGGCACATTTACAGCAGATAAGGCACCAACTATACGTTCTACTCATATAACTCTAGGAGACACTTTCTTGCTGGGGTAACGTACACGCTAACATAATACCTGAAAACAGACTGCTGTTTTGGCAAAATCTGCCTGTAAACGATGCCTCTGTAGATCTCATTGCAAATAGAGTCTGCAGAATGAATATTTATTTAACTTTTTTTTTATTTTTATAGGATTTTTTGTTTGAATGTTTTTTATAACTTTATAATGTTAGATTTTGTTTGATAGCTAGTATTTAAACAATGTTTTCAACGTTTTAAAAATGTTGTTTAAGGTTATTGTATTCAGAACATGCATGCGCATGTAATGATCTGCCATAATGGAATGTGATAAGTAAATAGTTCATAAGTTTTTGCTACTAAATCATGCCAATGAAAACAAAGACTGCATATTAGAATTACGTTGAACGAGTCTGATTTAATTTAGAAATTAAGAAAGCGCTAAATGGTTCGAAGATGATGCCAATACTTTACCTACTTAATTAATGTAAATAAACAGTCTGACTGAATTTTGATATTTTTAGTTAGGGTAATTCCGGGAGAGATGGCCGTACGGGAGAGATGACCAGTCGATCGTATTGCAAGTTATAATACACAGATGGCGTTAGTAAAACTTTAGTTCCCTTCGTTGTGAGGCTGGCGACAAGTGGCTGAGTGTTTCTTTTGCAAAAAAAAATTCAAAAGTAAGTAAATTCCACATTGTTTTTATAACAGATGCATGATCTAAGATAAGAGGTTAACATATTAAGTGGTCACTAAAAGATTAATTCAAATTCGCTTGTTTTAATGTTTTATTGGGAAGTTCATAACTTTTTTCGTATTCTAACCTAAAAATTACCGTTAAAGATTACATCATACTTTTTAAAATTATATGGCCATCTCTCCCGGGCATTTAGGATAGATGACCTTATTTTTTCAGGGAGTGATGACCATAAAATTTTAGGCGGTATTTTAGCCTCACGGCTTACATCACTCTCCTAGAAAGGTTAGCAGGCTATGGATTTCCACATGCTACGATACTCGCATACGTCCTTACCTTTTTCTTTGCCTGCTTTCCATTCATTATCTTTCTTGTCGCTTACATTAAATATTTTTTATAGATGTCAAATAACTACGTGCGAAAAGCGACGTCTACCAGAGGAACGTGGAATGAGGCAGACCTAAAAATGGCCATGGAGGAAGTAATTAAACAAACAATGTCTGTGTACAAAGCCTCCATTATCTATGGTATACCCAGAAAAACTTTGGCCAGAAGAGTAAAATTAAACAAAAATACTAAGGGACCAATGGGTCCATCTTGTACATTTGGTACTGAGAATGAAATGAGACTGTGCACACATATAAAGAGTATGCAGTCTAAAGGCTTTCCTCTGACTATTGATGATTTACGAAGAATCACTTTCAATTTCGCGGAACAATTGCACATTAAACACAAATTCAACATGGCTACGGAAAAGGCTGGATATGATTGGGTGCAACTATTTTTGAAAAGGAATACTAGCATTTTCTTGAGAAAGTCTGAAGGAGTGTCTTATGCTAGAAGCCAAGGCATGAACAGAAGCTAAGTAAAAGCTTATTTTGAAATGCTAGAAAAAGTCCTCATCGAAAATGATTTGCTGAACAAACCTGGTCATTTGTTTAATATGGATGAGACAGGATTGCAGCTAAACAATCGCCCTGGACATGTTTTGGCTGAGAGAGGCTCCAAAGCTGTAGTTATGTCAACGTCAACAGAGAAAGGAGAAACAATTACAGTTATTGCCTGTTTTAATGCAGAGGGAAACTTTTTGCCACCAGCATGCATAATGAAAGGTCAAAGTAAAAAACAGAGTTTGAAGACGGGTTACCACCTGGCTCTCGCGTTTTTATGTCCCAAAAGTCTGCCTACATAACATCTGACATTTTTTTGGAATGGATGAAGGATCCGTTTTTGCCTCGAAAACCGCCAGGAAAAGTTCTTCTTTTACTTGATGGTCATTCTACCCACTGTAACTCGGTAAAAATGTTAGAGTTTGCAAATGCAAATAATATCATTTTACTTTCAATGCCAAGCCATACTTCACATTACCTGTAGCCGCTGGATGTTGCTGTTTTTAAAGCTTTTAAGACTTATTTCTACAAAGCCTCCAGGCTGTGAATAAAGCGAAATCCGGGACGACGTCTAACCAGGAATCAATTTGGGGCTTTGCTAAATGAAGGTTGGGGAAAAGCAGCTACCTGTGCAAATGCGACTTCTGCATTTAGATCCACCGGCAAACGCCGGTGGATCTAAATGCAGAAGTCGCAATCAATTATTATCGTATCAATTCCATGATATTGCTCAATTCATCAAACGCCACTAATAAGCAAGTTTTCAAGAATAAGCGCACTTTTCTGAAGACACTCGCATTTGATCTCATCAAACCTCACCTGGAAAATAGATTTCAGTATCGTACTTTACCAACATCCCTGCAAATAAGTACTGGGGATATATTAGGGAAAAAGCGATCATTAGCTGCAGTAACTAATGAAAATTCAAAATCTGGAAGATGTTCTTTCTGTCCAAGGTCCAAGGACCGTAAATCACGCATACAATGTGCCACGTGCAAAACTCTCATTTGTAATGAGCACCAAAAAAAAATTTGCAAAATTGTTTAAGTTCCTAATTTAATGTGCCTTAATTGTGTTCATTGAGACCAAAATTAATGTAAGGCAGCATATTATGTACGTTGATATTTAATAAAACTTTATTACCTTTTGAAAAATGTGTTTTTTTTTATTTGGGGTGTGCTTGTACCCCCTTCATTAACGGGGTACCGTTAATGAAATTCTTATATGGGTACGGTTCTAGGGTTAAGATCCGTATAGTTTACTCAATACTTTATTTGCATTCCACGATGTTAAAAACTTAGGGACGTAGCTAAGAGACGAAAGAAACCTTAACTTTAAAATGCATCTATATAAGTCCTTGAGAAGATACTTAAGTACACTTCAGCAGCATGCGATGCATAATGCAGCAATCGACTTGTGCTAAGACATAATGCAGTAATACACACAAGTGCTGCATTTAGTTTTAGTATCCTGTGATTCAGAAACGACTTGATACTAAACCGAAACGCAGTAATACGTATTTTAATTGCATTTATTTGTAAATTAAATAAAGGAAAATTATCTTGAAAAAGCTTGTTTTTTTTCCTAATTTTTAGACATATATTATGACCAATAAAATACGAACATCTTAATCAGATGATATTATTATGAAATATGTTTTTTGCGTTTATCTCGTAACCACCATTTTGCGATTACTGCATTCTTAGTTATGACGGCAGATTTGATCTCAGGCAAATTTAAGACTGAAAAGTGCCCTAAATGTTATTTGCATAGTCTGTGGGTAACCTTTACTCGTCGGGCTGCTAGTGCTCTGCGTGTCCAATACAACAACGTCTTCAGGATGCTGATGCGGCTCCCTCGCTATTGTAGTGCGTCCACTCTCTACCCCTTTGGGTAATATAGGTGTGATGTTATTAGATACTGCGGAGGCGCGAACGCACGGCTTTCATGCGGTTATACGCAAGAAAGTAGCCTCCTTGTTGCAGCGCGTGCGAGGCAGTAGCAACAGTATCCTGCAGATGGTTGTATCTCGTGCGGATTGCCCTATCCAGAACAAATGGATGCGTATTGTGATGGGTTTTTTTTTAAAAAAAAAAACGTTGTCCCACACTAGGAATTTCTCCTGTATCATGGGTGCATGTACAAACATTTAAACTCACATACACAAACAGCCAGTCCCGGAACAACTATCTGTAGGCCAAACAAATATTTGTTCCGTGCGGGGATCGAACCCGCGACACGCAACGTAGCGGTCAATCGCTCAGCCACTGCACCACCAGCCACTGCCACTGCACACAACCGTGCCGTGCCGTGCCGTTTTGACTAACGTGGTGCGTAAGGTATTACTAACTGTAATTGTATTAATTTAATTTAATTTATGTGTGTTTGAAGCGGCCCTTGCTCTGTGGACACATCATCCGGAGTACTTTCAGATGTCAGACGAATGGATGACCACCCTTATAATGATGAACAGGTCTGTGGGTGTATAGCCCACCGTTCTCTATCCCCAGTTTACACTTCAAGCCACACAAGACACACTTAGCCTGGGCCTCAGTGTCATGAAGTTCCTGATCAAACCCCCTATGTTCCAGTTTTCACTACACAGATCCAATAACTCGCGAGAACACTCGACGCGCTGCTGTTTTTGAAGCGGTGGTGTAAGCATTCTCGGCACCCATCTTGCACTGACCTTAGACATGCCAAAATGATCATGGAGAGTGCTTAAAATAGTTGTAGACGATACTCCAGTCATCTCTGCGCGATCTGTTTTTTCTTCAGACGAGCATCTTCGAGAACAAGTTTTATGGAAAAATAACAAATTGAAGGAAAAAAGGTTAGTTAAAGTTTGGTTTGTTACTATGGTTTAGGCATTATTAGTAAGGTGACACAGCGTGTTCGTTTTGTTGACAATTTCTTACATTAACTATATTAGGTATTTATTAACTTGTAAGATGTTTTTTTAATCCTTTGTGGGTTATTATTACTAATAGTGGTATTAGTTCAGACATAATTATGAGTCATGTATTATTAGTAAGTTATTTTTTTTTCAGATATGCGCCTGCCGATTTCCCCGTTTTACCGAAATGTAAACAAAATATAAAAAGCTTAAAGTGTGAATCTTTGACAATGAGCGATTTGATGAACATACACCAAGTACTTTTACGCAAAAAATTATAAAATATACCAAGATCATTTTATTTGAAAGTACTGTGTGACAAAAAAGATTCAAAGACGTCGACCTAAAGATCCCTCTCCAAGTTTGCTATCTCCTCGCCTTACACCATCACTTAACTACAATCCTGAATATGGCTCTAATACTTTCGAACTAACTCATACATACTCCTCTACAAGTAACGATAAATCGGATGATGATTTGGTCGTTCCTTTAACACAGGAAGAACTAACAGCTCATGATACTATACCTCAAATCCCAACTGTCTGTCCTGAATTAATGAGTAAATTAGTCGATTACAGTAATTCTGATTCTGAATCGGATAAACCGGTTATAAAAAAAAGAAAAGGCGTCAAGTATAGAAGGAAGCATGGACTAGTGAAATTAATAAAAAGAATAGAGAAAAAGGTAAACAATATTGCGGTAAGAAAAAACATGATGGGGAGTGGAAAAAGAATATAAGGAAACCATAAAAAACGATGACGCCCTAGTAAGGAAAAGAGAAATAGTGTTATTCAGTGTCATAGTATTTCTGAAGGTGACAGAAAAATATTATTTGATAAATTTTGGAATATGACGGGCTGAAAGACGAGTTAACGTAGATAATTTAGTAAAATTGTTCTGTAAAACGTTATTTCTAAATACTTTTTACATCGCTAAATCATGTATCTGGGGTTGGAAGGTTGAAGATGCTGGAAAGAATGCTAATGAATCATTACCAGAAACTACTCCCAGAAAGCCATTTGACCAAAAAATTAAAACTTTGCAGGACTTTTTAGGAGAGTTACCTAAAATGCCTTCACATTATTGTAGGAAAAAGACAACACAGATATATATACAACCAGACATATCATTCAAACAGCAACTTTATAAAATGTATACAGATTATTGTAAGTCAAAAAACAAAAAAGCACTATCTATTAAATTAAGCGAATATCTTGATATTACCGGATACCTACTACGGTTTCTATCCCGGGGATTTATTCCATTCTAATACCAAAAACTAATACCACTGGTATTTGTTTCAACTCATATTTTTTTTCTATTCCGAACGGATACCACTTTTTAAATAATTTAATTTAATGTACGAACGAATACCAACAACTTGAATTTGGTACAGTCAGCGCAGTCAAACCTAATCAAAGTAAATTTGTTTTTCAATATTTTTATGTAATCGTAATATAATGCTTAAAACTTTCCAAATTCACTTCACTCCAATATTTTTACAAAGGTTAGCATAGGTAAGAGTAGTTTTAGTGAATCATCTTGCTATTTTTTTTACCTGCGAGAAAGGGTGAGTTTGCTCTATTGTTCCAAAATTCGAAACAACCAATCAGAGTCAAGTGTGACTGGAATGTTGTGCTTTGACTCGGAGAGAAATTTTATCTACATAAATTCCTCAGTACATTTCCGTGCGGTGGCGGTGGCGTATTGGTATCAGAGTGACAGTGATTTTTATTTATTAAGTGAGTATATTAATTTGTTCTTTTGTATAATTTACTTCTCTTTATTAAAATTAGTGTTATTTAAAATACCTATTATTTGATTTTTTTATCATAATCCAATCAAATGTAAAAGTTACATACAATATATAATTTTTTTTAGATATGTCTGAGGAAGCTGATAATCAGCCCTCAACATCTTCGGGAAAAACAGGAAGCTTGACTTTCATAACAAGAAATGGTGGCTTGGTTTTAATGAGAGCTGGTTACCAGTACACAAAAAAAAGGGAAAATAAAAATGGATGGACCCATTGGAGATGTGTGAATGTTAAAGAGTGCAGTGGATCTTTACAGATAAAGGTATGTTACCAACTTCTTACATAGAGTTTAACTGGCTTATTTATAATGGATTAGTGGAGCTTTATAAGGCCTTTGTAGGAAGCTTGTTAAAAAAATGGTATTCATAATCGTATTTTAGAGGTAAAAACACTCTTTATTTCTCCATTAAAGTTAATTTGATTTAAAGAAGCCATGACCCTTCTTTAAACGTTCGTTAACAATAAAATGGCCGACATCAATTCTATTCTATTTCTTTAAATGGCAATTAGTACCGATGCCGTTGTTCGACAATTCTGCCATTGTCAAAAGTGAATTGGAATAGCAAGAGTAAAAAAAAACACTAGATAAACAAAAAAAAAAAGGGAAACAAATGGCCGACATCGATCAGTTGTTTCGTGTTTGACGTTCGGTTTACAATGTCAGTCAGTTAGTATTAAAATACCTACTTTAAAATCCCTACATAGCATTGTGGTTGTTCGCGTATAAAATTGTATTAGCAGAGATTCGATGCATTTTATCTGGATGACGAAGAATTTCGTAAATGGTACAGTTTTTCCAAAGAAACGGCTGCTTTTATAATTAATTTAGTCGGTGGTGTGGTACTTCACCAGAATTACAAGTATTAACGGCAACGGCCTTTGCCGCTTTTTCCCAGATTGTTTTTTATCGATCGTTTTTTATGACAGTGTTTAAAAATGCATAGACAAATTTTCTGTGACCAGAGGCAAACAACGTTAAAATCGACTAAAATCGCATATTTTTCTACAAAATGGCAACATTGTGTACGATAGTGGCGTTTAGTTATGGGAGCTCTAAGAAACGATTATGAATAAGAATTTTTATCGAACGGTAGGCTTAAGGTGAATGCTCCAGGGTAGCCCGCGAAATTCAAATTTCCGTACGTTTTTTGCAATTTGCAGCTGAGTATCGGATATTTTATTAATAGAAACTAAATTCGCGGTACTGGCATGTATGTATTTACACAATTATACTTATTAAAACCTTCAATATAATTGTCTAACTTAGAGAAAAGAGAAAATGTGCCATTTTAATAACGTTTAATATAAATTTTAACTTAGTGGGTTACATTGATAAATTTAACTAATATAATGATATAAATACATACATGCCAGTACCGCGAATTTAGTTTCTATTTACCATACTATCCCATACTGAGCTGCAAATTGCAAAAAACTTACGATAATTTGAATTTTGCGGGCCACCCAGGAGCATCCACCTTAAAACATGTTTTAACTAATGAAGGTTTATACCTTCGGTAAGCGTTATATTATGAATAAGACAGTTAGTGTTCCATCTTTCAATATGTATTTTTATCCGAAAACTATTTTGCTAAAGCTATTTTGTTGTCCTCACAGGATGGCAATATTTCCAATGAGAAAAATCATAGCTGCGAGCCCGATGAATTCAAAAATGTAATGGCAAAAAAGCTGGATGATTTAAGAGATAAAGTGATGAAGTCTGATTTCGCCCCAATACCAAACATATATAACAAATTCAAATCACAATTCTGCGCTACTGAATCAGATTTGGTGAGAAATATCCCATCGTTTGCAAACATCAAATCAAAATTGTATTATGCAAGAAACAACGCAGCTGGTGTAAAAAAAATTAAATGTAAATCAATTGATGAAGTAGAAGTTCCATTACAATTTAGAGATTTTTTGTTTTACGATTATAAAGATGAGTCTTCCAATACCCGAATAATAATCTTGGTCAGTCCAAATCAACTAGAGATAATTCCGAGCATTAAATTTTTTGAAAGCGACGGAACATTCGATTGCACCCCTGAGCCTTTTGTGCAGTTATATACTATCCACGGAGATCTGGGAAGTGACGAAGATCACACTCGTATAGTTCCTCTTATTTATGTTTTACTTAACAAAAAAACAGAAGAAATATACAAAAAATTATTTGAAATTTTGAAACAAAACATTCCTGGGTGGGAACCCGTAAAATTTTTAACAGATTTTGAACTAGCCGCAATGAACGCCATTACAATTGTTTTTCCGTCAGTTGTGATTAAAGGATGCTACTTTCATTATTCCAAAAATGTATGGAAAAAAGCAAAACAGTTGGATCTGACAAAAGATGCTATCACCCAAAGACATGTAAGACTTTCAGCTTTACTGCCTTTACTTCCTCGTAAATTCATATCAGAAGGATGGTGCTACATAATGGAAGACTGTCCTGATACTGACGCCATTCAAACATTTAATGACTACATGGTGTCACAATGGCTAGAGAACGAGAGTTTTGTAGACATTTGGTGCGTTCATGGTGAACGCCATCGAACCACAAATGCCGTAGAATCTTGGCATAAGAAATTAAACTCGGCTGTGCCAAAGAATGCTAATTTATATCAGCTTCTGAACGTGCTGAAAGAGGACGCAGATTTACAAACAGTGGTTGTTACTCAATATAAATCAAACGCACCCCCCGCAAAACGATGTGCACAGACAACTATTATGAAAAATTCGTGGATCACATACGTAACTGACCAACTCCTCAAAAACAAAATCTCCGTGGGTCACTGCTTAGAAAAATTAAGGGTTTAGCTACTAATTGTTGAAATATAAGAAATTATTTACACGTCATTTAGCTGATTATACTAATAGTTGATTTTCTGTGATATTTTATAATTCTTAGATTATAAGTGAATTATTCATACATGACGTTTTTGCAAAAAAAAATTGCTGATTCATTGCTATATAGGTGAAGAATGACTGATTTGATTAAACAAAAAGTTGATTTTCTGTGAAATTTTACAATTGTTAGGTAAGGTTAGAATTCATTGCAAAAAAAAATGCTGATTCATTGCTATGTAAGTGATGAATGACTGTTTTGATTATACAAAAAGTTGATTTTCTGTGATATTTTATAATTGTTAGATTTAAAGTGAATTTTTCATATTAGATATTATTGCAAAAAAAAAATGCTGATTCATTGCTATGTAGGTGATGAATGACTGATTAGATTATACAAAAAGTTGATTTTCTGTGATATTTTACAATTGTTAGATAAAAAGTGATTTATTTTTGTTAAAAATTTACCTGACATAGTTGTTATGAGATAGGTAGACGTGAATAATTACGTACCTGTCTAATAATAACTATGTCAGATAAATTTCAATATAAATTAAGAGTTAATTTTTTGAGATATTTTGTAATTTTTAGATTGTAAGTAAATTCTTCCTGTTTGATGTTTTTGCAAAAAAAATATTATACAGGTATAGAGAGGAACTAAAATTATATTAAAGTTGATTATTTAAGTGATATTTTATCATTGAACAAGACGTTTGCTAACAAAATTTGATTTTTTTGGAGTTATCTGTTTTTTTTTTCAATTAAAGGTCTTATATTTACATACAAAGCATTTTTACTGACTGTACCTTATATCTTTGAACTTGTTTTGGTATTAGTTTAAACAATGGTATCGGTTCGGAATAGAAAAAAAATATGAGTTGAAACAAATACCAGTGGTATTAGTTTTTGGTATTAGAATGGAATAAATCATCCCGGGCACCAATATTCGACACGCGAAAATTCCTGCCTTGACCATGCACTAATAAAGACAAGAAGAACCACAAAAATTGTCGCATGTCAATCTTCTCTCACCGATCATGATACTGTGCTGATAGGAATAAGTAAAGGACCATCGAGTCAAATATCTATGTCTGGTCAAACTAAGTATAAGCTCAAGTTGGACTACCCTAACATTCTTAATGAAATCGAGAATACAGATTGGAAACCTATTTTAAACTCTGATGACTTGAATGCAGCAGTGAATACATTTACTGATAAGTTACGCTACATCATAAATCAACACACCAAAAAAGAAATTTTGCGCAATTCTAAAACCATTAGAGAACCCTGGTTGACAAAAAATCTGCTGAAATGTACACTTGTGTACTTGTTTTAGAGATAAACAAGCAGCTTCATCGAGACTTGGCTAGTTTTTTACAGAATGTTTTTGGTGAGATTTCACTTCTTTTTGTAGAAAACTGGGTATGTTGATTTCTTTTATTAGAATATCTTTTGTGACTCAGTTTTTTTTCTTTTTATTAGTAGTTTTTTTATTTTTACAAATCTTTCTTTTCTTTTTTTTCGGCTCTGAATGTTTTTCATACACTAAGAAACAAGACCCGTCCTTGGGCATACCAACTAATTGGTAGCCACTAAGTTTATCGTCGTCTTTTAATATTATCGACATTTTAAACGATATTATCTTGCGAAATCAAACACAAATAAATCAGAAATATCGATAATATTTAGACTAACAATAATAACCTAGTATAATATATTTAAGACTTCTTTAATTATTACTCATACTCAGCCTAGGCCTACAATGAGGAAGAACAAACAGCAATGAGGAAGGAAATCGTCAGCATTAAGAACAAGGCAGAACAAGTTCATTTTAGTTTCGTTGGAAGTCGCTGCGCCCCCGCAAGGGGGCGCGGCAGACGGTCACGGGGCTTCGCCCCCTGGCCGTGGAGGCTTTACCTTGGCCCGTCGACACGGGCCCGTCCTAGGATTGCCTATTTAGGCACAGCCTGTTTTAGCCTATTTTAGTTTGATATTTAGTTCGAACGTCATTTACTGGCGGAGAATCTTAACACCGCGATTCAGAAATGAGACGAAAATGCACAGCGCCATCTAGTAGCGGTAGGCAGAAGTTTTTATTAATAACAACACAAAGTAATTTCCAATTGATAAACTTATAAATTCAATCCATTTTTGACATCAAATGAAGCGGCCCACCAAGTTGAATGTTTTTTGAAAAGGCGGTAATGTCGATCTATTTATAGTTTCGTTGGGCTCTAGTGTTTTCTAATCAGTGTCACCAGGTACTCCAGATCTTCGATTATCCTAGTTTTTATAGTTTTCCCTTTATGTGGCCATTAAACCCTAACTCTGTACCAAATTTCAGCTCTCTGAGTTTATGGGAAGTACTAGTTCTATTTTGATGATCATGAGTGAGTGAGTGAGTTTCATAAATGCAAAACTTTGCTTTTGCTTAACTTCGGAACTAAATGACCTACAGACTTGAAATTTTGGATTTTAAGTATGTAATTATAGCTTTCTGAATGACGAAAGTTTCTGCGTTCTGGTCTTATTCAGAGGTTCTGAAATAGGGGCCTGAAAATGCGGCGAAATGGTTCCAGTAAAGGATGGTACGGCAGTTTGCTTCGCGCTCGACTTGGCGGGGGCACTGCCGTGCCCCCCGATCTGTAACCTTAAGAATAAAAAATCAAATAGTTTAACTTTACTTAACGCAAATCCTGATCCGGTAGTCTCGCTGAATATGGCTAATACTTTCTTTGCTGATGTGGGAATACAACTTGCCGAGCAGTCCCTGAACGAACTCAAAACTACAGAGATAGAACTAGCAAATCTCGCACTTACACTGGATAACACTGACCCTTCCCTATCGCAGTCCTTCTTCATGACCCCAACCGACGAAACAGAAGTCATCTCTATCATAGGCTACCTTAAAACCGATTCCGCTCCTGGCTGGGATGGTATTACAAATCGTGATTATAAATTAGCTCAACATTGTTTAGCCGGTCCCATCTCACACATATGCAATCTGAGCATGTCGTCAGGAATATCTAAAGGATCTTTCTGCAAGTACTCGTACTCCACGCAAGAGGAAACTAAAATCGGAGTTATTAGAATGTAAAAAGCGTTTACGATCAAATGAATCCGCAAATTCTTCACAAGATATGTTTCATAAATTATGTGATCGTTTTTTATCTAAGGACTTAGCCGAACTTGTTAAAGCTCAAACATACTTAAAATGTGCTAACAAACAGATACACTATCGCTTACAAAATGTTTTGCTTAAACTTGTACTACGTCAGCCCACAAGCTTACCGTTTATTAGAAAAAAACTCTTTGTCTGCCCTGTAGAAGTACGTTAAATAAGTTATACATTCCGATGGCTACTCAAATAAACGAAGAATTAATGACAGCACTAAAATTAAAAGTAAACAACGGGTCCGATTGCGTTTCTACCTGAACCTATTTAGTGACGGACTAAAATTTTGTTAGATATGCCCCATGTCTCTAAATAAAAGCTATTACATTTCTGCCAAATTAAGTTCACGTCACTAAATATGAACTAATTGCTGTGTCTATGGAATTGGACTAGTAGTCTGTCAATGTCATGTGAAACGTCAATCGAAGTATATAAGTGTAAACTCTTTAATGACAAATCCAGAAATGATTAACGGTATGTATTCAAAATGTTTGCTTGCTTTCCTAAGTTGTGTTATTAATGTTTATCACCATGTTCATACACTAGTATCTTGGAACAAAAAGAACAAAGAAGAAAAGAACAGCTGAGAATACGGGTTCACCCTCAAATGGACACCGTGTCCGTCGAGTCACAACCCTTAATCGGGTGTGAGAGGTGCCGAAAACATTGCTTCTTCCCTCACATGGTCATAACACTGTTAGTCCTTGTGATTGTGATTTGTATTGTGGACATAGCCTACTCATACCGCATCTCCTACGTCGGCGCCCAGGTGTCCTCCGCAACTGTTACCTTGTTTACTGTTCCTTGTTTTTGTTTCTTGTTTTAAATGAACTCGCCATTTAAAACATACAAATTTTTATTTAATTTCCTTGCACTTACTATAATCAATACGTTTTTACTTTTACTCTCGGATATCTTAAGTTTGCAATATATATTTTAATAGATTCCTATATTATAATGTAACAAGATGTGTTCTTTTATTGTCAGTACCCTACTTTATTTTTAATTCATCAACAGGAAATTCCCAGATGCCGGCTACCAAACGATTGTGGGCTGACCTAACTGAAACCCTCAACGGAATGGGCGGTGTCCGTAAGACACAAAAAGATTGGCTAGAGGTTAGTTAGTGTGTTACATGTATACAGTAACAACTGCCATGTTTTTTTACTGAAGCTCTAATTCAACTATAGGTTTCGAATCAATGCCAAAATGGTTTTTTGCCACTTTGTTTTTTTTGTAGTTATTAAATTTATCGTTATTTTCAGACATACAAGCTATTAGCGCGCAGAGCTAAGGCTAAGCTGCGCACACAGCGTGCTTCCATGAATAGGACTGGAGGAGGTCCTCCGACAGAAGTTAAATTGACAGATTTGGACAAAAAAACTTTGTCAATTGAGGGAACCTCAACCATATATGGGTTGCCTGGAGCTATTGAAGCTGTAAGTTTTTGCATTAATATTATGAAGAAGTCCTTTTTAACTGTGAACTAAACAACCTTGATTCCTGATCTGAAATTTTCTTACAGGGTATTGTGATTGTCCCAGCTGCACAGCCAAACCTCACTCCTAATGTCGAGGTTTTGGATGAAATTGAAGAAGTACTAGAGGAAGTACCAGAGTCTCAAACAGGAGGACACAGTGATAGTTGTGAGTATATTTGTATTTATTTTATTGTTGTTCGGGAGTCTTACACTCGGGAGTGACGTCACGGATGTCAAACGGTCAACATAAGCTCTTTGTGTTATTCTCGCGAGTAAATAAAAATACTAGTTAAATTCGCATAAGTTTATTGGAAAAATACTTCTGCCAGTGCAACTAAAAAGTAACATTAATAACAAGTGTTTTTGTGCTGTGTAAATACTAAAAAACTTTAAATAACGTTATAGTGAACCCCGGCAAATACATAAATACCCGAAACCCACAGTTCATAGTCGTTAATATTTGGGAAACGGTAAACTAACTTGTGACCTAACGTTAGTTTGTGTGGTTCTATACTCCGTTGCTTTGCTCAACCTATGGTGTTAGTCTATGCCATTCACACCGTAGAAAACTGCCATAAACGTGTTTCTGCTGATAGCGCCATCTGTTGTATGATCGGTGTACTACCTGGGCAGATCAATTCTGCTGCGTTTGGTAAACAGACATTAAAAACTTCAACACACCATGGCTAAGTGCGGTGCTTGTGGAAAGTTTCTGTCGTCGGCGGAGGCGGTTAATTGCAGCAAATGCCGCCACTGGTACCATCGAGCGTGCGTAGCCATTCCGAGTACAGGTCCTGTACCGACCCCTTGGCACTGTCCTGAGTGCGAGAAGAACCGGGTGAGGGATAACCGGGCTGAAACACCGGTACGGTCGCGGGCACCAACACCTGCTCCTCACGAGGAGAGCCTAGTTAACCTGATGGACACCAGTCCCATAAATAGCACAGCCCTTGATGCCACACAGGAGCTCAACCTGGATATCCTCAGGGCAGAGTTAAGCAATTTTAAGGAGGAATTCTTGAAGATCGTGCGAAACGAGTTCCAGCAGCTACGTGGTGATCTATCGGAGCTAAGATCCTCTCTAAAGTCAACAAATGATAGGATGAGTAACTTAGAGGAAAGGGTTGCTGTAATGGAAACCAAACTGGCTCAGCCCCAAGTGTCGCAATCGTCGGATGTGGACGATCTAATACACCAGTTAAGGAGCGACATAAACGACCGTGACCAGGACTTGCTCGCCAATGATCTCCAAATCTCAAATATACCAGAGATTAGTGGAGAAAACCCTACCAACACTGCCATGTTGTTGGCCACTAAGATTGGTGTCAAACTGAAAGCGCGCGATATAGTGAGCGCCGAGCGTGTCGGGGGCAGGCGCATCAACGCTACGCAGGCGACGGCGCCGGTGGAGACCCGCCCGCGCTTCCTCGTTGTGCGCCTCGCGCGCCGCGATCTACGGGACGAGCTGCTGGAGGGAGCACGAGTGCGTCGCGGCTTGACCACGGCGGATCTCGATCTGCCGGGCCCTGCGACGCGCTTCTACGTCAACGAGCGCCTTACTAAGCTGAACCGGGAGTTGTTTCGGAGCGCGCGTGAGGCGGGCAGTCGCTTCGGTTGGCAGTTCGTGTGGTCAAAGCGTGGCCGTATCCTCGCCCGGTACAAACCCGGGGATGCCACTTGCCACATTCGCTGTGAGGCTGATATACTGCGCACCTTCGGCCCGCCCGCACCAGCGGGAAACAGTGCGGATAGGGCACTTTAGAGTAGATATCTTGTTTGTTTTTGTTTATCCAATTATTTGTGTTTTTTTTCTAGTTAAGGTAATTAATTATTTACGAGTATTTGCAGTCATGCGGACTTTAAAAGCAAGTTTATTAACAGAAAGTGTTAGCCTGTCAAAAGTAATATTAATAACTTTGTTTTCATGCTATGAGTTATGTGTTGTATTGGCAGGTGTGTGTCTCGCGGCGCACCGCATTAAGCTACGTGTAAACCAGTTTTATAACACTACACATAATATTTACCTACACCTACTCATGACAAAACTTCTATTCCATTTTACAAACCTATTAATTACATACCGCAGTTTAAAACCTATGTCCCATTTAATACTATACACTAACTACCTATTTACAATTCCACTTAGACTACTACTTTATCAAATTACGATTGAATGTGCACTGATGATAATTATTAAATTATTCATTTTGCTAAACAAAGGAATTAATTTTAACAATTATAATGACGACTAAAGGTGAAAAGTTTTTTAAAGTTGGATTTCTTAATGTTGGGTCATTGGGCACGGGTCATGATGACTTTATCGGTGCACTTGATAGATATCGCTTTGATATTATGGCCATTAATGAAACTTGGCTCCGACCGGGTGAGGAGGGGCGCGCTCCGGTAGTGCCCGGCTATCGCCTGCGCCACACGCCGCGACCAGCGAGTGTTCGTGCTGGCCGTGGTGGGGGCGTCGGGTTTTATGTGCGGCGGGGACTGAGCGTGCGTACTTGGACTAGCGCGGTCGATCCCAGGTTCGAATCGGTCGAACAAATGTGGTTAACTCTATCATTGAATGGCAAAAAAATTGCTATAGGAACAGCTTACCGACCGCCATGGTCAAATCTTATCCTCTTCCTCGATGCCATAACAGATTCTATTAGTTCTTTAGGAAATTGCGATCACTACATTCTACTTGGCGACTTCAATGTTAATATGCAGGACACGAATGGGTTAAAAACGAAAAATGTCAATGAATTTCTCAATTGTATTAATCTTACACAGCTGGTCGCAAGCCCTACTCACTTCACAGCAACCAGTGAAACTCTGATCGATCTCCTGTGTACTGACTTGAGAGCAAGATACACAGCGGTAGAATCTTTCACACAACGGCCATTCCATTATAGTAAGTGAATTTAATATTAAGCGTGATAAATTCAAACCATTCATGGTAAAATCTCGGCCTCTTCAAAACGTATGCGCAGAATCATTTAACATAGACTTATTGTCATTAAACGTTGGTATTATCTCAACGCTCGATACCGTTAATGATATGGTACATGTATTTAACACCCTTATAACTTCTTTGTTTGATGCTCACGCTCCTATCAAATCATATACAGTAAAAGAAAAATCGTACCCGTGGATTACCGACACAATCAAAGTTATGATGCGTTTACGTGACGAAGCACTAAATAGTTATAGGAAAACGAAGTCAGATTCAAAAAAAAAATACTACAAAGACCTAAAGCATTTAGTGACTAGTTCTCTATACAATGAAAAGACTGCGTATTTCAAACACAACATTAATACTAAAATAAAAAACCCCAAATTGCTCTGGAAAAATCTGAAATCCACCTTATTACCTTTTAAAACTAGACAAGACCTTCCGTCGCACTTTACAGATCCTGACTTAATTAATAGAAACTTTTTGACTGTTCCCGGCAACCCCGTAGCAAGCGCATCGCTTATGAATTACTATGACGATCATAGCCACGGTGAGGCAATTTTTACAATTACTCCAGTGGACCAAAACAATGTCTCACGCACCATCGCTAGTCTCAAAAGCAACGCCGAAGGCTACGACAACATTAACCTGGACATGATTAACATGACTTTGCCGCACACGTTAAATGTTTTAACGGACATAATAAACCGCTCCATCGTGACGTCAACATTCCCTGACCAATGGAAAATTGCCTCCATTAGGCCATTGCCCAAAAATTCAAACCCATCAGACTTAAAAGACTTACGTCCTATTAGTATATTACCATGTTTATCCAAAGTATTAGAGAAAATCGTCAGCCGACAACTTACGCTGTTTCTGGAACAAAATAACATTTTACCTGATTTACAATCAGGGTTTAGGAAGCAGCGCAGTACATCCACTGCTTTACTGGATGTTACTGACAATATACTATCTGCCCAAGATAAGGGAATGTGCACAATACTGGTTTTACTAGATTTTTCCAGGGCATTTGACGCTATAAATGTTTCATTATTACTGTCAAAGTTGAAACATTACGGTTTCGACCCAGAGGCTGTACAATGGTTCCGTAGCTATTTAAGCAATAGGGAACAATTAGTTGACCTGCGTTTGAGTGATGGCACTACCCTCAGGTCGGCACCTGTTCCCGTAGAGAGGGGAGTCCCTCAGGGTTCTATTTTGGGTCCCATTCTCTTCATTTTGTACTGCGCAGATATAATAAGATGCCTCCAGAGATGCAAGTACCACATATATGCCGACGATGTACAACTGTATATTTCCTTCAGACCAGACGACTATGACAGCGCCATTAAAGATCTTAACGAAGATCTTCAACGAATCGCCATTTGGTCTGAGGAGAATTGCCTGTCGCTGAACCCTACCAAAACTAAATATATGGTATTTGGTACAAAACAGCAGCTGGCCCGACTACCTCTGACTTTTGACTTGGAACTAATGGGCGAACAGATTGACCGAGTGAGTGAGGCGCGAAATCTAGGTCTTGCGATGGATAAAGCCCTCCGTTTTGAGAACCACATAGCAGACTCTGTCAGAAACTGCTTTTATCGCCTGAAGGTTTTATACAAGATGAGGCCTTATTTATCGGAACCACTACGGGAACAGCTTGTGGAAACCTTGGTACTTTCTAGGTTAAACTACGCCGACACAGTGTATGGCCCGCGCCTATTAGCTCGTACAGATCGACTCATTCAAAGAGTACAAAACGCTTGCGCGCGGTTTTGCTACAATGTTCCTAGGCGAAGTCACGTAACACCGTTTCTAAACAAGCATTGCTCACTAAAAATGAAGTCCAGACGGAAACTACACTTGGCGTGCCTCTTGTTCGGTGTGGTTAAATACAAAAAACCCGACTACTTATACAACAAACTCAGTTGGTTAACTAGTAGACGCGAATGTGGGAGAAGGCAATGCGCGCAACAACTCTCGACTCAGTCCCATAACACAGCAGCTTTCAGGGGTAGCTTTCGTTACGCGGCTTCCAAAATATGGAATAACCTGCCACCACCAATCAGAATGACCAGCACAATAGACACATTTAGAAAACGTTTACGGCAGTATCTAATGGAATCGCAACGGAAGTTGGATATGGTCACACTGAATGTCTCAATTATATGATGCACAAACTGTCCTACCTACCTATCTGACTAGCTTGATCACGGTACAATGTTTTATCTTTGTCGACCAATGATGCACAAAAATATACTAGCTAATGTATTCAATTATCTGCTCGCGCTCGCGTTCGGCTCGCTTAGGATTATGTCACTAAACTTGTGTCCTCAGCTGGACGGTGGGTGGTGTCGTGATATCCGCGGCGCCGCAGCGACATATCGCGTTTTGTGAGACCTGCGATATATAAAATAGCACACTAAAATAACTGCCTATTGTTTAACCGAGACAAGTAAATATTGAAGCAACGCATGCGCACGTTCTTACCCCATGTGCCTGGCCCACTTGCATGCGACTGGAACAAACGGCGTCGGGATGGCTTCTTTCACTCATACCTGGCAGTGGCTGATCCTGAGTGTGATCTGTGTCTCTTCCTGGCCTTGAGTCTTAGCATCTGTAAATGCAAAAGCCAATCAAATAATGACAACGGTGTCTTTTCTATTTACGTAGGTATTTAGCACTATATTATAATAACTTTTAAACTAGCTTACCTTTTTATATTTTATGCTCCTCCTTTAACTACGTGTGTATTACTTTGCTCCATTGCCGTCGGAAATGTAATACCTTGATGCATTTATGTACCCACACAATAGCTATCATAATTATCTGCAAATTTTTTCCGTTTACTTTTCACAAATTTTTAGTATTTAGTCCATCGCGCTCGGCTGCTTGCAGCGTATTGAGTTACGAAGTGCACGGATTAATTAAATATTATGCGTTCACAAGTTAGGAACGTGCGAAACAGGTTTATGTTACTATGCATCCATTTCATCTAGCTAGGGTACATTGGGTTTTTTGTTTTGTCTTGCACTTTTCTCGACCTTTTTCTTTAATATGTAGCCTTATTTGTTATTATTGTACACACATTTATTCTATTAAGTACCTTTTCATACACACATACCTTATTAGTAGCACACACACAATACACCTTATTGTACACAAATTTATTCTATTTAAGTACCTATTCATACGCACACACATATGTTATTAGTAAACAAAGTACAAAACTGTTTTATGTCCGTCACATCACCATCTCAGGTCCAGTTGAAAACCAGCGTCGGGCACCAGCTGCTCGGCAGTTTGCTGAACTGGGCCTATTTGGCGCAGCCGTGAGACACACAACTTTTCCCTTTTTTTTTTTTCGTGTTTAGATTTAAGTTTTTATTGTGTAGATTTAAGTTTCTTTTTTTATTTTATTTTTTATTTTATGTTGTGTGCATTTGTGGCATGTGCCAAATAAATGTGTTTTCTTTCTTTCTTTCTTTCTTTCTTACACCAAAATACTATAAATAGTTTAGTTAATAAGTCTAGGCTAGGCTGAGTGCTTTGGGGGAGACCTATGTCCTGATGAGGACTAAGATGGGCTGATTATGATGATGATGAATAAGTCTATAATAATTAATTGTCTTCACATACAGTGGTGGACACATAATTTAAGACACTTAGGGGATATTATTTTTTCTAAGTTTACCCTGTATTTTTTATTATAATGCAATAGAAGCTTCCAATATTAATTTAATTATTCCTACGGTTTAATTATTAATTATATGACCAGTGGCAAATGTATCAACAAAGTTTTTTGTTACATCTGAAACAGGAATAACAGACGCTTTTGCTAATGTACCTTTTATGCTGTTCGCATTTTAAAAATACGATGTCAGTGTACGTAAAATAACAATGAATATGGAATTGTTACTTATCTTGGCTATCTAAAATTCTATATAGCGTTTATTTTGTTGTATGTGGTCAATATGGGTGTCTTTAATTATGTGACCACCACTGTATAATTATGGCAGATACTTGTGACAAATCACAAGTTACAATCTGCCCACTAATTAATGCATGTTTTACGTGCCCGTAATCATAAAATTAAATAAATATGAATGTACTGTGGAGACAGTCATGATAATATTTTTTTTTATTTATTTCGTACTCCGCAGGAGAAACATTCAGACTTTGGAGAAGCGGTGAGTGCAAATGCGTCGCCAGCTACTGGGAGTCACGATATTTATTTATTTATTTATTTATTTATTTATCACAAACACTACTAACATTACAGGGAATTCCTAATGCGTTAGCGTGATCCTAAATTAAACTACTAATATAACTATCTTAAGTAACATAACACATACAATGTTGTTTTTGTGAATTCATTCAGAGAGCAGCAAAATAAATCGATTCTATCAGCAGTGTCATTTAGTGCGTGTAAGGCGCGCGTCAGTGGCGCTTTGCTGAGCAGGTTGGTTCGTGCGCGAGGCACTGCTAGTAACCGTGGCTTCCGGCGTCGCAATACATAATTGTCAGGCACATTTAAACGTATCTCCTTCAAAACACCGGAATTATAAGTTTTACCACGTAAAAGTTTAAAAACATATGTGGTTATCGCTAAGTCCCTCCTTGTCTCGAGTTTGTTGTACCCGACCATACCGATAACGAATAAGGTTGGGTACATCAACGGATAGAAGGGATAGACACCGTAAAGTTTCAAGTACAAACACCTGGTGAATTTGTTTTGTATGCGCTCCAGCATGAGACTATATTTAGTCTCATGTGGAGCCCATATGGCAGCATTATACTCAAGCTGAGTTCTTATAAGCGCATTATACAGTGCTGCAACTGCTTTTATATTTGTAAAACCTGTTGCCCGTCGAAGAACGAAACCCAGACTTCTGTATGATTTTTTACAAACATTTACAATATGGTCACGAAATGTCAACTCAGTGTTCAGGCGTACACCCAGGTCGCGTACCTCTTCCACCCGCTCAATTGATGTGCCCTCTAGCTTGTACTCGTGATGATGTGGTTCTCTCATTCTGCTGAAAGTTATGACCGAGCATTTTTTAACGTTAAACTGCAGTTTATTTTTCCTACTCCACTCAGCTACGTAGTCTATATCCTGCTGCAATCGTGCACAGTCACTTTTATCTTTAATGGCCATGAGCAACTTAAGATCATCCGCGAATAACAGACAAGTGGCAACCCTGACAGCCTCAGGCAGGTCATTTATCATGATAATGAAGCTCAGCGGGCCCACATTACTGCCCTGGCTTACTCCTGATCTTGTGTAATACGGCTCAGATTTACAACCAGCATATTCTACGAACTGCCGTCGATCCCTCATGTAGTTAGCAAAGAACTGAAGCAATTTAGGAGTACATCCGATTACTGCCAGCTTCTCTAATAATATGTCATTATCAACCAAATCGAAAGCTTTTTTGAAGTCAAAGTAGGCAGCGTCGACTTGTACTCCCGCGTCAACATTAGGAACCACGTACGTCATAAAGTTCAGTAAATTGCTGGTTGTGCTGCACGCCGGTCGAAATCCGTGCTGGACGTCCGATAGTGAACTGGACACTTGGTCTAATATGCACCTCTGTATGGTCGACTCAAAGACTTTTGCTGGAGTTGACAGGATTGCCACTGGCCTATAGCCACTCACATCTGAATCCATCCCACCCTTAGGTATTGGGATCACGCGCGTGATCTTCCAACCCTCAGGAAAATATGAGGACTCAATGCACAGATTATAAATGTGTAAGAGTGGCTTCGCTAATAACAAAAGCCGGAATTCCGTCCGGCCCCGCTGACCGTTTTGGTTTAAGTCGAGTAAGTGCATCCGTTACTTGACTCAATGTTAGGCGATCTATGTGAACACGCGAGCTGTTACCGCCGCTTGAAGCTACCGCCGCGTTTACGTCGAGACGCGGCTCTTGACTGTTATAGACAGAATAAAAATATTGCGCGAACTCTTTAGCACACTCTGAATCAGATAGAATGCTGCCGTCTTTGATGATATTTTTACGGTTACCTGTTGCTTTTTTAGATCTCACATAGTCCCAAAAAGATCTAGGATCTTTTGTAAAATGTTGTTGAACCCACTCCTGGTGCTGGTTATGGGCACGCACTATCATCGTCTTTACCGCCGCCCTACACCGAGAAAACATTTCGTAATCACTGCTTACCCCACTTTCTTTGAACCTCTTATGCAACATCGCCTTTTTTTTAATAAAATGAATAATTTCACCAGTATACCACTCCGGGTACCTATACCTAGAATTTACACATATTTTCCCCTTTCTTGGAACACAACAATCAATTGAGTTATTTACGGTGTTATAAAAATACTGAACCGCCGCCTCTGGATCATGTATGTCGTACATCAAATCCCAATCGGTAGATAATAGCAACGAGTATAACATAGCATAATCGGCTTTGGCAAAACTCCACTGAGGCCACAAGTCCCTCGCTTCTCCCACTGCATGGTCTGGAGGCGTGTGATCAATAGGTTTACTGTTCGAACGCGCGCACTTACCTTTGGGCACGCTTATCATGAGTGGCGGGTGGTAGGGGTCCACTGGCACAAGAGCGTCGTCCGCCGCACTCACGCGCACATCACCCACACTCAATGAACTCAATACTAAATCCAACTGACGGCTATTGCAATTAGGCACGTGATTTGTCTGTATGAATTCACAAAAAGAAAGAAAATATTCGTAACAATTGATCACATTATTATTACACGAATGTAAATTAAAATCTCCTATAACAACTACGTCCCTATATTTAACACATAACTGTTCAATCATTCTAAACAAAATCATGTAATCGTTTTCGCAACTGCTTGGAGGAATATAAACCACACAACACAAAAACAAATATCTATTACGGGTATGTACGGTAGCACAAATCAGTTCAAATGCGCATCTATTGACATCGACGTCACCAGGTACTGTCACTTTACGTAGCTCGAACCCATGTGTGGCCACGAGAAACGCGCCTCCTTGTTTTCGTCCGTCCATTCGGTCGCATCGTAAGATTTGATACCCTTGCGGTATAATTTCGGCATCTTCTATGGATTTATTGCAGCCAGTTTCTGTTATTGCAATTAAATCAGCTCCCACAGTTTCTACATTATTATAAAACACATCCAACTTTGTACGCAGACCTCTTGCGTTTTGATAAAAAATTACAATATTTCTATTTCCCGTCGTTTGTTCTATTTGTTGGTCTCCGAAACCAAATCCATTCAGAAAATTCTGCATTCAAAGGCCACACATCTGGATGACATAATTTGTGGTAAACTCCCTCAGAGATACCAACAATAAAAGAAGAGTAGTCTCTCTCTGTCTTATGCTTAATTTTTTCAATTTTAATATTCACTTCAGATCCACACACCTGTTTTACGTGAGTCGTTAAGCTTTCAACAGTAGTTTCCGGATGAAGGCGCCAAACGTGAAGATGTTTCTTACGCTCCATTGCTTGAATTTCCTTAAGACTCGAGTTTTGCCCTCTTTTTACTTCTTTACTTTGAAATTTCTTTTTATTCTTACGCACCACATTCCACCCTTCATCATCTTCCTCTGCCTTGCTGTTCATCTCAACCTCTGATGTTGTTAAATGTTGTTCCTTTTCTTGCGATACTTCTCCCCTCAAGGGTTGCTTCACTGTTTTCATGGCCACACTTGATGTAGCATCTGAGGCACAAGCGGTGGATTTGTTAATCATGTCCTTTGCGGGTTGTTTACAAATCGCTTCGGAATAATTCAATGCTTCGTTAGGACATTTCACGGTCTCCTCTGATGCTTGAGATATTTTGGAGATATTTATTTGGTGTTCTAAATATTGATTACGCGTACTGAGTTCCTTCATTTGTTTTTCTAGTGCAAAAACTTGATCAACTTTTTGTTCGAGTACCTTCACGTATAAACGTAATTCTTGCAACTCATTTTTCGTGCAATTAAATATTTCCTGCATGTTTTCCATGATACTTGTCTGGCTATCTAAGCGTGTCATTACCTCCAATCGAAAAACCTTAATCTCTTCTAGCAAGTTGGACTTTTTGTCCGTAATCGGTGATTCTGCGGTCTTTATGCGACTGCCGCGTAGAGTGTTCACATTACTGCTTGTTGAAAAAGTGTTTGCTTGGCCAGATATTCTACTAACTGGTGTTTCAGCATTGCGACTCGGCTTGCGTTGTGAACAGACACACTCAGGACATACCCATTGATCCTTATATTCCTGAGAGTACGTCACGAAGTTTTCTGTAGGAATTCCAAGGCACTTTAATTCATACACTTTATTGCACGTCTTTTTGCAACACTCAATAAATGGCATGTTGGTTAGGTCCACACCACAACCACTGCAATTCAACGACATTTTTGGGAAGTAATAATAAATTCGGCAACGAACACACAAGACGTCCGCTCAGTACGTGCGCGCGACTCTGGGACTTACATTTGATATGACGAGCGTCGTCCGTCGAGCGATAACGACGCTGACGGGCGTGTCATCGGATCTGAATGAGACAACCGTCACAAACCCGGTATCGATGACGACAGCAACGCGTATCGGGCGAATGGCGACGGTAGATTCGCCAATGATGCCGACAGCAAGTTACGAAGGAGGACCGACGATGGTCAGCCAAGCATCGAGTGGTTGCAATAGTGGGGCGACGGCCTGCGAACGAAGTGTTGAGGGCGGTGTGCCGCACAGGACTCCGCGTCTCCGGCGTCGTTCCCGAACAGCGCCCCGCACACTGGTGCCGTCGGCCGACACAACCACTCCACAAGAAGACGCCATGATAGCAGCTCTGAGGGAGGGAGCCCAAGCACAGTTGGCACTAGCCAATGCTCAAATAGAGGCCGCTCAACATCTCGGCGCTTGCATTACACGTGCCGCTACAATGATTGTAGAAGTGATGGAAGTTTTTAAAAACAAATAATTAAAATTGATTTTTGTACAAATTAAGTTTTATTTATCAACCACGTAACATCCAATAAATTAAAAACTAAATGCACTAAATCAAGGTGACATCATGCAAAGTATTGACTTGTGATGCTGTTTCTAATATTACGTGCTGCATTTGAGAAATTCATATCCCTGGGAGGATCATCCAACAGCTGCCGTCTAGTATCTTCAAGCTCAAATTCGTCTGGTAAAGGATCATGTCTCCTGACTGCCAGATTATGTAGAACAACTACAGCAGCTATAATTTTTGATGACTTCACGGGATCATAATGTAGAGTCCTGTGCTTATGTATGCATCGAAATCTTGCATTCATTATTCCAAAACATTTTTCAATAAGAACCCTTTTTTTAGTATGGGCCAAATTATATCTCGCTTCAGGTGTGTTTTCATCTGGATCAGGATATGGCGTCATCAGCCAAGGCAGTTGGGCATATCCAGTCTCCTAGAAGCCATTCACCAGTTGATACTCCATTTACATATTTAGTTTCCAATAACTGGCTCAAACTAGACCCTTGCCAGACTGCAGCATCATGTGTTGAGCCGGGAAATGTTGCATTGAAATGAATAATTTCCATTGCTGCATTACATACAAACTGTCAATTAAGACTATAAAACCTTTGCGATTAAAATATAGTCTCGCTGGCACAAGTGCAGTATCCTTTGGGCGAATAATGGATAATTGACTGCCATCAATCAAACCAAGGACTGAAGGGAATCCAGCTATATTCATAAACCTCTGTTTATTTTCCTCCTTTTCCTCTTCTGTCTCCGGAAAGACCACCATGTTATTAAGTAAAACTTCTATAATTGCATCTGCAACTTGTTGTAAGCATTTGCTAAAAGATGGCTGACTTAGACCTAAATACTGTCCTTGCCCAACAGTTGTTTGGTAGCCTCCATGTCCAAAGAAATAGAGCGAAGCTAGCACTTTGTTATGGACAGGAATTCAGTGCGAATTCAGTGGTGAAGGCTCTCCACTAAAAAACGAGCAGTTTCTTTGGAGAGCCTGTATAATTTCGTAAACACCACTGTAGGCACGTCGAAAGGATCAGAGTGGTCCCGAATGTGGCGATGCGATAACCTTCTTGCAACACTAAAACGAAAAATTTTAGGTTAGGTTAGATTACCTGCAACTAAAGCATAGTTTTCAGATGTAAAATTTATAAATTCGTACTCATACCGTTGCCTTTCTTCATTGTTTATTCTTTGAATGATAGCCCAGGCATAAGGAAACATTTTTCACTGATAATTTAATTTAAGTACAGACAAAACAAGTGCGAACTTAAAGATTAACGCTTCCGAAAACTTTATGTTGATTTAACGCCGGGTCGTGGGGCTTTTGGGACCGGGACCGCGGTCCCGGATTCCACTTAAAAATACAATAATTATTTTTGAGTAGTATTTTGGGACCACAAAAAAAAGAACTTAAAGTACAGTTAACAAAAAAGCTGGGCAATAGGTACTCTAACCTAAGTACATACCTATTTTACCGCACACTCCGTTGTATAGCGCCGTGCGCATCCTTTACGGTTATTTTTTAATTTCCATAAAAAAATAATATAATAATTCCACCAAAGAGTTACATTACGAGAATAAAAAGATGAATGATCGAACCTCCTTGAAACAATGACGCCTTGAAAGCTTGCTTTGCTCAAAACGTTTGTCTCACTTTAATACTAAAGAGCAAATAAGACGAAAGATGTACTCGTAGTTCTTATTATCACCACGCGCAAAAGAAACTTACCGCACTATTTTTTTTTGTAATGGCATCCTTCCTCCTCTAGCCCGGTTCTAGATTAAGGGTGAGGGTGTAATGTATGGCCAGTTGCAAATTGTTTATGCCCCGTCATATTGGCGGGCTGTGACAGGTGCTGCGGCTGTCATGTATGTCTTTATTAAATCGAGTTATACTGGAATCACGTAGTTTGATTTATATATCTTAATCTATATCTTAATTAACGCATCGTTATGGATGAAAATCAGCCATCGACATCGAAGAATTATCCCAAAAACATCTCTTTTAAAATCAAAGATTATAGAAATGAGTATGAATACATACACAAGAGGACTAACAAAGATGGCTCAGATTTATGGAGGTGTCGGAAAAAGACTATGTGCAACGCAACTATAAAAATATTAAATTAAACAATTGTACACGAAAATGACAATCACACTCACCCTCCAAAAAATATATCAGAGAAAAAAATAGAATCAGAAATGGAGCTATGTATAAAAAAGTAGAGCAGAATATAACAACATCAGTGTCTACTATCTTTGAAGAGACCATTGAAAGAATAAAAGATGCAGGTTTAAATTTTACAACACCAATTCCGATATTTGAAAATCGCAAGAAAACTTTATACGAGAAGAAACATGGCACTAGGAGTGAAAAAAATAGAGTTTCAAAAGGCAATAGATATCGAGATTCCCAAAAGATATGAAAATTTATTATTCGCTGATTATAAACATAAAAATAAAAGAATTTTGATTTTTTGTAATGAAGAAATGTTAAAATTCTTATCATTTTCTAGCCACTTCTTCATTGACGGCACTTTAAAACTGTGTCAGAAAAACTTTTATCAGCTGTACACAATGCATGCAGCAGATATTGGCTTCAACATTTCTTTTGTCAATGTGGTCCCGATACTCTACATACTTTTACCTGACAAAACCCGTGCAACATATGAGATTCTTTTTTCTTTAATCAAGACTCGCGTACCTCAGTGGAACCCATTGAAAGTAACCATGGATTTTGAAGTATCCGCTATATTAGCACTTCGAAGCATTATCCCAGGTGTGAAGATACTTGGTTGCTATTTCCATTTTACAAGATGTTTATGGCGAAAAGCAAAACAGTTGGGTGCAACCAAATCCAAACTTGGAAAAATACATGTCAAGTTGTGTTGGCAGTGAGGGTTGGCTTTACATAATGGAAGAATGTCCTAAGACCAGCGAAATAACATCTTTTAACGATTATTTTTCAACACATGGTTAGAAATTGATATTTATTCAACATTATGGTGTAGTTATGATGAGGACCACATGGAATAACCACGTAAAAAAATATTTAAAGCCAAAATTAAATATTGTGCAATTTTTGGAGGGCATTAGAAAAGACAGTCACTTTTACTGGGAAAAACTAAAAAATTCGGACAACATTTCAAAAAGATCTCCAGAGAGTTTATTGATTAAAGAGAAGATCATACTGACATTGCAAGAATTGTTACATGGTCAGATACATATTGGTCATTGTCTAGAAAAATTAAGGTTTTAAAGTAGTATCTTATTAGATAAAAAGCAGTAGAAAAAGCGGCCAAGTGCGTGTCTTTGCTTTGTTGTTAATTTAACCATTTTTTTTTCGTTTTGTTCAGTGAGTCTAATAAATAGTTTTGTTTCTTTCATAATGAAAGTGTTGTAATGTAATTATTAAATATTGAAAACTTTTTGTTATTTTTTTTTAGGTTTAAAACTAATAGAAGAATGCCATTTTGTAAATAAAAGAAATATTTTATCGTTTTATAAAAATACTTTTATTTGTATAACTTCAAAAAATGTTTGTTGACCGTACTTTCCAAGCACATAATTTTGTTTATTTTTTTTTGTGGTCCCAAAATACTACTCAAAAAAATCCATTTTATTTAAGATGGAATCTGGGACCGCCGTCCCGGTCCCAAAAGCCCCACGACCCTTAACGCCGACCAACTGTCAAACTGTCAGAAACAGAATAGCAATAATGGTAAACATGCACTAAAAACACAAAAATAAGTTGATAATGATCATAAATAGTGATGTGAACTTATTTTACAACCAAATGCAATAGGGATGTGAACTAATAATTTCAGAATAAAATTTAGTCTAATTTAAGTCTAATAATTGTCATTGAATAAGATCGAAGAAACGCAATCGGACCCAATATGTCGGGGAGAGAAAACCATTGCACTTTAGTGATGGACGCTATGAGTTTAAAAACGAACGTCTTTTATGATATAAAAAACGACAGAATAATAGGCTTCCACGAAGTAGATGGCGTTCAATCGCCGACACCAGCAAAATATGCCTTAGGTAATAATGAAAGGTATTTTTGTGAAATGGAGCCAGCCAATTGGCTACGCCTTATTATCGGAATGTTCAAGCGATGCTAATATATCTATATGGATTGATAAACTTATAATAAAACTCTTTGAGATCGGATTAAAAATCAGAGTGTGCGTTTCGGATATGGGACCAGATTTGTTAAAAGCTGCTAAAGGAAGAGGGATTTGCGTGAACAAAACTTATTTTACTGTTAATGGTCATAAAATTTATTATATTTTTGACGCACCACATTTGATAAAGTTGGTTCGTACCAACTCTTGATGGCGTATGATTTTCGTTTTCAAAATGGCGCTGTACCAAAATTTTGTCACATAAAAAAAATCTATGAGCATGATAAGAAGAAAAGCTTTAGACAAGCTCATAAATTGACTAACAGCCATATGTACCCTACGAAATTTGAAAAAATGAAAGTTCGTTACGCAACGCAACTTTTAAGCAGATCTACAGATCAGAGCAGCGGGTTTGTCAACATAATTATATAGATTTTAATGTGACAGATGAATCAGCAAGGCACACAGTCGAATTAATAATGCTGATGAACGATCTGTTTGACGCATTGAATTCTTCGAGTCTCCGTGACAGCTATAAGTACAAAAGAGCGTTTAGTGGGCGTAAAGAACAGATTGATTTTTTCAATAAAATGTTGATTTTTTTCCGAACATTAAAATTACGAAATCCCCGAACTGGAAACGACGCTACTCAAAACGTGAAATTTATTCAAGGGTTTCAGATCATCAAGTCAATTTTACATCTGTACGAAGATCTGAAGCAAGAAGGATATCAATACATTCTGACGAGATGTCTTAATCAGGACGTGATTGAGATTTTTTTTTGGTAAAATTAGATCGAAAAATGGAAATGCTCTAGAACCAAGCAGACAATTATCTGCATATCGTAAAATTTTCTTTGCCAATATTACCCGGGCTCCGAAATAAGGCAATTGTACGGAAGATTTGACAGAATCCCTCGTTCACTTAAAAGTAATTACAAAAATACGGATAATGACGCTACTAAAATCAATAACGTTCCACCCGTTATCAATATTAACCAATCCGTGTTATTGCAGTCAAATAGTGTATTGCGTGATATTAGTTGTTCAGACTAAATAGAATTTGATATTCCCGAAAAAATTGCTTTTTTTTACGTATGCGGAGCGTTTATGAAAAAATGCATTGATCGTCACGAGGATTGCGAACAACTTAAATCGTATTTAAACGCGAATCAGCAAGTTTGCAATTTAAGTGCAGAATCTCGGTACCTTCACTACAAAAATTATTCTACAGCCCAAATGTTTAGAGCGATAAGGTTGAATTTTGTTTTTGCAGGATTTTGAATTAAATAGACGTGTGTCCTTTACAAAGATTTATTTCTCACTAAAAAGGTAGGTTAGTGGACTGTATGACGTTTGACTTACATAGCTATAGTTAGGTGCACATGATGTACCGAGAACTTTCGGTCGTACGTTTAAACATTCCGCCCTCCAAAGAACGGAGTTCTTTAATATGAACATACAAAAAAACACATAGAATTTACTTAATACACATCTAAAATAATATAATAACAACAGCTTAGTAAGTATAAAACTCATTAATAGTAAGTAAGTATAAAAGGTAAGTAGCTCGACTAAATAGGTAAGTAACACACCTTTTTTTAAGCATGAAATACATTTTTACGGTAAGCACATTTTTTTTTTTTTTTTTTTTTTTAGTAGTTAGTTCTAGATACGATTTTAGTTTACAATAATTAAATAATTAATCCTAAGTAAGTACTTTTATTTAGTTAATACACAAATTTTATTTACAGAACGTTTAAGGACATTGTTTTTACTTCTAATTGATACTACTCTAGTAAGGTTATCGGGACCAACATGTTTCTGAATTATTTTTCCTAATATCCACTTGCTAGGTGGAATATTATCATCTTTTACAACAACTATGTCATCGATTTCTGGCTCAAGCTGTTTTGTGTTCCATTTATACGTTTTATTAAGATTTACCAGGTATTCCTTGTACCACCTGTTCCAGAAGTCGTTGACCATTTTTTGCACTAATTTCCATCGTTCGAGATTAGTGATATGTTTACACAATGATACATTTTCATCTGTTAGATTTAATAAAGGTTCGCCTACCAGGAAGTGGCCTGGAGTCAGGGGAAGTGGATCATTGGGGTCGTCACTTAAAACTGAAATAGGACGCGAATTTAAACAAGCTTCCACCTGTGTTAACACCGTAGTAAGCTCCTCATATGTAAGAGTACTATCCCCAATCACCTTTTTAAGATGCGTTTTTACACTACGTACACCAGCCTCCCACAAACCCCCAAAATTAGGCGCACGTGGAGGTATGAAGTGCCATGTAGTGCGCTCTAACGTTAACAACTCTGCTATCTCACTAGGAATAGAAGACTTCGCCTTATCAAACATGTCTTGGAGTTGCTTGTCTGCTCCCACAAAGTTTGTGCCATTGTCACTGAAAAGATCCTGACAGTATCCTCGTCTCGCTGTAAAGCGCCTGAAGGCTGCAATAAATCCCTTAGAAGTCAAATCTGTGACCGCTTCCAAGTGAATGGCACGTGTTGCCATACAAATGAAGAGACAAATATAACCCTTGTAAGATTTCACTCCTCTACCCGGAGAAAGTCTTATATTAATGGGTCCTGCATAATCTACACCAGCTGATCTAAAGGGTCTGCTGGGCTTTACACGTACCTCTGGTAATTGGCCCATCAGCTGTATCGAATTGTTCCTTGAATATCGGTTATATATAATACAAGTTACACACTCTCGATAATATTTTTTTGCTTGATCCTTAACTCGTAGTATCCAGTACTTTGACCTCAAGTAATTAAGCATTACTTGTGGTCCACCGTGTAAAGTCGTTTGGTGAGCATCTATAACTATTAGTCTACTAAGATGACTCTTAGCAGGTAAAATTATAGGATGCTGTGTGTCGTACTCAACTTGCGACTGTTGAATACGTCCGCCGACTCTTAGAATGCCATTATCGTCGATAATGGGACAAAGATTGCGTAATTTGCTTGTTTTGAGAACACATCCATGAGCTTTCAACTGTTTTATTTCTTGATTAAATTCTAAATCTTGAGTTTGCTTGATGCAATTGTTTAAAGTCTCATTAATTTCTTGTGTAGTTATAAATTTAGCGTTACATTTACCTATATTTTTATTAAATTTTAATTTTAGCCATCTTCTACAGTATGAAATAACTCTTAACATCTTCGATAAATTAGAGAACTTAGTCCAAATGAATTCTTCTTCAGTTTTTAATAAAGCAGTTAAAACTCTGGCCTTCTCCTCCTCTTGAGTATCTTCGACATCCACTGAGTACATCTTTAGATCACGCGCAGACAACCAAGTTGGACCATTCCACCACAGCATGTTGTTCACCAACTCCGGAGCCTGTAACCCTCTTGAGGCACAGTCAGCTGGATTAGTATCCGTAGTTACATGACCCCATTGCTGGTAATCTAAAATATTTAATATTTCAGACACACGGTTGCTTACAAAAGTGTTCCATCGACTAGACCCACTCTTAAGCCATGCTAGAACAATAGTTGAATCTGTCCATGCGTGTAAATTTTCTTTAGCTATATCCATTACTTGGGATGTCTCAAAGATTAGTTTGGCTGCTAGTGCCGCACCACATAGTTCCAATCTTGGTATGGATATTTGTTTCTCGATAGGAGCGACCTTTGTTTTTGCTGATATTAAATTTACATAAACTCTCTCTTCCTCGATTACTCGAATGTACACTGCCGCCCCATATGCGGCCTGCGAAGCGTCCGCGAAGACATGCAACTCTCTTGTAGCTGCTTGACGACAGTGTAACCACCTTGGTATACTGACATTTCTTACGTAACTTAAATTCTCTCGGAAGTGTGACCATTCCTTTAGTAGCTCTTCACTTATGGTTTCGTCCCATCCTAGTCCTGCTTTCCATAACTTTTGTATCAACATTTTTGCTATCACAACAACAGGAGCCATCCACCCAAGCGGGTCATACAGTTTAGCCACATCAGAAAGAACTTGTCGTTTAGTTGTAGGTTTCTTTGACTCTGGTAATGTTAAAGAATACACAAAGCTGTCTGTGTCGCGATTCCAATTAACTCCTAGTACTTTCATTAAACTATGAACTTTAAGAGGTAGTTCATGATCGTCTCGTTTATTTTTACCCATGTAATTCAAAACAGTCTCATTATTACTGCTCCATTTTTGTAGCTCAAAGCCACCTAAGTTCATTAGTTTGTTCATGTCATTGTATATAGCAACAGCTTCCTCTTCGGTCTCGCATCCTGATAATAAATCATCCATATAATAATCACTCTTCGTTATTCTAGCAGCAACAGGAAATGTGGATTTCTCATCATCCGCTAATCTTTGCAATGATTTCACCGCAAGGTACGGTGCACAGGCTGTACCAAAGGTCAGTCTCACGAGTTTGAAATGTTTAATTTCTTCAGTCGGTGATGATCTCCATAATAACCTTTGATAGTTAGTATCTTCCTCTGCCACACACACCATCCTGTACATTTTTATAATATCTGCAGTAATGCAAATTTTATGAGTCCTCCATCTCATAAGTATGTGACGTAAGTCTTGTTGAAGCTTGGGACCCACAAGCAAATTATCGTTCAAAGAAATGTGATTAACGCCTTTACACGAAGCGTCAAACACCACTCGAAGTTTCGTTGTATCTTTGTCTTCTCTTACTACACCATGATGAGGAAGATATACCGCTTTAGGATTGTTAATATCTGCTGACTGTACTGGAACCATATGTTTGAGCGTAATATATTCGTTCATGACCTTACTGTATTCTTCACGAAACTTTTCGTTTTTCGCAAATTTCTTCTCTAAGTACTCAAATCTTGCAGCTATTTCTCGTAATCCAATAGTTTGAGCTTCAGGGTTGTCACTTTTAAACGGTAACTTCACCACATATCTTCCTTCCTTGTCTCGTGTAGTTGTAGTATTGTAATATTCTTCACATCTTTCTTCTTCCTTTGATAATCTCTTTTGTATAGTATTAGGTTCGTTCTCTAACTCCCAAAATAACTTTAACATATTATCGTCTTCTTGTAATTGGACATGTAAGCTTGTGAAATTCTTCTCTGCTGAAGTAGATTCTCGTAGCATCCTTCCTGACAAAACCCAACCTAGGATAGTATTTTGTGCTAATAGGTTACTCTCAGGATGCTTGATAACGCCGTCTATCAAGACGTCGCTGTACACTTCTGCTCCAAGGAGAATGTCTATTTTCCCTGGTGTTGCAAAACTCGGATCAGCTAACTCCAAAACTCCTAAATCTGACCAATCAGGAATACCTAAACTGGTAGTGGGTAGCAGCGTTGTAAGTGAACGCAATACATATGCCTCGACTTGAACTGACGCATTGGGATTGTGACATGATGTAACACTAAGTGTAACCCTGTATTTAATTTTTGTTTGCCTCTCTCCTACACCTGACACAAAGCCACTTACTGCTTTGCGTGTTAAGTTTAAAAATTGTACTGTTGCCTCTGTAACAAAGGAGGCTTGCGATCCCTGGTCTAACAATGCTCTCACAACATATTTACGACCATCCCTACTATCTACTAATACCTTAGCGGTAGCTAATAGAACACTGTTCGATTGAATATTATGTTTACTAGAAAAGTTAGCTACAATTTGCTCATTATTTGATACAGAAATATTCGTACCTGTAGATAGCTCGTTAGCTATACCTGTGGGCGAAGTATCACCTTCGTTTGGTCTCTCGATCTTCTGTTCCCTCTCGAAGTGCAGAAGCGAATGATGCCGCCGACCGCATTTTTTACAACACGTGGATTGACGACACTTACTGACGGGGTGTGTTGGCGACAGGCAATTGAAACATAATTTATTCGTTTGTACAAATTCTTGTCTTTCCTTGGCAGACTTATCTCCAAACTTCTTGCACGAAAATATATAGTGGTCATCACTGCATAAGGCACATTTCTTTTCGAACCTTTTCTCGTTGCTACTGGTAACATTGGAATGGAATACTTTGGGTTTAGCCACAGATTTTGGTTGCACTGTTTTTATTTTAGTACTTTCAATCATTTCTAAAGTTCTAAATCTTGTTTCTAAAAAGTCGCTTAATTCTGACCATGTGGGTATGTCATTGTTGCACGTACTAATATGTTGTTCCCACAATTTTATAGATTCAGGCTCTAATTTTGAGACAACCAAGTAAGTAATTATTAGATCCCAAGTATCCGTATTCACGCCAATGTTTTTCAACGCCTTTAAACAAGTCGAAGTTGTATCTACTAGTTGCTTAATGAAACTTGCCGATTCAGCCTGCACAGGTTTTTGCGTAAATAATATCTTCATAATTGCATTGCAGTTATATCTTTTGTTATTATAACGTTTCACTAATTGATTCCAAGCCTCGACATAGTTAGCATCTGTCATGGGAAAGTTACGTAGCAATATCTCCGGCTCACCAGATAAATTACTCTTTAGGTAATGTAGTTTCTGTACAGATGATAGGTACTCATTGTCGTGAATAAGAGAACAAAACAAGTCGTAAAACGGTTGCCACTCCTCGTATTTTCCCGTAAACGTGGGTACCTTGATTGTAGGTAACTTAATTCCTCTATTCTTCAAATCTTGTACCTCGGCAATCGGTGATGATGATGACCGAGGACACATTGATGGTTGGAATTGTGGTTCTCCCAAAAAGGGCTGGAGAGCTTCCTTCAATGTTGATTTATAGCTAACGTATAATTCCTCAAAAACCTCGAAAATATCTTCTTCAAAATATGATTTTTCCCTATCAATTTCAGTGGCACTCAAAATAATAGATTTATGACCTTCTTTAAATTCTTTCCATAATTGTTCTGCTTGTTCTAACCTCGTTTCCAAATAAGGCCGTTTTATTCTATCTCTCGGTGATTTCTTATAATTCCTTTCTGCCTTCTTTAGGTTTTCCATCAGCTCATTCTGATAAATAAGAAGATCTTCCATCGTAAATCGTAATGTATTCTCTGTACTACAAGTAAGTTACGCTGATTTTTACACTCCGCGGGTATGTTGTCAATGTTCCGAAAGTTCTAGTCGTTTTATTTTGTATGTTATATCGTATTATAACCGATCACTCACTCAGTATATTAATAAAACAACCCGAAATTCGTAAAAGTCTCACAAGTAAAAGTTTCAATGCGTTTATAAAGTTCACAACTCGATATAATGTCTATTTATTTCAATTCACTAATTAGACACTTCACAGAAATCCTTATCGCTCAGGAATGTCTTTGTTCTCGCGGCGCTCGGACTGGGTCCGTCGATGACCCAAATCCGGTTCGATTTAGGACCATATGTTTAGAGCGATAAGGTTGAATTTTGTTTTTGCAGGATTTTGAATTAAATAGACGTGTGTCCTTTACAAAGATTTATTTCTCACTAAAAAGGTAGGTTAGTGGACTGTATGACGTTTGACTTACATAGCTATAGTTAGGTGCACATGATGTACCGAGAACATTCGGTTGTACGTTTAAACATTCAAATCAACATTTCAACATCAACATTTTGTTAGTAGTTCCACCCGACGACTTTGTAGAAAATATTAAGAGGATGGAGCAGATATTCCAAAAAGCATTTAAAAATGACCACAGAAACTGCAAAATTGGCATGTCTGTTTATGAACAAATAAAAGATTTACATTTTTCACCGCCCTGTCCATGCTTTCCGAAATTATATTTGCAAAAGTTATTTATAAGGATGCGGATATATTACACATTAAAATTTAATAACAAGGCGTTTCGTAATAGTCGAAACCGAAGAAAGTATTTGTCTGTAGATCATTTGTAATAAATGTGTGATTCTATAGATATGATTGTATTATTTATGTTTGTATCAATTAAAAATAAATGTGGTCCTTTATGTGTAAAAATACTACATTATGCCTATTAAAAAAAACTAGATGACTAGTATATGTATAAACTACTAAGCAAATAATTTAAGCACAAGCTCTTAGTCTATATTACCGCCTGTGCCATCTAGTGGCGACATAAGGAGTCGGGACCGCGACTTGACGTTGCCGCTGTTCATGCGGTTGCGTTGCGAGCGAAGCGCGGACAGCCGCGCCCAAACCACCCCACCGCCGCCGCGTCGGCCGGTTTATTTTATCCATTTTTTTGATAAATAATGCTGCTTTGAATCTTAAATACATTTCTCTATTTGTTAGGAAAACCATTGTTGAACTTTATTGACTAATGATCACTGAATTAGTTAAACAGAGATGTGTGTGTGTGTGTTATATTGAATTGGTGACAGTACGATAGTAAAAAAGGTTACTGATAAGTAACCTACCGTTTACTCGTGCTCATCACTGCCCCGCGCCGCCTTTCTGCTGGCCCGTCGCTGTTTCTTTCATCATGAAAGGTTTCATCGTTTAGGTAAAATCGGCCTCACAAACTATGTACCCAGACAATACAAGTAAATAATACAACTTCCCGACCCTTGTCAATTTATAGGCACTGAATTAAAATTGATCTAAAAGTGACAACCCTAAGACAGTAGGCAATTATATCGCGGATTGGGCCGGAGATAGCCTACTTCCCTTCTCTTTATACTATGGTATTAATGTGCGCAGACCATCGACTAAACAGTCGATCCGCGACTGTCTACTGTAGAAAAAAGGCCTGCGCGTTACTTAAATAGTCTAAGGCCGCGGCCTCGAATTTTGCGGGCAGCGGGGCGGCGGCGGCGGCGGCGCTCGTTGTATGGAGTGCACCGCTCGTTGCCCGCACCCGCGCCGCTGTTTTCGAGAACCGGTCCATTTGATTTTACGCATAAGATCCTGCCGCTCCCGCGCCGCCACCGCCGCCGCCCCGCTGCCCGCAAAATTCGAGGTCGCGGCCTAAAAGAGTACTCAGACATCAATCCGAAGCAAAAGTTATGGGAGGAAGTTTGCATGGAAGTTGTATCTGGATGGTTGGAATTAGACCCAGAAAATAAAAGAAAACGAGGTTAGTTTCGTTCATTGTATTGTTTATTTATTAATTAAAAAAAAAAACATTTTATACTATATCAAAACAAATTTTGAATTCGATATGGGTTTCTTTGGGAAAGTTGCTTAATTTCATGTACACCCCACTACTTTCCGTTACACCCTTTATTATAGAAATAAGCTTCAACTTTTGTAATTATTATCTGTTAAATAGATAAATAAATATATTTTTTATTGTATACATATACAGGTGCAGAGGTCCAGCAGAAATGGCTTAACTTGAAAACCTGCTTTTCAAGAGAATTGAAGGCTCAAAAAACAACATCCGGACCAGCGGCAAAGAAACGTCAAATATATCGATATTTTGAAAAGTTGCTATTTTTAAAATCTTCATTAGCAGAACGACCCACTGATGGTAACCTAGATTCCGCTGCTGAAGACGAAGATGAGAATGAAACCTCTGACACTATGATGGGCTCAAATGTACCTATAACACAAAATACAAGGAACTAAAAAGTTAACTCTGGTCCGAAGTTCGAAGAATCTTTGTTGAACATACTAAAAGATGATTTAGACGAAGACAATCATTTTGCTCTCTATGCTGCATATTTGTTAGATCCGAGATCGCAAGGCATTGAACTCGATGAAGATCTTGAAGTAGATGCCATGGAGTTTATACATGAAATGAGCCAATCACTCAATATTGATGTTGGTGTAGATTTAGCTAATTATAGAGCTAAACAGGGTTTATGGGGCAGACCATTTATATGGAAAAATGTCGCAGAAATGGACCCAGTCGTTTGGTGGAGGGGACTTTGCAGCTCCAAATTGCTGAGTAGGGTTGCAGTACGCCTTCTGACTGCTCCCTGCACTCCGCAGCGACGGAGCGGTCATTTAGCACACATGCTCATATACACAGTCACAAAAGAAATAGATTGACTACAGATAGAGCAGCAAAGATAGCTTTTATATCCTATTTGGAATCTTTTGCACAAACATAAAGATGATGACAACGACGAAGATGACGAGCCTTTTTCAACCCCCTAGACAGTTGTCTAGCCCGATGAACAGCCCAATTAATGACCAACAACCTTCTACATCTCGTGGAAGCCAAAACTTAGAATTCTGTGATATTGATGATTTGTATGATGATCATGACAGTAGCGTTAGCGATTAAAATTTTGGAACGAGTGAATGAAAAAATATTTTTGTAATTATTTTCTATTTTGTAATAAATAATTGTGATTGTCTATGTTTTATTTTATTTTTTGTATGCAGAAACATGTTTTACAATCCCACTGGTAGTTGTCAGATTACTGCGTTTAAACAAACAAAAAAATCGCTTCAGCTTTATTGCATTAGTATAGATAATGAAAATACCCGTCTATTCGGGTTTTTCCCACATAAATACCTGGTATTTACCCAAATGGGTAAAAACCCGGGTATTTTCCCGTCGGGTTTTTTCCCACCGCCCATCTCTACAGAATCACACCGTACAGAAATTGGATACCGTCTTTTTCCTCACTTATAAAGTGCTTTGTATCGTGAACGAAAAAAGTTCCTTGATGTAAAGAAACTAGTTTTTAAAAGTTTTAAAGAAGTTGTGATTACAAAAACATTAAAAAAACGACCTCCTGGTTTGTGAAGATGGAATTGATGATAAAAATTTAATATTTGCTTCTCTAATTGCGACAAAATTCATTAAAAATGACAAACTTGGATCTTATTACGGTGACGGCACTTTTCGGTGTTGTCCCCCATCATTTTATCAGATTTACAGTGTACATCTTGATGTTGATGATTCCAACAAAAATTGCAGCAATATTGTACCTGTGATCTATGGCTTATTGTCCAACAAAAGAGAAGCTACTGACATCGCGCGCAAAAAAAAAAGAAAAAGCAAATTAGGGGTAAAAATACTTCACTTTAAATGTGACTATGAGCAAGCTCAATATAATGCTGTCCAGAATGTATACCCTGAGGCTAAAACTACTGGTTGCTTCTATCATTATAATCGTGCTGTCCGGCGCAAATTAAAAAAGAAAAAAATCTGTTACTCGCGATCACTCTCTAAGCAACCACGTACTTTGCTTGTCCGCTACGCACTTCACACGACCTGTACGCAACTACCTACGCGCTTCACTTGATCGATATTTTTTATCAGGGGTTCCAACAATTTAATCATCTCCAAACTTTGAGTTAACTATGATGAAGTGTGCCAGCTGCAACTCTGACTTAAATGATGGCGTCAAATGTGCCTCATGCAAGCGGGACCTCGATTTTGGCTGCGCTAACATCACGGAGGGCGGGTCGAGAAAACTGGGGGCTGACCAAAGGGCGGCGTGAAAATGTCCGAAGTGTTGAATTTCATCACCGTCACCAACTCCTTCCCCGTCGCCAATATCAACAGCTGAACGGCGTCTCTGGAAACGATCCTTATTGAGATTCGCGAGCTCAATGTTCAATTGGCTGGCCTACCTACGCTGTCTGATGATGTCAAATTCATTAAAGAGGTACTCAAAGAACTCACAAGTCAGTTGTGAGTTCAATGGTAAACGACTGGACGACTTCTCCGTCAAACTTGCAAGCATTGAGACTAGGGTTGATAGTCTTGAGCATCTTCAGGAATCTGTTGGCTGTCTTCAATCTGACATTGGTTTGATTAAGTCGGAGCTGTCCGCTGGCGATCAGAGATCAAAGCTGAACAATGTGGAAATTAAGGGTATTCCCCAGAAAAAGGATGAAAATCTGTTCGCTATCCTGGAGAATATAAATAAAAAGGTTAATTTTACGTTTCCCAAAACCCAGATCAATAAAATAATATCTCAGAAATGGAAAGAATACTCGTATAAGAGATGCGTGGATGAAATGCGACAAAAAGATACGTGAATCGAAATCTGGATCAGGTGCAAAACCAGTACATAAATATCAATATTATGATAATTTTTAATTTTTGAAAAAAATTACCCTACGGCCACCCCAATCTGGATCAAACATGCCGGAAGAAAAAAATCTGAAGTTACTAATGTCAACAAAAGAAATAAAAACGAAGAAATGAATCCTGTAGATAAGAAAATGATTAAGTTTATGGAAACGAAAAAGATGACGGTAGTAGAATGATCTCTTTTTTTAAAGGTATAGCTCCTACCGTGGAATGCTTCAAAGACGAAGACATTGTTGAATTCCAGTATCAAGTATTGAATATTATAAGAAATATTGAATATAAAAATAGTTAAAGCGCTCCACATCATTCACGCCCCATTGCAACTGCTGTAGTTGCAATGCACACTACGGTTACAATACTGCTGCTGGACCCAGTACGAGAGTTCAATCACAGGCTTCGAATTATAGCATTGAAAACGATTCATTACAAAGCATCCCAAGTCCATCTACTTCAAGCTTGATTGATTTTGATTTTTCTACATTACATCAGAATAATTTAAAATACATATATATATATATATACATATATGTTACTTTAACTCAATGTAACAAGCAATCTCTCCTTAGCAGATATACTTCCTCGCATATTTGTATTTGTGTGTTGCAGTTTGTTCTTTAATAAATCTAATAATTTATCAAATCTTTTAATTCATTCGAAAATAATCACAAAACTTGGCCTCGCCTTTTCGGAGATCTTCGTAAAGTGTATGAAATTCACCATATTGCTCCCGTGCCGACAGCATAGGATGAACCCACAACTGTTTAAGTCGACGTTCTTTTTGCCATTTTGGCTTCACCGCGACCATAACCCGCACGTAACCAAACGGCATGCGTTCCAAGTGCGGTTTGGACTTAATGTATGGGCTGGCATAATAGGGGAACACGTGCTTGGACCCTACTTCATCGATGGGTACCTCAATAGTGCCACATACCTGGAGCTGTTGCGTCATGTTTTCGAGGAGATGTAGGAGGATGTTCCCCCAGCACTCCATCGCAACTTCTACTACCAGCAGGACGACGCTCCCCTTCACTATGGTCGGCAAGTACGTGAGTACTTGACCGAAAGATTTGGTGACCACTGGATCGGTCGCGGAGGACCTGTGGCCTGGTCTCCGTGTTCTCCGGACCTGACGCCTCTAGACTTTTATTTGTGGGGAGACGTTAAAAGGTTAGTTTACACGGAAGAAGTGACAAGTGTAACAGAATTACGTGCAAGGATCATTAGTGCTTTCGACACTTTAAAAACGAATGTGTTAGTGTTACGTAAGCTGAAGGAAAACCAGCTACATCGTGCTCGATTGTGCGAAGAGTGTGATGGTGGCCACTTTGAAAAATATCTCCGGGTAACTTAAGTAGGTAATTTATTTATTTGTACATTTTGTAAATACGTTGTTAGCTTAATCAATTCTATTAGTGTAAATAAGTTGATTTCAAATTTTTAACTACGCCAATAATACCTAAGAGTTGAAAGTATCACCACGACGTACTTCCACTTAACTAGCACGTCTTTCCATTTCCATTAAACGTAGAAAACATTTTTAGTCTTAGTAGATCGGTACACCAACTAAGGTAGACCTACCTTAGTTGGTGTACCGATCTACTAAGACTAAAAATGTTTTCTACAAATTTTCCTTCCTACTTAACGGGCTTAGTTCGCCTTAGTAGCCCGTTAAGTAGGAAGGAAAATTTCAAATCAACCAATTTAATCCACAAATAAAACAAAATCACTACGAAAACTTTATGTTGAAGGATAATGCAAAACTAACATTAATTTTATTAATCATCTGATAACAGGTCAGTGAACTTTTCTTTGGCGCACTAGTATTACTGTCTTTAGTGAGATTTCCGTATTCCAACGATGCTCAAAAATGAGTTAAATATCAAGCAAAATTTATGACAATAATGTAGGTGATTTTCGAAAATTAGGTAAAATTATTGCTACCGGTCATTGCTTGGTCGCGCTCGCGCGCGCTAGCATTTCGTAGGTAAGACGTCGACACTCATGCACACAGCTGCATTGTCGCTGTGTGCGTAGTCGGGTGATTCTGTTTTATTTGTATTGAATTAAGGGTTTAATTCTGAAATACTGTTAAATATCAACAACAAAAAAAAGCAGCGCCTTTTAGTTATTGCCCGCTACCGTACTTTCAATCCATTATTTATGTCTTTTATGACAACCTCCTGTTTGACGAGGATGCAAAACAACACCTTGTAAATTACTGCAATTATACTTACTTTTATTTGATTCTTTAACGCCTGTGTCTCTCGCCTGTGTCTGTGTCTGTGCCTTGCATACTTCTGGCACTATTTGGCCTATTAATTGCCTTGATACTCGAAGTGTATACGATAAAGACATGTAAGAATCCCCACTTGCAAGGTATCTCAAAGTTAGCTAGCCTATCGCTTACAGGGTTTCGAAACTTAGTTTCCTTTTTAGATATTGTTTGGCCAATCATATTCATCAGTATTTCAGTCTGTTGATGATATTCGCGTAATTTTTTTAAATGAACCATCAATAACACTTAATTCACTGAACACACTATTGTTTTTTCGTTGTAATTACTTTCTAACCCACCATCTTCTCGTCTTTTTTCTTTGACTTTTAATTATAATTATGTCCGCAGTCAAAAACACTACCTCGGTGGGTGTCATGATATCGACTGCCTTGTGAAACAAAACTTCGTGATGTCGCCAGATATTTCCGGCGAAGTTTCGCGAAGTCGCATGACTGCGCCTGACGTTGCTACGGACAGAAGTCGCGCGATGTCGCCAGATGTCAGGCGAAGTTTCCCGAAGTCGCACGACTTCGTCTGACGTCGCTGCGGACAAAAGTCGCGCGTTGTCGCCATATTTATCAAGCGAAATCGGCCGGCTTCGCTTGACATGTCGCCGATACATGTCGTGGCACATTTGTCCCCTATATGTTTGTGGCCTATTTGTCCTTGGTTTTAGGAGCCAAACTATAGTTTCTGAGTGTACTAATATAAGTCTATAGGTATATCGTCGACTGTAATCTAACTTGGCGTAATGGGACATTTTGCTAAAAATGAGTTTTGAATGCAGTCCGATACAGATTTTTGCGTTCTTTCGAATGGTATATATAACATCGCTGTAGCTTGAAAAAAATGTCCGATACTCCACAGAAAAATGACGTTCCTAAATCATTTTTTAAACAAAAACATGATGTATCGGACAAAAGTAAAAATGCGATTGACGTATGAATTCGTAATAAATTATCACATCGTGCATCGGCGTAAAATACACACTTTGTATTAACTGTCCCTTACATCAAAAAATATACAGGGTGAAATTGAATAGATGCGACAAACTTAAATATACAATAATACGTGTTGTCAAGGAAATGTAGAAAATATCAAATTTAAAATTAAAAAATAGTTGATCAGTGTTACGAAAAGCGTTAAAATAATTAAAGTATCAAAGAATTTCGCGTAGTTTTCGTGTAGTGGGCACGATTTAGGTACATTCTCGCTATGAATGAATCGCGCCGCGCCGCCTCCGTCCACCCGGTCGCCCGCGCATCTCTCTCTTTCCCGCGCGCACGATTAATAAAAATTTTGTGAAACCAAATTTCCCTTCATACTTTTGTCGACTTAGGACGATCAAAAAGACAATAAAAGTAAATAGTAAAACAATGTTTTAGTATGAGGTATAACCTGAATAATGTTTGTTACAACAACAAATCAATAATTGTGTTTTTGGCGTATTTAAAAAGTTGGAATCACAGTATTTACAATAATTATGAAGTATTTACAATAAATGAAATCGGTACACTTACGTGTATTTTATAATTGTTCAAAATGTCCACCTCCGGTTTGTAAACACAATTGAGCATGGCGCCGCAAATTGTCCATAAGTTTAATTAATACTAAAGTTTGTGATTTTACAGTCTCGAATGCAGTACTTAATGATTTTGTTTGTTCGTCTAAAGTTTCGGATTCGCGTTCGTGAACGAGTCTTTTTATTTCTCCCCCAAATAAAAGTCCAACGGTGTTAGGTCAGGTGACCGTGCCGGCCATGCTACGGGTCCGCTATCCACCTATCACCGTATTCACTTCGGAGATAAGCCCGCACTTCATTGAAATAATGAGCCGGAGCTCCGTCATGTTGAAAGTACATACCGGTAAGATAAGACACAGGCACATCTTGTAATAGTTCAGACACATGGGATATTTTAGCCGAAATCTCCGCTGCGTTTCACGTAGATTTCTTACGGTGTTGTACGAGGGGAGGCTGATAAGTTCGCGGCCTAAGGCACTTAATTAATGAAAATAATGGTTTTCTATTTTTTATTTTTCAATGTAATCTCCCTCAAGTGAAATACACTTTTCACTTCTCGTATATAAAGCCTTTATGCCATTGAAAAAATATTGTTTTGGTTTCTCTTCAAAATGGCTTTCTACAGCTGCCTTCATCTCACTGTCGTCCGAAAATCTTCGCCCCCGTAACTCCTTTTTTAAATTAGAAAAAAGGAAAAAATCACTGGGAGCCAGGTCCGGACTGTAGGGTGGGTGGTCAATTTCTGCGAATCCTGTAGCTTTTAAAGCAGCCCTCGCAACCCGAGCGGTGTGAACGGGCGCGTTATCCTGCAGAAACAACACTCCGCGCGCCAACTTGCCACGTCTCTTCTGTACGACTGCTTCACGTGCCTGACCCAGTAAATTAGCGTAGTACTGGCCATTCATTGTAGTCCCTTTAGGCAAGTAATCAATTAGTAAAATTGCCTCGCTATCCCAGAAAATGGTAGCCATAATCTTGGACGCCGCCTTTTCCACTTTGAATTTCTTTGGTGGCCTTTCTCCCTTTTTTATCCACTGCATCGACTCTTGTTTGGACTCTGGATCATACTGACGAATCCATGTTTCATCAACAGTCACAATCCGGTTGCAAATTTCATCCAAATCAGTCTGACACAACTCTAAAAAATCTTTACAACTCTCCAATCGTCGCAGCTTGTCGAGTGGTGTCAGCATTCGCGGTACCCAACGCGCACAAATTTTTTTCATGTGCAAATTTTCATGTAAAATCTCTCCAATTCGTTCTTTGCTTATCTCTAGTTCTTCAGCTATCTGCCACAATTTAATTCTTCGATCGGTCAGTACTAATTTTTCGACTTTTTGGACATTTTCTTCGGTCACTACCGTGACTGGGCGACCCGGGCGGGGGTCGTCTTCACAGGTCTCTCTTCCTTGTTGAAATAGCCGAGCCCATTTTTTAACCATCGTATATGAAGGTGCAGACTCCTCAAGAACCGTTGCCATTTCTTCAAAAATTTGTTTCGGCGTATTTCCTTTCTTAACAAGGAATTTAATCACAGCGCGGTGCTCCAAATTGCGAGAATTTTCAGTTTCTGTCGACATGGTGTTGTAAGCTTGCTCCAGGGAATTGTAGAATGAATCAAATAAAAAAAGGGAGTACTATTTATACTATCAATGAGTCACGCAATTAGTGTTATCAGTAACAAGATGATGAGTCATCGCTAAGTACCTTAGGCCGCGAACTTATCAGCCGCCCCTCGTATGTACCACACGACAATATCGAGATACTGTACGTTTGTTAACGGTTCACGACTATTTCATCTCGTCCTAGGCATTGTTATGACACAAACACAAGACAACAATACAAATTATTCGCAATACGTAAAGTAGGATTTCCGGAATGCGCGCGTGACCGTGACCTACAAACGTTTTAGGACGACTAATGAACGAAGGAAGGGTGGTGGGCGGCGGGGCGGTCGCCGGGAAGGGATGTCAGCGCTGGCGCTCATGCGAATTTTGGCAACGTCGCGCGATACTTACACTAGAAAATAGGCAAAATTAGGTGAATGACCGTTATGAACGGCAACGTTTAATAACATGAGTACTCCACGACGATTATTGAGCACTGCGATGAGTCGGACGAGATATTTTGATACTTTAATTTTTCTTATTTATTTTGCATATTAAATATTTTGCTGGAATACCGATAATTCGTACTTAAATAAAGATAATAACATCAATGGACCTTTTGAAAACGATAATCGCGTATTTTTTTTAACGATTTAGATTGTAGATAAACAGTTTATAATTACTATGTTACTGTAACTGAAGCTCCTATTTCTTTTTGTCGCATTTATTCAAAATCATCCTGTATGTTTCTTGGTGGCCCTTACATCATTAAGTAACTTATTTGTTTGAGTCTGAATGCATAATTGCATATACCGGGTAACAAGGTTTTAGTAGCCAGTTTTGATTTACAAAAAGTTCTTAACACCCCATATGGGGAAAGTATGCTTTTGTATTATAGTCGTAAGTATGCAGTGTATTGTTTTACGGTTTACGAAAGTTGGACTCAAAAGGGATATTGCTTCGTATGGGGTGAAAGTGATGGCAAACGTGGGAGTAATGAGATAGGCACTTGTCTCTATAAATATTTACAGGAGGTTGATAAAAGAGGGTATTGCAAGTTATTATTATACTGTGATTCCTGCACTGGCCAAAACAAAAACAAAACCATTCTTGCAATGTTTCGCCATTTTTTAAAAACATCCGTAAATTTGGAAACCATACAAATTAATTACCTTTTACCTGGTCATACATATATGCCAGTAGACTCAATGCATGCCACTATTGAGATAGCTGTGCAGCAGTGGCGGGACTATCATACAAGTCGAAAAGCCCGGCTTGCCTTACAATCAAACTAAATACAACAAATAAAAAATAAATAAATAAATCTAACACAAACTAAAATTTACGTCAAACAATAATATAATATGTTAATTCATCTGATTTTGCGCGAAACGAGCGCGCGAAACTAATCGTACCTACGGCCTACAGTCAGTGCTATTGCCATCTTTTTCACACGTACTGGCTGGAAGCCCGATACATCTGGCTTCTGACCTCTCGCTTACTCCTAGCAAGTTGTGTCTGTTTTCGTCACTTTTCGTAGGTACTTATTTGGACAATTTGTATTGAATATAAAGCGGGGCTTTTTTTTGAATGTGTGCGTGTAAGTCAGTGTAGTTTGAGAGAGAATGTGTGTTCGCGGTTCGATGTTCGTTGTGTTTTGAGTGATTAGGGAATACTAGTGCATTTTCTTTTTATTATTATAGTTTTTTAACACTAAAATGAATTCGGATACGCATGCATCTGTTCCTTGTGATTTGTGAAGGATTAGTGTGTGAAATTGATACTGGGCGAGGTAAATACTTTGAGTTTTACAGAAAAATATAATCACGTTCGTAATTGTGACAATTCTCGCGACAAGTTATATATATTCATAATTTACGACAATAATATTGCTATAGAAAAACAGCTGTTGGTAGAATTAAAACCTTCACCAACATATTGTGCTGATGTAATAAAATTATTTTTACAGAAAGATAGTGTTTTTGATTTAGAATACAGAAAGTAATTAAAGTAATTTTATTATACATTTAAGTGTCATTTACTCAAACGAATTGTCATTGTTGATATTAATAAGTATGTAAGTATCTGTAAATCTATCTAGTAGGTAATACCATGCATTACTGTGTGCTTTGCTCTTTGTCATCTGTCCGTGGTAAAGAAGCGAAGATTGAAGAGTTATGGGTGTTCACACTGTGAGTAATAAGAATAACACATTCATACATTTTCAACAATTTGCAGTCGTAGAAACCAATTTTTTATTTGAGCGCCATCTCTCGCGAAAATAATTACGAATTGATTTGAAGAGTTCTGTTGTTACGTTTATGTCAGTAGATGGCTCTTATATTATTTACTTCTTTTGTGAAGGGATATAAAATACGACTATTTGTATTTTTATATTTAGGCATATTTAAATAATAGGAAAAATAAAACCGGCGTTATTAAAAACCAATGTCAGAACTCAGAACAGAGAGTGAAACTTTATTTTTTCCCCAAATGTCGTCAGTTGGTGGTTGGGCTTTGCCTCTCTTTCATTGCGGGCACGCCACTGCTGTGCAGAAGATAATTGTAAGGGCCACTTCACAATGGCCATCTTTCATAGAGAGTTCAAGGAAAAGGCCTGGTCCTTATAATGCACATGTGATGAATTACAGTGAATTCCTAAAAGCAGCCACAGCTGAGACTTTTACCAAACCTACTCTTAAAGACAAAAACTTAAGACTAAGAGATTTAAGAATTGTCACTTTTAAAAAGAAGAACATTGAGAAAATGGAAGTAAAATATAGTATGATTGAAACTGCTAATGCGACTGAGATTTTATTTGATTCAAAAAGTATATTAATTGGTAAGGGAAAAGGAAAAGGGAAAGGAAAAAAAAAGAATGTAGGTAAAGAAAAAGCAAGTAATATAGAAAGCAAGCCTAGTGGCATCAATATGGTTTCAATTAATCAACTTTATCAACACAGACTTCCAGTATCTTTGAAAAAGTATAATGATCTAAAAAAGTTGTGTTGATGGAACTATTCCAAAATGTTATCACCATGAATATTTAATACTTCATATTCTAAAGCAACCAAAGAAAAGTTATTACAAAGTGACAATGATGAAAGCACTCATGATGAAGAAGAATAGATTTTTAATTATTTAGTTTAGTTTATTTGAGTAATGTCAATAGTTATTGAAAAATTATGGCTAAGCTGAGACAACATTTTTTTAAAAGCAGATATTATAATAATAAGTAAATATAAATAATCCTTACTAATATTATAAAAGCGAAAGTGAGTTTGTTTTTTTGTTTGTTTGTTACGTCTTCACGCCTAAATGGCAAAACCGATTTTGATGAATTTTGGTACAAAGACAGTTGGAACCCTGGAGACGGACATAGGCTTTTTTTTTTTAAAGCGGCCGAAGCCGCGGGTAAAAGCTAGTTAATAATAAAAAGGTTAAATAATCATAATAATTATGTTAAAATTAAAGTTATGGAAGTGTTTATGTTTGTATTGATTCAAAGAGTTAATTTTGAGTTTAAAAATATTATAATATTACTAAAAACACTTTGGTATTTATATATTTTACTTCATTGCCCTTAGTTTGTCTATATATTATTTACTAATAATAAAACTTTAATTACCTGATAAAACACTTACGCCATTTTGATTGTATTTAACAGTATTGATAGTCTTACGTCATTTGAAACTAGTGTGCAAAAAAAAGTTAGGGCTTAATGGACATTTCTTTAATTTTTTTGGACGTAAGGGACATGCTATCTTTGTAACTAATGCCTTAATGGGCCAGTAGATTATATCAAGTTTTAGAGGCCAAAAAGTTAGGCAGAACGACATAAACCACTTCAATATACCCTAAAAAATAAAAAAGGTTATGATCACATTTCCAAAAAAAAAAATAAGTTTTTTGGCTCTCCTGAATAGTAGCAATTTGTCCCTTACACCAAGTTAGATTACGGTCGACGATATGGCGCTCTTATTCTAAAAGATAAATAAATACAGTCCCCGGCACGTAACTTGGCAAGGGTCGTTAGATGCGCACAAGTCGTTTTTTAGGTCTCTTTGGTGGTCAAGCGGGACGCGGGGTATGAGGTAGCGCCGATCCGAGCGCGCGATTCGTCCGTCAGTCGACCACTGCCTCCCGCATCGCGTCTACATTCCGTTCGCTCCCGATTACACTTACGTGTACGAAAGTTGAACCCTTTGTTTTTGTTACGAGTTGTTGTTATTCTTTTTAATTTAGTTTTTGTTATAGTTGTTGTTGTTTTAAATTTAGTTTTTGTAACGTTGATTACAATGCCAGGACCAAATACCGTTTTACGCAGACATGCCAGAAAAATGGTATACGATGTGTATTGTTTCATGGAGAAAGAAGTTCGAACTGAAAAAGAGACGGTAAAACGGACTGCAGGAGCTACTAAAACGTCAGAAAGAACTGTTAGATGTATAGTCAAGGAAGGTAGAAATTCTGAATTCCTCACTGTCTTTAGGACACCGGGAAAAAGGAGGAATAAAACAGCCGATCACGGATATCGACACTTTTAACCAGTCGGTGGTAAGAACCTGTATCCACAGTTACCACATAACAAATAAAGAGCTGCCCTCAGTAGAAAAACTAAGAAAAAAATTAAAAGATGACATCAATTTTAATGGGTCAAAACGCAGTCTACGCAGGATTTTAAATAACTTAGGCTTCCGGTGGAAAATAAGCCGGAAACAGTAGAAAAAATTTAATAGAAATATCTAACATTAGATTACTAAGGATAGAGTTCCTTAGAACTATTACTAGATATAGGGAAGAAGGAAGACCGATTGTTTACACAGATGAGTCGTATGTTGATTCATCTCATTCAGGTATGTATCATACTTTGTTCTCGCATATTTTTGTCCTGTGAAATTGTCTGGACGTTAAGAGAGAAATACTTATGAAAAATAATCATTATATCTCTTATTATAGGTTCTCAAGCGTGGTCAGATGGATCACTAAAGGGGCTTAAAAAGCCCATTTCGAAATGACAACGTATTGTGATAGTGCATGCTGGATCCGAAGCTGGATTTGTTCCCAATGCGCTGCTCTTATTTAAAGCTGGAACAAAGTCGGGGGACTTTCATGACAACATGAATTATAATAACTACACAAAGTTGCTTCGCAGCCAACTAATACCGAAACTGCCGCCAAATGCGGTGTTAGTGGTAGACAACGCATTGTACCATAATAAGCAGTACAATCCTGCACCTACCTCGAATGCCAAGAAAGCGGACATGGAGAAGTGGTTGGCGGAAAACATACGGCATAGCATACGAGGAAAGTATGCTCAAACCCCATTTGTACAAATTAATTAAATTGTACAAACCACAACACAAAAAGTACAGTATTGACCAAGTACTGGCAGAACACAACCATAGTGTTCTGCGATTGCCGCCCTACCATCCGGCGGACTTAAATCCTATAGAAATGGCATGGGCGGCAATTAAAGGTTATGTAGCCACCAAAAATATTACGTTGAATGTGACCAGTGCAATGGAGTTAGTTAGGGAGAAAGTGGCATTAATGGGCGCCGATGAATGGTCGAAATTATGCGGGAAGGTTAAGAAAATTCAGGCGGACTACATCGAAAGCGACCATATAGTCGACACAGTCACTGAAAATTTTATTATTTACACCGGTGACGATAGCGACTCCTCCGACGAGAGTGAAGTTAGTTTTGTTGAGGATGAGAAGCCAACTCTTTCCACCAGCTCAGGTGGTACTTTTAATTTGATGCCAGGCGTAACAGTTTTATCAACTGATAGTGACGACGAAACCACCTAATTTTTAACAAAACTTAATATTTTTGTTTAAATACATTTTTTTTACTTTGCTTATATATTTTATTTATTTATAACACGAATTCCTCTCCTTTCTTTAATAATGACAAGCAAAAAAAGTGACCAGTTTTGTTCCACTAAGTGCACGATGCGCGAACTTTCCCCTACTGCGTCAAAACCTTAGCAAGTTACGTGTTGAGGATGAGGTCTGTTCCCGGTTTTATTTAAATGAAGAGATTGTTATGGTTTTACATCTATATTGAAATTATTCTATTCTATGTACAGAGTTTTGGGTCACACCGCCATGGCCCGGCATGGCGTCTGTATTAGATGATAGGTGGATGGGAAAAAGGGGCTGAGTCTATATAAAACAATGCTTTTATAGCTTCTTGAGAATGAACTTATGATGAACGAGTGAATGGAGATGCGCCAATCAGAGCGTGGCGGCCGGTGGACGAATCAGGAGCGCGCCGATCTCTGCCACTGGTCGGCAGGGGGCAGCTCCGCTGCGCTCACGCACCGAATGCAGCAACTCGTCGGTAGGTGGCGCTGGCGGTGGGCGTGAACATACCCCCGCCTTGGAACCACACGGTTCCAAAAATGGTTCCCGGCACGGAGTCAGGCGTCGTCATTCACCGGTTGTGGAGGCAGCGGGCAGATCTTGGAGAAGGCACGTCTGATCGTCCCAGCAGCTGTGTGGATATCAGCTACTCGAGCTACGCCGTCTCCCCCTGGAAATATACGTAAAACACGACCGAGCCGCCACCTTAATGGTGGTAACTGGTCGTCCTTGATTAGGACAAGGCTGCCCAAGGCGATGTCATCCTGCCTGGTCTTCCATTTAGTTCGCAGTTGTAGCTCCGAGATGTATTCTGTGGACCAGCGCCGCCAGAAGTGCTGCCGCAGCTGCTCGATGCGTTCGTAGCGTGTCAGACTCGAACATGGCTGGTCTGGAACATTCCTTGAAGGTGGCGACGTTAACGGTCGGCCAATGAGGAAGTGTGAGGGAGTGAGGGGAGTAAGGTCAGAAGGGTCTGAGGAAAGAGGTGAAATTGGACGGGAATTTAAGACAGCTTCGATCTGTGTCAAAGCCGTGGAAAATTCCTCGTAAGTTAGTCGCGCGTTACCTACTATGCGTCTCAGGTGATACTTGCATGACCTCACTCCGCTCTCCCATAGACCGCCAAAATGTGGGGAATAAGGAGGAATAAATCGGAATTCAATGCTATTATTGGAAGCGTAGTTAATGATGGCTTCCGATTCCCTTTCTAAGAATGAAGGAAACTCCTTTTCCGCGCCCACGAAATTTCTACCGTTATCAGAAAAGATAGTGCGAGGCGTACCTCGCCTACTAATAAAACGTTTTAATGCTAATATATAGTCGTTTGTGGATAAACTAGTGACGAGTTCCAAATGCATGGCTCTCGTCGTAAAACAAACGAAAAGACAAATATATGCCTTAGTGAGTTTAGCACCTCTGCCTTTTCTGGATAATATGAAAACTGGCCCCGCATAATCCACACCGGTTCGCATAAACGGGTAGCCAGGTTCTAAGCGCTCAGGCGGTAAATTTCCCATAATAGGCGCCAATGTTTTACCACGATTACGTGTGCATGTCACACATTCGTGTACTGTTTTTCTAGCGAGATTTCTGGCGTTTAACGGCCACCAACATTCACGCATGGTAGCTAATAGAAGTTGAGGCCCGGCATGTAATAATCGTACATGCTCGTGTTTAAACAAACAAATTGTAAAAGGATGTTTACTACATAGTAAGATCGGATGTTTCTTATCGTAGGTAAAATCAGACGAGTTACATAATCTTCCGCCAAACCCGAATTATTTTATGTTCATCAATAAAAACATTTAGACTTGAAATCCTATTATATTGTTTACAACTTCGCTTGATAGGAGTTTGAGCGACTAAGTTATTTAAAACATCCGAAAAGAATTCCTTTGTACGAGTATAATTAACATTCTTTTCGTTCAACTCGTCAACTGGTAAGAAACCGGTTTGTCGACTGGTTCTAATATAATAATAATAATCTAAGGACGTACGTAACTATCTATTCGCACAAGTCTAGTGAATGACGCGTCTTTCTTTTCGCGTAGCGGAGGTAGTTGGCACATAGTATCGCAGCTGAGATTTTTAGGAGTACCCACAAACTTAATTATTTTTTAAACTACTAATGTAAAAGTAATGATATCAGTAAATACGTCAGATAAACTGCGAACCCGAGATTCGAATATTGGGTAAGCAGGTTTGTTTGTGTTTAAATTTGTTCTCATGATATTATTATTCCCTTTATTCATATTTTTTCAAATTTTATACATTTTTAAATATTAATTTAAAAAATACGTAAAAAAACATTTAAAAATATAAAAAATTGTAACCCACCGGTATCGGGAACAGGGTCCAAGCTACCGGCGGTCAGGGCTCCAGAGAGAGGAACCTCCTAACAATACGAGCCGTGTCCAGAAGTACCGCTTTCTGAATCAAGCCCTTGATCCAGCTGCCTAACGAGAGCCTCCTGAGATGTTGGTCGAGGCTCTTGGCAATTAAGCCATGGGCTGACACGACTATCGGCACAATGATCGCTGAGTCCACATCCCACATGTCGACAACCTCGCGAGCCAAGTCAAGATACTTGATTTGCTTATCTTTCTCGGCTTTCACGAGGTTCTCGTCATGCGGGACCGTAATGTCAACAATCATTGCGCGCCGCTCTGATCGATCCATCACCACTATATCAGGTTTATTGGCTACAATAGTCCTGTCAGTGATGATGGATTGATCCCAGTACAGTGTGATATTGCCATTTTCGAGAACTGGGTCGGGCACATACCTATAGTACGGAACTTCCGATTCAACAAGATTGTATTTTAGAGCAAGTTGCTGATGAATAATCCTGGCTACAAGGTTGTGTCTATGCAAGTACTCTCCGTTAGCCAGACGAGAATAATATTATTATTATTATTTTTTTTTTTTAATTTATGAAATGTATATAACGGATCTGAAGGGTTATCCCGCCACAATATTAATTGCAGTGACCTTTGGTCAGGCTGGAGAAGAACTTGACGAAACATTTTCTCCACGTCTGCACAAGCTACGTATTTATATTGTCTGAATCGTAACAAAATCGAGATAATATCGTTTTGTAACGCGGGTCCCGGATACTGAATATCATTTCGATGCCCCCAAGCAATAAGTCGGTAATGTACTATTATGGACTTTTTATTGTTATGTCAAATTCGAAACCTATGGGTTAGGATACATCTTAGTAATTTATTTCACATTTTTCGTAGTGATATTTACGAAGATATCGTGAAAAACACTTTTATTGTAGGGAAATTAAAAAACGAAATTATGTCGAGAAAAATATCTTTACGTATCAATACAAAAGTGTATTTCGTATTTAATTTTGGTAAGTTGCTATTACCGACTTATTGGCGTGAATGAATTTCCTGCAGTTCCTGGTAAAGGCTAGCACGTTGTTGTTGTCGAATTATTTTTAGTCAGCTCAGACCGTAATGGGAACTAACAAGGATTATAAAATAAATAATTCAGTAATAAATATGTGTAAAATTGCAATACGTATCTAATTTGAACACGTCTGGTCCCGTTTTCGATCTTGCTGTTTATATTTTTGCGCCCAATAGTTTGCAAGACGCATTGGTCTCTTTCTTTCTATGGTAATATGAAAGAAGTAGAAGAAGTATAAGTAATAGATATTAGCCACACCCCCAACATGTGATATGGTCAGCCGGCCGGTGCGTAATGTTTGTTTACACAAATAGTAGCATATTTTCGTTTGATTAAACGTGATGTGTGCTCTAAAATCATTTTACTACTTCAAGTGATTGTGATCTAAACAGTGTATTTACATAAGTGTTAGTGGTACAATAATTATTTATTTCTGGAGCTATTGTACAAAATATAATTCCCCCCTCCGCGAGGCTGTCCAGCGGGCCAAGGATGCGGCCCGCGAGGAGATGCTGGAGACTCTCGACGGTGATCCGTGGGGGCGCCCTTACAAAATGGTGCGGGGAAAACTCCGCACCTGGGCCCCCCCGCTGGAGTCTCCGGCCTCAGCTCGTGGAGGACGTGGTGAGCGCTCTGTTCCCTTCGCGGGGGGAACATCCTCCCCCGCCTATGGCTCCGCCGCTTGCGGTGCCGGAGCGGACCACGACGAGGACGATGACGACACTCCGGAGGTGACCGGGGTAGACCTGAGAGTGGCGGTAAACCGGCTTAACGCCAGGAATACCGCCCCGGGACCCGATAACTTACTTGGCAAAGCCTGGGTCTTGGCCTTGGAGGCTCTCGGGCACCGACTGGAGGGGCTCCTAAGCGCATGCTTGGAGAGAGGCCAGTTCCCGCTTCGTTGGAAGACAGGGAAGCTGGTCCTCATCCGTAAGCCGGGGCGCCCTGCGGACTCTCCGTCCGCATACCGGCCCATTGTGTTGCTCGACGAGGTGGGCAAGCACAAAGAGTCATTGCGAACCGCCTCGCCGGGCACCTTGCGGGAATGGGGCCGGATCTTGCGGACAACCAGTTTGGTTTCCGCAAGGGGCGCTCGACGGTGGACGGCATCATGCGCGTGAGAGCCCTCACGACGGGGGTTGCGGTGTCCCGGGGTGGGGTTGTCTTGGCGGTGTCTCTCGACATCGCCAACGCCTTCAACTCCATGCCCTGGAGCTGCATTAGGGAGGCACTCCGGTATCACCGGGTGCCGACCTACCTTCGTCGTGTGACGGACAGGTACGTCATATACCCTGGTCACAACGGAGAATGGAACCGGCGAGAGATGTCGTGCGGTGTTCCACAGGGATCGGTTCTGGGGCTGCCCTTGTGGAACATCGGCTATGACTGGGTGCTGCGTGCCGACTTCCCTAGCGGCGTGCTCCGCCCAAGCGGAGCAGACCTCCACGGTGTGCTCCACCGTGTCCTCCGGGCGATCCTCGCAATGATAGCACCCGGGCGTTTCCTCCCCCCCGATTCGGTGCAGGTACGTCCCGAAACATTCGTGTCCGGTGAGGACCTGCGTCAGGCGGAAGGTGAGGGCGCCGTGACGCCTCTCTAGCCACTCCTCAAAGAGGGGACTTATCGCCACTATCGTGGCGTGCCCTGCACGGGGTTGCGATAGTCGCTCTCTCCATGTCGCCATGAGATCTCGGCGGAGGTCTGTCCGCTGCGTGATAATTTGCCGCGGCAGCGAAGTTTCCCCCCGGAGCTGTGCCTCCGCGCGCCACTCGTGCAGGCGCGCGAGGACTATGGCCTCCAGATCCCATGGCGGCAATCCGGCAAGGAGGCTCGCCGCCTCGCGGGAGATCGTGCGGTACCCACGGATTAGCCTTACGGCTACCACCTTTTGAGGCGCGTTCAGATAGTGTGCGGCTCGCAGCCTCAACGAACGCGCCCACACCGGGGCCCCGTAAAGGGCCATGGACCGCAAGATCCCCGCGTAGAGCCTCCGGCAGGAGCCGCTTGAAGGCAGCCCCGGCCTTTTCCAGTCTGGGAGCCAAACGTCGGAAGTGCTCCACGAAGTTCCATCGGCTGTCGAGGACGAGTCCGAGGTACATATTTCTAAAACCTAAGGTGTTAATTTTGTGAAGATATTTTATTGCTTTGTTTAAAATATAATTGCCATGGATGTAGACTGATTAATTAAGTAATTGATCTCATTAAGATTCATAGTTATTTAAGTACCTAAATATTTGTAAAACCTTTTTTTTTTTTTTTTTTGGAGGGTGAGAAATCATCAAATGACTCCTCCCGCTCTGGGCGGAGCGGAAGGGAGTGTCAGACTCTTACTGACTAAAAAACACCCATGTTCCTTCATTGGCCCTTTATGTTCCAGGGCCGCGGTATCTCTTTCGAACAGTCCCGCAGCCCTGGCAGGCACCGGCCCTTGCGGGCCCCTCCCGTTTGCTGACAACTCTTTGAGGCGCGCGTGGAACACGAACGCGCCGTCGACACGGCCTGCCCGTCGTCATACGACGGACGGACGGCGAGCTAGCCCATTACTCACCGTCCACAGGCCCGCGCCTACGGTGGCCGAGAGCCATCACGGCGTGGCCCCCGACGCCCGGTGCTTCTCCCGCGGCGGCTGGGCCGCCTCCTTCGCTAGCATGACTGCTTCGCAGAAGGAGGCGACGGCTTCCCATTCCCTCTCGCCCCGGACCATGGCTTGAACCAGGGCCGGACGCGAGAGGTCTCCGCCGCCAATAATGTTTTACTGAAACCATGCCTGTGATGACCCGTAAGGCTACTACTCAGGAGTTGCAGGCTAAGTTGAGAACGGCTCTTGATGAACTAAAGGAATCAAACAGCAAATGTCAACAGCTGTTATTGGATAGAGACGAACACGAGGTTGAAATCGAGAAGGTCGTTTTCAAAAACACAGGCTTGAAACGGGAGCTAGTGGACCTACACCAACGATACATGGATGTTGTTGATGAACGGGACAAACTGCGGGTGGTCACAGATGGTTTCAGCAACTGCAGTAACATATATGAGGAGGCTTTATGTAAGGTTAGGGACTTAGAAGATGAACTACTTCATGCTAATAAGCAAATTATTAAGTTTCAAAAAGAAAGAGAATGTACTCAGGTTAGGGAAACAGATCACCTATATAATCAATTATTAAATACAAATTGCAACCCACATTCTTTCACAACAATGGATCTTACCGAAGATTCTATTCTGAAATATAATTGTAGCAGTTATAAAGTAAGCCAAAATAAAATTAAAAAATATGCTAAACTAAATAGAATTATAAAAAAATGCAATCAATTTAAGAAACAAAAAAAACATAGTTCCAATAATATTCAACTAAGAAAAGAACGTGTTTTTCTTATAAAAAAGTTAAATAATTATCAAATTAAATTAGAGGACAGTAAGAAATTTTATGAAATAGATACTCAAAACTTACAGTCTGAAATTCAAGTATTAGAGTGTCAACTAAAAACATGTTATTCTAAGTATGTGAACTCTCAAAAACAAATTAAGGAACATATCCTTGCTGCAAACGAGTTAGTCAATAGGTGTAACAGTAATGCAGACTGTGTAGACATGATGTCCTTTAATGACACTCAGTGTGTTTCACAAAGGGAATCCAGCCCTAACACTCTCCTGCCTGTGGAAACGGAGAACCCGACCCGGTTGGAGAGTGCTCGGGGCTGTATCCCCATTCAAGATTCGCCAGACATTATACAAGGTTCATCACAGGTAGGACAAACAGAAAGTAGTTCTGCCCGTTGTTGTAGTACAAATGGTTGCTGCTCAATTATGTTTTCGGATAGTTTAGGAAAAGGGTTAGGAAAATTAATTAGCAACAATCTGAGTCATTCTTCTCAAAATTACTGTACACCTCACGCTTCTTACAACCAGATAATGTCATCCATAATTCGGAAAGAATTAAATCCTAATGCCATCATAACTGTATTTGTTGGTAATAGTTCGAACGTCAAAATTGATGATATCACTGACAATGTCACTCAATTGTTAAAACTTAATTGTAAGAAAATTATTCTGTGTGCCTTTCCATATTTTGAGAAGTTGTCAAGCAGACAAAATCATTTTATACATAACCTTAACGATCGCATGCATTTATTAACAAGTCACTATAGTGACAAGTTCGTATTTTTCGACACCAACAGTTTCGTTCAGAAATTGAAGTCAAAGAGAAATAATGCGTATCTGCCTCTTAGTTTTAGACGTCAAATAGCACGGCTATTAGCTTTTAATTTATACTCAGACATAAGTGGTATGTCGCAGTTTTTTGTAAATAGGTCTACTAAAATTAGTAATTTTACTAATTGCAATTATACAAATATTAACTTAGATTTAAACTAGTCAATAAGACAATAGAAGGTACGAATGACAACTTAGTTAAACTGAGCAACTTTAAGGTATCTTCTAGCTCTCAATCAATTAATTCTAAAAGAGGGGTTGAGCAGAATTCCTTGAAATTGCTTCATCAGAATATTCAAGGTTTTTCTTCCAAACAATTAGAAATAGAATTATTTTTAGAAAAAACCAAATTTGATATTATTTGTATTACTGAACATTGGATGAAAGATTATGAAATGCAAATTAATTATGAGAATTATAGCGTGGGCAGTTGCTTTAACCGAAAATCAATGCTGCGTGGAGGTTCATTAATTTTAATTAAAAATTGTTTTAAATCAAAACCACGTAACGACATAGTTGAACTCTCAGTTGAGCATAGCATTGAATTGTCATGTGTTGAGCTGGATAAGCATGTCATAGTGTGCGTATACAGACCCCCTAATTATCAAAACTACTCTATTTTTGAGTCAGTTATGGAAGATGTTTTGGGTAAACTTTCAAGTGGTAATAAATCAGTAATTATCTGCGGTGACTTTAATATTAATATTTTAGAAAATAACTCTAACAGCAGTAGACTATTAAGCCTTTTTAAATCTTTCAATCTGTCGAATGTGTTTTTAGAACCAACCAGAATAACTACAACTACTTCTACTTGTATTGATAACGTTTTCTGTGGCTGCGACTATTTGGAGAAAGCTATTGTAAATTACCTCCCCTCTGATCACTGTGGTCAAACTGTGTCTTTTGAATTTAACACACCACTGCAAAAAGTACAGATACAAACTAGACCAATAACCTCTAGTGCCTTGATCAAATTTAATAGCACTTTAATTGACAAGTTAGCTGTGCAGGGCCTAAATATTATGAATGTTAATACTATATATGAAGAATTCTTTTCATTAGTGCAAACTGAGTTCAATAATACTTTTAAGAAGAAAACTAAAACTATCTGCCCGAAGTTTTTATTCAGTGACTGGGCAACTAAAGGCATCAGGAAAAGTCGGGAAAGACTTTTTGAGTTGTATGGCCTTAAGCCTTATATTAATACGGAAACTTTTAATAAGTATGTTGCTACTTATTCTAAAATTTTCAAAAATACCTGCAAGACAGCTAAAGCCTTATTCATTAGCAACAAGCTGAAATCTGCAGAAAACAAGATTAAGACTGTTTGGAAAATTATAAATAATGAAACAAATAGAAACAAAAGACACAACACTGATTACACACTGGACTCTTCCCGAGGGCTCATTAGCGCAAATGTCGATGTTGCTCAGGAATTCGCAACGTTCTTTACCAGTATTCCAATTAAAACCACAGAAACGCTAAATTCTTCGCCATCCCTTGCCATTAATTTATTAAGAGAGAATGTTTCAGCCTGTAATGTTGAATTTAAATTTAAACATATAAACCCTGTGGTCGTTATGAAGGCTTTTAAGCAACTTAAAATAAAAAGTACTGAAGACCTTTGGGGTATGTCTACTAAAGTCTGTCAATCAATTGTTGAGACAGTAGCTCCCTATTTAGCCTTAATATTTAATTTATGTGTAGACCAAGGGGTATTTCCGGATTTAATGAAGTATAGTAAAGTTATACCACTTTTTAAATCTGGAGACGGCAAAGACACAAATAATTATAGACCTGTATCTATTTTGCCGGTTTTCAGCAAGATATTTGAAAAAGTAATGTTAAATCAAATGCTCTATCATTTTAATCGGAATAACATCCTACATGATCAACAATATGGTTTCACCAAAGGTCGTTGCACTACTGACGCCGGTGTCACCTTACTAAAGCACATCTTTAATGCATGGGAAGAGGCAAAAGATGCAATAGGCATCTTTTGCGATCTATCCAAGGCATTTGATTGCGTGAATCACGACACACTGTTGCTAAAACTTGAGCATTACGGACTGGGAAAACAAGCACTTAGTTTAGTAAAGTCGTATTTAAATGATCGAATGCAGCATGTACAAATAAATGGCGTAAATTCATTAGGATTAAAAGTAAAAATGGGGGTACCGCAAGGCTCAATTTTGGGTCCTTTCCTTTTTCTAGTATACATAAATGATTTACCTCAGTTGCTGAAAAGTCAACCTCAAATGGTGTTATTTGCTGACGACACATCACTGATTTTTAAGGTAGACAGACGTGCACAAGAGATTGACGACGTAAATAACGCTATGCTTAAGATTCATAACTGGTTTACTGTAAATAATTTGGTGTTAAATGAGAAGAAAACTAAATGTATAAGATTCGCGTTACCGAATGTAAAAAGTAACGAATGTAACGTTGTATTGAACAAGGAAATACTAGAATTCGTCGCAAAGACGGTTTTCTTGGGGATTACGCTTGACTCGAAACTGCAATGGAGTCCTCACTTAACAGCACTTGCAGGGCGGCTAAGTTCAGCCGCTTACGCTGTCCTTAAAATACGGCAATTAACAGACGTGGATACCGCGAGACTGGTCTATTTTAGTTACTTCCATAGCATCATGTCTTACGGTATTCTGCTGTGGGGACGGGCTGCAGATATTGACTCAATATTTATTCTGCAGAAAAGGGCTGTAAGAGCCATCTATAACCTACGCAGACGCGAGTCTCTAAGAGAATTGTTTAAAAAAATTAACATCATGACGGTACCTTGTCAATATATTTATGAAAACATTATGTATGTTCGGAAAAATAGACATCTTTTTAGTAAAATAAGCGACAGGCATAATTTCAATACTAGAAATAAGGACAAATTAGATCAGCCACGTTTCAGATTGTCAAAAGTACGCACTTCTTTTATGGGGTACTGTGTAAAATTTTACAATAAAATACCACTTGACATTCTACAACTTAATGAGAAGAAATTTAAAACATGCATAAAACGCACACTATGTAAACGAGCATATTATAAGTTGGAAGACTATCTCGTAGATAAAAATGCATGGCTCAATGCTGGTCCTGCTCCACAGCCACTTGGGCTCACGAACTAAGATTTTATTGTTTGGAAGAGATGCTCCCCCTTTAATTCTTTAATTATACTTTTCTTTTTTTTTTCTCTTTCTCGTTTCTCTTTTGGAAACTTAGGGTGTGAATTGTATATTTTATATCAACATTGTGAGTGCAAACTAATTGATTATGAAGTGTGAAGTTATTGTGGAAGCTGCAGAAGATTGTAAAATATCTTTGCATTGTATAGATTCCATCTCTTAGTATTATATAATTGCATAGCACATGTGTGAGTACTATGTACTGTAAAGCTTCCATTTATATTTTGTTATCTTTCATTGACTGGAATGTGTCCTGGTGGCTGAGAGAATGTCATGCTCACTCAAATGTCTCGCTGATGGTGGCGGGTGTGTCGGGTCATTTAGTTCCCTTCAATATGGTTGAGTTGAATGGCGCTGATCCATGCGTCATGTTCGTGAACGGGCGCTGTCAGTTGGGACTGGTCATCTCTTACCTGCCACGATTTATTTTAATTACTTTATTTTTAAATTTTTGGCTTAATCTTTTACTCTGGACGCTCTTAATGTGCACGTCTTTGTACATCGTTCTCACATATATGTATAATCTCAACATGAATGATGTAACCAAGATTTTGTAACAATATTTTGATTTAAAAGAGTGTCCATGGAGTTTCTTGCCCATTCTTCTCCATAGAGATCTACGATTTGGAATGTGCAACTACAGTACTTTCGCAAGTTATTATGCCTTGTGTCTGTGACTGTAGCTTAGCTTTTTTATTTTTGACTTTCAAAAGTGCCTGTAATGGTCTAATTGAAATAAATGCTTTGACTTTGACTTTGACTTTGAATAAATATTTGTAAAACCTAAGGTGTTAATTTTGTGACATTATTTTATTGCTGTGTTTAATTATCATTGATATAGTTCTAGTTTTTAAGGTTTAATCGTGAATATTGGCATGACTGACGTCCCTACAATTATTTTAATTGTTAAATGTTTATCTTAATTTTTCTAAAGGTTAAGATGTTAATTTTCAACTTTGATTTTATTATTGTGATTATCTAACGTTATTATACTCATCATCTACAGTCTTTTCTTGTAAACCTAGACATATTACACTTTAAAAATTCGATAAAAAATTATTAGCACTGAATGGTTACACAAAAATGTTTTTTAGAATTTTCCTCCAAAAACAATGTTCTGTAACGATACTGGTTACTGTGTCAATTTAAAATAACCACAATAACACCGTAATAACGAATTATGTAACGTCTTCAAGATGAAAAATTACGCTGGAAAAGTCCGTATTGTAATGTTACGCACCAATATTGTTTACAAATTTACTGCAATAATGGCGCAAGTGTACATTACTTAAACAATATACCTAATATATTTTTGTAACATTTATTTTCTTAAATTGCAAGGCTTTTCACGCACAAAATTTAATTTTAAAAATAATAATTGAATTAAACAAAAAATTAGCTTTCGTTTGATGTATCAATGACCTCACTACTCCGACTCGTTGAAAAGCTATTCAACAAAAACAGAAAAACATTTCTCCTGTAAAATTTAAGTTTTACGATTACCGACTTATTGCTTGGGGGCGTCGATTTAATGATTTATTTGAGCTAGTGATGGCACTAGCATCGAAGACAACGCGTAGTTTTGTAGTTGAACTAGATTCCCTAACAACACCGTGATGTGGGAGGTAATAATTTGGTTTACTACAAGTCTCTAACTTGGACATGTGACCTAAATCATTATATTCACGCATAAATTTAGAGTACAAAAGTTTAAGTTCTGGTGAACGATTGAGTTTACACTCTAATATATATTTATAAGAATCACCCAACGCTGGTGTTTCTCTCTGCGGTATACGAACCGAAAATCTATCGTTTTCAACGCGTTTTGTTGTATTATTAAATCTACCGTTTTCAACGCGTTTTGTTGTATTATTAAATACTTCTTCGCATGTGTGTTCATCATCTGTTAGGGGTATGCATGATGATGAAGGAATGTTTTCGAGTTCCCAAGACAGCCGGAGTTGTTTATCAATTTCCTGACTGAAGTGGCAATGAACGTGAGCAGGCTTTGGATTCTTCACGAATACTGGACCGGACAGCAACCATCCTAATTTCGAATTTTGTAGGAATGGACCACTCGCCAGACGTATTTTGTCCGTTTCTAGAAGATCCCAAAATCTATCCGCGCCAATCAACAAGTCGATATCTGAACTAACGTTAAACGTCGGATCTGCTAATTGTAAGAACTCAGGTATACGTATATTACCGGCTTCGATGTTCATTGTAGGCAAACTAGATGTTATACATGGCAGGATTAAACATCGAAGCTTGGTATAAAAATCGCTTAATTTTGCTCGTATTGTGACGTCACAAGAATGCTGTGATTGCGATACCGATTGTCCTACCCCCGAGATCTGAATAGTGGACTGTATACAACATGTCCCAAAATTCAACGATAAGCCAGCACCGGAGGATAGACCTGCCCATGACTACTCGGGGAAAAAAAGAAAAAAAATATATATCTCTTTTTTTTTGAAGTTATAAAAAAAAAGAAGAAATTCTTAAAAAAGTGAGACCTTTTATGATATTTTTCACTACCATGACCACACTTTTTTAAATATTTCTGTTATTTTTTTTTATAGGCAACCTGAATAGCACTGCTATCTACCACAATTCTTAAAAAATCCAGAATACCTCTAGTTTTTTCACGTAAATTAATGAAACTTAATTTATTCCCTAAATTTTTTGAAGATTTTTACTTTTAATCAACTTTAACTCATCGTGGTGTAAAAAAAAAGTATGAACACTACTATGGCAAGTTTTTTTATAAATTGACGCAACTAATCAAGATTCCAAAATGGTATAATACTCTAGGAAAATCAACCACAAAAAAATAATATCCATACTAGTTCAAAACAAGAACTAAATTCCTTAAATTATAGTTGACAGTAATCACTTTCACTGCGTGCCCAAAATGGGTTCTTGTTACAATTTCTAGGAATTTGAGTGGGGCATACATACCTTAGAAGTTAGAGAGAGATAGATAGATAGAGATATTTACGTTAAAAAGAGACAACAACAGGGCAGGTAGTGGGTTCTTGTTACAATTTCTAGGAATTTGAATGGGGCATACATACCTTAGAAGTTAGAGAGAGATAGATAGACAGAGATATTTACGTTAAAAAGAGACAACAACAGGGCAGGTAGAGAAGCTGTTATTATTCTCAGAGCAAGTCAGTTCAGTACGCAGGTGCGCAGTAAACAAAGGAGCAGAGCGTACTGAACTGACTTGCTCTGAGAATAATAACAGCTTCTCTACCTGCCCTGTTGTTGTCTCTTTTTAACGTAAATATCTCTGTCTATCTATCTCTCTCTAACTTCTAAGGTATGTATGCCCCATTCAAATTCCTAGAAATTGTAACAAGAACCCACTACCTGCCCTGTTGTTGTCTCTTTTTAACGTAAATATCTCTATCTATCTATCTCTCTCTAACTTCTAAGGTATGTATGCCCCACTCAAATTCCTAGAAATTGTAACAAGAACCCATTTTGGGCACGCAGTGAAAGTGATTACTGTCAACTATAATTTAAGGAATTTGGTTCTTGTTTTGAACTAGTATGGATATTATTTTTTTGTGGTTGATTTTCCTAGAGTATTATACCATTTTGGAATCTTGATTAGTTGCGTCAATTTATAAAAAAACTTGCCATAGTAGTGTTCATACTTTTTTTTTACACCACGATGAGTTAAAGTTGATTAAAAGTAAAAATCTTCAAAAAATTTAGGGAATAAATTAAGTTTCATTAATTTACGTGAAAAAACTAGAGGTATTCTGGATTTTTTAAGAATTGTGGTAGATAGCAGTGCTATTCAGGTTGCCTATAAAAAAAAATAACAGAAATATTTAAAAAAGTGTGGTCATGGTAGTGAAAAATATCATAAAAGGTCTCACTTTTTTAAGAATTTCTTCTTTTTTTTTATAACTTCAAAAAAAAAGAGATATATATTTTTTTTCTTTTTTTCCCCGAGTAGTCATGGGCAGGTCTATCCTCCGGTGCTGGCTTATCGTTGAATTTTGGGACATGTTGTATATAACGCATTTATCTTCTTTGCTAATTTTTCGGTTATGAAGCAGTTCTGACTTCCGTTGTCTAGTAGCGCGCGAGCTGTATGATACACGTTATTATTGTCAGCTACCTCAATTAACGCCGTAGAGAGCAAAACAGTACTTATTAATTTAAACTCGGCCGTGGTGGCTTCACACACAACAGTGTCGCTGGAATGCAACGTTGATGCCGCTAAACTGTGTGCGTGTTCTACCGATTGCACACACGCGCCGTTACCTTTCTCGTCTAAATGTAACAGACTGTTGTGTTTGTTCGAGCACTGTTTACACGATCCGAATCTGCATTGATTCAACGCGTGACCGGTTCGCAGGCAATTTGCACACATCTTGTTATCGTTTATCAATTTAATTCTGTCTCTCACGGACATGTTAAGGAAGGCTAAACATGAGTGCAATGAGTGTTCTCTATTGCATAATAGACACTTGGGTATGACCCATTTATTACTTCTATTACCACGATTATGATTATAGCGCGTTGGTTTAATAGATGTATAGCTATGTACTCGTTGCGAATTACGTTTCTTTGTATGACCACGGTTATAGCGCGTTGGTTTAATAGATGTGTAGCTATGTACGCGGTGCGAGTTACGTTTCTCGCTTATGTTTTGATGCTTATAATGAGGCGTTTCCTCTTTAGTGTGGTTCGCGCCGATCATTTCCAACGTGTCCGCTCGGCTTCGGAGGAATGATATTAAGTCGCTAAGTTTTATTTTTTCGCGTGAACCTAAACACGTGGCTCCGATGTGGCCTTCCCATTCGCGTTCCGTAGACGAATCCAGCTTATTTACCACCTGGTAAATTATTAATGTGTCCCAATTGTCAGTGGGTTCATTTAGTGATCTTAAAGCGCGCAGATTACGTAAAATGGTATCAATTAATTTCCTTATTTGCGATGGCGATTCCTGTTTTAATGACGGAATATTATGCAATGCTTTTAAATGATTGTTAATTAATAACCTCTCGTTGTGATAACGGCTTTCCAATAATTCCCATGCGTGAACGTAGTTGACAGGGCTAAACTCCAAAGCTGCTATAACTTGTAGCGCGCTGCCACCCAGGGCTGACCGCAAATAGTGGAATTTTTGAATTTCGTCTAGATCGGAACGATTGTGGATCATGGTTAAGTACGAATGCTTAAATTCCAGCCAGTTATCATAGGCTCCATCAAAGGCAGGTAACTTTATGTCTGGTAATTTTATGTTGACACGTGGCTCTGATGCAACCGGAAGTCGACTTTTAGTCTCCGCGTTTTTAAGTAAACAATTCGCACTTGCTATTGCCGTAAAATATATTGCTTCTAATGTGTCTATATATTGTAGATTCGCGTCTATTTCTGATTCAGGTAGGAGCACTTCGATCTCGTTTTCGACGTTGTCGAATTTATCGAACAATTCGGTGGCGGCTTGTACACGCAAAGTTAGCTCGGCTGATTGTAAGGCTGTTAATTGAGCGCCCGCGAATGATTCTACGTGATTTTTAAATTGGGTTAATCGACCCTTAATGTTACCCCGTCGTTTCTTTAACTCGGAAAGAACTTCGTCTACTGCTTTGACCGACATTTTGACGGAATATGGATGAGTGTTTTGTGGTGTGGTGTGGTGTGGTTACTCACATGCAAATATCACCTGGACCACGTGGCTGCCGCACTCGCGAACTGAAAAGAAGCACAGCTTTAACACAAATCGAAATCTAATGAATGGGACGGGGAACGGACGGGACGGGAACAGAGACCTGACCGTTACGTTATCTTACGCCTTTTCCTCTTCTATTGATGCTGGGTCACTGGACTAGCTGTGATGATCGCTGCACTCGGTCGATCGCTGATTGCTGATCGCTGCACTCGGTCGATCTGTCTTCACAACCAGCTATCGTCTTCAGTGCCCGGCTCCAGTCCGAGTCGAAGGTCCGCAAACTTGCCACGTGTTCGTGACAACGTGGATGTGGAGTCCTCTTCCGGCTGGTGTTTTCTACTGATTATCCGGCTCGAAGGACCAAAATGTTGAGGATGAGGTCTGTTCCCGGTTTTATTTAAATGAAGAGATTGTTATGGTTTTACATCTATATTGAAATTATTCTATTCTATGTACAGAGTTTTGGGTTACACCGCCATGGCCCGGCATGGCGTCTGTATTAGATGATAGGTGGATGGGAAAAAGGGGCTGAGTCTATATAAAACAATGCTTTTATAGCTTCTTGAGAATGAACTTATGATGAACGAGTGAATGGAGATGCGCCAATCAGAGCGTGGCGGCCGGTGGACGAATCAGGAGCGCGCCGATCTCTGCCACTGGTCGGCAGGGGGCAGCTCCGCTGCGCTCACGCACCGAATGCAGCAACTCGTCGGTAGGTGGCGCTGGCGGTGGGCGTGAACATACGTGCCGGGGACTGTACTAGAAATAAAATCCTAAATTGCTATTTAAATAGTTTATTCGCAGTTTATAACATGTCAAATAGACTAAATCAAATCTAATAAAGTTTTAATAGAATTTTGAATGAGAATACGAAGGTTCATATTTTTTTCAATTGCCAAATAAGAGCACCAATATCACTAGAAAAGAAATAAAAAATATTTCGTGTTAGATGTGGGCTCATACTACTTTCATTAGTTGCCACCGATTGCAACATCTGAAGATCAGAATCATCATCAATCATCTCGATTTAAAACAAAGTTATGTAGTACACAACATGCCTTAATCTTATATATACCTTATCGTAGTTCGGTACTCATCTGATTTTGAGCACCCAACGACAAATAAGTAGTGCATGATGTGCTTACCTGTAAGAGTTTGATACACTTGTCTGTGACTCTTTTGGATGTATCTCGTAACTTTTAAACAGTGTATTCAATTGTTGGTGAGCCAAATAAATAAAATAAAAATAAAATAAATCTGTCGCAAATTCATATTTCACATTCATAGCTCGATGTAATATGCGCCATTAATTGGCTAGGATGCCGAAAGTGCACTCCACATATCTTTGGGCACGACTAAACCGATAATAGAAAATTCTGTGTTGTACCGACAAATGCTTCCCTGAGTAAGGGCGCATGACGTTATTCGAAAGTGAGAATGCTTCGTCTCCCACAAAAACAAATGGAGCATTTTGATTACCTGGTAAAGGCTTTGGTGCTGGTATAGGTAATTTATGTGTCACAATCAAATTATAAAGTTTAGAGTTCTGGAAAACGGTGGAGTCACTTTCCTTTCCATATGCGTGTGTGTTCGCGCAGCGGAATGTTGTTGAATTAAAAGATTTTAATTATGCAGATATTTAGTGTATGACGTCGTATAATTGTGTATGGTAAAAAAAAAATTGTGCACGCAGCCATTGTGGAGAAATTCAAAATTTTTATCGTAGATAGTGGCGTTATTAATAAAAAAATATTTTTTATTCAAGAAATGCAATTGTTTTATTTTTTCCTAACGCTTGTGTACGCAACTGTACCATATTAATAAATACTATATTGGAAGGTTAAGAACGTTTCTTAGATATATGGCACGGCCGCTTTTTTGTAGCCATCCGAACTTGGTTGGGTTATGTAGGTTTTCGATGCTTCGTCAGTATTATAATTGTTTTTCTTTAATTACTGAATTTAATGACATGAAATTTTGCATGTGAATAGTTGAATGAATAAGCTAATTATTGGCATACATATTACCATGCAATTCCTTTAGAACGTCGAAAATGATATTTGACTGCTTTGTAAACAGTGATCTATTCATGGTAAATTTGTCCTATAACTCTTTAATTACTAACGGAACATCATTGATACTTGGCAACATGTTGCAGACACTTACAAGGTTTGTATAAACGTGAAAATCTAGACCCCAAAGTGCATACTTTAAGAACTAAGACCTAATAAGCGTATTTTACGTTTATATTTTTACCTTTTAAGCCCTACGATTTTTTCTAAATCTGTTTTTTAAACAAATTTAAACAAATTCAAAACAACGTATGTAAAAATCTACAGCTCTCTATGTAAGCGCTTTATATGAAAACTAGCTAATGGCCAAACGTTCGCGCAGCGGAAACTTGAATTTCTCCGAAGTTTATGCATGCACTAATTTTATTCGTACATACACAATTACACACAAATACACACTGATTTTGGACACATCTCTTTTCTTCTAAAGTCTATGGATTAAAAAAAGTTCCGCCAGGACAACGTTCGCCCAGCGGAATCAGTTTTTGGTGAATTTCTCCACAATGGCTTCGTGCACAATTTTTTTTTTCCATACACAATTATACGACGTCATACACTAAATATCTGCATAATTAAAATCTCTTAATTCAACAACATTCCGCTGCGCGAACACACACTCCATATGCTCCTATATCGACAAAAATAAATCTATATCTAGAATCAACAAGAGCTTATAAAACTATTGAATTATAGCTCTTATAATTGTAAAATAGTGATCCACTGTGCGTAGGACACCAAATACGGATAAACGGATATGTTTACCATCAAGAGCTCCTATGCAATAAGGGAAATTTGCTTTCTTGTCAAACTCAATAACGACATCTTCTAGTAGCTATTTTGTTATAGGAGGTATATTTTGACTTGATAGATGTTTCCATATGGCGCACCAAACTGTCCTCACAATTTTTGCTATCGTACTTGCTCCTCGGTAGTAATTCGTATGCATGACTTTGAAGTCACTGCCGGTTGCTAGAAATCTGAAATGAAATAACAATTAGTAGGCATGTAATAAAATAATAAAAATGTAGGTATAATAATAAAAAGTGCTATAAAATTGTGTACTCAAACTGCTTTAGGTGATACGAGTAGTATTGTTAAAGCTGAATTATATACTAAAAAAATCATTTACATTTTGCTTGTTCAAGGCAAAATCAATCAGACTTTGCTTATCTAAATTTAGGAACAAGCAGTTTACGTTTTTTTTTTTTGAAAACTTATTCAGTTTCAACCTATAGCAGTTTGCGTACCTACATAATTTTTAAATCTTCTTATATATTTCTTAAGGGCCCCATAGGGTTAATAATTTTGTAGTTTTAATGTAATCAAGGGTTTATTTAAGATTTATTACTATTTTTCATTTGTGCTGCTTTCTGTTTCAGGTAATGAACTAGTTAAGAAGTGGAAGGCCATAAAAGATAATTTTGCTAAATATAAAAAAAAGATGCCAATGAGATCGTGAAAACCAAAATGAAATAACAGCATTGCCTCGTTATCAAAGTCAATCACGAAACCGAAAAATAAAAAAACACCGGAGAATAGACATTTGCATTTTTTCAAGGGGATTTTACCATCTCTTCAATCTTTGAATAAGCATCAAACATTGATATTTCAAAGTCGGGTGCTTCAAATACTGACCGATATTCTTCGGCCTTCAATTCAACAATATACACCTCACGGCTACACTCAAGATTATCAACATCAGGGCTATAATCAAGGATATTCAACTCAGAGATACGATAACACTTTTCAGAGTGGCTACCACACTTCTACTCCTGGATGTTCGACTACTGAACTGAGGACTGCCTCATCTTCCCAAATACATTCCGAGCCATCAAACCAACAACGTCCAATAAATTCACCATTTACACTGGACGAAACGACAGCTACTTCCTATGGCACACAAGACGAAGAGTTTGATTTTTCTTGAATTAATTCATTGTATTTTCCTAAGATTCCTAGTGCAATAAATATCAATAAAAAGTTGAGTTAACACAGTTTTACTTTACCTTATAGTCAAGCCCAGCATTTCCAAAACAGTAACATCTACCCTCGGATCACCGTAGAGTTCGGTCGTGTTTACGGTTACGATTGATTTTGGTTTTTTATTAAAAATTATTGTATTTATTCAATTACTAAAATAATAATCTGTGAGCGAACTAAAAGTACCAGGCGCCCAGAACCAGTGGAAAGTACAAACTACGTGAGTAGTGTAGACAGCACACACACATCCCACGTCTCAACAGCACACCAGTAACACTTGCAAATACTTGGCTCTGCCCAGCTGCCACCTCCACTGCTCAGACGTCGTCCCTCGCAGCACACAACTGAACACATATCTAATTGCCCGGGAGCTGCTGTTCGCTAATAATTATGGCCTCTACTCAACGCACACCGCCGTCAACACCTGTACCGATGCCTATGCAATCCTCGTCGTCGTTTCCGAATCTGGCAAATGCAGATTGTGGTAGCTATGGCTCTGACACTCAATTAGATTCCTCAAACCATTGTGAAAAATCCGACAGGAACATCACACAGAGGTCTTTTAAGAGAAAATTTGTTGATACAGGTGTGTTAGAAATTAAGGCTATGTTCGAAAGTTTCCAGCAACAACAAAATCTCAAGTTAGACCAACTTAACTCAGCAATGCACACCATTCAAGAACAAACCAATGACATCAAGAAGGACCTACAATTCGTTTCTGATAAATACGATGCTTTCCTGGAACGTATGGGTAGATTAGAACAAGAAAATTCAAAAAATAAAAATACCATTGCTTATTTGGAGTCAAAATTTGAGTTGCTGGAACGTAATTCCCGAGCTGCTTCGGTTGAAATACATAATATCCCTAAAGACCGCAATGAAAACAAGGAAACTTTACGCACCATTGTAAAAAACATTGGTAAAATTATAGGACAGCCAATCAATGACTCGGATGTTTACGATGCCTTCCGAATCAAAACCAAAGTCGAAAATAAGTGCCCCATCATAATACAATTTACTACAACGTTCACGAAGAACAACATGATTAAAAAATGTAGAACGTTCAACAAGGAAAATCCAAATAACAAGTTAAATACTTCGCACATACAACTCGCCACAACATCTCAGTCTCAGCCAATTTATATTGATGAATTTTTGACACCTGCAGCCAAAAAACTTCGCTACGTTGTGAAAAATTTCAAAATTGATAATAAGTATCACAGCTTCTGGAATTCATATGGCAAAATATATATAAAAGAAAAAGAAACATCTCGTCCAATTCGAATTGACTGCGAGGAGGATCTACGTAAATTAAAGTCTGAATGACTGGAACCTGTACTTACCGCTTATATTTGTTATCCCTTTTTTTGTGTTCCTCTTAAAAACATCACTAAAAACATTTGTTCCTTTCACCTCACAAATAAACACTTTAACACTTACTTCACACAAACACTATACTTTACACTTAGTACATATCACTCATACAGGATTACAGTCAAAACTAAACTTAATAACTACATTCAAAACAACACGAATGTTAACCGGTCGTTACTCTGCGAGCGTAACTATTTTTGTTTACTTTATCAACAACGATATTCCAATTCACATTTTGAACTAGTACAATTGTGTGGCAGCCAGGCCTATGCGGTCATATTTTTTCTACATACCCTGCAATTACGATTGTGTCATACCTTCGCATATAATTTAATCCATACTGACAACGTTAAAGAAATTTATACTTTATCGCATACAATTATAAGACAATATTACACACCACCGCACGAGTGCATACTTACTATTTTCAAATTATTGTCATTTTCTAAAGTATTGTTAAACAGAGGCCTTTTACTTACTCAATACTCGTTTTTAATGCTTTCATTTACATTTCCATGCAACACCAAGATATTTATGATGTCACTATTCCCTAACATTAAAGTTCAATAGTACCAAAGACATAATCTCGGACTTAGATCGTATTTCAATGGCACGCTCGTTCACCTGTGATATTGACAATTGTAAAAACATTGTAACTGACTCAGAACGATCTCTGAAAGTTATACACCAAAATATTAGAAGCATTACGCGTAACACACCAGGTTTACTCACATTATTACAGAGATCGCAAATAGATTGGGACTTCATTGTGTTGACGGAATGCTGGTTATCTTGTGCACCCAACATTCCGCTGCTTGAGGGTTATAATTACTACAAAACGAATAATATTCTAACACAAAATGAAGGGGTTGTTATTTACTGCAAAAATAACATTAGCGCATGCATAGAAGAACCTACTATTGCTGATTGTAACTGTCTAATGATCAAAATTAATCAAAATACGGCCATTCTAGCACTTTATCGACCTGCTGGTTACAAAAATCTTAATAACTTTTTTACCTCGCTTGACCATTTTCTAACTACTACCTCCAATATAAAAAACTTTATTCTTATAGGGGACCTAAATGTGGACATAACAGAAACCAACACTGACTCTAATTCTGCTCATTACCTGGACCTTTTAGCATCCCATGGCATGTTGCCAGCTTATACCTTCCCTACTCATAATAAAACATGCTTAGATCACATTATATTAAAAACTCGATTCCCAACTTCTTGCTACGTGGCTGAAACCTCCATCACTGATCATGATGCGGTTTTCCTTATCCTAGATTTAAGTAAACACAAAAACAAAACCAATAAAATAATTAAACGCCTAAATTATGAAAAAATGGACACTGAAATTACAAATAGCAACTTTCATGAATTGTATTTAATCACGGATATTGATCTTGCTGTTCAATACTTTGTTAACTCAATTAATTGTATTATAAAATCTAACACGCTAATTATTAAAACCTCCAACCGTAAGAAAATTACTAAGCCTTGGATAACGACCGGATTGTTGCGGTGTATGAGGAATCGTGACAAACTGCACCAAAAAGCAAAAAAGTATCCTAACGACCAAAAAATATTGATAACCTATAAAAGATATAGAAATTTTTGCAACGAACTTTTAAAGAAGATAAAAAGGGAACATGACAAATCAGAACTTCAGATTGCAGCTAAAACTAATAACAAAGATCTATGGAACAAAATAAAAGACATTACCCACACAAAAAAATCTAAAAACGAAGCCACACAACTAATAAATACTCATGATCCTATTTTCTCAACTAATAAAATCAACGAATTTTTTGTTAACATCGGCAAAAATATTGCTGACCGCTGCATTTCTGGTAACAATATCCCGTCGCCTCAGGTTCAACCTCATTGTAACTCGATGGTGTTTTTCCCCACGGATTTGGAAGAGATCGAAAATATAATTCATAGTCTGAAACCAAATTGCGCTGTTGGCTATGACAATATTTCTACCAGCATTTTGAAGAGATATAGTCATGTTTTCATTTCTCCAATTTTATTTATCTGCAACCTCGCCATTGACTCTGGCAAATTCCCTAATGCCTGGAAAATAGCGGAGATTCACCCCATCTTCAAAGGTGGTGATGGAGCCTGTGTCAACGACTATAGACCAATTTCCATCCTTCCAGCTTTATCTAAGATTCTGGAAAGGATTATGAAAAATCGTCTGGTCGACTACCTGGAAAACAATTCACTGCTATCTCCTTCGCAGTACGGCTTTCGATCTGGCATGTCGACCAGCGACGCCATTCACGATCTTACTAAGTTTATTTCTGAAAAACTAGATGTGAACAAAAAAGTCATTGTAATTTTCATGGACCTGGCCAAAGCCTTTGACACAGTCTCCGTCCCACTGTTGTTGAAAAAATTGGAGAGCATTGGTGTAAGGGATACACAGCTTGAGCTTTTTACTGACTACCTCACCAACAGACTCCAGAGAGTTAGGGTGGACGAATGGATTAGTAATGACCTTCCCGTCGTGCATGGCGTGCCACAGGGCAGCATTCTCGGTCCCCCATTATTTCTGACTTACATCAACGACCTCTGTGAGCTCAAGATGCCCAACGGAAGGATCATAACTTTTGCCGATGACACAGCGCTTTTGTTTGAAGCTGATACTTGGCCCGAAGTATACTCCTGCGCGCAGACGGGCTTTAATTCGGTGTTGTCATGGCTAGCTAGGAATAAACTCGCTCTCAATGTGGATAAGACAAAGTATATGTCTTTTTACATAAAAAAACCTGTTTGCTCACTTGACAATTTCAAAATTACCGCTCATTCATCTTCGTGCATTTTTTCTCACAGTTCTCAGTGCTTATGTCCCCACCTTCAGCGAACAGAATCCATCAAGTATCTGGGAGTTATTCTAGATAGCACTCTTAGCTTCCACCTACATATACATGCTCTTTCCTCTAGAATCCGAAAATTAATGTTTGTTTTTAAAAATCTTCGTCATGTTGCGGACACTGGTGTAATGAGAACAGTTTATTTTGCGCTGTGCCAATCGCTGATCTCTTACTGCATAACGGTATGGGGTGGTGCGACAAAAACATCAATGCTCCGACTCGAACGTTTGCAAAGGGCCGTTTTAAAGGTCAGTAATTTCTTGCCTTTCTTATTTCCCACCAAAGAACTTTATGACCGAATTGGAGTATTAACTGTTCGGCAACTGTTCATATTAAATACCATAATGCGCAGGCATTCTTCTCTTCCCTATGACCCTAGCCTCTTTGATGGAAAGCGACGTAAACATGCAGTTTGTCCTACTACTCAGTTCCACACCGCTTTTTCCCGTCGGCATTTTGGTTTTCTTGGAAACTATTTGTACAATAAAATTAATAGAATGTTGTCAATTTATTCACTACCAAATAAGCATTGCAAGTTTAAGGTCTCAACCTGGTTGCAAAAATTAGACTACGACACTACAGAGCAGTTACTTCTCGTACCCTCGTAATATTAAGGAATCCTTTAGTAGTTCATGACTGTATCACCCGACACATCTACGTTCACACCATCATCCTATCCTTCCCCACACACTACACTTACACACATCACCTACTCATTTCACCTGCACACTTCACAGGAGACTTTACTTCACACCTCTTACACTACACTATTTCTAGTTTTCTTTTTTTTTATGTTAATCAAGTTTAAATATGTCTGCTTTTTCCCTTCTGCAATAAATCGTATCATAATAATAATTATTTATATTGTATTAAATTTAAACTACATGTGATTCGGGGTGAGGGCCTGGGGATCCGTCACACAGGGTATCCTAGTATGGACGCCAGTCTCTCACAAAGGAACATATATTATGCATTTTGTTAAAATGTTATTTTTACAATTGTACTTATTATAACTATGTGAACCTTTGTGAAGAGAGAAAATAAAGATATATTAATTAAAGTAACAGGTTTCCTTCCTTTCATATTATTTTTCTGTATATATTTTGATAACCCATTCTGCCAATCTGTTCTGAAGTCTAGAATATCAACAACAACAACATGGTGTCTGAATTTGAATTACAAGAAATCCAGGAACAAACTAGTTTCTATGCTGGTTCTTCACGACACAATACTGATATTGAAAGTCCTTCGGGTTATAACACCCACAATATTGGATCTTCGGATTATAACATCCATAATGCAGGCCCTTCCGGCTATAGTAACCTTCCCTGACATCCAACATCAGCAAACATAAAATTGTAAACAACCGCTAGCAAAACGATACTGAAATATTGCTTAAAGTTATATAATCGGATCCACTGTGAATGGGTGATTGCATTCGGATGTGCTTTCCATCTATACTTCCTAGGCAGTGCGGGAATTGCCAACGTTCTTGAAACTGTGATGCTATCCATTGCCATTGTTCTGCTGTGGTGGGCCACTGAAATAACAATATATTATTTATATGTATTTCTTTTAGTATTCAATAATGTACAGTCAGCCACAGCAAAGGTGATGCACTTTTGAATCTTATGCTTACTCTTCAAACTAATTCTAATCCCAATCTAATACCAATACGATTCCAATGTCAATTTTGCAGTCACGTGATTCGGTACTCTTGAAAATAATATTGTCAACATTGGATTGAAATTGGGATTGCCCCGCGATTATTTTGTTTTGTACTAGTGAAGTTAGCTATGTTACGGGCCGCGATAGTGTTATTCAACTCATTACGATAAACTGGTAAAAGGGCTTTAAAATGCGATATCCTTTAAAAAAAAAGGTTAATAAATAAATATGATGTAAGTAGTGGCTTAATTGGTTAATTGTAACGTATTAAATACATTTGTGCGTAAGAAAATTATTTAAATCATAAAGTTAACCATGACTTTGGCTTCACGAGGTAGGATCGTTGCCTACACTACTAAAAAAAAAACGCGTAAAAGTTCTCCAATTTCAAAATTTAAGTAAAAGTGTTTTCGAAATGCAAGCTTGTTTATAACATTCACTTAGAGATATATAGTTCGTAATTGTTGTCCGTTAAGTAAAAAGTTGTGAAAGTTTTATACAAGTGGAAACTGGTACCTAAGTAAACAATCATACTAACTTTATTGGTTGAAGTAATATTTATAAGTTTTTAAATTAACTAGTGAAATATTTTTGTTTTGTCATTTTAATTAAAATGACAAATCGTCCCAGTTACGCACAACTCTCAGTAATGGCTACATTAGTAACAATCAATAATCCAGCAACGTCGGCTGTCAAACGTAAAATAACATTGACGTATGGTGACGTTGCATTTCAAAAATATAACTAAATTTATAATCATCATAGTAAATAACAAGTAACCATTCTGACACTCAAAGCTTGATAATCAATGGATATTAATACATATACATGTGTGTACCATCCAATTTATAACACGCTCAATTATGAAGCTTTGGTGGAATTCTTGGAGGAAAACCCAGGCATTGCTAAAGGTGTGCTTCGGACCGCTTTAGCCCAATTAGAAACGAAGAGGAAATGGGCAAATTTAGCAACCACTTTAAATTCTATAGGAGGAGCAATTAAAGATGGTCGTGTCTGGGCTAAGGTACCGAATTTAAATCATGAAGTGCTTAGGTATTAAGAATTATACATACTCGTATACAGCAATTTCATTAAAATTATGCATGTTTGTAGTATTGGTCTGAGAAGAAATGTGGTCTGAACAGGATGTGCGCAGGACTCTCAGCTTCAATGAGGCGCACTGGTGGTGGGACAGCAGACAACATGTCAGCATTGTCTGCCTTAGCACGTTAACTGCGGCAAGTAAAATCATAATTTTTCATCTGGTGCGGCGGCGGGCCAAAATGCGCCCCAATGATATTTCCGCCAGTGCGTGGCAGGTCTTTCTAGACCCACCAGCACTAGGATAGAAACCCTTCTTTGCATGATGATGGAAATTTCCATCACAAACATTTAGTGAAAAAAAAAAGTACACAAAACAGGCGTAGTGTAAATTGTTTGTTGCTGGCAACTTTTTACACGACCAATGCATAAAACGAAACGCAGTTGTCAAAAAAAAAACAAACCTCACTGTCATTAGCAAGGCCTTGAAGTTGTCATTCAGCTGTTTGTTGTGATTCGAAGAAACGAGTGAATTTATAAATTATTTTAGGAAACTAATCCGAGATTTATCCACTAATAAAAATGAAAATGAGTGAAAAAAAGGTTTGTTTTTAGTGTTTCTGTTAAATTATGCGCAATTTATATTGAAATACCCTGAATAAATTTCTCAAAACTATGTGACAGAAATTTACATCACTATGCAATAACTTCACTTGTAATGTATGGTGAAAACGGTTTTTTATTATTTATTTTTTTGTAGGGAAACTTGAAAGACAGAGAAATTGAAGCTTATTTGAGTCAGTTAGAAGGTGGTTGGCTCTCGGAAGATGGCCTTGATAATGAAGATTCCGACGTTGAGTACCGTGATGCTGATGAAATTCTAAGAGTGTTGCAGGAGGAAAATGATAATGATGATGTGGAAGATGAAACTGCTGACATTGATCCTCCTCTTGTAGAAGAGGTCACCACAGAAGACCAAGAACCCTCACACTCATCATCTTCATCCAATTTGCAGTCTTCATCCAGTTTTTTATTTGACAAAAGAAACTTGATATGGAAAAAAAGTAATCTTGTGTATGATGCAGATAAGATTACTTTCTTGGGGAGTTCTGCTGCTCCAGATGAAATAGCACACCTGGAAACCCCATATCAATGTTTCAACCATTTCATAACGAAGGATTTTATGAATAGAGTAGTGGAGCAAACAAATTTATATATAATACAAAGTAATCCCAATTCATCTATAACATTTACAGAATATGATTTATACAAGTTCTTTGGTATCCTGTTATACATGTCAGTACTAAAATTTCCTAGCACAAGATCTTACTGGTCACCAAAGTTTGGTTATGAACCCATTTCTTCAACAATGCCAATAAACAAATTTGAAAAAATAAAATTATCATTGCATTTCAACAACAATGAACTTCATAAGCCTATAGGCCATCCAGAACATGACAGGCTTTTTAAAATCCGCCCTGTAATCAAGCACCTCAATGAGAGGTTTGTTACAGTGCCAATGGACCAAAGACTTTCTGTGGATGAACAGATGTGTTCAACAAAAATAGGGCACTTCTTAAAACAATATCTGCCCAATAAGCCCCACAAATGGGGCTTCAAATTATATGTTCTGTGTGATTTGATGGGATATGCCCATAAGTTTGAGGTATATTCTGGACAAGAGAATTCAGAAAAACTCTCTGATGAACCAGATCTTGGTGCAACAGGTAATGTTGTAGTACGTTTGCTTCGGGGAGTGCCAAGAAGGCTAAACCACATAATATACTTTGATAACTTTTATACCTCTTTGCCATTGGTATATTTTCTAGCTAAAGAAGGAATACATACTGTGGGGACTGTGCAACAAAACAGGATTCCAAAGAATAAATTACCAGATAAAAAAGATTTTATGAAGAAATCTGTGCCCAGAGGTAGTTATGAAGAGAGAGTTTCTATGCTTGATGGTATAGATATGAGTTGTGTAGTATGGAAAGACAATAAGGTAGTAACCCTGCTATCTACTTATGCTGGAGCATTGCCTGTGGCTAAAGTAAACAGGTATGACAAGGCAAAACGAGAAAAAATTAATATTACTTGCCCATTTATTGTCCAAGAGTACAATAAACACATGGGAGGAGTAGACCTCATGGACAGCTTTTTGGGTAGAAATCACATAACACTGAGATCCAAAAAGTGGTACCTGCGTATTTTTTTTCATTTATTTGATCTTGCAGTTATAAATGCTTGGATTGTTTATAAAAAAAATGCCCAGAAAAGGGGTGAACCTAAAAACAGTCTGCTTACAATGAGCCAATTCAGAAATGAATTGGCCTTTGTGCTTTGTAACAAAAGAACCATCAAAGATACTAAAAGAGGGCGTCCTGGCAGCAGTACCCTAGAAGAAGGAATCCTGTCAAAAAAAAGAAAGGGTTCTCCAGCTCCTCCACCTACAAAAGACATAAGGAGGGATGGTTCTGAACATTGGCCAAAAGTAGGTGGGTCACTCCGGTGCAAATATCCTAAATGCAAAGGTTATTCCACAATTTCATGCAGTAAATGTGGAGTTAATTTGTGCCTTAATAAGAATAATAATTGTTTTCTAAATTATCACCAAGAATAAAGAATGTACAAGGATATTCTAGTTTTATTTATTTAGTACCGAGCTAAATATGTATAATTGCATGATGATGGATATTTCCATCATACTATTTTTTATTTATTTCATATTATTTATATATAACAGGATTTTTTTAAATATTTTTCTCTTAATCTAGAGCATGAATTACATCACCCTGATTTATTTCACAAAAATTTAAAAAATCATGCAAAGAAGGGAATTGCTATAACTTTGTGAAAACATAATGTATACATTTTTTTTTATTGTTAGAATGACCTTGAACCCAACTTCCTTAGGTTTGATTCGCCCCGGGATCTGCCAAACAGGAAATGAGAAATAAAGCAGGAAAAGCGGCAGGCCGATATCGACCTAAACCGCACTAGAAAGTATTTTTAGTAGTGATGGGACAGAGAAAAATAAAGGGATATCGAAAATAAAACAGAATTATCGTAAAAGAACTGAAAAATGTTTTTATTTACTCTCTTATAAATTGACTGCGTAGATTATGAATTTTGGATTCAACATCTCTTCTGGGACTTTGTTATGTATTAGAAATGTTTTCCCACGAGTCATTTTTTTAAATTTTATTCTTAATAGTCGTTGTTTGGTGCAGGTCTGTGTTCAAAACTCTCTATTGCGCCAACGGACAGCAGTATCGAGATAATTCGCTTATAATGTGACCCGCGCAGCCCTCTAGTTTATCCTACATACCTTGGTTTTTACAAGGGGTTTTAACTTGGAAAAAAAATAGTATTGTTTTTTGAAACGCTCCACTTTTGAAAAATGTAAATCACTAGCAGCGCGGGAATTGCCAACGTTCTTGAAACTGTGATGTTATCCATTGCCACTGTTCTGCTGTGGTGGGCCACTGTAATAACAATATATTATTTATATGTATTTCTTTTAGTATTCAATAATGTACAGTCAGCCACAGTAACGGTGATGCACTTTTGAATCTTATGCTTATAGCGATATGGACGAAAAGTGGATCACCGCCGCTGTGGCCGACCCCACCAAAATTGTGTAACTAAATGTGCTTCTTTTTTAGCCATCAGAAACCCAGAGAGAAGATTCGCTTCGTTCTCCATGTCAAACAACCGCAGCACAAGAAACTGTTGCAGAAACAACTACTAAAGTAAGAACAGGCCCGTCGTACGTGCAGAAAAGAAATATACCTTCTGATATTAAAGAGGTGAAAAACCAGATGGATGAGGCTTTCAAAGCCATAACTGTCGCTTCAAGACGCCAGCAAGATTACGACGACACAGACTTTTTTGCCAAATGCTGGCAAAAAAATGGATGAAAAGAAACGCGACAAATTGATGTACGACATTCACACACTTTTGTATAATTCAAACTATAACGAGTACCAATCAATGATTGATGATTGACAATCATCTCCTACAACCACATACAGTGACTCTAGTGTAGAATACTACGTGCCCCCGAATCCAGTTGCAGGCTATTTTTCTACAATCAAGCTTCAGCTCAGGTGTATGCAGTTCCTACTCCTAGATCCATGAACCAACCGATATAAATCATACAGAAAGCGTTTGAAATGAGCGGTGAAGGTGACACAAACGAAAAATAAGTGATAAATATTATGATTATTACTACATAAATATAATAAATAGATGTAAATTATTGTTTTTATTTAATTAACTAGACTTCATCTTGGAGAATATTAATAATCGCCTTACATACTTCAGGTACAATTTTTGATATTATTTGGCTTGATATTTTAAACAGAAAATGAAGAGATATGTATGTATGTGTCGCCTGTTGCAAGAAATCTTAAAGTTACTGCCCCAGACGGACTATAGCTGGGATGGCCTTTCTCTAGAGGGTATCTTTCTTTGCTATTCATGGGCCGATTTTTTCTAGCAGATATTCAAAATCAGATGATGACATTCTGTAGAAATTCTCAAAATGTCCCGAAGGTTCATGAAGCATCTTCGCCAGTAAATTATTTCAGTATCTATAAAAAAAAAAATAGTTGAAATATATTTCTCTGGGTAGGAATAGACTTTTCTATTTATTTGTCTAGTTATAATAATATATAACTTACTTTATTCCTGAAGAGTGCAATTTAATCACCCACCACCGCCTTTTTTTCGTTGTTTTCTTTTACAATGGAAATAATAAGCATATGTACCTAAACCATATGCATAATGCCGCGGCCACACATTGGAGATATTTGCACCAACGTAACGTTTTGCGCCCAATGCACCAATGTATGTATCAGTACTTTGACACAATGTAGACATTGCGTCCAATCACTGTCCAATGCCCAATACTAAGGCTGGCCGCAGACGTTCGGTTTCCGAATTAGGTTTCCAGATCAGGAATTCAGATTCGGAAACCTGAATGCTCTGCTCACATACAAAATATTCAACAAGGCGCACATTAGGCCGGCCGCAGACAAACGGTTTCCGTATCAGGTTTCCGAATTCGTTTTCCGTATGCGGGCATCCGAATGCACAGATTCAATATAAAATACATTAACTGACGCACACGTTCGTTTTTTTCCGTACGGAACAAATTCCGAACGTGTATCCCGAATGCAAGCCAGCGCGTTCGGAGAAACGTACGGGAAAAAACCTAATGACGTCATGCGGAACGCAGCGCATATATGCATACATTTTGTTTGTGCCGGCGCACACGTTCGGAAATTTCTATTCAGTATCGCGCCCACGGCGCACGCATCGGACGTATTCTTTGTATTTGTTACGCATAGAATCGCAACACGATAATGTGTGAGGCAGAAACATTAATATTGGCTGTTGAAAAATACCCCTGCCTGTGGAATATTCATGACAACGACTATCACAACAAAGATGTCAAAGATTTGGCCTGGGAGAATGTATTTAAAGAGGTTATAAAGGATTGGGACACGTGCACTAAAGTGGACAAAGAAAACAAAGGTAAGATATTTTCTATATACTTTTTAATACAATAGTGCCCCACATTTATTCTTGTAAATTATTAATTCTCTCGTTATATTGGTACGATATTTCCCCTGCCGGTGTCATAAAGTAGTCAGCAAAATTGTCTCTTATGTTTCGACCTCGGTTTGTGGATCTGTGTTGTGGACTACGGTAAGGTATATCTTCGAAGTAATGTGTCAGAGTATCTTCAAATCGATAGCCGTCTCGTCTGCGTACAAAATTATGTAACACACACGCAGTCTTTGTTACTAATACTGCAAATTCTGGTGGAATCGTCATGCTAGTGTGAAAAATTCTCCATTTATTCGAGAGAATACCGAAGGCACATTCCACTACACGTCGTGATCTGCTGAGGCGGTAGTTAAAGATTCTGCATTGGGTATTGAGATTACTTCTCGGATATGGTTTCATAAAATTGTTATTCAGTGGAAACGCTTCATCGCCAAGAAACACAAAAGGTAGAGGTGTGTCATTGGTATTCGGCAGAGGTTTTGCTTCAGGCATATTAAGGCGATTTTGAATTAACTTTTTTCCAAAATTCCAGTTGTTAAAAATATTACTATCGCTGTCTCTGCCATAAGCACCGACATCTACAGCTATAAAACGGTAGTCAGAATCTACCACTGCTAATAGTACAACAGAGTAGAAATGTTTATAGTTATAAAAGGCAGATCCACTATGCAGAGGAGAAATCAAACGAATATGTTTCCCATCCACTGAACCTACGCAATTAGGGAAATTGGTTCTTCTATAATAATTTTCAGCAATTTCTAGCCAACGTTCTTTTGAAGATGGTGGCTTCATTTCCAAAGGTTGAAAAACTTCCCATATTGCTGTACAGGTTTCCTTAACTACGGCTGATACGGTCCTGCTCCCCATCAAATATTCAAAGTGTAACTCTTCAAAATTTTTACCAGTTGCCAGGAATCTGAAAAAAAGATATAAAATAATATTAATTACATTTCAGGTGCTGAGGCAAAGAAAAAATGGACACACATAAGAGACTACTTTCGAAGAGACTTTCAAAAAAATAAAAGCGCTCCTACAGGCAGTGCCGCTAAAAAGGTTAAAAAATATGTTTATGCAGACCTGTTGTATTTTCTTATACCGGTATTCGATAAAAGAAATACCGAAGGAAACTATCAATTCGATGATTTACACAATAATAGTTCACAAGAATCCGAAACGCAAGAACACAGCGTGGAACAAATAGATCACCATACAAATATATTACAACCTCCATCACCTGTATCAACTCCACCTGCAAGTAGTTTAAAACGAAACAAAAAAGATGTCCCCTCCCAAATACTCAGTATCCTACATCAAAATCAACAGAAAGCCAATCAGAAACAACAAGAAGTAGAAGACGACGACATGAAATTTTTATTGAGCTTTAGAACACATATGAAACATATGAATGAAAATCGAAAAATTGATTTTAAATTGGGAATGTTGCAGTTGGTAAAAAAAATCAATACTGAGTACAATTCATCTCCATCTTCTTCACTGAGTTATGATAACTTCAGTCACCGTTCAGAAACGCCGGCATCAAGCCGTGGTTATTCCCCCTCTTTTTCATATATTCCTGTATCAGAAACTCCATTGCCCACCTTTATTAGTTCATCTTCTTCGCAAAATAAAACCACTAATTATCAATCTGCCCCAAACAATTCCAGAGTGGTTATTAACTCTATTAGACATCTGCCACCGCTTCAACCACCACGTCATCACTACACATCACCTAATCTTCAACATGCCGAAGATACCGAAGCTGCAAGTTTTTTAGTTGTACAATCTCAAGGACAAGAACAGGAAGATAATATTGGCAAATACCTAAAGTTTAACTAAGATAGTTGATTTGTTATTTTTATAAATATAGATGTAAAAATAAAGAGAACTTACCTCAAGGTTACGGTTAGTTTTTCTTCTGTATCCAAGGATAATCTCATGGAGGTATTTTGCTTTATTAATTTATCACGTGTGCCATTATGAAGTTCATCAAAAGAATTTATTGACATCCTGTAGAAATCAAAGAATTTATCTGGGTGTGCTCGTAACTTAGCTCTCTTCAGATAAAACGAACTCTCGTAGATTCTCCGAGTATTCAATGGATGTACCCAATACCGACGTTTCTTTTTCTTCTTTATTGTCAACAGAAATGCAATTGCTAATAAATCGTCGTCCTCCATCGTCGTGCGTTCACTACGCTATCACTATCTATACTGACGTGTATACATTCCGAATGAAGAAAAACGAACGTTTGCGCTAGTCTCACGGAATTCCAAATCGAAATTCCGCATTAGGAAATCGAATACGTAAAACGTGTGTATGCGGCCAGGCTTATTCTTATTTTTTCCGAACGGAAAAAAAACCTAACGTTCGGTTCGATGCGTTCGGGTCGTAAGAATGGAAAAAACCGAATGACGTCATCCCGAACGCAGCGCTCGCGTACATTTTGGCTCGTCCGCCGTACACGCACGGAAATTTCAATTCAGTTCCGCGCGAGCCGTGTACAGAGTGGACGTGTACCGACGCGACGTGTCGTCGTCGTTTATAACAAAATGTGTGAAGCCGAAAATTTAATAATGGCGGTGGAACAATATTCATGCATATGGGATATTAATAATGCGGACTATCACAATAGAGACGTAAAGGACTTGGCTTGGGAGCAGGTCTGCAAAATGGTTTTTAATGATTGGGAAACGTGCACAGACAAAGCAAACAAATGTAAGTATAGTATAATTTTCCTTTATTGTTAAATTAATGTGGGTTAATAATTCTTTCGCTATATTGATATGTTAGTTCTCCAGCCGGCGTCATGAAGTACTCAGCGAACTGATCTCTTATAGTTCTGCCTCGGTTTGTGGATTGTCGTGATGAACTGAATGATAAATCCTCAAAGTAATGCGTTAACGTATCTTTAAAGTTTTAACCATCTCGTCTACGAACAAAATATGCAATACGCATGCCGTCATCGTTACGAGAACAGCAAAATCTGGTGGAATGGTCATACTCGTATGAAAAATTCTCCACTTATTTGAAAGAATGCCGAAAGCACATTCTACAATACGTCGAGCTCGACTCAGTCGATAATTAAAAATTCGACGTTGATTATTGAGGTTACATCTTGGATAAGGTTTCAAAAAATTATTGTTCAGTGGAAAGGCCTCATCGCCTAGAAACACATATGGTAGAGGTGGCCCATTACTTTCTGCCAGAGGTTTTGGTGCAGGCAAACTAAGGCGATTTTCTTTTAACCTTTTTCCAAATCCCAATTGTTAAAAATATTACTATCACTATCTCTACCAAAAGCTCCCACATCAATAGCTAAGAACCGATAGTCTGAATCTACTACTGCCATCAATACAATAGAGTAGTAATTTTTATAGTTATAAAAAGCAGACCCACTGTGCAGGGGGGAGATCAAACGGATATGCTTCCCATCTACTGCACCTAGACAGTTGGGGAAGTTGGTATTTCGGTAATAATTTTCCGCAATTTCTGTCCAACGTTCTTTTGATGACGGTGGTCTCATTTCTAAGGGTTGGAAAGAAGTGGACCAACATTAGAGACTATTATCGAAAAGAACTTCAAAAAAACAAAAATGTTCCTACTGGCAGTGCAGCTAAAAAGTCTAAAACATATATTTATAGTCATTTGCTTTACTTTCTAACACCCATGTTTGCTAAAAGAGATTCAGAAGGAAACTATCCAAAAAAAGATTCTGACTGTACTCAACCACAACTCCAATTAGCAAATGAAGAACAAAATATTGAAACAGAAGATATCAATTGTATTGAATCACCAGCACCGACTTCACCTGTGGCTTTACCTGTGGTTACACAGGAAAGGAAGAAAGATGTCCCAAGTCAGATATTAAATATGTTGCAACAAAGACAAAAAACAAATGCAAAGTCATCCAATACTGATGAAGATGACGACACCAAATTTTTACGAAGTTTCAGAAGTTATATGAGGAAAATGAATCATCGTCAAAAAATTGATTTTCAACTGGGAATGCTTCAATTGGTTAAAAAAGTCACTACGGGAAACGAAACATCGTCACCGGAGTCTCAATACATGTACTGTGACAATTCATCAGGGTCATTGCCAAGCCCTCGTTCTGCCTTTAGTTCATACTCTCCTGTACCGCAGAGCTCGCCTTACAATTCATCTCCATTACCAACTTACGTACCATCTTTGCAACGAAATGTGTATGTACCGCGAAATTCACCTGTATATTATAAAAGTCCATCTCCATCTGAATCAACTATTCATTCATCCTCCCAGCAGCAAAATGTTCCTTATCCAAGTACCTCAAAACCTAAGCTTGTTATCCACTCAGTAACTAATGTCACACCTTCCTATTCAACTACCCAACAAAATCCTATGCAAGACTATCCCGTGACTAGTGTTGAAGATAATGAGGCTGTACAATTTTTAATTCTCCAGTCTGATTTTTAATTCATAATTATTTAAAATTTAAATAAGTAAATTATGTGTAAACACGTATTTGATTTATAATAAATACATACATACATTATTTAAAATGTTAATAAGTGAAGTAAAATGTGTACAAGAATTTGATTTAAAATAAATACATACCTTATTGTTATGGTCAATTTTTCTTCCGTATCCAAACACAATCTCATGCATGTATTTTGCTTTTGTATTTTCTCTCGTATGCCATTATGAAGCTCATCAAAGGATTTCATTGACATCCTATAATATTTGAAGAATTCTTCTGGGTGTGCTCGTAATTTTGCTCTTTTGAGATAGAATTGACTGTCTGTTAGTCTCCGAGTATTCAATGGGTGTACCCAGTAACGACGATTCCTCTTCTTCTTGTTTAGCGCCAGCAAAAGTGCAATAGCAATCAATTCGTCTTCGTCTTCCATGATTACATGTGTGTATATGCTTTCGCAAGCGTCTCAATGCGTACTGATCGTATAAAATTCCGATTAAAAATACCAGACGTTTGCGCTAGTCTCATGGAATTCCGAATCTGAATTCCTGGTCTGGAAACCTAATTCGGAAACCGAACGTCTGCGGCCAGCCTAACGCGCTCAGTGTCGGTTTTCGATACACGTTCAAAGGAGAGGGGAATGAAAGGGGAGTGCGCGGGGGCATCTTGGACACAACGCCGCGCTCGCGCCACACATATCGTCTCTGTCAGTCGCCTTGAGATGCGGGTCCTGTTCGTACGTGAATGTAGTACTCTGGTTTCGCAATGGCAACGCCTTCGACTGAATGGTCTAATGCAGAGGTCTTGGAGTTTATCGAGTTATACCAAGGAGAACCAGCGTTGTGGGACTCCACTAATAAGTTGCACAAAAACAGAAATGCTTTGGCGGATGCATGGGAACGAATACGCGCCTCTTTTAGCTTATCTGGCGTCACTATTGCTGAATTAAAAAGAAAAAAGGAGTCATTAATGACGACTTATAGATATCATTTAAATAAAAAGAAGAGATCCATTAAATCAGGTCGGGGCGGAACGAAGTCTATGAAACTAATTGGTTCGCATTCCAAGCTATGGATTGCTTTTTGGGACAAAATTATGAGTGCAAACCTACACAGGATACGGAGGTTAGTTACAATAAGTAATTTTTCTTCTTAGTTAAAATAAAATTTATTTTTAATTTCCACTATTTATTAAGACTACTGGACGTCACGCGGTTTCACCCGCGTAATTCCCGTTCCCGTGGGAGTTCGGGAATAAAATATAGCCTATGTCACTTCCTGATAATGTAGCTATCCTAGGTTGAAAGAATTTTTCAAATCGGTCCAGTAGTTTCGCAGCCTATTCAATTCAAACAAACAAACAAATCTTTGAATATTCAAACATACTTGAATATTCAATTATTATTGAATGAAATAATTAGCGAACTCCTCTCTTACATCTAAAGCACTAGCTGGCGGCCTAATAGGAAGTCTCTCAAGTGGTCCGAATGCGTCGGCATTTTGGTACTGCTGTCTCCAGGCTCCTTCACGCAATTCACCATTTTCCATATAATCAAAAGTTCCTTCTGGGGCATATAGAGGCATAGAGGAACGGCTCTTTTTTAAAAAATTATGTAAATAGATACAAGTTAAAGTTATTACTTTTGCTTGCTCGGGCTGTAAAAATAGTGGTGCTCTAAATACTCGAAATACCGATGACATGGTCCCAAAAGCATTTTCAACTACAACTCGAGCACGAGATAACCTTTTATTGAATATTCTGTTCTTGCTGCCATGTGGTAGATGGCCCGGATATGGTTTCATTATCTTAGTAGACAGTGCAAACGCGCTATCACCAATAAACACATAAGGGCATTTTGTCAAACGTCCTGTAAGACAGGATTCCGTAGGAAAATTTGTGTTATTACCATATATTTTTTCCATTAAAGCACTGTTATTAAAAACACCTCCATCGCTAATCCTTCCCTGACAACCCACATTAGCAAACATAAAATTGTAGTTGCTGTCTACAACTGCTAGCAGAACGATACTGAAGTATTGTTTGTAGTTGTAATAATCGGATCCACTGTGAATAGGTGATTGCATTCGAACGTGCTTTCCGTCTATACTTCCTAGACAGTGCGGGAATTGCCACCGTTCTTGAAACTGCGAGGCAATCTGTTGCCACTGTTCTGCCGTGGTGGGCCACTGAAAAAAAAGATATTATTATAAGTATGGATTTATTTCATAGCACATAATATGGTATGTTTCTCTTTTTTTAACCTCCAGATACCCAACTAGAGGAGTCAGCTAGTACTTCATATCAAGAATCTGTGGCACAAGAAAGTACTCAAAAAAATACTGGCCCAATCAGACCAGGGCCATCAATATCACAGACGCAAAAAAGAAGGAATACCTTTGAAATTAAAGAAGTGAAAACCCAAATGGATGAAGCCTTTAAAGCAATAACTGTCGCGTCAAAGCGTCAGCAAGATTATGACGACACCGATTTTTTTTGTCAGATGCTGGCGAAAAAAATGAAAAAAATGGATGAACAGAAACGTGATAAATTAATGTACGATATTCATGCTCTTGTTTATAATTCAAACTATAACGAGTTTCAATCATCGTCTAATTCCACGCCTGTATACAGTAGTTCCAGTGCTGAGTACTACGCACCCGCGCCCCCTAATACAGATGTAGACTATTCATATAATGACCTTCCTACATTCACGAAACAAACGGCGGCGCCGACGTATACTTCTCAGACCACCGCCCCAAAAAAGGAAATTAATATAATAAGTTCTCAAATAATAAAAAAAGCGTTTGAAATGAGCAATGAAACTGATAAAATTTAAGTTTATGTAAAGACGATACAAATATTATAAACCGCCCATAGTATTAAGTGATATGATAAATAAATAATTAAAAAGTGAGAAACAATACAAAGTGATAAATAATTATAATTACTGATTAAAGTTTTAAATATAATACTTAAATAAATGTATTTTTTTATTTCCTTACCTTGACTTCATCTTGGAGAACAATAATAATCGCTTTACAAACTTCTGGCACGATTTTTGATATTATTTGGCTGGATATTTTAAAAAGAAAATAAAGTGATTTGTATGTATCTCCTGTAGCAAGAAATCTTAAAGTTACAGCCAACCGGACTTTAGGTGGAATGGCTTTTCTCCAATATGTATCTTTCTTTGCTATGATTGGGCTAATTTTTTCTGAAAATATTTTATTTCTGTAGTAATAAATATAATGTAACTTACGTTAATCCTGAAGTGTGCATTTTTATCATCCACCATCGCCTTTTCTTTCGTTGATTACTTGTCTGATGCAAGTAATAAGCTTATGTACCTAGTCCGTACGCGTAAGCCGCTAGTGCAAATAAATTATCGTCCATCGTCTTCGCTTCTCTGCTACCACAGTTGGGACTGGCCCAATGAGCTAGTCTGTTTCCATTGATTGGTTACAAAGTTGACATTGTAGCCAATGTATAGTGCAGTAGTTTTATCATTTCAAATTATAGCCAATATTGGACGCAAAGTTGAATCCAATGTGAGGCCGCGGCTTAAGCTGCTAGTGCAAATAAGTTTTCGTCCATCGTCTTGTCGCTCTGCGACTACAACTGAGACAGGTCCAATGTTTGGTCTATTTCCAGTATTTGGCTACAAAGTACATATTGAAGCCAATGTGTGGTTCAGTAGTTGGGTTCAATACTGGTCATTTGAAATTTGAGTCCAGCTTGGACGCAAAGTTGAATCCAATGTGTGGCCGCGCGTGAGAAAATTGGCCAAGATGGGATGTTTGAAAATAAATTATCGAAACCCAACAAAAAGCGGACCAAGGTGAAGCCAATCACAGATTTAGATGATTTTGCTAAGATTGCTATTAGAAATCATATTTATGATTATTATAGAAGAATGGAGCTACCCACATTGCTCAAGCTTCTAAAATCATTAAAAGAAGCTGACTTGTTCAAAGGAGATATTACTTCATTGGTTTAGTCCCATCTCGGCACCCATGAATTAATTTATCATCTTTACGAAAAATTCCCATGTCGGCACTCCGTCATTAGTCGTTGCTAAGTACAGTCATCAAAAAATGGATACACTGTATCAGTATAGTGAGTAAATCAAATTGACTCAAAACTAAAAAATATGTAATATTTTTATAAACTAAAAATGTAAAAAAAGTACCTATAAAATAAGTTTAATTTTAAATTTTTAGTGTTTAGTGGACAAAGTAAAATATATTTTCATGGGACTTACAAAAAAATACGCAAGTAATAAGTAAGCAAGTAAGTGTCATATTTTCTGGCTATCTCTTTCGCCTCAGTTAAGACAGTCAAACCAAAGTAAACCTAACGACTGCTCATTATGGTTCATTTTTGTGTAATACTAAATTAGAAGTGCTCAGTCCAGACAGTATAATAAGACAGTAGCGCAAACTAACAAAAGAAAGAGCGAGATAGAGACAATTAGCAATGCGGCCGGTGCCAAGCCAGTTTAATGTACAATTACATTCGTTATGCATGTGTTTACTCTTCAGTCATTTTATCAGTATTTCTAGTTTTTTAGAGATAAACGGATCGTTTTAAGGAACATCCCATGTTTCATACCAAATTTATTACAATATTCATGAATGATTTTAATATTTCATTTTGGTACCCGAAGAAAGATCAGTGCGAAGATTGCACCGCCTATAAAAACGCGGAAGACAAGGCTTTGCTGCAAGAAAAGTACGATTAGCACCTTGTCAGAAAATTGTCTTGTTGTGCGATTAGAAAAAGAAAAAGACAAGGAAAATGTTGGAAAAAACTTTGTGGCCGCAGTCTACGACTTACAAGCGGTGATGCCTTGTCCACGAGGTGAAGTGTCCAGCTTCTATTACGTCTCAAAGCTGAATTTGTTAAATTTTACCATTACTGAGCTTGGCACTAACAACACTACCATGTTTTGTGTTGTATGAAGGAGAAGGATGCCGTGGAGCAAACGAAATAGGCTCGTGCGTTTTCATGTATTTAAAAAGCTTACATGATAAAGCCACTGAAGATTTTGACATCGTCTTTTACAGCGATAACTGTTGCGGCCAGCAAAAAAATAAATTTATATTGGCAATGTACCAGTATGTCATACGAGTTTCCAAAAATTAAAAGCCTTACTCAAAATGTTACTTAACTTTTAACAGCGAATTAGAATTGCAAGGGGCCATTGCTGGGGGGGGGGAGGAGATGAGGTCGGCGGACCGTCGTCGCAACCGACGCCGTAAGTAAACGTTTATTTGAAATTTAATCATATTTTTTTTTTTTCAAACTGGAAGTTTCGAGTTAAAACGTTACTAGAAGAACGAGGTCTAAAAGATGCCATAAACAAGGACAAACAATTAGACGAAAAAGTGAAGAACGAACTTGATGCAAAAGCGAAAAGCGTCATTGTTCAATGTGTCTCCGACAAGTTTATAGACATAATTAAAATATGTAATACAGCATTAGAAATGCTAACAAAACTAGAGGAAACATTTGAAAGGAAATCAGTTTTCAATCAGCTATACTTACGAAGAAAACTACTTTCATTGAAATGTGGAAACAATGAAAGATTGACTGATCACTTTATTAAATTCGAGAATGTACAGTGCGCGTCAAATAACTTGAACCTGCGCAGTGATAGTTTTTTAGGTGTGCTTGGAAGTGCGGTATGAAGGCGGAAACATACTTACGTGTCGTGGCGTGTCGTGGCGCGCCAGGAGCATATCGGTTTCATACATTTAATATGGTTAGGGACATATTTGCGTGTCGTGTCGTGACGCAACGCGTTCTGTCGTGGCGCGGACTGCTCGCCACCGATTGCGCCAGAGCGGTGGTGGGGGTTATGGCGCGACACGGCACAACAGACAAATGTGTTTCTATACTGGCGCGTGGCTCGTGGCGCAAACATCTAACGGGAATTTTAAATTTTAATTTAAAAAATGACTGACGATCTCATAGAACTCGTACGTCAAAGAAAAGTTATATATGATTCTAAGTGTAAAGATTACAAGGATAATTTCATGAGAAATGCTGCTTGGGAAGAAATCGCTGAAATCTTAGAACAACCAGGTAAGTCAATAAAGTTGTATTTTACTTTATTATTTATTTGAAAAGAGATTAATGAATAATTATACAAAATTAACAATTAATACTATTTAAGAATTTTGTCTACCTCGGCGAATCATTTCTATTTGCCATGGTACTCTCCCTTCTGGACTAATAAAATACTCTTTGTATTTCTCTCTGACATAAACAGCGTTTTTTGATGGGTTTCTTGGTAAAGATTCAATATTAATTAGACAGTCGATGTTGCTGCTATGGTCAGTAGAATCCATCAAATTTTGTTCAGGGAGCAATGTTTCTGTTCTTAAAAAATTATGTAAGCAGCAGGCAGCTAGCACAATCTTGTCTACCATGTCCAGTTGGACTTGCATAGGTCCATGAAATACACGAAATCGAGCCCGTAAAATACCAAACGCATTTTCTACACACGTGCACGTGATAAGCGGTAATTAAATATTTTATTTGCATCATTGTTAACTAGCTTGTCTTTGTGATAAGGTTTTAACAAATATGGTTTCAACGGGAATGCTGCATCAGCAACAATAGTGTATGGTATAGGTTGTGAGTTTACACTCAGTGGTTCATCCTGTGGTACATTTAATGCTTTCTGCTCAAATAATTTTCCCATCAAAGATTTCTCGTATATGCCACCGTCACTGTTTCGACCATACGCACCTACGTCAATCATGATAAATTTGTATTGAGCATCAACTAATGCAAGTAAAACTATGGAGTGTTCTTGTTTATAGTTATAGAAAGTAGAACCTGCGTTTATAGGACAAATTATGTTAACGTGTTTGCCATCTAATGCTCCAATACAATTTTGAAAATGCCAAAATTGTTTAAAGTTATTTGCAATATCTTTCCACATTTGTTCAGAAGGTGTAGGCATTACAATAGGTGCCATATTTTTCCAAATGGCTTCACACACTTCTTGTACTATAACTCTCACAGTAGAAAATCCCATTCGATAGTTGAAGGCCAATGATCGAAAAGTGTTTCCAGTAGCTAAAAATCTGAAAAGAAATAAACAATTATTCTTATTTGTTACAGTAAATAAATGCAAGGATGACTGGGCAAAACTAAGGAATGCTTTCGCCAGCGCTTTGAAGCGACGAAGGAATAAGAAGTGGGCAGGCTGCGGCGGCGTTAGTGCCCTGGAAATATGAAGAGAACATGAGTTTTCTTCTTCCTTATATGGAATGTAGGAGCACAAAAACAAATGTGACAACTACACCAGAATCACCACCCACAGAAGAGTCTCCCGACGAAAGTCTTCCAGAAAGTCCCAGTACTTCACGCAGTCAATCACAATCCAGTTCCTCACGTGGAAAACCTAATAAAGAACCCAAATTACAAGAGTTGTACGATTTGATGAAATCTTCCCAAGATTTAAGACGTCAGAAGCAAAATTTTAGACAAGACATGGACGAAACTGATCTATTATTCCTTAGTATGAGTAAAGAATTAAAAGCGCTGCCAAAACTTGAACAAACAAAAATAAAATTAGACTTGCACACCGCTATTTCCCAAGCATTAATACGGCAATTGGAACACAGAGACAAAATTTTAAAAACGCCTATAAAAATAACAACTCAAAGATTCATCCAATCAACTCCACAACATCAGTCCTCAACATACATCCAAACTACTGCAAACGCTGAATTACCAACATACAACCAGTCACCCTCACACGATCAGTCACCCACATATATCGAGTTATCAATTCCTACTACATCTCGCGCACAAAATCATGCTGATTCTTCAACATACATCCAAACTACTGCAGACGTTCATCAATCACCAACATACACCCAGTCACCTATACACGCTCAGTCACCCACATATATCCAGTCATCATCATTTCCATCCGGATCACACTCAAAACCTGTTGTTTCAGATAACTTGAAAGCATACTATGACAGTATAAATTTTGAAGATGAATACATTCAAAATAATGGTTAAACTAATGATTTAATGATAAACAGATAATTTTTTAACTAATAAATAAGACAGCAGGTTGTGATTACTTAAATGTTGATTTCATATAAGTTAGTTTCATGATAAATGATTGTTAACCTAATTCGTGCAACAGCACAGTCAATTATATTTTTCAAAGTAAATCTGGGGGCACGGCCGTGCCCCCGCCAAGTCGAGCAAAAAAAAAAAGCCACGGCAGTACCATCCTTTTCTCGAAGCGATTCACGACATTTCCGACCCCCCTGTAACTTAATTGTGGATAAAGCTAATAGTGTGAATTTTCAGTGACTAAGAGGCCATATTATACCTAGGTATACTCCTGAATTACATTCAATTTGAACCTTTGGTTTATGAACTATTGCAAGTCAAAATACCTTACTTTTGTCACTCACTCACTCATCGATCATCATAATTCTAAGGTACTTGTCGCAGACACACAAGCTTCAAGTTTTGAACACAAGCAGTGATTAGCCTACAAAGCGAGGAAAAAATCCAACATACTGCAATTTCAGTCCAGATATCTAGATATAAAAACTGCATAAGTAACTTTGTAATCCTATATAAATAACAAGCAATTACAAAGTTACTTTTACACTTCCTTGAAGATGCAGAAAGCTAGCATAGTCATTCTCCCGCGACCGCTTGGTTGGAGATAAAGTTGGGTAGAGTACTATATATCAAGTATCAGGGTATTATTAACTTATATTTGGCCGAGTTGGTAGTGGTGCAAGGATTCCTGTTAAAAAAGTTATAGCAATGAGTCGCCCGTCAGATTTTATTTTCATTAAAGATTTCATTACAGGCTACTACAGCTTGCCCACACAAATGATTCAGGAGTTTTTTTATTTATGTTGGGTTAGGGCCATCGGACCTATTCACACGGCATATTTTTTGGCGCCGATGACGCGCGTTAATCGCTATTATAAACAAGATTCACTCGCAGCTAGTAAACCTAAGCACACTTTTAAAAATTATGAGGCGACGTAAACACGCCTCATCTGCGCGTATAATACGGTGTTTTATTTTAAAACACCGTATGTACACGCAGATGCAGCGATGCAAACGCTATGCCAACGCGCTTCTCGCGCACGTTTATATCGATTCGTACGAGCATTTGAATCGACACAAATGCAACAATTCAAGGAACTTTGATTTGCAACAGTTCATAAAGCAAGTTCAAATTGAGTATAATTTAGGATTATATACTACTAAGTATATTATGCCCTCTTGGTCACTGAAAATTCAAACATCTAGCTTTATCCACAACGAAGTTACAGGGGGTCAGAAGTGTCCTGAATGGCTTCGAGAAAATGATCAACAATCGGCGATACGCGACGTCGACGTGCGTTTCATGAAACGCGCGTCGACGTCGCGTATAGAATACATCCTGTAAATACGCTCTTACGTACGTTTCTACGTTTATATTTTATGACGTAGAACAAGTACCAGAGAAGTATTACTTCTCTTTACTTCTTTTGTTCAAACCAGGGCGCTCCTTGAATGAACTAAAAATGGGGTGTGATACTTACACGGAGGCCTTTAATTTAGCCAAAGAAGATCTAAAAGAAGGAGTTGATTATAGTAATTCAAGGATAGAGTCAAGATACAAGATACAAAAAGCATTTGAAATGATAGAAACAAAAGTTGCCGAGATTAATGAAGAGAGAAACATCGTTCATAATGACGAAGGTCCCGAAAACCCTTTAAGCTTTGAAGCTTTGGAGGCTGCCAATGCAATGGACGACTTTCAAAGAATAAATTTGATAGAAGATGAGCACCCTGATGTAGATATTCAAAGCATGATCGCAAAACTGAATGCCGATCATAAGAGAGTGTTTGACATGATCACAAATAAAATGGATAGCACAGAAAATAACGCTGATGTTTTACGTTGTTTTGTGAGTGGAACTGGTGGCACTGGAAAAAGCTTTTTGATAAAAACGCTGAAAGTTTGGGTCCAAACACATTTAAATAAAAAAAAGGCAATTAGTGCCCCGACAGGAATTGCTCAGCATTTAATGTGAATGGCTTGACTATACACAGACTATTGCAACTGCCCGTGGAACATAAGAAAACACCTAAGTACAAGCCACTTTCTGATGAAGTCCTGGTAAGTCTGGTTTACATCTAATTAATGTCGACTTTAGTAGTATTAAAGCGCAGGGATCCGCAATTTCTGAATACAATAGACTTAGAAGCATGTATCGTCCAGACTTACCAAAAATACTTGGATCAAAGCCTCTGAGAAAAGCCAACAGAGACAGGCAGTGGGCTTTGAGAAAGTACGTAGATGTCGCACAAGAAATAGAACCCGATAAAAAAAAAAGGAGGACTAACTACAAAAAGAAATGAGATCCCATCAAAAACATAACATGTACAAAAATGCAAGTCTCGCAACGCAGTTCTTCTACCGTAAAAAGTTGTGAGATTTAATATAAGACCAAGTCGGTTAATTTATTCAGTACCTGTCTATGTGAGCATCTATCCAACAACGTTGTCATAAATTTTTACCTAATTAGTAACTAACAAATTTTTTTAGGGCCCGTATCAATATGAAACATCTTTATTTCTTTAATAAAAAGGATGACTTGGCAATCGCTAAGGGCAATAGAATCTACATACAACAGAATCTGTCTAATATAAGCGCAGTGAGCGTTTTGGTTATGTTTGTGTACACATTTAATAAATATGGTCCGCTAGCGCTGTGTTCAATTAGGGCTATTTAATCCCATCAAAAACATAACGTGTACAAAAATGCAAGTCTCGCAAAACTGTTCTTCTACCGGAAAAAGTTGTGAGATGTAATGTCTTTTAAAAAGATTGACTTGTCCATCGCACGGCAACATTATCAAATGTGTCCAGTTCGACCGCGCGGCCATAGCGTTTTTTTTTAAAAAAAACCATGTCAATTTTTTGTAAAAATTTGTCAAAGTTGATTCCCAAAACCATAAATTTGTCAAAGATACGGTTAAAAAGTTATAAGGGTTTGAACATGGCCGCGCCATTGAAACGCGGCGAACCGCGCGGCCACTGAGATCTTTAAAACTAAGCCTTGTAGAGACCTGAAATTTACGCAAATGCAAGATTTAATTTGTAAAAAATTTGTAAAAATATAAAAAAAATACTCAGGTTTATAGTTTAAGAGCTATAACACTAAAACCGAATGGCCGCGCCATTGAAACGGTGGAGAAAACGCTATCGCCTGTATCTCGCTGAAAAAAAATCGCAGAGGTGTGTAGTTTATTGTAATTACCCAGATTTGAATTTGTCGAAACTAGGAAAAATACAACAAAAATTCCTAGGTTTATATTTCAGGAGCTATAAGACTAAAACGATATGGCCACGCCATCGAAACGGTGAATAAAACGTTATTTCGCCTGTATCTCGCAAAAGCATCGCAGAGGTCTGGAGTTTTTTGTAATACCTAGATTTTAATTTGTCAAAACTAGTAAAAATACAATAAAAATTCTTAAGGTTATATTTCAGAAGCTGTAGAACATTATCAGTATGTGGTGCGCATTATGACCATGTCTTATTGTTTACAGAATACTTTCTACTTATTGTTACAGAAATTATAATTCAAGGATTCTAAATAAAATTAAAATGAAACCATAAATATAAAAACAATTATGTTTATTGCTTGAAAAGTCAATAATACAGTTACAGTCCGCGTGGACTTACGAAAAACTAGCCCTAAGATTGGTTTAAATGACGCAACTCCGCCCCTAAGCTATGTGATTGGTAATGCACACTATTGCATCTCACACGCGCCACCCCCGCGCGCCTCCGCAGGTCAGTGCGACGCGTACAGCCGTTAGTACTTATTATTCTGTGGTACAGCGACGTAAGCGTAAGAGTTTCGTTATCAGTGTGTCGTTGTGATGTTAACACGATAAAAAAGTGATCTACTGATTATTAAAATGTTCAGTTCGTGTGTAATTACGATTAAGTGTTGTACTGTGGTGTAACGTCAGTTCGGTAAATTATGTAAACAATTCAGCAGAAGTGATTAAGGTATGTTGCATTTAAATATTTTATGATTATGTTAGAGCTCTCTCTTTATTTGTATGGATGACCGTGTAGTTAAGATATTTTACTATGAAATATTTACAATCTTATGTATATGAACTTATATGAAATACTAAAAACTATCTAATAACTAACAAAAATAATAATAATATATAATGTTTGCCCTGCAGTGGGACAATAATAGGCTGGATTATTATTATTTAATGTTTTATTAAATCATATAGGTAATTAGAACTTAACTTAGAACATTTGAAATGATTGTAAATCATTTTGATTCCACATTTTTAAATAAGTACAATCATAACTAGCAGGGATGTAGATATTTGTTTTTACTTTAAGCGTAATATTATATGAATGGAAAAATTACTAAAAAAAACTAAAGTCAATCATTTGAAAGATATACACTTCCAAAGTCGTAAAATGAGTCCCCCCCGCCTCTAACTTTTGAAATAATAAAGTTGGAAAAAAAAATTGATGTAAATGTCAATAAAAACTTTCAATGAAAACTGGTTTGAACAAGATACAATCATGTTTTTGAGATATAGCACAATTTCAAAAACCGCACACGTAACTTTGTAATTCATACAAACACTATGAAAAACAAAGTTAAGAGCAAAACTTTGCTTGTTACTACGGAACACTTCATGGGCGAGTCCGACTCGTACTTCCCCAGTTTTTTTTTTGTAACTCCACTGGTAAAATCTCTCTTCCTTTTCCTCTCACTCATTATTTTTTACAAAACCAGAAGTACAATATTATTATTGTTTGTTGTATTACAATTTAAAAATACACCATTAAAATAAATAAATATTATCGAAAGGTGTTGTCAACTTTTGAACTGACGCTTTATTCGGGTAAAACGAAATTGCTTTTTTTGACCTTTGCAATTTCTGAAAAATATTGGGAAGTTTTTTTTTTCTTAGGTACGTTGGAGGCTCCCGTGGTCCGGGGGGCCCATATAATTGATACAGCATATACGGCGGAAGCTACGCCCCTGAAATTATTACAAAAAAAAAGTCTAAGTGCGAGTTCGACTCGCGCACGGAGGCCATATCCGTTCAGTAGTTTTTGCGTGAAAGAGTAACAAACATCTATCCATCCATACATTCTCACAAACTTTCGCATTTATAATATTAGTAAGATGAAGATTACTAACCCGGATCTAGGTTACGGCAAACGTTTGTTAAACAAATATGTATAAAAACAAAAGATTTAAAGGAAGCCGTTTAACAAAAGAAAATTTTAATAATTCTTCTTTTGTTTGATGGCGTCTTTTAAGAAGGCGGTAGCAGTTAAACATGTGTCCGTGATTTTTTTGTTAAAAGACAAAAGTTTATTACTTTCAAATCATAAACTATGGAAATTCCAATGAATTCGTCAGCACAGTAATATTATTTAAGTATATTGTATTGTTACAGAAACATGGCAAGAGGTAGAAAACCAAAAATTGATGCAGCGCAAATGAATAATATATTTCGTAAATATGCAGCTACTTGCAGAAATGAAAAAATTTCATACAACAATCCTATATTTACAACTATCGCTCAAGAACTGAAGAATGAAATAACGCCGTATTCGTTATTCATGAGATTGAAAAGAAATTTCAAGACGATATTTGGCCAACGATATGATGAAGAAAGTTCACTCACACAAAGCACCTCATCTTCGCCTTCATGTCGAAGCCCAATTTCTTCACCTGTGAAATGCACCACAAACGAAGTAGAAAGTGTTGATCAGTACACTTTTTTACTGGATATATATGACTGGAAGAAATTTGAACCCCTCTCAGTTAATTACGTCAGGCGTGATCCTAATGTTGCTACAACACATAAAAAGTACAAAACACTACCTAAGTATAAGTGGTCCTGCTTACTACGAGAGAAACTATGGGAATCTACAAGGCTTCCATGCACATGGGTTTTCAAAACCAAGCGGATCGATGAAGACCACAATGTGCTGATCAAGGGAAAGTGCTCACAATGTAGTTCCATCTCAGAAATAACGAGCAAAGCAGCGACAGACAAAATAGTGACAATAACCTGCAATATATTTAAAACCAATAATAATATACCCCACAATCCAAATAAGAAGACGAAGCTCACACCGTACAAAAGACGACAACTAGCGAAAAAATTACAATATAAACCCGCAACAGTTGTTCAAAAAGAAATTGCTTGTGCAGTCATAAATGATGATGACACTGTAAATTGTCCAGTGATACCAACCTTGGAAACTTTGAGGAAAGTGAAACACGAAAGAAGGCAAATTAATCGATTGCACTCTGATCCAATCATGAGTATTCTCATGATGTCGATAATGGCAACATATCAAAATTTCGTCCGAGAGTTCACTTTAGTACCGAGCTTTCATTTGTGCTATTGGTGTGAACAACAAATGGAATACTACAAGGCGTATATAGAGAAAATTCCTCGTGTTACAATGACTGTAGATGCAACTGGATCATTCTTCCGAACGCTCAAACTTCCAGATGGATCTCTGCTAACGAAACGGATGTTCCTCTATGTTGCCATGGTAACATCTTCAACTATTAAGTCAACAGCAATTTGCCAATTGATAACTGATAACTGATAACCACACAACGGACTCTATATTGTCATGGTTAAAAAGATGGCACAACGAAGTACGTACTGCCCCTCACGAAATTGTAACTGATGATTCTTCTGCGTTAATAGCAGCAAACGTTCAGGCTTTTACTACTTTTCAGACAGTCCGTGACTATCTACGACAATCTTTTTTAGTTTTAATGAGTAAAAGTAACGATATGCCTGAAGTTTTCTTAAGATTAGACACAAGTCACTTTGTCAAAAACGTATACAACTTGCGATGCTTCGATAACGTTGATTTAAACATTAAAATGTTTTACATTCGCAGTATTTTATTTATTAAAGAGTGTGAAAGTTTTAAAATAATAAATGCTGTACTTGGCCATATTATTAAAATTTGCACATTTAAATATGCATTCACAAGCAATGAAACTTGTAAAATTTCCATGCAGTATCTCAAATCTTTGTTGGTCAATACAGAAAACCCAGTAGAAGAAAACGACAAAAAAGATCTTTCCGATTATTATTATTATGTTACAATACCTGACGATGACGATATCATAGGTTGGTTTGATGAGCTTGTTAACAAAGAAAAAATCTTGGAAGAATTAAAGGACAAAACAGAAAAGCCAAATGACTATTACTTACCGAATCTAGTGTCAACTCTTAAAAGGTTAATGATTAAACTGCCTCTGTGGAGCAATGTCATGTGTCCTTTTTACAAATCGGAAAACAAGTCGCCAACATCTTCAGCTATTGAAAGCTATTTCAAAACATTAAAACATTTATTATTTGAAACACGTCTGCATAAGTACAACGTGGATGAATTCATAAAAATTCATTACAATTTTATATTAGGGGAGACAAGAATAGCTGCGAAAAATCTTAACGTAACTCTAGAAAGATCAAAAAAACAAACAAACAAGGGCCGAAAAAGGAAGTTAATAACGAAAAACAAAATGCAGTGTAAAAAAATTAAAATGAACACAAAACAATAATTTTCTTCTGATTCCATATTTACAGTAAAGCCATCATATACTGAAAACTGGGGGGGAGAGGGATATTCTACAAAGAATATCTCAGTGTTGTTTTTGCGAAATGGGAATTTAGTAAATTCTATTAATAAAAGTATGAAATTTACTAATACATGTGCGTTTGATTCAGTTTTCTTTTTAGTAGCATTTGCATACAAGCAAAACGTTCATATCAAAAAAATAATTAATACATGCGCAAGCAATTTAATTAGAGAATTTATTCAATTACTCACAGAATCATTAAATTTAAATAATGGTTATGATTTACGAGAGGAAATTATTGCTAAATATTATAAACGCGAAAACAATATATATAGATGCGAAAGTAATATGGCTTTTATATTTGAACACATACTTTTAGATTATTTGTACAGTGCCAATGTATCTAAGGAATGTGTAACCGAAACATGTGCCAACCACTCAAAAAGAACCATAGTGTTTTTATCAATAAATATGGAAATCGTAAATTTATTCGGAATCGGAGGACTGGAAGATGCCGTTATTATCGATGACTCCAATTTCAAAATTTGTTTGAAATGCAATAACGAATCCTTGAGATTTAAGTATGAATTGAGCGATATTATTTTATTTGATCTCAACGGCACAGACAAAATTAAGCTCGAAGAAATACCACAATATATACAATTAAGGCAAAAAAAATATCGATTCATAGGTGCCGTGGAATATGTTCCCCCGGTTGTAGGTATTATTGGGCATTACAAGTGTCATTGTCTAATAAATAATTCTAAATTTATTTGCTACGACGACAATAAAACTGAAACACATGAAAGTTCTGCACAACCTCTTACAATTCATAATTTAATGTATGGTTTAATAGATGATGACTAAAACACTTTATATTTAATGATAGCGCAACTAAATTATAAGTAAATTATGTTTATATTTTTTCTATTTTTCATTTTATATCTGACTTAGTGTAAGTAAACAATCTGTGATTTTTGATTATATCTTAGTGTAAGTAAATCTGTGATTTTTGATTATATCTTAGTGTAAGTAAACAATCTGTGATTTCTGATTATATCTTGGTGTAAGTAAACAATCTGTGATTTTTGATTATATTTTAGTGTAAGTAAATAATCTGTGATTTTTGATTATATCTTAGTGTAAGTAAAATATTTGTGATTTTTTATTATATTTTAGTGTAAGTAAACAATTTGTGATTTTTGATTATATCTTAGTGTGTTTTGGTGATAGGGTTCACTTTAGTTTGTAAGGACGTAAATGATTTAACGAGGTGTTGATTTGTACGGTTTAATTCTCATACTAACTTGCTACATAGTAATACATGCCCTTTATACAATAGTTCCACACACACACTTAGATATAAAGTTATACACATGCATACAGTTTCGATTCATTAAATGGTTCGAACATGCCGCCCACCAAAGGGCCTTTAAAGACCTTTACATTTACATAATTTTCACAATGATGATGATATTAATCAATTAATTTAATTTAATTTTCATTAACAAGCATTTATGCTCAATTCATAAATACTGTAATGCAAATTGAATACACACATTTTGTATTTAACACGTAATAATATAAATTGATTCTATCATAATAAAACATTAAAACATAAAATATTAATCATCAATGTCTATTGGCAAGGGACATAATTTATTAAAACTTCGCTTAACTACACCGTCACCACTTTTAACACTGTACACTCTTGTGACACCGTCGTCACCGGGATGCTTAGCAACAATCCGACCTAACGCCCATTTACCAGGAGGAAGCTGAACGTTCTTAATGAGTACAAGGTTGCCAATATCAACCTCCTTACTTCTCTTGAGCCATTTTGGTCTCTGCTGTAGGCTGGTAAGGTATTCTGCTTGCCATTTATGCCAGAAATCTCCAAGCAACTTCTGTATGTGCCTCCAGCGGGACAGGTGACTAACTGGAACGTCTTGAAGGTCAGCTTCTGGTACAGCAATTGGAGCTTCGCCAATCAAGAAATGTCCTGGCGTTAGGGGTGTCATGTTATCTGTGTCTACATCATCTATTGGGCTTAGTGGCCTGGAGTTTAGACACGCCTCGATCTGGCAAAGTAGAGTGGTCATTTCTTCGAATGTCAAATGACTGGTCAAAATCCTTTTCATGTGGTGTTTCATGGATTTCACACCGGCCTCCCACAAACCACCGACATGAGGACTGTAGGCGGGTATGAAGTGCCATTGTGTACCATCCAGTGCAAGAGACTCTGCTACTGGACCATCGAGTTCAAATTTTGCGGCCTTCCATGCTGCTGCTAGTTCCTTATTGGCTCCTACAAAATTTCTGCCTTGGTCACTCCATATCTGTGAGCATCTTCCACGTCTGGCGACGAACCTTTTGAAAGCACCGATGAAAGATTCGGTTGTGAGATCGCCGACCATTTCTAAGTGGATTGCCTTGGTGGACATACAGACAAATACGGCGACATACGCCTTATTCGTTCTAACTCCTCTGCCTTTGGATGCCAAAACTTGATATGGTCCCGCGAAGTCAACTCCACTATTTAGAAAGGGTTTAGCTGGAGTGACTCTGACTTTGGGTAAGTCACCCATAAGTTGATTTTTAGTTGCAGCATTATGTTTGAAGCATATTAAACATTTGCGGATTCTGAATTTGATCATGTGTTTCGCCTTTATTAACCAATATTTGGTTCTTAGGTAGGCTATCATCATTTGAATTCCACCGTGTAATGTCTTGTGATGAGCATCCTTCACGATAAGTATGGATAAATTGCTGTGATTGTCTAATATTATGGGATTTTTAGTGTCGTCGCGTATATTTGCATGTCGTAATCTACCGCCCACCCTGAGAATGTTCTCCCTGTCCAGGTACGGTTTGAGCAATTTTAATTTGCTATCTCCCTTGACTTCCTTTCCCTCAGTTAAATTCATAATTTCATCATAAAATCTTTCCCTTTATGTTATTCTAATGCAGGCTTTGAGTGCTTCATCTATTTCTTGAGTAGTTATATCTGTATCTTTGTTTTCTAGTTTCTTCCCCTTTAGGAATCTTTTGCAATAGATTATTGATTTTAAAAGTTCTTCCAAGTTGTCAAAGTGATGAAATTGACTGTCTAGTCCTTTTCCTTCTAATTTTAAATTCGCCTGTATGATTTCTTTTCTTTCTAAAGTTGTGATTAGGTTGTTAGGTCTATTAAATATTATTGGTTTCTGTCTTAGCCATTTTGGGCCCTTCCACCATTTCTCGTCTTCCTTTAACTCTAGTAGATGTTCTCCCCGTGATGCAACATCAGCAGGATTGTCGCTTGTTTTTACATGAAACCAATTAGTTCCTGTGTTGTCTAGTATTTCAACAACCCGATTTCTCACAAATGTTTGCCATCTAGTGGGATCACCCAGTAGCCAAGACAGCACTATTGTGGAGTCACTCCATGCGAATATTTTGTCATCAGGTATTCTCATTGCTGTTTTGATTTGTTTAAGCAAACGAGACAAGAGAAGGGCCCCGCACAACTCTAATCGCGGCAGAGATACTGGTTTAACTGGTGCTACTCGAGTCTTTGCAGCTATTATTTGTGTTCCTATTTCTTGACCCTCTTGTTCAACTCTGACATAAGCAACAGCGGCGTAGGCTTTGGTAGAGGCATCACAAAAACCGTGAACTTCTATGTTTGTTGTCGTATGATCTGTGATTCCCAGCCATCTTTGTACTTCAATCTCATGAAGATGTTGAAGACTATCTCGTAGTTCAGTCCAGTCTTCTTTAATATTTGTGTCTACTGCTTCATCCCAACCGATTCCTTGCAACCATAGCTTTTGTATTAAGAGCTTTGTGGGTAGCATAGCTGGAGCTAACCAACCTAGTGGGTCAAATAGTCGTTGGACGTCGGCAAGAATCGTGCGTTTGGTTATCGTGTTGTTCATAGGAGGTAAGTTAAGACTGTACTGAAACACGTCTTTGCCCATGTTCCAGCGAAGGCCTAAGGCTGTGATGGTGCCATGGATGGTGATGTCTAGACTGACATGCGAAGTTCGTTTTTCAGGTTCAAATTGTCTCAAGAAGTTAGCGTCGTTCGAACACCATTTTTGTAGTGTAAACCCTCCCTTCTGTAGTATAGCTTCTATGTTTTTCGCTATGTGTATTGCTTCTTCTAGATTTTCATTCGAAGCCATGAGGTCATCTACGTAGAAATTTTCTTTGATCATTCTAGCAGCGTCAGGGCATACAGTTCCTTCATCATTTGCTATTTGATGTAAAGTTCGAACGGCTAAGTATGGAGCAGATGCTGTTCCGAATGTGACTCGTGTAAGTCTGTAATCTTTGACTGGTTGGCTAGGGTCACTCCTCCATACTATTCTTTGCAGGTCCCTATCTTCCTTTGTCACTAAGATCATACGGTACATGCGTTGTATGTCAGCTACAAAACAAATCTTCTTTGTGCGCCATCTCATGATAAGGTTCCTCATATCAGTTTGTAGCTGGGGTCCAACCAGAAGCTCGTCATTCAACGAAACGTCATTGTTTCCTTTTTGTGATGCATTGAAAACTATTCTGACTTTCGTAGTTTCCTTATCTTCCTTTACCACTGCGTGATGTGGCAGATAAACACTATTCTTATTTATTTCTTCCTTTGGTATTTCTTCCATATGATTCATTTCTATATATTCTTCCATAACCTTTGTATATTCTGTTCTTAGTGTATGATTCTTCTCTAGTCTTTTTTCTAATTGAAAAAGCCTCTTTATAGCTATTTCCCTCGTTCCTCCGTGTATTGAAAGTAGTTTATCAGTTTTTGTTGGTAGTTTGACTATATATCGTCCGTCTTCGGTTCTTGAGTGAGTTGTTTGGTAAATTTCTTCACATTTTCTTTCTTCTTGTGTTAGTGTTGTTTTTTCGTCAGTATCCAACTCCCACATTTCTTTCAACATCTTGTTCAAGTCAAGGCTATGATGCATCACAATAAAATCATTGTTATTTCCTTCTTCGTATATGTTCCCAAAAAGAATCCACCCTAGGTTGGTATTTTGAGCGCATGGAGAACCAGGGGGGCCCTTGATTATATCGCTTCTTAAGATTTGGGCACATACTTCGACACCTAGTAGTAGGTCAATACGTCCTCGTTCATTGAAGCCTGGGTCGGCTAATACAAGGCCTTCTAAATGAGACCAGGTGTTGGTTGGAATGGTATTTGACGGTAATTGCGTTGTAATTCGCGTTGACATAATGTAAGCCTTCACTCGTAACTTGAAACTGTCATCGTGTCGTGATCGCAGCTCGATGTAAGCAGCGTGTTTAATGGCAGTTGTGGTCGAGCCAACCCCATTGACTGTTGCGTGAGCGGACATTCTTTTAAGTCGCAACAGCTGGGCAGCTCTCTCACTAATGAATGTGGCCTGTGAGCCCTGGTCAACTAGTGCACGTAGTATGGTCGCTCGTCCTGATTCATCACAAACTGGCACTAATGCTGTGGCCAATAGTGCAGTAGACGTGCTAGCTGCGAAATGCGATGAAAGCTCAACTGGTTCATTAGCTTCTTTTGATTGGTGTTGTTCTTCAATTTGATGGTGCTTAGCTTGCTTATCATCTGGTTGCTTGGTATTACTTGTTTGTGCATTTTGGTGAACTAGAGAATGGTGCCGTTTATGACATATACGGCATGACATATTTAACCTACATTTTCTAGCTGAGTGTCCTGGTGCCAGACAATTGAAACAGAGCTGGTACTTCTTCACATATTCACACCTCTCCGTTGGTTCCATTTTAGTAAATTCTTTACAATGGCATAGCGTATGATTGTCCTTACAAATCAAACAACTTCTTGCTTTGGTAGTAGTTTGTGTTGTAGAAACGTGGACTGTACATTCTTTACCTCTTGATGATTTCTCTCTTGAAGGTGGACTGATCAGTTCTAGTGTGCGAAATTTAGTTTGGAAGAACCTTACAAGTTCTTCCCACTTAGGTAATTCCTCTAAATTATCCTTGTACGCAAACTGTTCCCACTCCCGGTGAGACTCGGGGTCCAGTTTCTGCACAGTCACAAATATGACGAATGGATCCCACGAATCAGTAGACACGTTAAGGTTTCTTAAACTGTTGATGCATTCACTGGTTGTGTCTAACAATGTCTTGATATGACTAGCAGTTTGAGTGGGAATCTTTCTCTGAGTAACTAGTTTTCGTATTAGAGAATTCACTATAAGCCGCCTGTTACCATACCGATCTCTTAACAAATCCCAAGCTTGGTCATAATTACTCTCCGTTATTTGGATGTGTTTTAGTAATGTTTCTGCTTCTCCGGTAATGCTACTCTTCAAGTAGTGAAGTTTTTGAACCTTTGAGAGCGTGGAATTGTTATGAACTAACGATGTGAAGAGGTCTTTGAATGAGGTCCAATCTTCGTAAATCCCAGAAAAGGCAGGCAACTGAATTTGAGGTAACTTGAGATTTCCTTCATACGTTGAGCTATTGTTGTAAGCAATATCACTTAATCTCGGGTTTATAGTTTTGGATAATAAATCTTTTAGATCGGCTTGTGTGCACAAATATAAATCTTCAAAAACAAAGTAGTCTTCATTTACAAAATACGAAATATCATTCTTCTTTTCTTTCGGCACCACCTTCACAAGGTTATGATGAGCCGTAGTGAACTTCTTCCAATACTCTTCAATGGATTGTAAACGTGTTTCAATGTATCCTTTAGTAAGTCTTTGTTTTGGACATTTCTTCAAGTTACTTTGCGCCTTTTGTAGTAATAACGAAACTTCTTCTAACTCCGTTAGCAATTGCTCAGCTGTAGACACTGTAGTAGTCATTATTCCAAAAATAAATGCAATATAGGTCACGTAGTTGAAGAAATAAATCCAATCGTAATGTTTTGCAGAAAACACGTCAATAATACTTTGCTTAATAACTGCACAAATCACTCATAACAAAAAAGTTCCTTATCTAAGGAATGCGGCGCTTTGTTCTCGCGTGGATCACTAGACCACCCAGGTAGATTATTTATCCGGTTCGAAATTCGACCATATGTTTTGGTGATAGGGTTCACTTTAGTTTGTAAGGACGTAAATGATTTAACGAGGTGTTGATTTGTACGGTTTAATTCTCATACTAACTTGCTACATAGTAATACATGCCCTTTATACAATAGTTCCACACACACACTTAGATATAAAGTTATACACATGCATACAGTTTCGATTCATTAAATGGTTCGAACAGTAAACAATCTGTGATTTTTGAGTTTTTTTTTTTAATTTGTAACATTCTGTGATTTATGTGACTTTTAAACCAATAAACATAATTGTTTTTATATTTATGGTTTCATTTTAATTTTATTTAGAATCCTTGAATTATAATTTCTGTAACAATAAGTAGAAAGTATTCTGTAAACAATAAGACATGGTCACCCTATCGCACCACATACTGATAATGTTCTACAGCTTCTGAAATATAACCTTAAGAATTTTTATTGTATTTTTACTAGTTTTGACAAATTAAAATCTAGGTATTACAAAAAACTCCAGACCTCTGCGATGCTTTTTCAGCGAGATACAGGCGATAGCGTTTTCTCCACCGTTTCAATGGCGCGGCCATTCGGTTTTAGTGTTATAGCTCTTAAACTATAAACCTGAGTATTTTTTTTATATTTTTACAAATTTTTTACAAATTAAATCTTGCATTTGCGTAAATTTCAGGTCTCTACAAGGCTTAGTTTTAAAGATCTCAGTGGCCGCGCGGTTCGCCGCGTTTCAATGGCGCGGCCATGTTCAAACCCTTATAACTTTTTAACCGTATCTTTGACAAATTTATGGTTTTGGGAATCAACTTTGACAAATTTTTACAAAAAATTGACATGGTTTTTTTTAAAAAAAAACGCTATGGCCGCGCGGTCGAACTGGACACTATCAAATAAGAATAAGCCACTATTTTAAATATTCGTAACTTCTAATTGAAAACAGCGCTAGCAGTCCAAATTGGATTTTGTTGTGTGACATGAGAATCTATTGCCCTTAGCGATTGCCAAGTCATCCTTTTTATTAAAGAAATAAAGATGTTTCATATTGATACGGGCCCTAAAAAAAATTGTTAGTTACTAATTAGGTAAAAATTTATGACAACGTTGTTGGATAGATGCTCACATAGACAGGTACTGAATAAATTAACCGACTTGGTCTTATATTAAATCTCACAACTTTTTACGGTAGAAGAACTGCGTTGCGAGACTTGCATTTTTGTACATGTTATGTTTTTGATGGGATAAAACTTACCTTAAACATAACGCAAGTCTTTCTTTAGTACCTATGGGTTCACGAAATTTCGTATGTACTTTTTTTATGTCTCTTTCAATCAGCGAATGGACTTCCTCATATTGTGCTTTGTTCATCCTAAAGTACTGATGAAATTTCTCATCGTCACTCTCCAGTTCTTTAACAAGACGATGAAATTCACCTTTGTCTTGTCTCCCTCTGTTTATAGGGTGAACCCAGTATCTTCTTTTCTTTTTTTTGCTCTTAAGAAGTTTCATTGCTAAGAGAAATTGAAGCTCTTCATCAAAATCACTATCCGAATCAGAAGAAAACATTATTTATGTTTGAACGCTGCAAAGGTTCGTCAAGTACTGTTCAGAAATAACGCCAGAGTACGCCACGACACGACACTTTAGTGTGCACACTCACCGTCACGACAGTAAGCGTCACGACACGCCACGGCACGTAAATGTGTTTCCACCTTGAGGTGCGGGTGATAGCGTCCTGCGTTGTCATAGTAACGGGGCGACGCATGAACCCCCACAGTGCCCCGCGGACACCCGTCGCCCGCGCACGTTCCGTTGTCGCTCCAAGTACAGTCGAGATCGAAATTTTTAAAGTTATTGAAGTGTGTAGTGATTAGTGTCCGACCGAAGCTTCGGCTTCGGCCAAAAAAGCACCTTCGGCCAAATATTCGGCTTCGGCCAAAAATTTGCCGAAGGTTTGCTAGTTGTCAAAATTTGAAATTTACTGAACGATGCTAGAGCGAGACGGAGAGTGTGCAGAGCAGCAGAGTTTCGCCGCGCCGCCGCACCGGACCAAACGAATCGCAGTTAGTAAACTAAACGAGTCAAAACAAGTTTGAGAGCGCGTCTTAAAATTCTAATAAGTGTTTTGTTTTTAAATATTTCATATTTGTTATTACAAATTATTTTATTTTTTACTGTGAGTAGTACCTGTGGTGATACGTTCATTATTGTGAGGCACTCTAAGAACCAAAAAACCATAAGTATTGTCTGGTTTAAAATATTTTATGTTATCTAACGTTAGGTAGGAAACTAAATGGAAACAATGTTGGTATGTTTTTTTATGCAATTTTTAGATAAAAAGACATGTGAAGATTGTTTACTTTTAGTTAACTACCTAAACCGATAGGATATAGGCGCATCCGCGTTGCAGAGTCCTAATGCGAGTACGGGGCGGTCGGCTCGGCTCGGTAGGTACTTGTGCATTTATATAGAATATTTTCTTTCATTTCATTGTGTACAATGACATCTTTAGAGCTGAATCCTATCTGGCAATATTTTATAAAGGCTACTGATAAAGCTTTATGTAAACAGTGCAATAAATCATTGTCTCTTGGTAGTGCTTTACGAAAAAAGCAGAGTACCCCTAATATTAAAAATCATTTGATGAAAATGCATAAAATAGAGTGGGAGGCTTATTGTAATGCAATAAATGAAAAACAGAAGAGTAAGAGTTTAATGAAAAATAAAACAGAGGCAACTACATCTTCGCAATTTAATGTCAAGCAGAGTACTTTACCTCAAATCATAGAAAAAAAAGCAGCTCCATTGTGGCCAGATAGTGATCCAATATCTATAAGAATCGATAAAGGTATAATGGATCTCATCATCGTTGACATGCTGCCTTACAACGTTGTTGAAGGAGAAGCATTTCGCAGACTTAATTTGATTGATCCCGATGCTCCGTCAGGAAAAAGACTGAGAATTTTTTTAGAACGACTTTAATGCCTGCGACATACGATAAGGTCAAAGCGAAAGTCATACGTGTTTTAGATAAAGCTTGCTGGGTTAGCTTTACGACTGATATATGGAGTAATCCAGCAAAGACGTGTTCGTTGCTAAGCTGCACAGCTCACTTTATCCAAGGCCCTAAAAGAGAAAAAGTCATTCTTGCAGCTAGTGTTCTGGAGGAAGATCACACAGGGCTATATATTTCAGAAAAACTTCACCAGAATATTGAAGAATATAATTTAAAAAATAAAATCCACATGGGTATTCGTGACAACGCTTACAATATGCAGACAGCCATGCGACGTGGTAATTTTCTGTCGATTGGATGCGTAGCTCATACCCAGCTCATAGCAGCTAGTGATTCATGACGTTATATTTAAAGACGCTACTGTGATGGAAATAAAAAAAAAATGTCGCAAAATTGTTGGCCATTTAAAAAAAAGTGAGCAAGCTTCTAGATATTTAAATATGTTTCAAGAAACGTGTAATTTGCCTAAACACGTATTAATCCAAGATATTGAGACGCGATGGAACAGCACATATTTGATGCTGGAAAGACTCCTTGAACAGAAAACTGCCATCAATTTATACATGGCTGAACGTGGTGGAATAGAAGTCCCTACTGCAGAAGAATGGGTGCAAATAGGATACTTTATCACCGCTCTTAAATGTTTTTATGAAGCCACCCTTGAGGTTTCAAATGATTCCTCATCGGTATCTATAATAATACCGTTGATTGTCATGCTTAATACGAAATTAATTCTAAAAGAAGAAGATCCTGAAAATTTGAAAATACTGAAGACGAAGTTGTGTGAGGCAGTTAACAGAAGATTTTCTTACGCAAAAAATACCATGTGTTTATTGATTGCGACTCTATTAGATCCGCGTTTCAAAACTAACTATTTAACTGCCGATGAGACTGAAAACGCCAAAACTGAAATACTATCATTCTTACGACAGCAACATGAACTATTATCTCGTGCAGACAATATGGATATTGACACCAATGTAAAGGGTGTCCAGCGGAAAATTTTTAATTTTAAATTATTGTTATTCATTTATTAGCGGGGCTAGAGGCACGGGAGGGGTAGCGTGGATTGCATCATCTTTGCGGATTTGTCAGTAACCATGAGTCATTGGTCGGGAGCGCACCGCGCATTTGCGGTTGAGCAATATTTAAAGTGTGGTGAATCGTTGGTTCGAGCGCGTCGTGCTTTCTGTTCGCACTTCGATATACGGCGATTAAACAATGGTCCGAGCACGCAGCTTATATGGTCATGGGTGCAAAGATTTCGACAAGAAGGGACAGTGGTTAATAGGCCGCCAACAGGACCGTCTACGTCAGCAGCAACGCCAGAACGTGTGGCACAGGTGCGACAAGAAATTATTAGAAATCCCAAAAAATCGGTAAGAAAGATTGCGGCCTCTACAGGCATCAAGAAGTCAACAGTGCATGTGATTTTGAAAAAAAAATTAAAACTTCATCCTTATAAAATCCAAATCGTACAAAAACTGAATGAGAACGATTATGTTTTAAGAGAAACGTACGCTCGAACGATGTTGGAACGTTTTCGGACCCCTAGAACACTTGGAAACATATTGTTTAGCGACGAAGCTCATTTCCACATCGGGGGCTATGTAAACAAACAAAATATGCGTTACTGGAGCCCCAACAATCCAAGGGAACGGCATCAAAAGAGTTTGCACTGCCCTAAGACGACTGTATGGTGCGCGATTTCTGCTCATGGAATAATCGGTCCATATTTTTTTAATGAGAGAGAAACTGTCACTTCCTCGGTATACTGCCGTATGATTGACGAGTTTTTGGTACCGCAATTGCAAGTGTTTAACGGACGCAACAACAGAACACATTTTCAACAAGATGGGGCAACTCCACACACTGCCAGGGTCTCAATGTTGCGGCTAAGGGAAATTTTCCCTGGAAAATTAATAAGCAAGTACGGAGACATACCCTGGCCACCTCGATCGCCAGATTTGACGCCGTGTGATTTTTTCTTGTGGGGTTACCTTAAGTCTAAAGTGTACTGTAATAATCCCCGTACCATAACTGCCCTACAAGAAAATATTCGGCGTGAAATCGCTGCTATCCCCCCAGGGCTTTGTTCACGCGTACTTGTTAATATGAGGGTTCGATTACAAGAGTGTATTACGAGAAATGGACGTCATTTGGAAGATATTATTTTAAGAAGTAAAATCCGCAGACCCATGTTACATTTTAAATATAAAATAAAAATTCTATACTTATTTGTTTATTTGTTATTAAATTTTTAAATCGAAAAATTCCCGCTGGACACCCTTTACCTTCTTGTTCAACCTCAAATCCACATACAGAGAATGCATCTCCAAAAAGCGATGAAGGATTATGGGATTCTCACGATAAACTTGGTTTGCCCATTACAAGTGATAATGATTTGGATTTGGAACACAATTATCCGCTATTTCAAGAACATCTTAGTCGTTATTTAAAAGATCCTCGGATTTTAAGAACTGCAAATATTTACGAATATTGGGCATCAAGCCCATATACTTGTCTACAGCCAGCTGCAATCAAGTATTTGTCTGCTCCCCCCAGTAGCGTTCCTAGCGAACAGCTTTTTAGCGCTGCGGGGCAAATATATGCCGACAGACGGTAAAATTTGATGGGTGAGAATGCCGAAAAATTATTATTTTTAGCTTACAATATAAGACTGTTCAACTTTGATTACTAATTAAAGTAAATAATTAATAAAATTAGTCATGAAAATTAAGAAAAGGTATCCTGTCTTTTAGAATCGCCAATTGAAAAAAAAACTTAACCCTTGCATAATAATTGCAAAATGTGTTTTTCTATTGATTTTGTAATGATGATTTAATTATTAGAAACAGTAACTATTGAAGTTATTGTCAAACTGAAATTATTGTTTTATGTATACTTTCATCGAAAAAATATGTTTTTTATTTTATTTTAGAGAATCTTTAGGATTAGCTGATTAAAGTGCATTTATAACTTTAAGTCTAGTATCTTCTACTACCTAAGGTTTTTTCCAAATAGTGAACAAAAATGTTCATATTTTCTTTTAATAGTAAGTTTTTATTATAGTTTAGTTTTCCCAAATAGGTATATTATTGATAATTTTGATAAATGACTGCTTCGCCATATAATTAAGTATAAAGAGCTATTTTTAATTAAGACTAGTCGAAAAAAGTGAGTTTATTTTTTATTAATAAGGTGCCTCAAATTGTTACCAAAACTTGTTAAGTTTTTATTTTCTCCAATTGTTACCAAAAATGTTTAACTTAATTATCCTAAGAAATTACTTATAAGTATTTAATTTTCTCAAAAATTCCAAAAAATTATATGTAAAAAATAGATATTGAAAAAGCGTTAAACTTTGCTCAATTATTTCATAGAAATATTTTGTGTTCGTCTGATAATTAAAAAAATGTGACTGATTATTTGATTATTTTTGTTAAAATTACTTTAAGTAAATAAATATTTAATTAACATTGTATATTTGAAACTTTTATTTTAGACAATATTTTATTACCTACTTCTAAATGTTGGTCACTCGGCTCGTTATTGGGCTAAATCTCTAAAGCTCTCACAATATGTATCTAGTATATTCTGAGATCAAAGTAACTATCGTATTTCTCAAGGTCAATGACACCTTCGGCTTCGGCTTCGGCTTCGGCCGAAGGTTTTGGTGAATACCGATAAATCGGCTTCGGCTTCGGCTTCGGCCAGAATTGCACCTTCGGTCGGACACTAGTAGTGATTTTTAAAGTTTGAAGTCTGTATAAACAAAATGCCGCCTTTGCGTAGAAGTAAGAGTAATACAGTTTTGAAGAGACAAGCACGACAACTTATCTACAATGTCTATTGCTACATAAAAAAAGAGAATAGTGGTAATAGTGGTCTTAACGAAACTCAAATAAAAAATAAAACTGCTGAAATGACAAAAACATCGATTTCCACAGTTAAGAGGATTATCAAGGAAAGCAACCAATCCGATTTAATTTCAGTTTTTCGAACACCCGGACAGAAACGAGTCCGAACAAAACCCATAACTGGTATTGATAATTTTGATCAAGGAGTAATTAAGAGATGCGTTCACAACTATCACTTAACCAACAAAGAAATACCCACCATTAAGAAGCTTTTAAACAAATTAAAGACCGACATAAATTTAAATGGTTCTGAAGTCAGTCTCCGACGGATAATTAAAAGTTAGGGTTTTAAATGGAAAACCACAGAAAATAATCGAAAAGTTTTAATAGCAAAATCAAATATAAGACTGCAAAGACTTGATTATTTGATAGATTTACGATTTACGAACCCTCCACCTTTGACCCAGACGTATGGCAACCGTCTAATTGCTATGAAGACAATTCGCCATGTATCTCTGACATCTACTTGTCAAAGGAATCAATACGCACAGCCTTGGAGTCACTGGATTCTTCTAAAGGAGCTGGACCCGATGGCATACCACCCTCCTTCTTCATATGTACAGCTGACCACTTGTCTTCCGCCTTACATATAATTTTTAACAAATGTTTGAAGGAAGGGGTCTTTCCTACAGTTTGGAAACGAGCCTCTATCACCCCTGTGTACAAGAGTGGCGATAAAAATAATGTCGAGAATTATCGGCCCATTTCCATTCTTTCCACTTTGTCAAAGGTTTTTGAACGACTTGTGCACAGTGCGCTATATCCTCATATCCGTCATCTTATCATACCAGAACAACATGGTTTCGTCAAACGTCGCTCTACCACGACTTGACCATGACCTTTGTAAACTATCTCTTTGAAAATATGGACCGCCGGGTACAGGTTGACGCTGTTTACACGGATTTTCAGAAGGCCTTTGACAAGGTGGATCACACCCTGCTCATGGAAAAAATTGCCTTTAATGGTATACGTGGCAGTTTACTCAGATGGTTTGCTTCCTATATTTTCAATAGGACTCAAAAGATCGTCATTAATGGGCATAAATCTGACTCTATAGTTGTTAAATCCGGGGTTCCTCAGGGATCAGTATTAGGTCCTTTTCTATTTGTATTGTTTATTAATGACATTAAACATTGTTTTGTCAACTCACATTTCTTGATGTATGCAGACGATATGAAAATTTATGTCACCTGTGAAACTATTCGCGACTGCCATTATTTACAACAGGACCTTGATAGATTTTATGAATACTGCCTCAAAAATAAACTCTTTCTTAGCCTTCCCAAACGTTACACAATTTCTTTTACTAAAAATAAAAATCAGATCAAATTTAATTATTCAAAAAACAATAGTCTTAATGAAGTTCAATCCGTCCGTGACTTGGGTGTTACGCTTGACTCTAGTCTGCATTTTGATACTCATATTGACAATATAGTAAAAAAAGCTTTTCAGATGTATAGACTGGTGATGAGATTTTCAAGTAGCTTTGTGCGACCCTCTACATTCTTAATTCTTAATATTATATAAAACTCTGATTCGGTCACAATTAGAATACGCCGTCCAAATTTGGGATCCTCTATATGATAAGTACAAGGATAGGCTAGAAATTGTGCAGAAAAAGTATTTACGTACTATGAATTATAAATGTCATCGTCCTAAAGTCTCCTATGAACAATTACTGAAACGTTACAATGTTTTTAGTTTGGAGTCTAGACGATTTCTTCTGGGTGTAATGTTGCTGCATGGTATATGCAATAATAGATTCGACTGCATTCCTTTGTCAAATAGATTACATTATATAGTACCTAGATCTGTCATGCTTCGTGGGGTACGTGCGCCTCGACTATTCCACACGAATTCGTGTAGGACTAACGCTGGGGTACGCGTGCCTCTTCGTCGCCTTGTTGATGCGTACAACGCTCGCTTTATGGAGCTTGACATATTTAGTCTTTCCAAAGATCGTTTCAAGGCAGGAGCAATAGAGTTACTAAATTCATAAGTATTTTTTTTTGTCCCTTCTTCTTATTACTCTTTTATGATGTACATTATCTTTTTTTTTTCTCTATTAACTTTTTTTTTTGTGAATTCGTGGACAATGTTGTTGGTTACATATGTAGTAACATAAATATGGAATTAATTGTGTTTATATGTATTTCGAAGTATTGTGCTAATTTAAGAATCTCTAGTTAAGAGCCTATACTACCTCAAATAGCTTAGCAAAATCCTCTGATACGCCGAAAATACTGCAGCATTAATTTTGAAATAAATATATGGTAAAGTTGAGGATTAATGTTAAGTCCTATGTTTGGCGAAAACACGATTCCATAAAATTTTCTCGATAGAAAAAAATCTCAAAGTTACCTCTAAACTGAACTATAAACCGTTGGGAATCCTACAATACTTCAAATTAGATCATGAAACTTTTTATACTTACTGAACTAACTATAAAGCAGGTCTTATGTTATTTATTTTTTTGAATATCCTACCAAAATAAATAAAATAAAATATCGGCCATATTAAAGTTGGTTCCCTGCCGCGCGCCACCCGCGCTCAGTCTTGTTCCGGCTTCCGTACGGGAGGGCTGTGTCATTTTGCGCTCAGGACACACATTACGCAACAGAACGACGTAAAATAAAAATATTGAATTGCGTGAATTTTTAGTGTTTGCGTAATGGGAAATAACAGAAATAAAAATAAGAAGCGACGGGGTTGGCGTAAAGAAACAGGCAAACATATGATCGAAATGAAGTAAGTATCTACCGTATTTACAGTATTACTGTATTAGTGATTACAAACATGTAGGTAAATATGTAGTAGGTATACAGGTACTCATATTTTTTTATAACTTTCTAAACGCTTGACGGCTGCAGTACGTGTCGCGTGTTCGATTCCCGCACGGAACAATATGTGATGGCCAACAAATAGTTGTGAAGACTTGTAATTTGTAACCGCACCGTCCACGTTTCAGGAGAAATCAGTATACGGCAAATTTATAAAAAAATAAAATTACCTAAATAGGTTTGTTTTTGTTTTGACGCAACAAAATATAGGTTTTATATTTTTATAACTCCAATACCTATTTCTCCGATTGCTCCTGAAAAAGACGGTGCCAAGTCTTCACAATTATTTGTAGGGCATAACGCCCATAACATAATAAATGTTCCGTGCGGTAATCGAACCCGCGACCCGTACTGCAGCCACTAAGCGCTTAGAAAGTTACAAAAACATATAAGTAGGTATGTACGGTAAGTACCTACACTAGCTGCAAGAAACCAAACTTGCTTGCTTCATACACAATCGGACGTGCCGTGCTAGGTACCTATGCATGTTGTAAAATACATAAAAGAAATATGAACCTACTGGGCGTATATTAGCTAAATAATAAATATGATGATCTTTCCAGACGACGACGTCGATTACACACTACTGAAGATGATGTTGATAAAGAGAATATTTCAGAAAATTCGTGAGTATCTGCTATATGATTATGCATGTAACTGATCTGTAATTAGAACACACAGCTATACTATAATAAGGTATAAAAATATATTTCCAGTATAAGCTGATCTCGCATTGTATAGGCATTCCGCACAATGAGAGGTCAGCTTATACTGGAAATTACAGCTCCAATGTAGCCACGCGCCGCACCTGTATTTCTGTAATAAACGTAGGTAAATAATAATAATAATTACGTAGCTTTCTAATTATTCATTGTTACATTCGCAATTATGATTTTATGGACGATTTCGTCTTCTTTCTTTTTTTGCACAATTTTAGGGTTCCATATCGAAATGATAAACAAAAATATATAAGGTCTATAGGCCAGTATTATTATACCAGCCACTTGTGATTGTTACAGGACCCAAATACCTCCGATAGATGTAGAAATAAATTCGGACGAAACAAATGTTCACACATTACAAAATATTGAATTGTAAGTATCATACGTACTTGATCATCAAGATTTTTTTTTCTGTGCTTTGCCACAGCATTACTGTTTTGTACCGACGCGTAACGGTTACTATAACGAAATTGGCGAGTTCACAAACTTTCATATTGTTGTACTTTTTAGGGTTCCGTATTATTATTCATGTCGATATAATTATGTTTTCAGGTGTAAGTACTTTTATAATGAATGTTGCGTTTTCTTGCAGATTACAAGTACCTACTGAAGACACAAGCTGTTCACTGAATATACATAGTGACGATATTGGCAAGAAATGGAACCGAAATTAGTACATTTTTATATGACATGCATGTTGCCTGAGCTATGCGATCCCAGACATGTTAGAAATATGCCAATAAGAGATTTAAGCGAATTAAATGTTATGTAATTTTGACAATGTGTAATAACTTATGGTAAAAACCATATCTACCCTACCTACCTACCCTATCATACCCACCTACCCTATCATACCCACCTACCTATATACTTACCTATCCTACATCCTTGCCTACCTACCTAACTATCCTAACTATGTACATAACTACATACCTACCTAAGTATACTACCTACGTACCTACCTACTGATAGATAACACGGAAACGCAAAATATTTTTTACATACATGCACAGCTACATAACCAACTATCCTACTTATCTACATACTTACCTACCTATCTAATATTTATAGTCATACAAACCATGCCTTGAGTCACGAACAGAACAAAAAAAAATTCAATATGTTGCAGTCCTTCGGAAGCTATGCGCAGTCATACATTTCGGTGATTTATTTTGAAATTTGTATAATAGCACAGCGTTTTACTACCACGCCAAAGTACCTACAGAACCCTGACTGTAACGGTGACTCGCACTTGATTAGATTTTTGTAAGTAGAATTTATGCAGTGGCTCAGAATCGGTTTAAAAAAATTCTTATAAATATAGTACCTAATAATATTTATATTGATACATTTAGACCTACTACTAACATAATTACACACAAAAACGGGTGTCACAAATACATATTACAAGGAGAAAACTATAAAACTCAAACTTACTACAAAATCAATGTGCGGAACCCTCACCGAAACGTTGGCTCGTCTATTATTTTGTAGCAATTTCCAGTATAAGTTGATCTCGCATTGTATAGGCTTTCCGTACAATGAGGGATCAGTTTATACTGGAAAATTAAGCTTGATAAGCAACTGTCAGTAGGTACATTGAAATTCCTGCCGGGGTCGCGGTACTGTCCAAAAGGGCTATTGAGGGGGTACACCGTAGATTTTAGTCAGTAAGAGTCTTCTTTGCGCTCCACACAGGGTGTGAGGATTTTACCACGATACCATGGTACCTACATTGAAATTAAAGTGATATAATTTTTATTTTGATAATAGTGATTTATTATTAATAATTTTATTACTTTAGAAGTTTAAAACTTGTCCGATAAATAAAGTAGGTAGTTTAGTCTAAGAAAATTGCATCGTACTCGCGGTGTGCCCGCGTGACCGCCGACCGGGAGCAGCGCTCAGTGTGCGAGCGAGATAAAGAGTTAGGCGGCGCGGTGAAGTGGGGGCGAAATTAGAATTTGAGCTGAGGTTGTATAGGCTCTTAAGCCTGGTATGTAACTGTTTTTTGTCCCTAACAAATAAAATAAAAATAGATCCATCTCCATTTAATATCGAAACCACAACAAGTTTTGAAAATTCCCCGATGCCAGTAAATCATAATAGTATATTGGTAGACTGTTTGAATATCCCTACACCAATGCCATCTCCTCTAAACCATCACTCCAAGGCTAAATGTCAAGATGTATTTTGTACGGATCATGAATGTTGGTTAGATTCAGCTGATAACCCTTCAAATACGAATAGAAAATCTAGAAAACGTACCCGGAACGTGGAAAACTGGTATGATGTTAAACGGAAATGTCGCACTAATATGGGTAAATCATATATATCGAAAAGAGGAAAATTAGTAGATGAGAAGTTAATTAGGCCAGCATGTCAATGTCGTTATAAATGCAGTGACAAAATAACACCTGATCAACGCCTAGAGATTTTCAGGAAATTTTGCTCATTGGCTGATAAACAGAAACAGTGGGCTTACGTAATACAGTTTACACTAAAAATTAAAAAAAAAACGCTGTATTAATAGTGACGAGCCAAATAATCGTAAGTTTACTTATAAATATTTTCTTCCTGTTATAACGTCCGAACCTGTTTGCGCTAAAATAGATGTCTGTAAGACAATGTTTTTAAATACTCTTGGCATAAGTGGCAGAGTATTACAAACTGCTTGGTCAAAGTATGATGGTACTGCAGTCGTGGAAGAGGATCAACGAGGTCGTCACAAGAGTCACAAAATAGTACTTGTCGATGAAATGATTCGTAGTGTTTGTGACCACGTCAAGTCTTTCCAACCTGTGGAATCCCATTATCTCAGGGAGAAAAGTAATAAATTATATCTGGACGGTAGTTTAAGTATAGCCCGCATGTTTACTTTATACAAGGAGTGGTTCAACGACGAACAGTACTCAATCAAAGCACGGACAGAAAGGCAATACCGTGATATTGTCAATAACTACTTTAACTTGGCATTTTTTGTTCCTAAAAAAGATCAATGTGACCAATGTCACATATTTAAAAATTTGAAAAATCCTTCTGAAGTGGAACAAGATACTTTTGCTAAACATCAGGATAGAAAAAAGATTGCAAGAGCTATGAAAACTGCAGATAAAGAGAGGGCCAAAAATTCTAATGGTGAGATAGTCTGTGCGGTGTTCGATTTTGAAAAGGTATTGACTTGTCCTCACGGACAAGTTAGTATTTTTTATTACAAAAGAAAATTAAGCTGCTTAAATTTTACAATTTTTGATATGGGTAATAAACATGGAACGTGTTATATGTGGGACGAAACGATAGCTAAGCGTGGAGCAAACGATGTAAGCAGTTGTTTGATTGATTTTATTGATTGTAACGTGCAAAAAGGAGTTCGCGAGTTCCTGTTTTGGTCTGACAACTGCGCCGGTCAAAATAGAAACCGTTTCGTGGACTCATCCTACATTTACGCTTCTAACAAGTACAAAGTGACCATCACACATCGCTTTATGGAGAAAGGTCACACGCAGAATGAAGGTGATAGCGTTCATGCATGTATTGAAAATGCCTCGCGTGCCAAAATAATCTATACACCTCAAGAGTGGCAATCATTAGTGAGATGGAGTAAAAATTATGATTATCCGTATGAAGTAAAAAATATGACTCAAGAGCATTTTTACGATTTTAAAAGTCGGGTTATTGATAAACTATGGAGTAAAAATTGTCGTGGTCAGAAAGTTAATTGGAACAATATTAAAGAAGTACACGTAGATTGCAATGATTCAAACAAACTATACTATAAATACGATTTAAGCGCTGAAATGTATGATGCTATAACTATCGGTAATACAACTAGAAACTCAAGAGGCAATCAAAATATGTGTTGGCGATAAAATGAAAGGCCGACGTTGTTTGAACTTAAACTCGTATATTACTTAAAATATTAACAAGGTTTTGATATAGGTCGACCACGACCTGATTACTAACTTAGAGTCAGTCACTTCCAGTAGCAATATATTGCTTGTACGTGGCAGAATGCAAAGCCGACATATAAGCAGAAAGACATATTTTGTTTATATTTTGCTAGACAGAAGTCAAGTTGGAAGACAATCCATAATACAATATTGTTGCAACTGTATTGTTGGGCGCAGGACCATAGGATGCTGTGCTCATATCATGACCATTATATGGTATTTAAGTTATGCCCGATATGAAGGCAACATCGCCCCACCTGCACAATTCTTAGACAACATTTTAATAGAAAATGTAGAGGATAATGAAAATGAATAAAACTGAAATAATAAAAAAAAAGTGTTTTATTTTTGTTCTTAACTATGATTATATATGGCTACTTACAAAACCTGATGTTGGTCTGGTCGGAGTATGCGACTGACGACAGGATTCATATCAGCTGCATAATGAAAGTGCTTCAAATCATATTCTTAAATCTGTTAGGTACCAATCAATACATAAAATGAAAGAGATTTATACAGATACTCAAATGTTTACTTTTTCTCAACTGATGGTTTGCATAGACTGGGAAATAGGTATGTAAGAACCTACACCTAAACAATGCTTCTTGTGCGGCTGACTTGGTGTAATGAAGTAAGTATTAATTAATCATCCTAGCATAATATTATGTAAACTTCAACCAATAAATAATATCTGTACCTAAAAGGCATAACAAAACTGTAATTACAGTAATATTTCACCGTATTTGAAGTTTAATGCTTTTTTGAAACCAAAAATAGCGATTTTAGAAGGATATACTTAAGTTTTCTTTTATTAAAAATAACCTCAAAATCTGTTCCTTGGGCTACTAAGGGCAATTTACAATTAGAAAATGATTTTTTCTAGGCTGTTGGCTCCAGGGCGAACAATGTATGGGCGTAGAACAATCTCCTTTTGGGGCTTCCATATACAGATTTTTTCCCGATTGATTTACAGATTGGAATGAAGTTTTTTGTTTTTTTAATGCATGATTTTTATTAAGGAAAATTTGAAAAGGAATTAACACAACACAACAAAAATTTGTAAAGTTATATTCAACAATAATGTAATTAAATACGAAAATAATCTTTGTTTGTTTTTTTTTATTGTTCATTTTATTGCAGGTGTTTCAGAGAAAACTGTAACGAGAGTTACAAAAGAAGGCGCAACAGCGGCGAGTACTTCTAAAGTTATCGTCACCCCAGGGAAGAGTCGCCCGCATCCTAAAAAGTTCGACTTGGATGGATTTGATTTGTGCGCTATACGGCAAAAAATTCACAGTTTTTATGTTATGAAGAAGGAATTACCTACATTGATTAAATTACGTGCAGCTTTGAGAGAAGACATAAATTATCAAGGAAGCATCACAACATTGCACCGTATATTGCATAGCATCGGTTTCAAGTATAAGCGATGCCAATCGAAACGTAAATTACTAATGGAACGTTATGATAATACTGCATGACGTTCAAGATATTTGGAGAGAATCCGAAGAAATCGCAATGTGGAGAAAAAACCTGTAGTATATTTAGACGAGACCTATATACACAACACTTATCATGCCAAAAGTTGCTGGCAAAGTGAGGAGGAGCCTGGGATGTTCGTGTCAGAGTCATCAGGGAGTCGTTGGATAATTGCTCATGCGGGAACTGAAAATGGTTTTGTTAATGGTGCATTGTTAATGTTCAAATCCCAATCCAAATCCTCAGATTACCACGATGACATGAACTCAACTAATTTTTTTAAATGGATGAGTGAAAAAGTCATTCCTAACTTACCTGAAAGGTCACTTGTGGTAATGGACAACGCTCCGTATCACTGCACTCAAATAGATAAAGCACCTACAATGTCAAGTATTAAACGTGACATCAGGAATGGCTGCGAGAAAAGGGAGTATATTTTGAAGATACTTGGACAAAAGCTGTATTATTTGAATTAATTAAACAAAACAAAGGTCCACCTACATATGCCGTGGAGGCATTATTAAAATATCACAATTATGAATTGCTAAGATTGTCGCCTTACCACTGCGATCTCAATCCGACCGAAAAAATATAAATAAAAACGTGGGCCAAGATCCAAAAGAAATTGTACGCCTAACAGAAGAGGCTTTTGAGACTGTTACAGCGGAAGATTGGGCAGTTCAATGTAAACATGTACAGCATTTGGAGGAAGAATATTTAAAAAATGCTGGTCTTATGGATGAAGCAATGGATCGATTTATTATATCCACGGCTAGTGATAGTGAAACAGAATCTGATTCTGTTTCTATTCACTCTTCTGACAGTGATCATAGTATGACCGATCATAATTATTCAATAAAAATTTGAATAAAAGTTTTAAATGTTATTTTATTTTTCTAATTTAAAGTTGGTCGAACATCTCCATTTTATATTTTAGAAATTACAGGAAGATTTATTTTTCACTAATCTGACCTTAGCAGTATGGACATCAAATGGTACCTATTATATTAAAAATACATTCTATTAAAAACATTTTTTTTTCTTATCTAACTATTCGAGTAGGTACCTAATAAAATTAAAGTAAATGAACTATAAATTATTTCCCCTGATTTCCCCATATTTAACCGTGGCAACATTATGTCGCGCAAATACAGCGCTGCGTCTGCGGGACTTCTTTCGTGAAATGGACTTTTTTTTAGTAACGGATTTTTATTATAATAATTTGCAGAGATGCTAATACAGTGTAAACTCTTTAAAAAGCATTACGATACGATAATAAACGTCAGTAATCATAATTTGTCAGCATTACTGTTTATGTTACCTGTTTTAAAAAAGGCTCCGATTAAATATTTGTGGTGCCGTTTTCAAGAATTTCAAATAAGTACCTATCCGCTCGATTGCAAGTGCATGAGCCCGCGAAAAACCGTTATTGTTGTTTATAGTTTCGATGTGCGGAGAGATTTTGTGCTAGTTAATAAATACTTACGTGTGTGATCTAAAAACAAACTCAAATGTGTATGAAGAAAGGACTTCAATTATAAACTATAAATCGGACTGATAAAAACCTACTGTGTAAATATTATAATAAAGACTAAGTCTGTGTAGGTTTTATTGTGCATATTGTAGGTACCAACATAGTTTAATTAGGAAGTTACTGTTTTTAAACTGTTCTTTGTGTTTTGTGTTAAAATTATAATTTGTAAAAGATGGAAGGTTCGCAATCACAAAAAAAGAAGAAGTGCATTGTGGAATAATTTTTCACAAACAGGACCTACAAAGGCAAAATGTTCTTATTGTGATAATGAGCTGTCTATATCATGCGGGAATGTTGGGAACCTAGGCAGACATTTAAGTAGGAAATATTCCACGGTGAAGTTGATCGAGGAGCGACAAACGCCACCGCCGCCGCCACCGCCAGAGCTAGCGCCAATGGAACCAATACAAGGAGGATTATCCACGGTCCAAACTGTTAACGCTGCTGTACAAATACTTAAGGTTGCTAGCCTTAGTAGCCATCATGTACGAGTTCAGCCGGCTATCCTAGAGTACGCCCAAAGCACCAAACCAATGCCTCTAAAACGTTCACAACAAATAGACGCACAGTTATTGAAAATGATAGCTAGAGGAATCCCTGCAGATTGGTGGAAGATCCAGAGTTCAAAATATTGCTGGCATTATTGAATCCGCAGTATCAACTTCCGACGCGGAAAACTTTATCAGAGAGCGTATTGCAAAAGCAATACAATACTTGCTTAGAAAAAGTTAACACTGAAGTTCAAAAAGCCCAAGCAGTCTGTCTAGCAACCGATGGATGGATTTCAGTTAACAATGATAGTCTTTTGGCTGTAACTGTACACTACATTGAACCATCAGATATACATCATAATACTAAATCAAAGTGTAATTTAATCGGCTCTGTGGAGTACAATGAACGTCACACTAGTAATAATTTGACAGCGTTTCTGCGGGACATATTGGCAAATTGGAACATATCTGATTACACAACCGCCATTGCAAGTGACAATGCGGCAAACTTTACGGCTGTAATAAGAGATGGTTCATGGCGGCACATACCATGCTTTGCTCATTCGTTGAATCTATGCGTTCAATCTGCGTTGACTCATTTAGGTGAAGCTGTTGGCAAAGTTAAAACTATAGTGGAGTTCTTTAAGAGAAGCTCCCAAGCACAACATAAACTGGTAGAAATGCAAAAGCAACTGAACCTCGCTGAGCTTAAATTAAAGCAAGACGTGCCAACACGGTGGAATTCCACGTACGATATGCTCCAACGAATCATCAGGTCGAAAGATGCTGTTATTGCTACTATCGCACTAACGCGTCCCGAGCTCGCGCTTAGCCAAAATGATTGGGAGCTCATTGAAAGTGCGACGCCAATTTTAAAACTCTTCTATGACATCACCGTGAAGTGCGGAGAAGAACGTTTCCTTGACAAAAATTATTCCCCTTTGCCGCATTATGAAGCGAAACTTAAAATCGCAGCAAACTAATGGCCTACTTCCGGAAGTACGGGCACTGATGGACACGCTGGATAAGGAGCTGGATAAACGTTTTGCACACATTGAGAAACACTTTTTATATACCGAAGCGACTATACTGGATCCACGCTTCAATTCAACAATTCTATGCAAAGGCTGTGTCGGATTTAAAATTTAAAGTTGGAAGTGTAAATTTAACAGCCCCACCAACAGTACCACCGACACCTGCCAGTTTCACCAAAGGCACAATTTGGGACGAGTTCGACGAAGAAGTGGCGAAGTTAACGGCAGAGAACCCACGGGCCGCCGGCATCATCGAGCTGGACAAATACTTACAGGAGCCACTTTTGCCACGCACCCACGATCCTCTAAAATGGTGGCATGAACGTAGGATGTTTTATCCGAACTTATATAAATATGCTTTAAAAAGGCTGCATCTATGTAGTAGCAACTTCAGTTCCGTGCGAAAAAGCCTTCTCAAAAGCCGGGAATATTCTCAATGATCGCAGAACACGGCTGACAACAAAAAAACTATCGCAGTTGCTATTTATTAGCAGCAACTGCAATTAAAATAATAAAAAAAGAAAATATACGCCAACCTACTCATATTCAGTAAAAAAAAATTATTTATTTTATTTCGAAAAAACTCAAAGAAAACTCTGTGATAATCAATATAATGAAGTATCTCTTATCTTCTTTGATGAGTTTGGGAGTGAAGAAATTGTAGTTGGAGATGATAATAATACTGTCTCTCTTATAGCATTTAATGAAAAGGAACTATATACATAGTAAAGATATTATAAATGACAAAGAATGTAGTGAAGTTATAGATAACGTTGAAAATGCGGATTTAATTGAAAATAAAGAAAACTACTTCGAGAGCGGGAAAAAACTGACTATTATTAAGGAAGAAAGTCTAGAAAATGCGTTGAAAAATAAGAAAGTCTTTAAGGACCTTAAACCTGTATGTCTAAGCAGTTATATTAATATACCAAAGAAAAATAAGCAAAAGCCTAACTATAAAAATAATTATTATAACGACAAACAAGAAATTTTAAAAGCATTGATGGATAGTGACTAAGGTTTTGATTATTTGTTTTATATTTTTTTGAGTTTTATATATTTTATTGTAGACAACTAAGTAGACACCATTTTACAAATAATTTTGTTTTAATATGTTTATTTTACGTACATTCTCAAAAGAATATTTTCATTTGTTTAAATATCTCATAATTATAAGTTTAGGACTTAATAATTATGAGACCTAAGAATATTATTTTCTTATGTATGTTTCTAATTTCGTTTTTGTTATTTTTGTTTTCTTTGTTATTATTTTTGTATGTTTCTAATTTCGTTTTTGTTATTTTTTTTTCTTTGTTGTTATTTTGGCAACGATACCAAAGCCAAGACACCAATTAGGTAACTTTGATTATAATGTTTCTTTTCGAAGACTGTAATCATAATTTTAATTAATTAAGTATAAGTCCAATATGTAAGATTTTTACGGCCTTTCTTCAAAAAAGTTAGACATCTGTCGAACTTTATTGTCTACACAAGATGTCAACACAAAGTTGCGTTTGATGACGGTTTCTGAATCGTTATTGAAATGCAGTTATGTGATTACACTTTTTGTAGACAATCTTTCAAGAGATGTCTTACTTTTGTAGTAAACCATTGTTTTATAATAAAATTATTAATGAGGTACTTATCCATTTAAAAGTTGGTACAGATGCCAGCACATCAACCTACCTCAATCTGCCAAATTTCTTTAATAAATTTTTAACCTTATCACAATAGTGGAAGGTTAATGTTCGATTGGTAAAATTTGACAGATTGGGGTAGGTTGACGTGCTGGCGTCAGTACATAAATAGGTATGTATTTAACATTGCGAAACCAGTGTGACTAAATAGTACCTACATACCTTAATTTGTAGAAGAAGAATAAATATTGTGATTAACTAAAGTTGTTTTATTTAAATAAATAATTTAAACATTTGATAAAATAATCAAGTTAGGGTTCACCCTAACTTGTTTTTTTTTTTTTTTTTTTTTTTTTTTTTTTTTTGCGTTTGGGTTATGAATAACCCAAACGCTAGCACTGCACCAAATTATCAGCACTCCGAATAAATTGTCAAATTCTAAGGTTTTCACTTACTAATTTGGATTACCACACTAATAAATAAATAATTGTATGTTTTTGGAATTCTACTATTGGCAAAACCATACTTTGAGGCTACAAAATGGCGGAAATTGAGTAAGCAAATACTTGTGTTCTGCAGTTTCTTCTGTTTTTGCCTGTTTCTTGTGATCGCAGGTTAGTTCACATGTTTACATTTTATGATGTATCAGATTTTTTACATATTTTATATTGAAACTAACGATTTCTCTGATATTTGAGATAGTTTATGAGGATAATCTGAAGAGTAGAATTTGAGGTTATGGTGATAAATTGGTAAAATACGTGGTGCTGATAAATGGAAAAAAGTACCTAAATACTAATTTCATAACTTTTAATGTAAACTGTGTTTATTTTATGCATAGAATTCATTTTGTTTTGTAAAAGTAGTATAAATTATCAAAATCCAAATCTTAGCATGGTGCTGATAATTGGATCAGAAGTATGCTGGTAAATTGGTTTTCCCAGAATTTCATCATCTCTTTTCTTTTTCAGAACCACTTATCCACCTACCATGAAGGGATGGAAATCCCTCCCATCAATCGGATCATCAACCTATCTGTACCGGTTTTGATGCAAGAACCCAAAAATGAGACGGTAATGGAGCAGAGCTCATTACTGCGAGATCTGGGAAAACAAATAGAACAGATGAAAGCCGCAACAGCAGAAAGCATAATATCAGATCGGGCAACATATCACGATGTCCACCAATACGTTGTCATATACATATTGGCAGCAGTAGCAGCGATAGCAGGCGCAATATATGTATACCACCGAATCCGAAAACATTGCAGGAGTCAACAGAAACCTATATCACCACCTGTTCCGAATCCAGCGCCACGAAGGAGGTCGACTGCAAGCATCGTAGACAACGCGATATCTGACGTCACAGACGACAACAGTGTAATGCACTTATCGAGTGCACACACACTCAACAAAGCAACGCCTATTGCGCGTTGTAATTTAATAGTTTAAGGCTTGGATTATATCATTTATTTTTAGATTTTATCCCCCTTTTACATTTTGTATTTTAACATAACATTTTTTCATTTTTATAATCTGTTACATTTTGTGAGTAGGCAATATGTACGAGCTACGCTGTACATTGACCTTTGTGTAGTTTGTACGTCATACTCATCAATGCATATCGATATTGTTTAGGTGTGCATTTCTGTAACTTAGCATGTAATCGTGTAATTATAATTCAGTAGCAATAAATCCATCAAGGGAATCATTCGTCTACTCATTTACATAACATACCTTACAAGTCTACATAACAAGAATAAACAGTACATAACATTTTCACTGTTGGGCATCATACCCCAACAGTAACAAACATCCATCCATACATCCCCACAAACTTTCGAGTTTATAATAGCAGTAGGACTGTCATGGCATAACTTGTCTATTTGTTAGTATTAACTAATACGTACCTATTTTATTTGTTTCAGATTTGTCAGACAAACATTTTGAAAATATCGTAGAGAACTGGCTACAAGACGATGACAGTGACGTTGACATGGACATTGACTTCGACGACAGTGACGGTTGTTTTCTTCCGGTCATGCGTAACGCAGCGACTGAACCAGCATGTGACGCTGACATGACTGAACTAGAGACTGAAGTATTCCAGATTGAGGACGAATTAAATGACCGACATTTACGCGACATGGTGCCTAGCATCGACTATTACCGTTTTGACTGGAATAAGGATATGGTGAACTTTACTGGACGACGGACTTTTACGGGATTATCGGGACCGACTTTTGACATAACCGACAAGACCCATTTGACATTTTTTACAAAATGTTCGACACTAACTTTATTGACCGACTTTGCACCGAGACTGACCGCTATGCAGAGCAGAAGATAGCTCGCTTAAAAGCGGAGAATAATCTGCTTCCAACATCGCGTCTGCATAGATGGACACCGACTGACTGCAACGAAATGATGACGTTTTTAGCAGTGTTGATTCTGCAAGGCCTTTATCCGTTACCAGAGGAGGAAAAATACTTCTCTTTTAAGGGGTTTGGGACCATGCCGTATTTTTCCCGCATCATGTCCTATAATCGTTTCTCACTGCTAAAATCGTTGTATCATTACGTCGACAACGAGACTTTGACTGACAAGACTAAACTTTGTAAAATAAAACCGGTGCTTGACTACCTGAATGATAAATTTTCGACATTATACATGCCTGCCGCAGAGATAGCCATTGACGAGTCTCTCCTTAAGTGGCACGGGCGATTGAGCTTTGCTCAAAAAATTGCCACTAAAGCCGCCCAAGTCGGCGTAAAATCCTATGAGCTTTATGAGTCTCGCACTGGCTATCTCTGGAATTTTTTTGTGTATGTTGGCAAAAATACTCAGGCTGCCCCGACCACTGATCTACCTACTGAGGACGAGACGATTGACCGACCTCATGACGATACGGTTGACGAACCCGATGATGAGATTGTTGATATACCCGATGACGAGACAATTCACCAGCCCGATGACTTAATGCATGACTGGCCTGAAAACGAGACGCTTGACCAACCACAGGACGAGACTGTTGACCAACCAGGGCCGGCAGTCTCGACATAGATACCGACATTGTCGCAAACTTTCGATCGCTTAATAATAACAGAAAAAATCGGTTGCAATAACGTTGCTTGCGAGAAATGCTAGTCTGATCATCCAAGATGGGTTTCTCGCAAGCATAGTTATTGCAACCGAATTTTTTCTTTCTTATTAAGTGATTGAAAGTTTGCGATAGTGTCGGTATCTATGTCGAGACTGCCGGCCCTGGTCGGTCAACAGTCTCGTCCTGTGGTTGGTCAAGCGTCTCGTTTTTGATGACAATTTTGCACGTCCCACCAACGCTACCGCTATAATAGTATTTGACTTGATAGAGCCACTACTTGACCGAGGACACACGGTAATAATGGATAATTTCTATAACAGTCCATTATTATTGCGATGTCTTAAAAAACATAAAACTGACTGTTATTGTGGAGATTTGTAGTGGTGATGATGATTAAAAAGGGAAACAGCCAGTTCTTGATAAGATTTATTTCACCAAACACGTGGCAGTTATAGGCAAGGTCGGAGTATGCAGCATGTCCTATCGCGGACCCGGTTTGTGAGGAAGTGAACGATAGTAAGAGTTAAATGTGGCGACCAAGCTAGTGTTGTTACCACAGACATTACTAATTTAGGGTTGGGATTCCAACATGCTCCGGCCTTACGAGAGGAAACAAATACAAATCATTAGAATTAAATAGTTCTAAGTACAGTAAATTATTAATAAACATTATCATCTATGGGTAACATTAAAAGCACAATGAGCGGCTTCGTCCCAAGTGTTGTAACATTTTCCTACCTATATCGTTTGAAAGATCTCAATCAGTGTTATGTTTTTTGTATGGGCGTAACTCTGTATCTCGTGCAGGGAATCTGTTATAGTGGTTTCATTTATTTGATAAAAATATTAAATAAAACTTAATTAATTAGTATTTCAATGACAAAAGGTCTAAAACGATTTACAAAATCAAGTGGAAAAAGCCACACTGTCGACGGTGCGCCTATTCTAACCCAACACCCCCTCTCCCACCGTGCGCCACAAGCTGCCATATTGTAAGCGCAGGAGCAGCGAACGATATTTTATGAGACAGCGCTATACGTTAGAAAGAGATGATTGCCGGTGCCCGTAGGTGCCATTATTTATCTAGCGCTATATGCAGTCAGTTTTTTTGTAGCTGTGCTGTACTTCCGTGTTTTAAATTGTTACTCTGCTGTTTATTTATTGACGACTTACGCATTATTAAAGGACTTCTGGTGTTTCTACATTTGCAACTATCGACTTCGGCTTGTTTTGTGGACTTGATTTGTTATTGATTGGTTTATTACGAACTATGGAACATTTGTGTGTGACCTGTAGTCGGTCTTTGACTCGGCAGCGAATTCGACATGAAGTTTCAAGAACGATATTAGAAGCAAGACCGCGTTTTGCTGAATATATTTCACAGCGTATGAGAATAGAACAGGTATGTTTGATATATTTGTATACTTCCACACTTATAATGTGATTGTTTTCATCTACATTTGTTTATGCTTTTTTGACGTCGCAACGAAACAACGGATCGATCTATTTTTTGACCGAGTTAAAAAAAAAAAGAGTTTTTATGTTCAGCTGAATGTATATTTTTTGCATAGACACACACATACTTCCATACTTATACACTCGAGAGCAATGAATCCGGGTCACTTAAAGAATCCTAAAAATCTCGGAAACTAAAAATGCTAGGTTAATGCAATAAATTGTATTTAATAGACAATGTAATACTCCTTAAATGAAGGTATTAAAACTTCTTAGTTATTGTAAAGTTATATCATAAAAAAAAACAAATTTGAAAAAGGGCCACTTTCGAAGATGGAACTACGAAATTACAGCATTTGATTTTGCTTTTGTTTGTAATCTGTCATTTATGTGGGTACATAAACCATGTTGATAGTGCTTTATATTCATTATTTAAGCTGAAATTATGTCGCTTACGCCTGAAGAATGCACCAGAATACTTACAATGCTGGAAACCGGCCGGAGTCAGCGCGATACAGCCAGGACTGTCGGTGTGTCGCTGTCAACAGTACAAAGAGTTCTCCGACGTTACGAAGAAACTGGTTCTAACCTACGCAGACCGGGAACGGGCAGAACCAGGTGTACCACAGCACGAGAAGACCGATACTTGGTGAACACCATGCTTCGAAATCGCTTTCTCACAGGAACTGAACTCACAAATCAGTTTCGACGCCTCGGAGGAAGTAACCCAAGTGCATGGACAGTAAGACGTCGGCTTGCTGAATCTAACTTAAAACCCCTTAGACCTGCAAACGGCCCTAAACTGGAGCGTGGGCATCGTATTTCAATACTAAGATATGCCCAGAGCCACGTAAATTGGAGTATTGAAGATTGGTCAAAAGTTATGTTCTCCGACGAATCAAAATGTATGCTCTACAAGCACGATGGAAGAGACAGAGTGTATCGAAGACCAGGGGAAAGATTCAAGCAAGCATGCATCGAAGAAAAAGTAGCCTACGGTGGTGGGTCTGTACTTGTGTGGGCCGGAATTTCTTCTGAAAGTCGCACAGAGCTGGTGATCATAGAAAACGGCTCTTTAACTAGCGTAAGATATGTGGAAGAAATCCTCAATGATCACGTTGGTATATTTATGGTCAATTTAGGTGAGGATGCTATACACTGTGACTTTTTAGTCGTCTTACAAAGATGGTACACTCAATGTATCCGGCATAAAATACCTATAGGCGCGATTTTTTTTAACCTTTAATAATTATGACATTAGATACAAAGAAAAATAAATAATACTTACATTAGAATTATGAAACATCCTGTTAATAATGTTTGTGTCAAACGGTAGAACATACCTACCCAGCACTGAGGACACGAGTCGAGTAGATCATCGCTCGCAACAGGGTGTTTCAACAACGTCATGCGTCATAATACTGAATAATATTTTTATTTTTAAATTATTAAAATCACATGAATACGATTTTTTTTTTTCGTGAATGTTTAGTAGTCATTGGTTACATGAAGTGGGCTGCCGTTGTATGACGACTAAAAAGTCACGGTGTATTTATGCATGACAATGCCCGACCTCATACAGGTAGGATTGTGAATGACTACCTTCAAGAGACGAACATTACTCGTATGGAGTGGCCAGCGCGCAGCCCGGATATCAACCCGATCGAGCATGCTTGGGACGAGCTAGGCAGATGCGTAAAACAACGAAACCCTCCCCCAATCACGCTTCGTGAGCTCAAAATTGCTCTCACAGAGGAATGGGAGAATATTCCCCAAAATCGTATAAGGAACTTGGTGTACAGCATGCCAAACCGCGTAAACGCAGTAATGGAAGCACGAGGAGGCAATACGAAGTATTAAAATTCAAGAAAATCGTAGTAAAGTTCAAAAATTTCATGTTTCCTATTTTTGTTTTAAGGAGAGATCAGCAGTTTTTTTCTTTATGTAATTTTGTGTTAATAAAATGTATGGCGACTCATATTTTTTTTACTTTCATTTAAGGAGTATTACATTGTCTATTAAATACAATTTATTGCATTAACCTATCTTTTTTAGTTTCCGAGATTTTTAACATTCTTTAAGTGACCCGGATTCATTGCTCTCGAGTGTATTATAAATATGAAAATGTACTTTTCAGTTCCTGGACTGGCTGTTTATGCTTTTTTTATCTCGCAATTAAACAAGGAAACAATTGGTTTCTTGGAGTTCACTAACGGACAGCTAAACTTCCATACTTATATTATAAATGGCAATACGGTTGCGCAATGGCTGAGCTATCGACTGCTGGGCTGCATGCCACGGGTTCGATTCCCGTACGAAACAAATATTTGTATTGCTTTCAGGTAATTGTTCCGAGTCTGGCTTTTTGTGTATGTTAGTTTAAATATTTGGAGACGCACCCATGATACTTGAATAACCCTAGTGTGGGCAAAGGATATTTTAAAGAAACGAAAAAATGGATTATGTGATTTTTTTCACGTTGCAATGAAACAACAGGTCGATCTGTTTCTTTGCACAGAGTTAGCAAAGGCAAGACACACGTTTTATAGTAATTTTTTTTCAGGGCCTGTTGAACGAGCGGCGACACATTTGCCATCGCTGCTGGGTGGCTGCTACTCGTCATGAGGCTAGATTGAATCAACTTGATTTAAATCGTGTCGACCTTCAAGTTCCTGAAAATCAAAATCAACCAGAACCCCAAGATTTACACCAAAATCCGGAACAGCCGTCAGTTGATGTTATGTCCATAACTGGATATAAAAGAGCTGCTAATACATCCAACAGCTGTCTTTTTCCTAATTGCCAGGCAGATAATCTGGTAAGAGTACCACTTTTTATAAAATCCCGGATGTTAGTGGAATATAAGTTATATATTCCACCAAGTGCTCGCATCTGTCGGGTTCATTTAAATTCTAACGAATGGAATGAGTTAGAGGAGCTGAATAATTCATCTTTTACGGCTCAACACATAAAGGACATGCTAGATATGTTAAGAGATGCCTGCCAACAATCTGGATTCAATTTCGACAATGTTGAATCGATGACAACCCCTGAACTACATTTTTGTACGGGCCTGAATCATGAAGAATTTAATAGACTTCTTGAGCAATTACCTTCTGTATCACAGCGCTCACACCGTCCTAAAACTGTGCTCGGAGCTTATTTAATGAAAATAAGGACGGGTGAACCAAACGAACGACTGGCAAGTCGTTTAGGCATGAGCCGGCGCAGTTTTGTACGAAAACTAGAGTTAGCACGTGAATGTCTAACAAATGAGTTTGTTCCTCGACATCTCGGATGGGACCACATTAGCCGTGATGAAATTGTAGCAAGAAACCTAAGAATTCCAAATGATATATTTGGTGCTGGCAATGAAGAGCCACCTGCCATTATATGCGATGGAACATACATATATATCCAGAAAAGTAGCAACTTTTTGTTTCAGAAACAATCATATAGCCTTCATAAGTTCAGAAACCTGCTGAAACCTTTTCTGATAATCTGCACAGATGGCTACATAGTAGATGTGACTGGCCCTCATGCTGCCACGACTTCAGACGCGACGATAATGAATACCTATATACAAAATGAGATAAACCCAATGCATTACGCTCTGAAAAATAATGATACATTCATATTGGATATATGTTTCAGAGACTCAATCCTAACTATAGAAACTTGGGGCTACCAAGCCCACATGCCTCCAACAAAACTTAGAAACGAAAGCCAACTGAGAACGGAAGAGGCAAATAAGTCAAGATTAGTTACAATCGTGAGATGGGTGGTGGAGGTAATAAATGGGTGGATTAAGCGGGACTTCAAAATATTTAGACAAGAATATTTTAATAGAGCAATGACGCATATGTTCGTTGATATACGCATTGCTGCTGCTCTTTTAAATACATTTAAAGAGCCGTTAAAAGACCATCCTCTAGCTAACGATATAATTCAAGTTTTAAATGAGAGAATTCATATGGCTAACAGCCTAGGTGACTATGTCATTGAAAATAATATAAATCGACGGCGAGCTTCTTTTCGCACCATAACCGCGGATGACAATCAATTATTGCAGTTTCCTGTACTAACAGAAGAAGACCTTTTATTAATTTCACTAGGCAGTTACCAAATAAAACTCGCCCGGTCTTATTTGAGTGAACACTTAAGAAATGGCATGTACACAATTGAAATATGCATAGGAGCTATTCCTAACCTTGTGCGATATAATATAAATATTTCAGAAGGTATTCTGTTGAGGGGGCGGATAAAATCGCGGCATGTATCGGGTAGGATTTATTATTCGTATATTTTGATAAAAAATAGAGCAGAAACGGGGAGAGATGCAATTGCTCATTATTATTGCTCATGTTTAACTGGAAAAAGAACAGTAGGTACTTGTGCTCACATAATGAGTATCATTTGGTACCTTGGCTGGGCTAGACACCAGCCAAGCATATTGTTACCTGCGACCTTTTTGGATGATATTATCACAGATAATAACTACTATTAAAAGTACCAGTAAACAATTTGCATATGTTTAAGCCATACTCTTACATAAGGGTATTATTCCTTTGTTATTTATATATTTGCAACTGTGCGTTTATTAATAACTGTCAAAAAATAACTATTACTGCCTATGATTACTGTACAATTATTATAAATGTAATAATTATGTTTACATGTAACACAAAATGTAATAAAGTATGATTAAAGCATTATTTAAAACAAAAACCTTTTTTCATTTGAAGCCCAATAACTTTTGATCTGCACGCAATTACAATAAAAACTTGGTATATTAATCATAAAAAAGCTTAAATGATTATGTTTATTTATAGTAGTAGCAACTTGTTACAAGGGTTGGGACGCATCTCATACAATAATGCCCATTGTCCTTTTTGTAACAGACCGCACATGGGTATTTCCCTTTGAATTTATGACTTCTACTGCTCTTACATGACCATCATGGCCTGGAAATGTTTTCGTAACTCTGGCCATAGGCCATGACATTATGGGTACATTGTCTTCTTTTAATATTACAATATTGTTCCTATCTTAATGTTAGGCATGACGTCTATCCACTTAGGTCTATTTTGTAATGTATTAAGATACTGTTTGTACCACACTTTCCAGAATGACTGTTTAATTTGATTACATAATTGCCAAAACTTGAGTCTATTTTGAGGAACAGTAGTTACATCATTTTCAGGATACATTGTTAATGAATTTCCTATCAAAAAGTGACCTGGTGTTAAGTAGCTAAAATCATTTACATCAGATGACATAGGAATCAGAGGTCTGGAGTTCAATATGCATTCTATCTCTATTCACAGTGTTTATTTGTTCATAGGTTAACAATTCTTTTTGTAACACTCTTCTTAGATAATACTTAGTCATTTTCACAGCAGACTCCCACAGCCCACCAAAGGTCGGGGAATATGCTGGTATAAAATGAAAGTTAATGCCCCTCTGGGCTGCAAATTGACATACTTGTTTTTGGTGATTCTGTGAAGAATGTAATTGATAAAGTTCAGTTAATAGTAGTGTAGAGTAGATTTCTTTGGGCAATCCTCTTCTAGAAATAATCTCCTAAGGCAAGCGAGGTATGCATCTGAAGTAAGATCTGATGTGATTTCGAGGTGAACTGCTTTTGTAGCGAAACACACAAATACACAAATGTAGCCTTTTCCTACCAAGGAACGTCTCACACGCGAGAGTTTAATATCAATAGGCCCAGCGAAATCCACACCTACTTTCTCAAAAGGGCGACTCATAGCAGTCACTCTGTCAGCTGGCAAAGAACCCATCAGCTGTTTCGAGGCCTTAGCCTTCTGTCTGAAACATATTACACATTTATGGATTAATTTTTTGACATACATTAAATCCATTAGTTATCCAATATTTTTGATTTAAATTACACAGTAATAATTTCGGACCTGCATGTAAAAGCTTTTCATGTTCAAATCTTATAATACAAATAGTAACATGTGATTCTTTTGGTAAAATGACCTGATGTTTATGAGCATTTGGAATGTTAGAATGATGTAGCCTGCCACCTACACGCAGGATACCTAAACTATCTATAAAAGGACATAAGCTTTGTAAGGGACCTTTTACACTTTTATTAGTTTTTAAACATTCAATTTCGACCTTATAATATATTTTTTGTTCATTCTTAATAAGCAACATCAAAGCATTATTCAATTCAGAGCTTGAGAGATATTTGTCAGTTATTTTGTCACCTTTTATGTTATTAATAAACCGCATCACATAAGCCAATGTACGTACCATTCTGTGAATGCTGGAATATTTACGCATTTGATCGAAAACATTGCTAGTACCTGAAGACACTTGGCTGACGAAAAATGCTGACCCGGTTTTTTTCTTCAGGTAAGTTCGCAGGTATGTCTATTTTAAATTCAAATTTATATTCCCTGTCATGCAAAAATTCAGGGCCATCCCACCACAGGCTGCAAGCACTAAGCAAACTTGGCGCAACACCCCTACTGATATAGTCTACAGGGTTATTTTGCGTGTTGACATATAGCCACTTACAGTTAGGCATATTTTTAGCGATTGCCTTTACCCTATTTGCAACATAAGCGTTAAGTTTCAAGGGTTCTGTGTGCAACCATGCGAGAACAATTTGTGAATCAGTAAACAAGTAAATATTGCTTATGTTATACTTAACTTTTAGCGTGCAATAAACTTTTGCCATAAGCATCGAGAGAAGCAGAGCAGCGAGCAGCAAGTTCTAAGCGCGGTACAGTTTTGTTTTTATTTTGAAGCGGGTTTATGCGCGATTTTGAACACAACAAATACATTTTAACTTCACCGTCGTGATTTGTAACACGCAGGTACACGCAGCATCCATATGCCGTAGTACTGGATGCATCTGAGAATCCTATTAGTTCAAGTTTACTTTAATCAGTTATATGTATATTTCTATTTATAAAAATTGGCTTCATTTCAGCTAGACTGGAGGAGAATTCAAGCCATGCTTTCCTAATATCATCATCAGGCACGGAGTCCCATTCAGTCTTGGAAGACCATAGCCTTTGCATTATAGCTTTTGCTTGTACAATAATTGGACTGACAAAGCCCATGGGATCAAACATTTTCCCAATATAGGAGAGGATATCTCTCTTAGTAAAATTATTATTATTGAACGTTTCTGGACAAGACATTTTAAATTTATCGTCTTTAACCATCAATTGCAAGCCCAGTCTTTAAATAATACTCATCGCTTTGTAGCTCTAAATTATCAAATGCTGTTCAGCTGAAGGAATGTCAGATAATATTCTATTATCATTTGATGACCACTTATGTGTATGAAAATTACCTAACTTTAAAAGTTGACATATCTGCGACTTAGCCTCTAAGATAATATTTAAGTCATTTTCTGCATAAAGAATGTCATCTACATATGTACAATTTTCTAGAATGAATGAAGCTAGCGGGAACTTGTCCTTGTTTTGTGCTGCTAGTTCTTTAAGACAACGAGTAGGCAGATAGTTTGAACTCTTCAACCCGTATGTGACTGTGTCAAGCCTTATACATTGGATTGGCTCAAACTCAAACTCAAACTCAAAGCATTTATTTCAATTAGACCATTACAGGCACTTTTGAAAGTCAAAAACAAAAAAGCTGAGCTACAGTCACATTCACAAGGCATAATAACTTGCGAAAGTACTGTAGTTGCACATTCCAAATCGTAGATCTCTATGGAGAAGAATGGGCAAGAAACTCCATGGACACTCTTTTTAATCAAAATATTGTTACAAAATCTTGGTAACATCATTCATGTTGAGATTATAGGTACATATAAGTATGTGAGAACGATGTACAAAGACGTGCACATTAAGAGCGTCCAGAGTAAAAGATTAAACTAACAATTTAAAAATAAAGTAATTAAAATAAACCGTGACAGCTAAGAGATGACCAGTCCCAACTGACAGCGCCCGTTCACGAACATGACGCATAGATCAGCGCCATTCAACTCAACCACATTGAAGGGAACTAAATGACCCGACACACCCGCCACCATCAGCGAGACATTTGTGTGAGCATGACATTCTCTCAGCCACCAGGGCACATTCAAGTCAATGAAGATAACTAAATGTAAATGGTAGCTTTACAGTACATAGTACTCACACATGTGCTATGCGATTATATAATACTAAGAGATTGAATCTATACAATTCAAAGATAGTTTTACAATCTTCTGCAGCTTCCACAATAACTTCACATGGTAATCAATTAGTTTGCCCCTATGGTTGTGGAGCAGGACCAGCATTGAGCCAAGCATTTTTATCATCAATGTAATCCCCCAACTTATAATATGCTTGCCTACATAGTGTGCGTTTTATACAAGATTTAAATTTCGTCTCATTCAGTTGTAGAATGTGGGGAGGTATTTTATTGTAACATTTTAAACAGTACCCCATGAAAGATGAGTCTACTTTAGCTAGCCTGAAACCTGGTTGAGTTAGTTGGTCCCTATTTCTAGTATGATAGTGGTGTCGGTCACCTCTTTTACTAAATAAATGCAAATTTTTCCTAACGTACATGATGTTTTCATAGATGTATTGACAAGGTACTGTCATGATGTTAATTTCCTTAAACAGTTCTCTTAGAGAATCGCGTCTACGTAGATCATATAAGGCTCTGATAGCTCTTTTCTGCAGAATAAATATAGACTCAATGTCTGCAGCCCGTCCCCATAGTAAAATACCGTATGACATAATACTATGAAAATAACTAAAATAGACTAGCCTCGCGGTATCTACATCAGGCTCATCGGGGTTGGCTCTCCACAGTATGTTTTGCAAAGAGGTATGCTCCGGTGTTACACGTATATTTCTAAACATCTGTTTTATGTCAGAGGTAAATGTAAAATCACCACAACGAAACAGTAGTATTATCTCAAACAAATCTCTTTGTACAATAGGTCCATTTAAAAGCAAATCATTAAGTGACACTTTTTTGTTAGTTTTCATAGAGCCATCAAACACTGTGCGCAGCTTAGTGGTTTTACTGTCAGGCTTCAAGACTGCATGATGAGGCAAAAATATATAGCATTTTTGTTTAATTCGTACAGCCCAATGTCTACATACTGACCATGATGTAGATTTAAATATTAATGAATGAACTTTTGGTACTCGGAGAAGAGTTTGGGATCTTTATGTAATTTCTTCTCTAAGTTTAAAATTCTTTTTAATGCAAGGTTAAAGGAATCACCTAAAGAATCATTGACATGACTTAGAGGTAATTTCAATGGTAAAGCAACTTCAAAACAATTTCCTTTCAACTGAACAGTCTTATTAAAAATATATTCGCAGAGCTCTTGCTCTGATGATCTTTCATCATAGATTTTTGGAACGTCTTCTGTTTTCCAAAATTGACTTAAAGTTTCATTAATATCTGACTCGCATACACCTTTGATAATTATTGTGTGGTAGGGTACCTCCAACTATATATCCAAACTGAGTGTTGACAAGCTGTGGTTGCGGTCTGCTGACCACTGTTGCAGACTGCTGGCTTTCACGCAGCACCGGCAGATCTGAAGGCAGCAGCACCTGGAGAAATATGTCCGCTCCCATTAATAAGTCAATCTCGGCTGGTAAATTAAACTGATCATCAGCCAGTTTAATACTTTTAGGCAAGAAAATGTCTGCGGTACTGAATCTATATTGAGGTAAGTTACAGGTGATTTGTTCAACAACATGACATGTGGCCGTAACCTTAAAGGGGTTCGTTAGAGAATGGATTTCTAGAGGTAAGCAATGCTTCAACCTCGTTTTTGTATTAGTGATACCAACTACATAGACATTACTATGATCAGGTTCCAAATCAAGCAGCTGTAATGCCCTTTGTGTAATTAAGGTCAGCTGGGAACCACTGTCAAGCAGGGCTTTAAGGTGGACTTCAGCGCCGTCCCGAGTGATAAGTTTCACCTTAGCTGTGGGTAAAAGAACATCATTACTATTGTAATTGTTTGCTGCTAATGATGCGGTTGACGCTGAGCCAGTGGTTTGTGTATTACACATGTTTTTATCTGTATCTTGATGTAGCAGGGTATTGTGTGCTTCCTTGCACTTTGCTTGCACACCGGAAATGATATCTGCACTTTCTAGTGTGAGCGCACAAACAAATATTGCACAAGCCATTTTCATTGGCAAACTTTACTCGCTGATCTACATTTATTTAAAATTGTTGCAAGAATGAAGCTTATGTTTCAACTTACAGTATAAGCATGAAGGCTCCTGAGCAGCTGTGTTGGCCACTAGCCTACCAGCAGCTTTCCCAGACTCTGTAGGCGACTGGCGTAGCTGACCGTGGGACGTCCCCGGACCAGCATTTTCAAGCGCCAGCGCTCGTTTCTCCATGTAATCCAAGAAGGCTTCTGTAGTCGGCTCTTCAACTGCGGTCCTCTCGAGTTGGAATGCACGGGAGGTGTACGTATCTAATTTTCGATATAAAATACACAAAATTACAGCATCCCAAAATTGTACGTTTGGCTCCAAGTTACTGAGAACGGCAAGAGTTTGTTTTACATCTGACACAAATTCTCTCAAGTTAGATGCCGTTGACTTTGATAGCGGCTTAATTTCTAATAACAAATTGATGTGCTCATTTATTAATCTATGTTTATTATTATATCTCTTTTTTACTATTTCTAAGGCTTTTACATAACTTTCACCTGTCAAAGGTAGATTTTTAAAGTTTCTGAACATTATCAAGACACTTATTGTTATCAATTAACGATCTAAACAGGTTGATAAATGGTACAAATTCTGTGAACTTACCACTAAATATTTGGATGTCAATCGGAGGCAAGGGTCAGTGGGTAGCCTTAGGGGCGGATTTTTAGGAGTTGGAGTATATCCTTAAGGGCGCTATGAGAAGCAAAGAAAATGAAAAAAAAATTTTTTGGTAAAAAAAATTTTTGGGACAAAATTTTTCGAAAAAAAATTTTTTTTTCGAATTGGTACCATACGCTTATAGGCACCATGAGCAGTGCATAAAACAAAAAAAAAATTGGTAAAAAAAAATTTTTGGGACAGAAAAAGCGGTGGTCCAAAAAAAACCCAGAGTCGATTCAGACAAATTAGGTATCAATAGCTTTATTAAAATGCACAATTTACCCCACCGAAAAAAAAATTGCCCATATCAGTAGGTTAAAATTGGGGTTCCCAGATCAGAATAAGATCTGGAAACCCTCAATTTTAACTCATTCATCATTTCATGTATTCATCATTTCATTCATTCAATTTTATGTATTATTTATTCACTTTCAGATTACATCATATAACCCACAGTTGTCAGTTATCTTTAAAAGATAAAATTTTAAAATCATTCTAATTGATCATTGTTAAATTATGACACCCATTCAACTAGGTATTCAAAGACACGCGTATGAAATTCGAGCAACAGTCGGTATAATAATATTAATCATCCGACACGATAGCCTAACGAAAATGGAATGCGCTCGCACCGCTCCATCGCGCTGCCTTATATTTATATGTCGTGCAGTGGTTATTTATTTAAATTCTATGGCATAGAAATAAAATGCAAAATAATATTTACAATGATTATATTTAAACATCAATTACATTAAGTTGAACTTAACTTTTTAACTATTTTATTAACTAAACATTCAGTTTCACTCATGATTTCATCAGAATCACTTCGTACTAAGTATTGTATATTCACGCTCGCATTATCAGGGTCACTGTCTATTTCTTCTGTGTTATGACTACCATCCACATCATGTACAATTATTTTAATTATTCGTTGAACATGCCCGGGCTCTTTACACATGATAAAGGATTTGTTTTTAAAAGATTTACGTTTCTTTATTTTCTTCTTCTTGTTTTTTAATGTTTTCTTTTCTATTTCTTGCTGTCTACTCTCTTCACATGCTTTTGCTGCCACTTCAGCGTACCAGTGGTCTTGAGCATAGTAAAATGGATTTAGAACTGGATCAGAGCTATCTATCAAATTCTGAAATAAAAAATGATATTGATGAATGATTTTGTATCATTAAACAGCACCAAATATTTATTCAATTGCTGGTCACTTAGATACATACATTACATTGTTGGACAATGTTATCCGAAACAGGACTGTAGAATGGTGAGATTGACATATTTAATTATAATATGTCCAGACTTTATTACAAACCTGAAAAAAAAAAGATTCTACATTAATATTTCATTATAATGTTCTTTTTGAAAACAACAATTATCATTGAAACAAAGTGTTATGTAGAAATATTGACAGTGGTGTACGAGACACCTATTATTAGGTTCACCTATTAACGCTTTTAAATCAAGAAATATATTAATTACACTTACCGATATTTCACGATATTAACGTTCTATCCAGTCATATGCAGAAATTAAATGATCGATTTTAATTAATTTCTCTCAATTTATAGAAAATTTTATTTTAATTATAGAGTTCAAAGTCGTACGTCATTTTAATTAGATGTTGATATCCCGGACAAATATAGTATGGTGAAATTGAAACCTCAGAACATCACGGCGCCAATTATATTATTGTTTACTATAAATACATATCGATAATAAGTATAAACTCTGCGGTACGTTTGTTCATTGTAATTTAATTCATACATTTTAATGAGAACATTCGGCAAGCAAAACCATCGCATATAAGTAGTATGTCTAATTTGCAATGTAAGTTCTAATCTCATTTAAGGAGATAGATCAAAGGTTGAGGCGAAGAAGTCCTGAGTCAGGATTTTAGGACCACGCGTGCATTACATATATGGAAAAATGTCACGTGGATCCCCGGCTATTTAAACACTGGAGAGTGAATTAGGTGCATCACTTCAGTGTCAGGAGCTCCAGATTAACAGCAAGTACTTACCGAGAATCAGCCTGCAATAAATAAGGAATAAAAAATGTAAGTAGTTCAAGTTATAAATTTCTTTTCTTTTACTATAGCAGCACGCGTAGCATGACCACCGTAGAAACGGGTTTTGTCGACGGAAGAATCGACAAAATGACAGATCAACAAAAGAAATCTGTCATTATGTCGATTCTTCCGTCGACAAAACCCGTTTCTACGGTGGTCATGCTACGTGTGCAGTAGTACCAAATTACCAATGTATTGTAAGTAGTTTCAGCAACAGCTAAGTGTCAAGGGTTCGATTCCCTATTAGAGCAATGAGTTATTATTCCTATAACGATAAATCTGCTCTTCTATTTAGTGTTGTTTTTAAATAGAGTATTTTTTCTATTTATATTTATTCTTATTATAATTATTGATCACATGCTTCAGTGTTTTAAAAATATGTACCTTTTTCAATATTAGGTCTAGAAAGACAATAAATAATTATTCATTATAGTAGTGTATCTACCTGACATGTCAAAGTGATTGTATTAATAGGATTTATTTGTGTCTCTCCATTTCAGGTCGTACGAAAACGCCGAGACTCTTTTTCCCTCCGACGTCGACGAGGAACATCAGGTTCCAAAAAAGAAGCACGACGGACGAAAAAGGAAGCACGCATCAACTCGCACGACGGAGCCGGCACAAAGGTCGTGGTCGTCGCCATCGAGAGCAAGTCCGACGCCCGGGCCGTCCACATCTGCGACACCTGTCGAGCCGTCGCCGGTGCCGCCGCCGTCGCGTCCATCAGCTTTAAAGAAGCCGCATCAAACCCGTATTAAGCCCATCCCTCCGAAGAAGTGCACAGTATATGATCTGTTTGGAACCGATAGCGAGAACGATGAGAAAGAGGTCCCTGCAGTTACTGGTAAAACACCGTTAGCTTCATATATAACTCGACGTCTTGCAAACGGCCATTCGCGTCAAATCTATGAAAAAAAGCCGGGATCGCACTATATTGATTTAAAAATATACCGGTGCGATGAAATAGAAAAAGTTTCGCCAATGAATAGATGGCGCCAAGCAATTGTCACCGTTAAAAATCAGACCTTTGACAATACAGATGCTTGGCACCATTTGTCTAATTTTATTATGGCTACACGTAAAGAATATGTTAAGTGCCCACCAACGTTTGTAAGTAACTATTATTAAATGTATTACGTAGTTACTTATCCAGTTAAAACGTAGCCCCCCAATATAACACATGCCTATTCACTTATACCATTGACATATAAAAAAGGCATATCGCGACTTCAATATTATAGATATACACTATTGCTTTACTTATAATGTGTTTATAAATATTCTTTTGTAATCAATAAGAATAAATAGATTTAAGATATTAATCGTGTAATGTAATGTAATCGTTTATGGAAATTAAATACTTTATATTACATAAAATTTGATTTAATGTTCATTGTTTTTTTTTTTTTCTTACAGTTACACCTAGACCCGGAATCAGAAAAAATAAAAACGATATAATAATACAATGTCAAAAATGTCACATTGAAATACCTAAAACTGAATATCAGTATCATTTGAGAACGAATTTGCATAAATCTAATTGTATACAAAAAACTGAAATTGAAAATATTGATATAATAGCCACGGCTTTTAAAAAGAGAATAATAAGTTACAAACTGAATCCATCAATGGAATACCTAACGCCTGAGGAATTCCTAATTGATAACCAGGATAAGGTCATAAGACTAATTAATGATTGTTTGATAAAACATAACTGTGTTAAATTAAACTTTGAGCTTTTTGCTTATTTCATTCTTCCGAAATCTGATGAACTTCAGCTTAAATCATTTAACACAAAATATGAAATTGTATATAATAACACAGATTTAAAGGAATTATATTTGAAAACAATTAATACATTTGATAGAAAGCTCTCAGAGTTCCAACATCGTGAATCTGGTTGGTCTTGTTTCTTTATAAGTCATCTAGAAATTAACATTAACAAATACTGTCCTTTGAAAGGTGGCACCTATATAGATTTGCCGCCAATAATAAAAAAAACTAGAAGTTGTTTAAATATTAAAAACAGCGATAACAACTGCTTTTTATGGAGTATAGTGGCAGCATTATATCCCACCCAAATTAACGTTTGCAGAACAAGTTCATATCCACATTTTTCAAACGTTTTAAATATAGATGGTCTGTCATTTCCCCCATCATGTAAAGATATTAAAATATTTGAAACTTTGAATCCCGACATAAGTATCAATATATATGGATTAGATAATAAAAATATGGTCACTGGTCCTTTATATGTGACAAGTTTAAGAAAAATTCAGCATGTCAATTTATTGTATTTTGAACAGAAAGGCAATGGACATTATTGCTTAATAAAAAATCTGTTGAGATTAATTAAACGTCAAATAAGTAAACATAAAGGTAAAATGTACCTATGTGAAACATGCTTACAAGTTTTCACGAGTGAAACGAGGTATAATGCCCACAATAAGTGTCCCATGATTTTGACAATGTTACCTGAAAAAAATAGTATTCTTCAATTTAAGAACTACGAAAGAAAACAAAAAATTAATTTCGTTATATACGCTGATTTTGAAAGTCTTTTACTAAACTGCAAAATAAATGTAACCGAAAATACTCGTACCTATCAGGTTCACGAGCCTTCATGTTTTGGTTACTATATTTGTTGTTCACACAATACGGATCTGAATAAGTATGTTACTTATAGAGGAGCTGATTGCGTAGAAGTATTTATAAAATATTTAATAAGAGATTTGGAGAACATTCATAGTATCTTAATAAATAAAATACCTATGGCACCATTAACTAAGAACCAAGAAAACGATTACAAAAATGCTACTACATGTCATATCTGTAATCATTTGCTCTTTGACGATAAAGTAATGGATCATGATCACATTACATCGCAATACCGAGGTGCAGCACACTCTCATTGTAATTTAATGTTAAGAGTTTGCCCATTCGTTCCTGTTATTTTTCATAACCTGGTACATGTCCTTCACAAAGGTATTCCATACTAAGAATGCATTAAAATCAAGGCCTATTCAAGTTAAGTTCATAGATTCTTATCAATTCCTTAACTCAAGTTTAAGCACATTAGTTGATAACTTGAATGAAACCGACTTTGTTAATTTATCAAAAGAATTTCCAGATATAAGTTATAATCAGTTAAAGTTGTTACGACAAAAAGGAATTTATCCCTACGATTATATGAATGCGTTCTCAAAATATAATGAGACTCAACTTCCATCAAAAGTTTGTTTCTATAACAGTTTGAATTGTCAACACATTAGCGATGTTGAATACGCACATGCCCAATCTATTTGGCAGACATTTAATATTAAATCACTAGGAGAATATACAGATTTATATTTAAAGACCGACGTATTACTTCTTTGTGACGTATTCGAAAAATTTAGAGAGACTTGTCTAGATCATTATCAACTTGATCCAGCGTATTACATTACCGCACCTAGCTTAAGCTGGGATGCGATGCTACTGTACACAGGTGTTAAATTAGAATTAATTCATTGTTTAGAAATGTATGAATTTTTGGAAAAGGGAATACGTGGAGGCTTGGCACAATGTTCTCTTCGCCATGCTCAAGCTAATAATAAATATTTACCACATTATGATGCTTCTCAAAAATCATCTTATTTGGTTTATCTTGACTGTAACAATTTATATGGTTACGCAATGACAAAAAAAATGCCTATTTCAGATTTCCGTTTTTTGACAATCCATGAGATAAAAACAATGAATGTTTTATCAATATCAGACGAATCTGAATATGGATATATTTTAGAAGTTGATTTAATATATCCTGAGAGTTTACATAATACGCATAGTGATTTGCCTTTTGCCTCCGAGAGGTTCACACCTCCTGGAGGCAAAACCCCAAAATTAATTGCTAATTTATACGACAAATTCAACTATGTTATACATTACATTCATTTAAAGGCATGCTTATTGAATGGATTAATTTTGAAAAAAATTCACCGTGTTTTAACGTTTAGACAAGAAAATTATTTACAAAAATATATTGACTTGAATACTACATTACGTCAAGCTTCTACAACCGCTTTTGAGAAAGACTTTTTCAAACTCCTTAATAATGCTATATTTGGGAAAACTATTGAAAATAGACGCAAACAGGTAAATGTCAAATTAGTTACCATGTGGGATGATTGCAATAATAAAACTAACAAGCACCACGGTGCAGAAAAATTAATTGCAAAACCAAATCTAAAAAGTATAGCGATCTTTTCTGAAAATTTTGTTGCTATTCAATTAACTCCTGAAAAAATTATCTTAGATCGCCCTATCTACATTGGGTTTACAGTTCTAGAATTCGCAAAAGAACATTTGTATAAATTCCACTACAACTTTATTAAAAATAAATATAACAATCGCGCAAGACTGTGTTATACAGACACAGACAGCCTTCTTTATTTTATAAATACAGAAGATTTTTATGAAGACATAAAAAATGATATTGCAAAATTTGATACAAGTAATTTCCAGCCTGATAATTGTTACAGCATACCAAGAGTAAATACTAAAATTCCAGGACTATTTAAAGATGAACTCGGGGGTGACATCATAAGCGAATTTGTGGGACTGAGAGCTAAACTATATTGTATAAAAACTTCAAAAACTCGCATCGCAAAAGCAAAAGGAATATCTAAAGCTGTTACTAATCGATTAAAATTATCTCACTATAGTAAAGCTTTAACAAATAATGTCAATTTCAAATGTAAAATGAATATAATTAAATCACTCAAGCATGTAGTCTACTCTCAAGAAGTTCATAAAGTAGTATTAAATAGAAATGATGATAAGAGGCAAATACTCACGAACCTTATTGAAACTTTACCTTTAGGTCACTATGAAACTTTATTTTGAGAACTAATTTATACATCATTATAAATAACAATGTTTATATTAATAAACTGAAATATTATTATGATAACCTTTGTTTATAATTAGTATAAGTATGCCATACATTATTAATTTAGTGAGTGGTAGTGTTGATTGTCGTTTTTAAATTTGTAATATCTAAATAAAATATTGAATAACTGACGCATGTTTTGTTTTTTTTTCTTGTTATGGGCTTACAGTCTTCTTCATTTTTAATAAAGCATTATGATCACCGAGCAATACCACACTAACTTATTATTATTTACAGCAGACATAAACTTAAAAATGTTTAAGCACTTTAAGAAGGTATACATTTCGCTTTACATTTGACATGACAACTAAATCATTTGTTTTTATTATACTTATGCTTTATATATCTATGTTTGAGTGAAATTGAATTATTAGACAAAATGAAGTTGATCAAACAACACACATCACTTAATGTTAATCATATAAATCTTGGTGACTCTGATAACCACATTAGGCATAGCGTTCTGTTACCAAATACGATTCGTTGTATTATATGTGGTCCCTCGAATTGTGGAAAAACAAACGTTGTGCTTAGTTTATTGTTACATGAGAATGGTCTAAAATTTCAAAATCTTTACCTGTACTCGAAAACTAACTTTCAACCAAAATACAACTTCTTACGAGAAGTTATAAAGAGAGTGCATCAAGTTAAGTTTCATGAATTTAATGATAATAAAGAAGTCATACCCCCGGATGAAGCACTAACTAATTCTGTATTTATTTTCGATGATGTGGCATGTGAAAATCAAATAAACATTCGTAATTACTTCTCTATGGGTAGACATAAACATATTGATTGCTTTTATTTATGTCAAACATACTCTAAAATTCCAAAACAGTTGCTGCGTGATAATGCAAACTTTCTCATAATATTTAAGCAAGACGATGTAAACTTGAAACATGTTTATGAAGAGCATGTTAGTTCTGATATGTCCTGGAATCAATTCAAGAAGATTTGTAATACAGTTTGGAGAGAGCCATATAACTTTGTTAGTATTTGCAAAGACTCGTCTTTAAGCAATGGAAGGTACAGACAGAATTTAGATAGCTTTTTTAAATTTTGAGCAAATAATGTGTAATTATATAAACCAATAACAGACAAAAATATAACTTAGTAGTATATTTTCTTTGGGTGAATACACTTGTCACAATACGACATGGAAAAGAATATTAAAATAGAATTAATGAAGTCTGTGGAATCCATAAAGAATAAAATAAAACAAATGAAGAACCAGGAACACTCTATGAACTTGTCACTTGATAAAATGCTAAAAACCGTCACGGAACCCCTTAATGCACTAGTCGATTCGAATATGTCAAAGGAAAAAATAAAGCATTTAGAACATTTACCACTCTCGAATCCTGACGACATTGAATTGGATGGCATTAATACTAGTTCATCTTCAAAGTTTGAAGACTGCTACGATCTAAAACTAAAGTCTGCACCAGTACTTAAAAAGTCTCCTACAAAAGAAATATTAGATGATTTAGAAATGTCACTAGAGGGTCGTGATATCCATGATATTTATGACGGTGTAAATATACCGTTTGGAATAAGAAGTGTAAACAAAACATTGCTAATGGGTAATTCTGTAGTCTCATTTTCTAAAATCGATAGTTTGAATGACGACAGTGTCATTTTAATTAAAGTTGGTGACAAATCCTATAATTTAACTCCTGGCTTGAAGGAACTTTTACTTCGAAGAAAGCCTGATTTAAAATTAATATCAAGCAAAGATAGACTTGTCTACAAAGACATGCTGCATTATACAAATGCTCATAAGAGAGATTTTAATCCTGGTGGACAAATAAGAGGCGATAAGGGAATAAAATATCGTGAAGTAATCAAACCATTATTTTCCGAATCATTAAATGAAAATTTTCACACTGGAGGAAGCTTACCAACTCTAAAGAAATACAAAAATAACACTGACTTGGTATATTGGGATGACCCTAACGAACTCGTTGAGAGATTGAAACTATTAGTTGCTTCCAGAGATGCTGGCAACACAAATCATGATAATGAAATATTGTCGATTGTTGAAGAATTAAAAGAAGCTGGCATAATTAAAGAATAAATACTCACCACCATAAAATTTTCATTCAGTATTATAGACGGATTCAAAACAAATGCACTGAATTGTGAACATGAGCAAAACCGACGTGGTAAACGAAATTCATAAAAATGCGAGGGTGAACTTTCCACGCAGATGTGTTATCATGAAAGATATAGATGACCTGTGGCAAGCAGACTTAATCGATATGCAATCAATTTCAAAGCAAAATAAAAATTACAGATTTATTCTTGCTATTATTGACACATTCTCAAAATATGCTTGGACTTTTCCTCTAAAAAGTAAAACCAAAGATAATATATGTAACTCTTTTAAGAAATTATTGAATAAAGGGCGTGTTCCTAAAAATCTACAAACGGATAAAGGAACAGAATTTTACAATAATCAGTTTCAAAAGCTTATGCAAACTTATCACATTAATCATTATTCAACCTTCTCAACAAAAAAGGCTTCAATAGTTGAGCGATTTATCAGAACATTGAAATCGAAAGTCTATAAGGAATTCAGTTTAAGAGGCAGCTACAATTGGATAGACAGCATGCTTAATAATGTTATTAACAAATACAATCACACTTATCATCGGACAATTGATGAAGTTCCCGCTAATGTGAATAACATTAACAAAAAACGTATATTAGAGAGATATTCAAGATTGGTAAAAAATCAGAATATTAGAAGCAAATATAAAATTGGTGATTATGTGCGTATCAGTAAGTACAAAGGAATATTTGAAAAAGGTTACACTCCCAACTGGTCTACAGAAATATTTAAAATTCGAAAGATACAAAATACAAATCCTATTACCTACTTAATAGAAGATACAATCAGAGGTCAACCCATTTTAGGTGCATTTTATGAACAAGAGCTTCAAAAAAAATCCTAATTTATATCTTGTTGAGAAAGTTCTTAAAAGAAAAGGAGACAGAGTTTTAGTAAAATGGTTAGGCTTGTCTTCTTCTGAAAACAGTTGGATTGATAAATCGAATATTTATTAAGTGTTCTGTCTAAAATGTATCAGTCTTATGATGTGTATTGAAGAGAGTAGTCTTCTCAATTGGATTATAAATCATTTACCATTTGAATTACATTTACCTGGATACAATTATTGTGGGCCTGGCACTAAATTAATTAAAAGGCTTACACGTGGAGATAAAGGTGTTAATAAATTAGACGAATATTGCAAACAACACGACATAGCCTATCATAAGTCTTCAAACCTAAAAGATCGTCACAAGGTAGATTTAGTTTTATTAAATATGGCTAAAGAACGAGCACTTGCCTCAGATGCAAGCGTTGGGGAAAAACTAGCAGCGCACTTAGTAAGCAGCGCTATGTCAACAAAAATTAAAACTGGATTTGGTCTAAAAAAGGATAGCAAAAAGTGTTCTCCTAAAATTAAAAGTGGAAAAGGGTTAACAAATAAATTTAAAAATGTTATTAGCAAAACGAAGAGACATATTAAAAAATTAAAACCAAAATGCAAGAAAGTGGCAATAAAATTAGCTATGGCCGCTGCCAGAGAATTAGCTGATGATTCATCCATTAAACTTCCTCGTGTTATTCCTATACCAAAAACTGGTGGAGTATTGCCTTTGATTCCGATTTTTGCGGGATTATCAGCGGTAGGAAGGCGGTAGGTAAAAAAGAATGTGGAGTTATAAATTTAGATAGCTCTAATAATCCTGGTTCTCATTGGGTAGCTTATGCCAAATACAACGATTATATTGAGTATTTTGACAGTTACGGAAATCTTAAGCCTCCAAAGGAATTTATAAAATACTTGGGATCCAAAGTACACTATAATTATGACAATATTCAGCGTGATCACCCTTTTAATTGTGGACACCTTTGTTTAAAATTTTTGAAGAATTTTTGGTATAGTGAAGGAATAAAATAAGCAGCAGCTAAGAAAAAACTTCAGTGTCGAAGCATGTCTACTACGGTTACCATCTCGGGTAATAAATCGGAGTTGACTTCATACTTTCATCCACCACTGCATTTATCAGATCAATACGAGTGTGGTTTGCTATACTTTTCAGTAATCAATTCAAGACCAAATATTTCTAGCATTAACAGCAGTCTGTTTGCGATCAGAATCGAATGTGATCTTGTGAACGGATCATACTGCAACGGATTACCAACTCATTTTATTCACGAATTTGTGTCTGATACTCATCCAGGACATCGGTGCATAGAAATACCGCAAAATATTATTTATTTTCCAGTGAACAAAAATATAATTTCTTCGATATCTGTTAGGATTGTAGATCAATTTGGTCACTGTATTAACTTTGGCGAAGAACATATTCAGCTGCGTCTTCATTTAAGAAAAACCAAATGATCATTCATTATAAAAACACCCCAGTCAATCAAAAACATCTTGAGTTCTTCAACGACTGCTAAGGTGCAACGACATAAGAAAAACGTTAAGAAATTGACTAAAGTAAATAAAGATTTCCTTAAAGCTCTTGGGTTTAAAGTATGAATATACTACAGATTATTGAATCACCACACTTCGATACTTCCATCGAAAGTTACGAAGTCCATTCATACAATCCCTACAATACCAGCTTTAGAGAAAACGATGAAATCAGAATTCCCATCCACCAGCAAGACATATACGTGTTACCATCGGCCAGTTCAATTTATATTGAAGGACAAGCAAAGCTGTTCGGTAAAGATGGGAATCCGATCAAGAAAACTGTTACATTCACTAATAACTCTATTTTGTCTTTGTTTCAAGACATCAGATACGAAATAAATGGTATTGAAATAGATCGCATAAAGAACTCAGGAATAACGTCAACAATAAAATCATACATTTCATTAAATGAAGCAGAATGTAAAGTTGCCGCCTTATGGGGATGGAATTTAGAGGGACTTCAAAGTGATGGTAATTTTAGTGCTGTAATACCACTTAATAAGGTTTTAGGGTTTGCGGAGGATTACAATAAAATTGTGATAAATTGTAAACATGAACTTATATTGAATAGAAGTAACACTAACTTAAATAGCGTTATTCTTACTGATGATACTGTTCATTTTCAAATAGATATACACAGAGTTCAATGGAGAGTACCACATATAAAAGTATCAGATCGAGAACGACTTACACTTTTAAAACATCTAGAAAGAGATAAACCTATTCAGATGGCTTTTAGAAATTGGGATTTATATGAGTATCCATTACTGCCTAAAACCACGAAGCATTCTTGGTCAGTTAAAACTGCTTCACAATTGGAAAAACCTAGATATGTAATTTTTTGCTTACAAACTAATAGGATAAATAATAAAACTAAAGATAGTTCAGTGTTTGATCATTGTGAAGTAACTAACGTAACGCTCTTTTTGAATTCACTATATTATCCATATGAACCTTTAAATTTAAAATTTTCTGAAAACAAATATAGTATATTATATGAAATGTTTGTAAAATTTCGTCAGTCGTATTACAACTGTCCAGTAGACCCGTTGCTTGACTTAAATGTGTTCAAAGAAAAAGCCCCTCTCTTCATCTTAGACTGCTCAAGACAAAACGACAGCCTTAAAACAGGTCCAGTAGACGTGAGGTTGGAAATTGAGTGTTCTACGCCAATACCAGATAAGACGACCGCATATTGTTTGATTATAAACGATCGACTTGTGGAATACAAACCTCTCAGTAACATTGTGCGAAGGGTATCATGATTGCTATTGTAGATATTCAGGGCTTTAAAACAGAAGCAAATGAATTTATAATAAAAGAAATTGCTATAATATATGATAAAAAACTACAAGTGTTTTTAATTAAGCCACCATTTCCATTTAACAAATTAACGAAATCAGAAAAAAAGCAAGTTAGTTGGCTTGAACGTAACAGAAAGATACATTGGGATGAAGGTTTTGTGCCCTATTCGAATTATCAGACTTTGATTCTAAATATTTTAAGAGATATGTGTATCTACGTCAAAGGTTCGGAAAAGGTTTTGTGGTTAAAGCACATTTTAGAAAATAGTAATAGTAAAATATTCAATTTAGAAGATAAAGGTTGTCCTAGTTTGATAAGTTTGTATGATCAATATAAATATTCTGAAGATGTATATAATTGTATTTATCATGACTATGTTTGTGCCTTAAAGAATGTATTGTGTTTAAATAAATGGTGCTTTGAAAATAAATTTTTAAAATAATAATTTACTTGTTTAATTTTATTTAAGATAACAACATATTTATATCTAAGAATTTTAAATCCCCTCCCAATCCTTTTCAATCATATATAAGTTGCTAACAATAGCGGGGCTAACTCATTATAAGTTTATAATTACCCGTGTCAGTGAATTAGAAAGTAAATAAATAGAAAATGTTTCTTACTGAATACAAACCTCGATATGATATGTATAACTCACATAAAATGCGTGAATTTTCATTTCGTTCCTACTGGGGGACGATGAATTCGAAGAAAAGATTAGTGATGGAAATGGCTGACGCTGGATTCTTTTATTGTGGAAATAGTATTAATGATAAAGCGGCATGTTTCTCATGCGGGGGTATCATAGAAGATTGGGAGATTTATGACGATCCTTGGATGCAACATGCTATACACTACCCTAAATGTTTTTATTTGAATGCTGTCAAAGGAAACGAATATATAATTAATACACGCATCTCCCTCGTAGCATTTGACTCTTAGCAGTGCAGTGAATTATTAATAGAATGTATTCTTTCAATTTCTACTACCTTCTACCAGCGACTTCGCTCGCGATAAGTACTCAATTCATCCAGTTACCAAAAACCTCAAGCCAATTTTATTGATCGCAGATAACATTTTCATATTCATAATCTGAATAGATAGGTAACTGTGGGTTTTAGGATTTAATCTGAAAGTGAATAATAAATAAAATTGAATGAATGAAATGATGAATACATGAAATGATGAATGAGTTAAAATTGAGGGTTTCCAGATCTTATCTGATCTGGGAACCCCAATTTTAACCTACTCATATCCATGGGGTATATGAGTTATAGACGAACAAAGTATATATGGAAAAATCGTGAATAACTTGTTATTTTTACCAGTTTTTTTAACAGCATTATATTAATAATAATAATCATAGGACAATAATAAATATAACTAGCGATCATATGCAACTATCAAGTCCTTTATTAATGAGATTACGTCTATTTTTTAAGTTCTCTAGCATAATTACCTATCTTTGTTATTCATTATTTTGTTTTCGCTAAACAAATACACACAAATACTTCAGAATATGATGCGTTCATCTTACCTCTCGCTCTATTGAGTGAGCGAGAGGCTTACCTATAGGAGCGCGAGCGCGCCGACGGACGCCAGTCGCCATTTTCTATTCTTTTGTTCCTTAACTTGAACCGAGGTTCTAACGGCGCCGACGCAGTCCTTCGTTTGCTTTGCTACCGTTGTGATCTGTGCGTTTCATTATTGGATTTTTAAGGCCTGCTTTTTCTACACCGGACACCGATTTTCATTATTGGATTTTTTTGACCTGCTTGTTCTACACCGGACACCGATTTACTCTTTGTTTTGGACATTGCTAATATGGAGGTGAACAATCGTTGTGTGAACTGTAGTCGCTCTGTGTTACGGAGACAACGTCATGTATTGTCGCTTCAGTTTTTGGAGTCACATCGAATCGTCGTGGAGCACCTACTGAATCATGGACAACCACAAGAAGTAAGTCTTAAGTCAAGTCTAGTTACCCGTTCGTGGTAGTATAAACTTAACACATAGTGTCTGACATTACCCGTATGTGTGTTTATGTATAGGATGATAACAATACTTAGAGGCTTTATGATTACAAGTGGTGCAATTAAGCTAGTCATAAACTTGTTGCACTGTCAGCCAATATACCTATGTGTATACGCTCCACTGTAGGGGCATCGCCTCCTCTCATGAAGAGGGGGACCAGGCCATAGTACCTACCTACCAGCTTTTTTTACTAATAATAATGATAATATAGGTCACCGAGTAAAGTAATGATTCATCTCGATTCAACGAGGTCGCGGGTTCAATTCCCGCAGAAGACAAACATTTGTTTGTAGTTTCAAAAATATCTGTTTGTCTTGGTTTGGGTGTTAAAGTATAATGTGTATGTATTTAAAAAAAAAAGTATTTAAGTATGTTTATTCAGTTGTCTAGTTACCATACTACAAGCATTAAGCTTACTGTGGGACTAGATGGCGCAGTGTGCAATTGACCACAAATACACTCGAGAGCAATGAATCCGGGTCACTTAAAGAATCCTAAAAATCTCGGAAACTAAAAATGCTAGGTTAATGCAATAAATTGTATTTAATAGACAATGTAATACTCCTTAAATGAAGGTATTAAAACTTCTTAGTTATTGTAAAGTTATATCATAAAAAAATCAAATTTGAAAAAGGGCCACTTTCGAAGATGGAACTACGAAATTACAGCATTTGGTTTTGCTTTTGTTTGTAATCTGTCATTTACGTGGGTACATAAACCATGTTGATAGTGCTTTATATTCATTATTTAAGCTGAAATTATGTCGCTTACGCCTGAAGAATGCACCAGAATACTTACAATGCTGGAAACCGGCCGGAGTCAGCGCGATACAGCCAGGACTGTCGGTGTGTCGCTGTCAACAGTACAAAGAGTTCTCCGACGTTACGAAGAAACTGGTTCTAACCTACGCAGACCGGGAACGGGCAGAACCAGGTGTACCACAGCACGAGAAGACCGATACTTGGTGAACACCATGCTTCGAAATCGCTTTCTCACAGGAACTGAACTCACAAATCAGTTTCGACGCCTCGGAGGAAGTAACCCAAGTGCATGGACAGTAAGACGTCGGCTTGCTGAATGTAACTTAAAACCCCTTAGACCTGCAAACGGCCCTAAACTGGAGCGTGGGCATCGTATTTCAAGACTAAGATATGTCCAGAGCCACGTAAATTGGAGTATTGAAGATTGGTCAAAAGTTATGTTCTCCGACGAATCAAAATTTATGCTCTACAAGCACGATGGAAGACACAGAGTGTATCGAAGACCAGGGGAAAGATTCAAGCAAGCATGCATCGAAGAAAAAGTAGCCTACGGTGGTGGGTCTGTACTTGTGTGGGCCGGAATTTCTTCTGAAAGTCGCGCAGAGCTGGTGATCATAGAAAACGGCTCTTTAACTAGCGTAAGCTATGTGGAAGAAATCCTCAATGATCACGTTGGTCCATTTATGGTCAATTTAGGTGAGGATGCTATATTTATGCATGACAATGCCCGACCTCATACAGGTAGGATTGTGAATGACTACCTTCAAGAGATGAACATTACTCGTATGGAGTGGCCAGCGCGCAGCCCGGATATCAACCCGATCGAGCATGCTTGGGACGAGCTAGGCAGATGCGTAAAACAACGAAACCCTCCCCCAATCACGCTTCGTGAGCTCAAAATTGCTCTCACAGAGGAATGGGAGAATATTCCCCAAAATCGTATAAGGAACTTGGTGTACAGCATGCCAAACCGCGTAAACGCCGTAATGGAAGCACGAGGAGGCAATACGAAGTATTAAAATTCAAGAAAATCGTAATAAAGTTAAAAAATTTCATGTTTCCTATTTTTGTTTTAAGGAGAGATCAGCAGTTTTTTTCTTTATGTAATTTTGTGTTAATAAAATGTATGGCGACTCATATTTTTTTTACTTTCATTTAAGGAGTATTACATTGTCTATTAAATACAAGTTATTGCATTAACCTATCATTTTTAGTTTCCGAGATTTTTAACATTCTTTAAGTGACCCGGATTCATTGCTCTCGAGTGTATTTATTTATCTATGTACTTACAAAAATGGTCATATTAGGTTGATAATAAAATAAACGTTTGACAATCGTTTCATTGTGTAATATTATGTCTCGTTGATTTCAGATCGTCTTTGATGGGTCAAGATCTATTTGTCATCCTTGCTGGCAACGCATTGAATATGCATTGAGGCAACCATCAACACCTGAAGCTAGACCACCGCAATCGTTTTCTTTAACTGGATTTACACGTGCCGCGAATACTTCAAGAAGATGTCTCTTCGACAATTGTACTTCAACGCAACTTCGACAAGTGCCCGACAGTATAAAAGCGCACTTATTAAGCTATTATTCTTTTTACATACCAGAACTAGCACGAGTCTGTCGATTTCATTTAATGAATTCATCATTTTAGGATTTCTCTGTAAATGTGAGTAATCGCCAAGATAATTTCAGAAACGAGAACTTACGCGAGATAGTTATGTTGTATACACGAGTGCTTGAAGAAAAGGTAATGTTGACTTTGAAAGGCTTCATGAAATAAGTGAATAAGATCTCCATTTTTGGACTGGAATGAACCATAACCAGTTTGAGAGTATCTTACAAGGAACACCGTCTTTACGACAAACTAATAAGTGCAATACTGTATTGGGCGTATACCTATGTAAACTTAGATCAGGTGAACCTCACGTAAGACTGGCATCTTTGATAAACACATCGAAAACGTCTTTACAACGCATGTTAAAGCAGGCTAGACGATGTCTCAAAAATGAATACCTTCCTCGGCATCTGGGGTTTGACCACATCAGCCGACATGAAGTGATCGAAAGGAATAGGACACTTCCGAATTATATTTTTGGTAATGAAGAGCGAACAAAGGCCATTTTAATTATCGACGGCACTTATTTATTTATTCAAAAATCTTCCAACTTTCTCTTTCAAAGATTAAGCTATAGCTTACACAAGTATAGCAACTTGATTAAGCCCTTCATGATTGTGTGTGCTGATGGCTATATCATAGAAGTAACTGGACCCTACGGCGCCAGAACTTCAGACTCCGACATAGTAAAACTAATATTAGATAACAATGATGGTCCCATGGAAGAAGCTCCAATGCGATGGTTTTTACACCCAGATGATGTATTTGTTTTGGATCGGGGTTTCCGAGACTGTTTACCGGATCTAGAGGAATGTGGTTATAACGCTTACATGCCACCGTCTGTAGGACGTAATGAAAGACAATTAAGTACAATAGCGGCAAATAAATCCAGATTGATAACCATGGTTAGATGGGTCGTGGAAACCATTAATGGCACGATAAAAAGAGATTTTAAAATATTTAGACACAAATATTTTAATATAGCGCTAGGCAACGCAATGACAGATTATAGAATAGCTGCAGCGCTTACCAATGCAACTCATCCAACATATGAAGACAGCAGATTTACTGAAGAGTTTATTGAGATGATTGAAAGAAATAGGGACAGGCCGAACCTATTAGCCGATTACCATCATTGGGATCGACAAAGAATTGTGTTTACCCGAATGGATGCAACACACCCCAATCTATCGGATTTTCCAAGAATGGATTATGACCAATTAATTGTGTTCGCAATAGGCACATACCACGTAAAACTTGCAAGGTCCTACTGTTGCGAACATATTAGAGGAACTGGGGTTTTTTCAATTGAAGTTTTTAGACACCCCGAAAGGATAAATATTAATAACGAAGAAAGTACATTAATTCGGTGTCGAATCCATTCCAGGCACGTCGGGACAAGAACATATTACTGTTATATTTTATATAACACGGATTTCGGAATACTGTTGCAGCTGTATTCATGGTCGCCGCACATTGGGCAGTTGTGCCCACATAATAAGCATTATATATTATCTGGCCTGGGCCAGGTACCAATACGACCTTATGCAACCTGCTGGGTTCTTATATGATTTATTAATAGACATTGAAAATAATTGAAATAAATTATTATTTTGGACAGGAATTTTAGTTAGTGGAATTATGCAGCTAATATTTCCACAGAGGAAAGGGCCATTGAAGCGGCGAAAAAGTGGCTGCTTATACCAGCGCAAACGCCGCGCTGCCCGTCGTGCAGGCGGCCGATGAACGCGGAACGTAATACTAATTACAAATTGAGGTTCAGATGGCGTTGTAGAAGGGCAGGCTGCAATGTCGTCTCCATTAAAAGGGACTTTTTTGAACGTAGCAATGTGTCAATTTTGAACACGTTGAGACTTTTGCTGCACTTTTTTAGAAAAGACCAAGTGTCACAGGCTGCTAGAGACGTAGGAGTAACCCGCAAAACAACCATTCAGGTATACCACTACCTACGTGAGGTGTGCGAGGTGGCCGAAGCTCATGACCGCGAAATGATCGGCGGGGACAACGACATTGTAGAGGTCGACGAAACCCACCTTTATACCAACAACCACAGGGCCGATTATTGCAGCGCCAAACGTGGTCTTTCGGATGCATAAGTGGGTTAACAAAAAAAATTCACGTGGAGCTTATACAAAATAAAAATAGGACCACATTAGATCCAATTATCCAAGCAAATGTTAGACCTGACTCTTATATTATGTCTGACCAGCACCGATCATACATGGGCGTGCACTTGAGACTGGGTATGCGTGGACATTCCAGTGTCAACCACAGCCGACAATTTACGGCAGGGACTGTCAGTATCCCTGAGGATCCCAGCCTTGGGATCCCAGTACCAGGCACAAATAACGTTCGGTGCGTGGTCCACACAAATACCAGAGCGGCAATGGCTAGAATTAAAACGCCAATGTTGCACGTGTAGGAGTCAGCGGCGGTTAAAGTGGTACATGGGCGAATACATGTACCGGCAAAATATTTTAAGAAGCCTACCCACGGACGCTGCTAGGTTCCGCCGTATGTAGGCGTATTTAAACGATTGTCGCACAAGCAAACGTTTCAGTCGAGCTCGGACGTTTGTACAGTGCACACCTCTCGGACTAAGCATAAAATGTAAGTACTGTGTATTATTTATATTGCTGTGATTTTGAATGTTTCTATTTTCGCATTATAATTTTATGAAACTAAGTTTGGAATATTTATTTCTCGCCTACATTTACATCCCTATAATACTCTTTAAGTAAAAGAAGAAAAGTAGGATCGTCCTGATTAAAGATAAGACGATCTTACACTATTCAGTTTGGGAACATACCACTTAAAGCTCGCTAGATCATATGTTGCCGAGCATTTGCGAGGTGGAGATGGTATATATAATATTGAGGTATCTTCTAGCCGTAGCCCTAATATGTCGCAGCATGGGCTAGTGACCGAAAACTGCTCGTTAGTTAGAGGCCGCATATTATCGAGGCACGTATCGAATAAAATACAGGATGTTAGTGTAAACACCGTTATCCTTGAAACCAGTGGTTTGGTTTCACTTATAGAACGTAAATTCAATGAAAAAAAATATGTTTATTTTTTTAAGGCGAGGTTACCCCGAGCACCGTAGGCATTTAACGCGTACCCCAGCCCGCGCAAGGAGACGCGATACGTAACAAATTACGCGGCGCGGGAAACGCGCGCTAAGCGCACTGGTCAAGAGTTCACGAACTCGAGTAGGTTACTAAGTTGCGTTACAGAGTAGAGCAATGCAGTAAATCCACTTGAATTATTTTTCTAGAATGTATTGGATATAGATAAATTAGGAACCTACGTTTTGTATGAACTTAACCTAATTACTAATAATTAAAAATAAATAGGTATACTTATTTATTTTTGTGAATAAATTAAATTTAAAATGACTGACTGACACTAAGATCACGAATACGGGTACGATTTTAAACTAAACGCTGCGTGCCATTTGGTTTTCGTAAGGGTGTGATATCTTGGTTATAATATGTTTTATAAACAAATAAAACGTTTTTTTTATAGTCAAATAGTTTTTCTAATAAAGTAAACACTTTTCAAAAGCAAAACATTTATGTATTTCAAGTAGGACAGTTACAGGAACTTTTGAAATGTCGAGTCATAGACAACAATAAAATGAAGCTACAGTCCCAGTCAAAAAGCATAATAACTATGACAGTACTGTAGTTGCCCATTCCAAAGCGTAGATCTGTATGGGTCTACTATTTTTTAAATAGTTTATTACCTATGTTTTTCTAAGACATGTTTTAAAAATTTAAATTTATATGTAAGGAAATTAAATAAAGGTATAAATAGTTCAATGAGTTATAGCAATTAGCTGACCCACCTTTTGCATAGATGGTTGAGATTTTTTAGAATACAAAGCGATTGAATTTTTGTATTTTATTTATTTGAGTAAAGTAAATAAAATATAAAAGAACCGGACCATATTCCAAAAATGCATTGGTTTCTTCCTGTTACATGGGGTTGACCTTGCACTTGATAATACCAATTCCTTTTTTGTGTATGACCGGGTATTTTTTTTTTGTGAAACTCCTCTATGTTTTATTTAACAATGTCTACACACTTCTCCTCTTACCAATAAACACTGAATAAAGTTATGCACGGGATAAAGTCTATATTTATAGCCAAACTAGCCAAATAGTTTTATTTATTTATTTATAACCTTGTCATAACTTGATATAAGGGAGTTGATTCTGGGGTGCTTGGTCAGAAAACCTCCTCGTGGGCCCAGTGGCTGCCGGTCCCTCTCGATACGTCTGGAGGGAACAGCAGCTGCTGTGGACGGTGCACCCTGGGCGCGGCAGTATCCTTCCCCGATGAATGGGAAGAGATTCTTATTCCTCGGGGAATGTTACTGTCGTGGCCAATATTCTGACATGGTGGGGTCCAGACTGGACCAATGGGGCGTTCCTCCGCGCGACCCTCTGAAAAGCAGAGGGCGCAGTGGAGGAGCAAGGGCGGGCTCGGTGTGCACTTACCCTGCCGCCGGGCAGACAGTGAAGGGCTGCGTCCTTCACTGTCCCCGTCGTATATCGTAATCCCATCATCGGAGTGTCGTGGATCACGTCTCGCGGCTTCGATAGGGACCGAGGGTCTTGGCTTGGCCGCCCGGACCGCGAGGTAGAAAACCTCTATAAAAAGTTACCCCGAATCCCAAGCGGCGCCGCACCGCGAGGGGATGTATGGCTGACGGGTAGATCAGTCGCTAGTGCGTCCCCCCGTCAGAGTACCAGCCGACCCTCTGGCGGGTTACGGGTTAAAATCCGCAGGCTTATCTGGGTACAGGGGGTACCCCAGATGGACTGTTTAGATCCCCCATACTCGTGGGAACAAGTATGGAAAACATAAACAAAAAACAAACACAAACACAAAGCATTGCCGAGCAGGGCAATGGGGAGGAGAGGAGGGATGCGGTGTCGGAGGCCGACGCCGCATCCAGCGATGTGAGCGCGGGAGGAGGCTCAGAGAGCTCCTCCCGCCGCGAGAGGACCAGGACTGCTGCTGCGGAGAACAGCAAGTTCTTCCGCAAGCGGTCCTGGCCGGAGGGCGACCATGGGTCGTCCTCCGAGGGCGAGCTGGCCTCGGCCCGAAAGATCCCCACCAGCAAGCGTGGTGGGATTCGGGGCAAGGGGCGGGGCCTCTCAGCGGCCCAGAGCGCGGCGCGGCTCGCCGAGAATGGGCGGCAACCGGGGGTGGCCGGTCACGTTGTGTCCCTCTCGGGCACCTCTGACGAGGCGGATGCAACTGGCGGCTCCGAGGAGGAGCGTAAGTCCAGGTTTGCGGCGGAGGTGGAGGCCGCATTAAAGGCGGTGGCCCATAAAATGAAGCCATCGACCAAGTTTGCGGCCATACCTGCGGCTTCCGCCTCCATTTTGGCGGCAGCGGAGGCCGCCTACGCGAGGCCTCCGTCAGGCGAGGTGGCCAAACTGCGGGCGGAGGTCGCCCGCCTGACGGCTGCTACGGAGCTTCTCCAAAAGGAGAATGGGGAGCTCCGAGCAGACCTGGCCGGTCTGCGCGAGACCGGCTCCCGCGAGGCGGCCCAAAAGGGGGGCCAGCAGCGGCAAGGCCAGCCTGTGGAGAACCAGGTGCTTGCCCTGGTTCGCCAAGAGCTGGCTGCCTTCCAGGCGCGGTTCTCCGTCCTGGAGGGCATTGTCCTGCGCCCCCCCCTGGCCGCTAACAAGGCCCCCCCGGGCCCGAGGGCGGCCTCATATGCCGCTGCGGCTGCCGCCCCCAAATCGGGGCCGCCCAGCCAGCCCTCCGGCAGGGCTGTGGCGGCCCCTGAGAAGCCGGCTCCGGCGAAACCGGCGCCGGCTAAGGGGGCGGTGGCTCAGAAGACGGGCAAGGCGGCGGCCCAGAAAAAGGGCAAGGCGGCGGCAAAGCCGGCAAAACTGCCAGCGCCAGCGGCGGGCCAGCAGCCGCCGCCGCAGCGGCAGCAGCAGCAGCCGCAGCCGCCGCGGCGGCAGCAGCAGCGGCCGCTCCCCCCGCCCCCGCCCCCTAACCCAGCCGCGGCCGAGGCCGGGTGGCAGGTAGTCGGCGAAAGGCAGAGGGGGAGGAAGGCGGCCAAAAAAGCAAGGCGCGCTGAGCGAAAGCGCCAGCAAAAGGCTCGTAGCGTCGCGGCTAGGCTCCGCGCCCCGAAGACCGCAGCTGTAGTGATTACGCTACAGCCGGACGCGGAGAAGCGGGGCGTGTCCTACCGCGACGTGCTGGCCAAGGCGAAGGCGACTGTGAACCTCGGGGAGCTGGGGATCACCGGGGGACTCCGGCTTAAGGTAACCGCGACAGGGGCGCGGGTGCTGGAGATCCCCGGTGAGAACAGTGGCTCGTCCGCTGACGCTCTGGCTGAAAAGCTTAGAGCGTCCCTAAATGCAGACGAGGCCCGGGTGTCCAGGCCCGTGAAATGCGCAGACCTGCGTATCATGGGTCTGGACGACTCAGTCACCGAGGAGGAGGTGGTGGCCGCCGTCACAAGGACCGGTGGGTGCCCTGCTGAGCAGGTCAAGGCGGGCACCCTACGTCCGGACCACACGGGCATGCGAACCGTTATGGTAAGCTGCCCTGTGACGGCGGCAAAAATCATTGTGGAGGGCCGAAGGCTCCTGGTGGGATGGGTGTCAGCGCAGGTCAAGCTGCTGGAGCCCAAACCTCTGAGGTGCTTCCGCTGCCACGTGGGGCACCACGTGTCGGTGCAATGCACCTCGGAGGTGGACCGCAGCGGGCTCTGCTTCCGCTGCAGTCAGCCCGGTCACATGGCCGCGGCTTGCTCCGCCGCGCCGCACTGCGCTGCATGTGCGGCAGCTGGCAAGCCCGCCGATCACCGGGCTGGGAGCAAGGCCTGCGCCCAACCCACCAAGGCCAGGGGCAGGGGAAGGCGGAGGCCCTCCGCCGCCGCCACCACCCCCGCCGTCGCCACCGCCGCAGCCGCCGCCACCGTCGCCGCCGTCGCCGCTGCCGCCGCCACTGCCGCCACTGCTGCAACTCCTGCAGCGGGGCCCTCACAGGGGGCCCGGGAGGGGGCTGAAATGGAGTGCCAATAATGGCCCCATTACGCCTCCTCCAGGCGAACATCAACCACTGCGCCTGTGCTCAGAGTCTGTTGCTCCAGAGCATGGCGCAGTGGTCGATTAACGTCGCCGTGGTCGCTGAGCCGTACTTTGTCCCTCCCAGGGAAGACTGGGTGGAGGACCTTAGCGGCTCAGTGGCCATCATTTCGTCGGCCGCCGCCGGTACCCCGACCCTTGAGAGTGTCAGGAAGGGTCAGGGGTGCGTAGCAGCACGGTTCGGGGAGATAGTCGTAGCGGGAGTCTACTTCTCCCCGAGCCGAACTCTCGCCGAGTTCCACAACTCCCTCGCGGAGTTGAGTGTCGTCATCGGAGGCCATTCCCTCCCCGTGCTTGTGCTCGGGGACTTCAATGCCAAGAACTTGGCTTGGGGTTCCCGTTACACAGACGTGCGGGGAAGGATGGTGGAGGACTGGGCTCTGGAGTCAGGCCTGGTCGTCCTAAATCGGGGTTCTGTCCCCACGTGTGTGCGGATGCGGGGCGAGTCGGTGGTGGACATATCGTTCGCCAGCCCCGCTCTGTCACCGCGTGTCCTTGACTGGCGCGTAATGGAGGAGGTGGAGACCTATTCCGACCACCGGTATATCCGGTTTGATGTCTCTGCCCCCTCAAGCGCGCCGGTCCGACAGGCCCCGAGTGGTCCGCGATGGGCGCTGAAGCAGCTGGACCGGGAGCTCCTCCTGGAAGCCTCGATCGTGCAGGCCTGGGTGACACCACCGGGCAGGCCTGCCGATGTCAACAGCGAGGCGGGTTGGTTCCAGGAGGCCATGTCCGAGATCTGTGACGTGGCAATGCCCCGAGTTCGGCCAGGAAGCGCCCGGCGTCAGGTGTACTGGTGGTCGCGAGAGCTGACGTCTCTGCGCGAGGCGTGCGTCGCCGCGCGGCACCTGTACGCCAGGCATCGCAGGCTCCGCATCCGACCTCCGGATGCGGCAGCCATTGAAGCGGAGCTGTACGAGGGATACAGAGCGGCGAAGACCGCCCTCCGAGAGGCTGTCCAGCGGGCCAAAGATGCGGCCCGCGAGGAGATGCTGGAGACTCTCGACGGCGATCCGTGGGGGCGCCCTTACAAGATGGTGCGGGACAAACTCCGCACCTGGGCCCCCCCGCTGACGCAGAGTCTCCGGCCTCAGCTTGTGGAGGAGGTGGTGAGCGCTCTGTTCCCTTCGCGAGGGGAACATCCTCCCCCGCCTATGGCTCCGCCGCTTGCGGTGCCGGAAGCGGACCACGATGACGATGACGACACTCCGGAGGTGACCGGGGTAGACCTGAGAGTGGCGGTAAACCGGCTTAAAGCCAGGAATACCGCCCCGGGACCCGATGGCTTACCTGGCAAAGCCTGGGTCCTGGCCTTGGAGGCTCTCGGGCCCCGACTGGAGGGGCTCCTAAGCGCATGCTTGGAGAGAGGCCAGTTCCCGCTTCGTTGGAAGACAGGGAAACTGGTCCTCATCCGGAAGCCGGGGCGCCCTGCGGACTCTCCGTCCGCATACCGGCCCATTGTGTTGCTCGACGAGGTGGGCAAGCTCTTTGAAAGAGTAATTGCAAACCGCCTCGCCGGGCACCTTGCGGGGATTGGGCCGGATCTTGCGGACAACCAGTTTGGTTTCCGCAAGGGGCGCTCGACGGTGGACGCCATCATGCGCGTGAGAGCCCTCACGACGGGGGCTGCGGTGTCCAGGGGTGGGGTGGTCTTGGCGGTGTCTCTCGACATCGCCAACGCCTTCAACTCCATGCCCTGGAGCTGCATTAGGGAGGCACTCCGGTATCACCGGGTGCCGACCTACCTTCGTCGTGTGGTCGGGGACTACCTGACGGACAGGTATGTCATATATCCCGGTCACAACGGAGAATGGAACCGGCGAGAGATGTCGTGCGGTGTTCCACAGGGATCGGTTCTAGGGCCGCCCTTGTGGAACATCGGCTACGACTGGGTGCTGCGTGCCGACCTCCCTAGCGGCGTCAGCGTAGTTTGCTACGCTGACGACACGCTGGTGCTGGCGCAGGGGAGGTCGCACGAGGCGGCGGCCGAACTGATGACACGCGGGGTTGCGATAGTCGTTGAGAGGATCCGGCAATTGGGTCTCGAGGTGGCATTGCACAAGTCCGAGGCCATGTGCTTTCATGGGCCTCGGAGCGCGCCACCGTCGGGATCCATACTCACGGTAGGAGGGGTTCCCGTCGGCGTCGAGTCGACGTTGAGGTACCTCGGACTCGTCCTCGACAGCCGATGGAACTTCGTGGAGCATTTCCGACGTTTGGCTCCCAGACTGGAAAAGGCCGGGGCTGCCTTCAAGCGGCTCCTGCCCAACCTGAGGGGGCCAAACGCCTCCTGCCGGAGGCTCTATGCGGGGATCTTGCGGTCCATGGCCCTTTACGGGGCCCCGGTGTGGGCGCGTTCGCTGAGGTTGCGTGCCAAGCACTACCTGAACGCGCCCCAAAAGGTGGTAGCCGTAAGGCTCATCCGTGGATACCGCACGATCTCCCGCGAGGCGGCGAGCCTCCTTGCCGGATTGCCGCCATGGGATCTGGAGGCCATAGTCCTCGCGCGCCTGCACGAGTGGCGCGCGGAGGTACAGAGCCGGGGGGTAACTCCGCTGCCGCGGCATATTGTCGCGCGGCGGACAGACCTCCGCCGTGATCTCATGGCGACATGGAGGGAGCGACTATCGCAACCCCGTTCAGGGCACGCCACGATAGTGGCGATAAGTCCCCTCTTTGAGGAGTGGCTTGAGAGGCGCCACGGCGCCCTCACCTTCCGCCTAACGCAGGTCCTCACCGGACACGGTTGTTTCGGGAGGTACCTGTACCGAATCGGGCGGGAGGAAACGCCCGGGTGCTACTATTGCGAGGATCGACCGGAGGACACGGTGGAGCACACCGTCGAGGTCTGCTCCGCTTGGGAGGAGCACCGCCGTGTCCTCGTAGCGGCGATTGGCGGCGGCGACCTCTCGCGCCCGGCCCTGGTTCAAGCCATGGTCCGGGGCGAGAGGGAATGGGAAGCCGTCGCCTCCTTCTGCGAAGCAGTCATGCTAGCGAAGGAGGCGGCGGAACGTGAGAGGGAGAGAACCTCCTCACGTCCCAGCCGCCGCGGGAGAAGCACCGGGCGTCGGGGGCCACGCCGTGATGGCTCTCGGCCACCGTAGGCGCGGGCCTGTGGACGGCGAGTAATGGGCTAGCTCGCCGTCCGTCCGTCGTATGACGACGGGCAGGCCGTGTCGACGGCGCGTTCGTGTTCCACGCGCGCCTCAAAGAGATGTCAGCAAACGGGAGGGGCCCGCAAGGGCCGGTGCCTGCCAGGGCTGCGGGACTGTTCGAAAGAGATACCGCGGCCCTGGAACATAAAGGGCCAATGAAGGAACATGGGTGTTTTTTAGTCAGTAAGAGTCTGACACTCCCTTCCGCTCCGCCCAGAGCGGGAGGAGTCATTTGATGATTTCTCACCCCCCAAAAAAAAAAAAAAAAAAAAAAAAAGGGAGTTGATTCTAGTGTACCTATTGCGCATAAACGAGCTTGAGCCTAAACGTTACCGAAAAATATAAATAATATTCGTATGAAATGGTCAGTATGGTCACACTGTCGCACGCACGACGGCCAATCAGGCTATAAAAAACCAGTTTATGCGGATCTCTTAGGCCTACTGTCCACGGCGGCGTAGCTGCGTAGACGCGTATTCTTCATTATACGCTTGGTGTACGCCTGCTTGCAGCTTACATACAAAACTAGTAACTCTGTCGACGGAGCGGCAACGTCGCGCTCGCGTCGCTGCATGCAGGCTTCATGGCGCCTGCCGTCCCGCATGTCATACGCCCGAGCGTACATCGAGTGGGCGCACGTGTTTGTTTTCGCAAAAATGGCGGCAGCGGCCGCGAAATTTGTTCAGACAGTAGAAAAATATCCGTGTTTATACAACAATAATTTAGCCGAATATTCTAGAAAAGATTTAACTGAAAAGGCTTGGAGTGAGGTGGCGAATGAAATACAATGGACGAGTGAGTATCGACTTTATTTATTTTGTACTTAAATTCTTAACATTCATTCAATTATGCAATTATTCCACTGCCATGGCAGAGCAACATTAGGCTGTAAAAAGTAATTTGCTAAATAATTACGTAAACCGTTAGGTGTATTTACAAATGTCATGTTCGGTATCAAAATTGGTGCACGTTGAATATTGGAACTATTTAAATTGTTTGCAGTCGTTGTGTATTGAACACCATCATATCTCCGTATGTAATTATGCAAAATACATGCGCACTGTACTATTGAAATTATTGTTGAGTATTTACGGCACGATATAGCTTTCAGTAGTACTTGAAATTTTTGTGTTAACATTCCAAAAACACATTCAATGCTTTTGCGTCCGCGACTTAACCTATAATTGTAAATTCTTTTCACATTATCCAGATTTCTTACTGAATAAGGTCTCAATAAATTTTTCCTCAAAGGGAATGCATTATCTCCTACAAAGTAGTAAGGAAAACGATTGCCCGTGGCATCATTTGGTAATGGTGTTAATTCAGTTGGGATATTTAAACCTTCCCTTGTCAACCAGTGTCCAAGCGCTGATACTTGGAACACACTCCCGTCACTGTTCCGTCCCGCAAACCCACATTCAATGCTCGTAAAATATCCATCTGCATCACAGCATCCAAGCAAAATAATAGAATGATACCCCTTATAATTGTAGTTGGCTGAACCTGTATTTGGGAATTTCTGTATCCTGATGTGCTTACCGTCGATAGAACCCAAGCAATTGGGAAGATTCCAAAGTTCATAATACTTTTTCGCAATTTCTTTCCATTCATCAGTAGTTGGTACAGGCATGTACGTATCCTTCAATGCATTCCATATTATTTTAGTCGTTTCTGATATTACGCGTGACACTGTACATTCTCCTCGGGCAAAGTAAAGTCCTAATGCTCGATACGAACAGCCTGTAGCTAAATACCTGCAAATAAATTATATTTTGTTTATTTTATTATTAGTTTATTGTGCACAAAATACAGCAGAGCTATTTTGTCAGTTATCAACGAAAGCGATGGTCACTACATCTAGATTACGTACTACGAATTGTCAAAACGTCGTCTTGGTACTAGTTATCGTCGGTTACCAACTAGAATGACGGTACGTAACATCAAAACATTTCATAGTCCGCAATTTAGGTGTAGTGAGTATCGCTTTTGCTTTTAATTGAGTTCAATAGCACTGCACGTCAATCTTTTAAATAGATATATGTGAAAAAAATGTAATGAAAATCTGTTTGTTTCAGTAAACGATTGTAAGGAAAAATGGAAAAATATTAGAAATGGTTTTGTTAGAAGTTTAAAACCGAAATCCAGTGGATCGGCTACCACCAGAAAAAAATACTATTTGCACGATGAGATGCAGTTTATATTACCATACGTAAAACCAGTCATTCACATTGAAGAAAATGGAAATTTACCAAATCCTGAATCATCACCTCTAAATCAGGAACCTGCGTCTACCGAAGAGCGGGACGTTGATTCTAACAGGAATATTTCGGAAGAACCTAATTCAGAAACTCTTTCATATGTGGAGAGGCCGTCGTCGTCGTTCCAAAAACAAAAAAAAACGAATTAAACCTGTTAATAACGAAGCTGATAAAGCTTTTGTGGACTGGCTAAAAACCAAAAAGCCTCATGAAGATGATCCACGAAAAATGTTCCTTCTGAGCTTGTTACCCGACATACAAAGTCTTTCAGATGAACAAATGAGCGCCTTTAGAATAAAAGTGTTGATTCTTCTAGAAGAAATTAAAAAACCAACGTCTTCAGTAATCCAGTCACAGCTGCACCAATACAGAGACTATTCCCCGATTTCCTCCGTTAATTCCCGTACTCCACTGGTCCCATCCACACCTTCTCCAATAAATTATTCCACCGACTCTCAAGTTTTCTCCGGGTATTCACAACCACAAGCTTCAACACTGACCCCTATTAATTATTCCCAAAATATTAACGATTTTGAAGATTTTGCAATAGAATAAATATGTTATACATTTCCATTTTTCTACTGTGATTTTGCATGATAATTACTTAAATAAAAAATATTTTAATTAAAATTGTTTTACTTACCGCAATGTTATTAAAATCCTTTCATCTGGGCTAACACATTCTCGCATATTGGTGTTTTGTTTTTGTAACAGAGGTGCTACGATTTGCAGTAAATTCTGATAAGTAGTTTTACTCATTCTATAGAATGAGTGGAATACACTATCATCTTCTAATAATTCTCTTGCCGCAACGAATAATCTACAGTTGATATTTTTTTCTATATATGGATGCACCCAATATAATCGACGTCTTCGGCGTCGAATGTAGTAATAAGCCAAAATAACGTCTTCTTCGTTCGACGACATTCTCACAAATGATTGCAAACGTACGCTAGCAATACGCCTCGTGGACAGAGTTGAGTACGCTGGGCTGCACAAGCTGCATAGCGTATTTTGAAGCGTCTATGAAGCTACGTGTCCGTGGACAGTAAGCCTTAGTCACGATGGAACAGTACTCGGGGACGCATCGCGCATTTTGCGTACGAGCGTATTATCGTAATGGTGATTCAATAGTGACTGCTCAACGTCTCTATCGTGCGGAATATCGTACACGCCACGCGCCAAGTGACGATAGCATTAGGAAATGGATCAGGATGTTCGAGAATACAGGTGCGACAGTTAAAATTCAAAATTCTGGTCGTCCTCGTTCAGTTCGCGATGAAGAAACAATTGAAGAAGTTGAGGCGTCGGTTCGTCAAAATCCGTCTTTATCCATCCGAAAGCGAAGCCAAGCGTTGAACATCAAAAAATCGTCTTTACATTCGATTTTAAAGAAAGACTTACATCTAAAAGCCTATAAAATTCAATTGGTTCAAGAATTGAAGGATACGGACTATGCTAATCGACTGAATTTTGCGAACGAAATGCTGCAGAGATTTAACAACTTTAACAACATACTGTTCAGTGACGAAGCAAATTTTCACCTGAATGGTCATGTTAATAAGCAGAATTGTCGGTACTGGGCAGTGGAGAATCCGAGACGAAAGCATGAACGACCCCTGCATAGCCCAAAGGTCGTTGTTTGAGCCGCTATGTCTGCTAAAGGCATAATTGGTCCTTATTTTCATGAAGATTTTTATTTATTTATTTATAATTACGTAAATAACACCTTAACAGCTAGAACGCCAATGCGATGTTACTACCACCAAATTTTATAACAAAAAAAAACATTAGAAACAAAAAAAAAAATATAAGAATACACTTAAAAACACCTCAAACATTTTCAATGCACTTCAGTGCTACTCCTGTGAACTTCATCAGGCTACAGTGAAATATATCTACCTCATCTGAAATAATATTTAACAATCTTATGGCGCGTGACAAGGGGGCAAACTTATTAAGATTGGTCCTAGAAGATGGCTCCAGTAGCGTAGGCGTGGGGCGACGTGCGCCCCCGCAACCGGGCGGCGCACGCAGCCCCAGCTCCGTTAACAGATCGGGGTGATGTAGCCAACCGCGTAGCACCCGAAACACGAAACTGCACAGAGCGACGTCCCTCCGCACCTCCAGCCTGCTGTACCCTACCATCCCTATTACAAACAGACTCGGGTACATGAGCGGGAAGAAGGCATAGACGCCGTACTGCTTATAAAACAAAAAACGAGTGAATTTGTTTTGAATTCTTTCCACCATGACACTGTATTTGGCCTCATGTGGATTCCAAACGATCGCACTCGTTTCAAGACTGCTCCGTACCAGCGCATTGTACATGATTCTAACCACTGCCGTATTCTGAAAGTCTTTGCACTGCCTAAGTATAAATCCAAGATTTCGAAAGGACTTGCGGCATATTTTTAAGATGTGCTCACGAAACAATAATTCTGGAACCATCTCCACGCCCAGGTCCCGCACATGCGTGACTCGTGACATGACCGCGGCTTCCATCTCATACTGATGCAGTAGAGGTTCCCGCGCGCGAGTGTAGCTCATTATGCCGCATTTGGAAACGTTAAAAACTAACTTACTATCTAGACTCCACGGTACTACCCTATCAATATCCTGTTGAAGCTGTTCACAGTCCGAAGTATCTGCTACCGACAAGAACAACTTGAGGTCGTCTGCGAATAGCAAACACTTCGCCTCCTTTACAACTTCCGGTAGATCATTGACCATTAGAATGAAGCCTAATGGACCGATATTGCTACCCTGACTCATCCCCGAAAACGTGAAATAAGGCTTGGAGACGTATCCACCATATTCGACGTACTGCCGGCGATCGCCAAGGTAGTTCGCGAAGAATTGCAGAAGGTGCGGTGTGAAACCAAATGCCGCAAACTTAGCCAACAGCACATCGTTGTCGACGGTGTCGAACGCCTTCCGAAAGTCGAAGTACGCAGTGACTCAAACACCTTAGCAAACGCCGACAGCATCGCCACCGGTCGGTACCCACTAACATCAGTTCCCGAACCCCCCTTCGGGACTGGGATCACTCTAGTGATTTTCCATTGGTTGGGATATCGACCTAACTTTAAAAACAAATTTAAAATGTGCAGTAATGGCTTTTCAAACACCGCGCTACAGTCTTTAACTAAACTACTCAAAACAAAATAGGGCCCACCACGATTTATTCACAAAAAGTGTTGGCATGTTACTACAAACTTATTTATGGGCAAGTTCAAGGGTTTTACCGTAAAACTTAGATGTTTATGAATTCTTATGATTCTTTTAAACAACATTTTTTTAATTCTTACCCTCAATTGGCGAGACATAAACAAATTAAGTTTAAATCACCCTATGCACAATTTGTTATTCAGTTGTGTTCCGACTATCGTTACAGGCGCTTCTTGTTTTGTTTAACTGTTTTTTTAATTGACTCATTAGAGCAAATTGTAATGCCACGTATTCGGAACCATATGAGCATGGAAACTGCTTCAAGAGCAGTGGTATTGCTGCAAGAGGGAGAGTCTCAGCGAGCAGTAGCATTACGACTGGGAGTATCGCGGCGAGCTATCAGGAATATGTGGGAACGCTATCAAGAGACTGGCAGTGTAGCTAGAAGACCTGGATCAGGAAGAACACGATCCACAACTGTTCAAGAGGATCGATACCTTCGTTTATCTGCCCGTCGAGAGCGCACCGTTACTGCCCGTGCTTTACAAAACCGACTCCGGCAAGCCACTGGTACGCGGGTAAGCGACCAAACGATCCGCAACAGACTCCATGAAGATGGACAACGATCCAGAATGCGTGTTGTTCGCATTAAACTTACGAGGGCTCATCGTGCAGCTCGTCTAAGGTTCGCACGTGAGCATTTGGACTGGACTATGGACAATTGGAGGACTGTACTCTTCACAGATGAGAGTAAAGTTAAGTTTTATAGTGATGACAGACGCGTACGAGTGTGGAGAAGAGAAGGCGAACGTTTTACCACACCTTGTATCCACGAGACTGATCGATTTGGGGGGCCCAGTGTTATGGTGTGGGGTGGAATAAGTTTAATGGGTAAAACAGAGTTGGAAATTTTAAACGAGGGTACCGTAACTGCTGCCAGGTACGTCGAGCGTGTGGTCCGACCTCATATCATTCCCTATGCACAACGAGTGGGCAACAATTTCATTCTTATGCAGGATAATGCTCGTGCGCATACGGCTCGCCTAACTCAGCGGGCACTATTTGAAGCCAATATCTCTGTTTTACCATGGCCAGCAATGAGCCCCGATCTCAACCCGATCGAACATTTATGGGACCAGTTGAAAAGAAGCCTAAAAGAAAACTATAGTGAAGTGCACAGTCAACAGGAGCTCATAAACGCTTTAAAAATGTGCTGGGAGCAAATACCCCAGGAAAATATCACCCATTTGATTGAAAGTGTCCCAAACAGGCTCAGAGAGTGCGTACGTAACCGAGGAGGACCCACTCGATACTAAAGATACCCCTGTGTGGCCATGAGTAAAAAAAAAACACGGTTTTCACGGTAAATTTTAATTTTTAATTTTTATGTGTATTTTTAAGGAAATTAAAGTTGTTTTCCTGATTTGATTGGTTTAGACAATTAATAACACTTTACCCTCAACACATCTACCCATAAAAGATACATTTTTCTATCAGTTTTAATTTTCGATGGCAAAAACCAAGTGGGCCCTATTTTGTTTTGACTAGTTTATATAAGGTAGTATCCCGTCCGGTCCCGCCGAATATTTGGGCTTGAGGCGGCGGAGCGCTGCGCGCAGCTCGCGCAGGTCGAGCTGGCCCACGTGAACGCGCGCCGCACCCGCGCTCGCGCCCGCCGCACGCTCCGCCTCCGCGGGGTCCAGCGCCGGGCGGACCTCGTTATACACCGAATGAAAGTAGGAAGCCAAACATTCCGCACACTCTTCGTCACTCAACTCTTTTCCATCTTTTGTGACTCGAGTTTTATTGCGTCTAGCCCGCTTGCTTCTAACAAAATTCCAAAAAGATTTAGGATCGTTTTTAATATTTGACTGTAACCTACACTGATATTTCTCCTAAGTTGACGCTAATTTGTGTTTAACCTGGGTACGATAGAAAGAAAAGCATTCATAGTCGCTATTGGAACCAGTAATTTTAAATAATTTATGATACCTCCACTTTGTTTTGATGTCGCATATTAAATCAGATGTGTACCAGATTGGATACATATATTTGCATTTACTCCCACTTTTTTTTCGTCGGTGTACATTAACTAATGGCTTCATTAACTACGCTATAAAAAAAACGTCAACAATCAGTCAAAAGATCAACGAGGCCGAGCAATTAATGTGAATAGTGACCGTTATTGCGATATGTTGCGAAATTTTTTGGTCCCAGAGTTGTAGGAGTTTGCAGGTTTCAACTCAAGAACGTGGTTCCAGCAAGATGGGGCCACTTGCCATACCTCAAATGACTCAATGGAAGTTGTTAACGAATTATTCCCTAATAAAGTCATTTCGCGAAGGGGTAACATCAACTGGCCTCCCAGAAGCCCCGACCTTAGCCCGCTTGACTATTTTGCATGGGGATACCTTAAAAGTAAGGTTTATCAAAACAATCCGACGAATCTAACCCAGTTAAAGCAAAACATCAGGTCAGAAATGGCAGCAATATCGATAGCTATGTGTCAACGTGTTATCGCCAATCTTCGTGTCCGTTTAGAAGAGTGCCAGCAACGTAACGGTCATCATTTGGATAACATCATCTTCTCCAAATAATTCTCCAATTCATATGCTAATAATAAACAATAAACTTTTTTATTGCATACAAATAATTTTTGTTTCATTGAACTTACAAATACCCGATACCCTTTCTGGACACCTTGTATATTAGATAACACGCAATCTTGGGATAGTGAGTCTCTTTCCTTGGCAGAATGTTTCCTCAGTAAGTTAGAAAACATGCAGTTTTGCTTTTTGTTGCACGTCTTGTCAGACATTTTTCAAAAAACCGACGTTCTTTTTAATTTGTTGCAGTCAAAACAGATTGATATCGAAGTAGCAAACCGCGAAATAGATTCATTTAATAGTTGGCTTGCAAATGATTTTATAAATAATTTTGATTTTATTTATGACTGCGTCCAGGAATTCAATGAGCCGCCGCGACAGCGTAGACGGCTAAATCCAGAAGTAGACGCTAAAACTATGTAACGGCGTCTTTTCATTGAAATAATAGACAATGTTAAGACGCAAATACAACACAGATACCAATCTCTTTCTCAAATGAGATTTCTTAATTTACTGAATAAATCTAAGTATTGTTTTTATATTAGATCATTTCCAGATGAAATAATATCTTCTTTGTTATTACAATTTCCGCACACATTTGATTTCAGTGCTTTAAAAAACGAGTTGAAAGTCTTATACACAACTCCATCTTTGAACAAATTAGATGTTTACGAGCTTTATCTCAATTTTCAAAATTCATTATTAGGTGACACTTTTCCACAACATTATGTGGTCTATTTTTGACACTTCCTGTTACAGTAGCATCCGCGGAGAGGTCATTTTCTGCTTTAAAGCGAATTCATACGTACATGCGTAATTCTCAAAAACAAGAACGATTATCTGATCTAGCCATTCTTTCTATAGAAAAACCTTCTTTACTAAAAATTAAGAATCTTCCGGGCTTTTATGATAATGACTTAACGCACTTTGTTAGAAAGAATAGACGAATAGCTTTAGAGTATAAGTAGGTAGTATTATTAGTAGAATAAATCAGTAGTCTTGTAAGTGCGTAGTTTAGTTTACATCATGATCATACTTATCATCATCTCACCACAAACGGCTTTTATCAAAGCCACTTTTATTATACTTGCAAGACACTGTTTCAATATATCAGTGCTTACACGTATAGTAAAAGTGGACTGAAGCCACATCTGCCTATACAAGACTGAAGCCAGGAAGCCAATCATAGATTTTCGGTAAGGATTCAAGACTGCGTGCCCGCGCCCGGCCTACACTGGTACACACCAGAGACCAAGTAGCAATCAAAATAATGGATCCAGACCGGGGAACGTGCTCCAAAGAAGGCGAAAACTGTAAAATCGGCCGGAAAAGTTATGGCCACCGTTTTCTGAGATTCACAAGGTGTGATCTACATCGATTACCTCGAGAAGGGTAAAACAATTACAGGGCTTTACTATGCCGATTCGACGCCGAATTAAAGAAAAAACGACCCCATCTGGCGAAGAAAAAACTGCTGTTTCACCACGACAACGCACCGGTTCACACGTCTGCCGTTGCCATGGCCAAATTGGTCGAATTACGCTACGAATTGCTGCCCCATCCACCGTATTCTCCAGATTTGGCCCCTTGTGACTTCTTTCTGTTTCCTAATCTGAAAAAATCTCTCGCCGGGAATAGAATAAACTCCCATCCACAACTACAAACTCCCATTAAAAAAATGGCAGGCACGTACTCCAGCAGAAAAAAAAACTGTTAAGGAAACGAAAGAGCAAATACAAAAAGATTTTAAAGAACAAATGGGACTGCTTGTAGACGTGCCTAAAGCAGGGTTTGGTAACACCAATGATGGAAATACATCACGAAGGTTTTTTGCAGACCCAGAAACTTCATCTCACATTACTGGAATTAATTTAGACCTCATCAAGCGATTGAGTGTAATGCTAGAGGTAATTGCAAGCGGAATCAGTGTTAATATTGAAAAGTTTGCTTTTTACGCCCAGGCAACAGCAAAGTTGTATACTGATTTGTATGAGTGGTATCCTATGTCACCTACAATTCACAAAGTTTTGATGCATGGAGTTCAAGTCATAAGCCAAGCTATCGTGCCTATAGGTGAATTGTCGGAGGAGGCGGCAGAGGCCCGAAATAAAAACTTTAGGCAGTACAGGCTTGACTTTTCTAGAAAATTTTCTAGAGAAGACTGCAACAGGGACATTATTAATAGATTGTTATTAAGTTCCGATCCTTATTTAAGCTCAATTCGGCTAAAACCGCAATTGAAGAGGAAAAGTTTTTCGAAAGAGGCGCTTGATATAATGGTCGCAATTGCGCCGCCATCTTTACCATCAACGTCAACAGAAGACAACGTCAGCTGCGAAAATATAGATGAAGACGATGAAGAGGAAGTGGACCATTAAGATAATTTTAAGAACTTAAGTTAAAAAAAAACGTGTTTTTTGGTATGAATATACTTTTTATTATCATTAAAGATTATATTAAATCGTATTATAATGTTTTATTATTAAATAAGTCATTAAATAATTTTGACCGGATTTTACATGGCAATACTCCTTTGTGCGCTGGGCTAAGTGTATCGAACTAAAAGGAGACTATGTTGAAAAATAAATTGCCACTTTTCCAAAATTTTCGTTTACTTTTTGTAGGCTAAGTATTTATTGAATGACCCTCGTACAATGTCCATAATGAACATTACTGGAGCCGGGTAAATGAACACCGAATACGGCAAAACAGTTTCCAGCATCGTTTCTCCGTAAACGTTTGGGCGGGAATTCTGGATGGAAAACTACTCGGACCCTATTTTATTGACGGCCATTTAAATGCACAATCGTGCATGGCTATTTTAAGACATGTATTCGACAGGATGTTGGAAAATGTGCCTCTTCGTTCCCTAAGAAATCTTTATTACCAACATGACGGTGCCCCTGCACATTTTCAGCTGCAAGTCAGGGCTATGCTGGATGAGGAGTTTCCTGGGCGATGGATTGGACGTGGAGGGCCAGTGGCGTGGCCCGCGCGCTCGCCAGACCTTACACCTCTGGACTTTTATCTTTGGGGGGAAATGAAGCGCCGGGTGTATGCCACTGAGTTCCGTAATATGTCGGAACTGAAAAGGCGGATTCGTAGTGCGTTTTTAGAGACATAAAAAATGACACTGTTGTGCTTCCCAGAGTGCGAAACAATATGCGAAAACGTGTGGAGGCTTGCGTGGCCGTAAATGGATCCCAGTTTGAAAATCTTTTGAGATTAATGTAAGTGTACATAATTCAATCAGTGTAAATATTCAATCAGTGTACATATTCAATCATTGTAAAAAGAGAATGACCAAAGTTGGTACCAAAAAGTCTCGCGCCTCAAAACCAAAATATTATAGTAATTAGTTTCATATTTTTTTACGGCATTACGCGTCGGGGATTTGATTTTTGAACTGGAAATATACTTTTCGAGTTTAAAAGTATGAATATTGTTTTACTCCCTTTATATGACGTTCCGTTTCAACTGAATATAAATGACGTTCCGTTTCAATTGAACAAACCCCTGTCTGTCGAGCGGACTTTAAAATTAATTACAATTAAGTAAGATCAGTACACCAAATCGATTTAGTTTGGTTTATTGCTATTTGCAACAAAATAGATTTTCTCAGCCTAAAGATTTTGATTTATCGATTACATCCCTAAATCCCGACTAGTTTATAGCACTTACTATACTCTATGGTTTATAGTTATCTTATCTGTGGCATCTGACATTTGTACTGTACTGACTGACTATTGGCAATATAAAGGTCTAAAATAAAATCGAGTTTCAGTCAAGCATACTGTGGATGTTACTTTAACTCGTAATTCTTACTAATATTAGTGTATTACGCTGTTTTTAGAGCAATAATGTAATGTATGTGTGTTAAAATACGTCGTTGGTAGCGTCGAAAAAATAGACCTACTTTTTAGGTTAGTTTCGATTTTATAAAATAACTCTGAAACGCGGGTTTTTTTTTTCAAAAATAATTTTTGTAGGAGTTAATACGATCAGTGTAGTCTATAATAAACAAGGTTTGATTTTGATGCAGCATGGTACGGGATTCCATACTTCCATGAGCATTCTCTTTTACAATGATTGAATATGTTTCATTAAAAATTACTGGTTACATTTAATGTTACCAGTAATTTTTAATGAAACTGGAGATAAAAATGTGATTAACTTTTAAATACGCCAAAAATACCTACCCAGTTGTTGTTTTTCTTTCATTTTCTTTGTTGTTAAATTTATCTTACATTTGGACTCGTCACACAACACAAGGTAGGTATTTTTGCCTGTCCTAAGCCAGGAAAAGTATGAAGGGAAAGTTACATCACAGGTTATGTGTATTGTGCTTTTATTGGAATATTGTGTAGGTACTTAAAACGGACGGCCAGTGCAGCAGGTCAGCGCCCTTTGCGCCTAGTATCCATGAATTTACGGACGGTGTCGGACAGAAGCTTTCTTACATTTTTGAAAGAAAATTACGTTTATTTATTTTTAAATTCAGATAAACATTTTTATAATTAAGTCAACTATCTATGGTTTTAGTGACAACGGTGTTTACACTAACAGCCTGTATATTACACATATATTTTGACCAAAGTGAATGTCCAGGGCAGAGAAGCCATCGAAGCCTATTATTGCTCCTGCATGACGGGTATGAGAACTCTAGGTGCCTGTGCCCACACTGTTAGCAAAATATGGTACTTAGGTGTTGGCAGGACCTAGATAACTTCGTAGGCCCGGCAAGTGCCTGGGATGATATAATCATTGAGAGTAACAACACGATTTAAAAATGATGTTTTTGCTGTCTTTTGTAATAAAACTGTGCTTTTTAAGATTGATGGTTTTTATTTAATATTTTTTCCGTATCAAAAACGAACGGTAGGAAGCTAAGTTGGTCTCTCTTTAGACAGAAAAAATAAGTGGTTATTTATTTGGTCTACAGAACAGAAAAAGGTGCGATTGTTATAACACTTGGCAATTAAAAATGTAATAAAGAAGCTATCATAACTTCGATCTCCCATTCATTCGTTCATTTATTTTTGAGTTAGTCAATTATGCCTCTTCTAAATGACACCTAGTCTAAAATGCTACAAAGGTGGGTACAGGTTCCATACAAAATTATCCATTGTTCTTTCACTTTGCCAAAATCGACGTGGGCTTTTATAATTATCTAAAATATTATACATGAATATGAACGCAGCACTAGCCACCATTTGAGACATGTTGTCGGCGTGACGTCGTTGCGAGCACTGCGGATCCGGCAGCTCGTAGCTAGATACGCCGAGGACCGTGGACGAGCCGTACCCACTTGCAGGTTGATACCGTATCTGATACGTTACGTGCTACACTGCTAAGTGAGTACCCAGCTTAAGACTTCTAAATCATGTGATTCTGCCACGGGACTTCCACGGACCTTCGGGCGATACGAAATAGTCAGCAAAAGCGTTACGAATTGTAAGTCCTCTTAGATTACTCGCACCAAATGGATCATGCAATGTAATAATTTCATCGTCGTTGTCCTCAACGAATACATGTGATGAGGGGTGATTATAATTGTGTCCATCTCGCCGTCGTACAAAATTATGCAGAACACAGCAAGCCTTTACTATACATTCAGCTAAATAAATCGAGACGTTCAGTCGGCGGTGGAATATTCTCCATTACTTAATAAGTTATATTCTCTGTTTTATAGTCAAATCGTTTCCACCGTACGGACGTTGCATATGATCAGATAGTGCAAAAGCCTCGTCTCCAATGAAAGTGTAGTTTAAAGGTTGTCCACCATTACAGAGGTGCCGAACTTGGTAGACTCAATCTATTTTCTGAAATTGCCTTAAATATTGAGCTGTTTTGAAATATTTGAGAATCAGCACTCTTTCCAAATGATCCTACATCTATGTATGTAAAGTTATAATTTGCATCACATACAGCTAACAATACAATTGAAAAGTATTTTTTGTAATTAAAGTACAATGATCCACTGTGTTCTGGTTTTATTATTCGTATGTGTTTACCATCAATAGCTCCGAGACAATGTGGAAAGATGGCATTTTTTTCAAATCTTTGTGCTATGATTTTCCAGTCTTCTAGTGATTTGGATGATTGTATCGTTTTTTCTTTTAAGAAGAATCGATCACTAAATGAATGCCGCTTTTTTGTAGCCATCCGAACTTGGTTGGGTTATGTAGGTTTTCGATGCTTCGTCAGTATTATAATTGTTTTTCTTTAATTACTGAATTTAATGACATGAAATTTTGCATGTGAATAGTTGAATGAATAAGCTAATTATTGGCATACATATTACCATGGAATTCCTTTAGAACGTAGTGATATTTGACCGCTTTGTAAACAGTGATCTATTCATGGTAAATTTGTCCTATAACTCTTTAATTACTAACCGAACATCATTGATACTTGGCAACATGTTGGAGACACTTACAAGGTTTGTATAAACGTGAAAATCTAGACCCCAAAGTGCATACTTTAAGACTAAGACCTAATAAGCTTATTTTACGTTTATATTTTTATCTTTTAAGCTCTACGATTTTTTCTAAATCTGTTTTTTAAACAAATTTAAACAAATTCAAAACAACGTATGTAAAAATCTACAGCTCTCTATGTAAGCGCTTTATATGAAAACTAGCTAATGGCCAAACGTTCGCGCAGCGGAAACTTGAATTTCTCCGAAGTTTATGCATGCACCAATTTTATTCGTACATACACAATTACACACAAATACACACTGATTTTTGGACACATCGCTACTTCGGGGAAGAAAGGGCGTAAAAGCCACTTTTGGCCAAAATGAGTTAATAATGCAACTTTGTTTAGTTTTCGACGGTCTATCGATCTGTATATTTAAAATTTCAATATTCCCAAAAAAATGGCTTTTACCCCCATGATTTTTTTCTCACCAAAACCATTTTTATTAAAAAAAATTGACGTATATGACATTATTTAATTATTTCAAATTAATAAGGGCGTATCACCATAGTATGAAAGAATATTTGGTCGTAAATACAATATTTATTACGTAATGACTTTTACGACATTTTTACTTGGCAATTTAAATATGATTTGGCTTTTACGCCCTTGCACAAAAATAAAAACTTGGAGTTACAGCATTCAAATCGTAACAATAACAATTTCTTTAGTCTAAAAATCGGAGAGATAATCATGTCATTTATCGTTGTCTCTTATGCGTACGTTAAACAGTCTTACAATGGAGTGAGATAGAAACATAATTTATTTAGCCAATAAAGCGCGCGCGCTGCCGACGACACACGCACAAACACAATCGCAACCTGCATGTACACGACTTACCACAAGTGAAGTCCACGTGTCCAATCTTGTCAGTCTGTCAATCGCAGTTTCTTTACCGGATTGTTATTGTTTACGTTCCGTTTGAATATTAATACAGTGCGAATAAGTTACTTGTTTAATTAAAAAAATGGATAATACGAAGCCGAAAGCCTTGGATTCCTTGCTAAAAAGAAGGAATATCGTTAATGCATTATTACAAAGCCGTCGTCGTTCATCACAAAGGTAAGTTTTAAGTAATAGTACAGTACCTATCTATTATTCTTGGCTCAAACTGTTTAGACGTGCTTACCTAATGTGATGTTTCTTTAGTTAGAGATATTCGTATTTATTTTATAATAAATATTAAGAGTGCATTCGTCGTAGTAATTTCTAGGAAGATAGGTACTTACCTATTTTTTTACTACTTAAAATATTAGGTACTCACGGTGTAAAAACGGTCGGGTTTATTATGGTTGTATGTATAGTTGTATAGATGGGTGCTTATGTACCTAAGTGCTAACTAACTTTACCACAAAGGTCATGTTACGTAGGTACCTATCTAATTATTCACAATATTTTTATTCAGTTATTTTGTTTAATCATTTTCTTTATTCAAATTACATGCATTTCTATTTATTCCGTTATAAACTCCATGAAACTGATTTGTTAGACTGGCTTTTACGCCCTAATGACTAATGTCTTCTGATTTTTCGATGCCGTGCGTGACTTTTACGACCCCAATATTACAGGGAACTAAAACTACAATGGCTTTTACGCCCTAACTCTTACTAGCATTAAAAATAAAGACGACTTTTTTGTATAATTTTTGTATAAGTAATTCTATTATCATCTTATTTCCAGATCTGACTACGAGCCGAGTCAGTCGACTAGGAGTTTTGATCAAAATAGTAGTTCGGATCAAAGCAATGATATAATCGAAAACAGCGACACAGAAATGCAACCAATAAAAATATCAAAAGCAACACACAAAAAAATCATAATTAATTCAAGCAGTGATGGCGATATCAATACCTCTATGATTTCTTTACCCCGAGCACATGCTTCATTCTTTGGAGACAACGTTGGTAGCCTTATATCACCAAAAAGCCCGTTTAAAAACAATAGTAACAAAATAAATATTATTTCTATGGAAGTCTTAAAACAGGCTGATAGTTCGTCGACTGTTGTATTACCACATCCAAATATTACTGCCCTCCCTGCAGATCCAGTAATTGCTGAAAATGAAATCTCATGTGCTGTGCCGACCGTTGAGTCGTTTTCTTCAAACCTTTTGCCAGCTGACTATGCTCCAGAAACCAAAGTTACATCAGTTCCGATCGCTAATTCGTCTCTAATTGTTAATACATTGTCTACCTACGACAATAGCACGCAGCTTGAATCTTCTTCCGTATTGACTGCTGAATTACCTACTTTATATGTTAATCTCGTGCCACAAGATGACTATGCCGCTGATGAACCCGAAGTTCCTTCTGTACCGATCCCTGAATCATCTGACTTGAAGACCAACCTTCTGCCGTTGGATAAATATATACCTCAATCTGATAGTTGTATACCTACCACCTCCAAGACGCCATTTTTAGAACTGAGTCCTTTACTGGCTGCATCTCACGATGAAACTCAGCTTGGACCTCCTAATCCATCTACAAGTACAGCACTGGCCAATTTAAATATTACACACACAGTTGAAAAAGATCGGACTAAAAGAACACGCAAAACTTCAACTTCAAAATACAAGATGTATTATATAGACTTCTTATCTGACGAGGAAGCTTTAGACTTTTCTGGTGGTAGTTCTGATGATTGGACTTGCAATGAATCTGAATCTAGTGGTTCACCTGAAAAGAAAAAGAAGAAAAAAGAAAAAAAGAAGAAAGCCCAAAAGGATGATACAAGTAAAAATATAACAAGGAAGAAACAGAAACTAATAAATAAACGGAAAGAACGAAAACAATTAAAAGATGACGGAAAATCCTACCAAACCAAGAAAGGGGACATAGTTAAAGAAAAATCTATGGGAGAAAACCCATGTAAGCAGGATAAATGTAAAAGAGGTTGTTTTAATATAACGGAAGAAAGGCGAAAGTCTCTGTTTGACTTCTTTTGGAGCATAAGTTCACAACGGAGGAAAGATTGGCTTATTAATTGTACTCGCCAGGTATCAATTTCCAAGAAAAGAACGGACTCTCCAAATAGTAGGAGAAATTTAACATACGAGTACTTTATCAATAATGGTGAAGATCGTCAAAAAGTTTGTCAAAAGTTCTTGCTTGAGACATTGAATGTGACCCAGAAATATTTATTATACAATCTGTCTCATTCTAAAGAATATAATATGTCTCAGGATGATCGGAGGACACGTACATTTCCGGATAAGTATTCTCCAGAAGCAAAAGCACATGCAAAGTCTTTTATTGAAAAATTGCCAGCAGTCCCTTCACACTATAACCGGAAACGAACCAGCAGGGTGTATCTTCCCCAAGAATTAAAAAATGTATCCAATTTGTATAGACTTTATGTGAAAGAATGTGAAGATAAAAATCAAGATGCAGTTGGAGATACTATATTTAGAAATATATTTAATAATGAATATAATATCAGCTTTCATTGTCCAAAAAAAGACAAATGTCTTCTGTGTACAAGAGCCGACCGAAAAGAAATAAGCAGCGAAGAAGATAAAACCATTTTAGAAAATCACATTAAAGAAAAAAAATCTACTTATAAAAGGTTTCTAGCACATCAAAATTTAAGTAATCATTATAATATTAATGGTACTTTGACAGCTAGCTTTGATTTACAAAAGGTATTGACAACACCCCACGGAGATAGCATGTTGTTAGGGTACTCAAGAAAGTATGCAGTTTTTAATTTCACCATTTATGAAAGTGGAACTCAAAATGTGAATTGCTACATTTGGGGAGAGTGTGACGGAAAACGAGGTAGCCAAGAAATAGCAACTTGTCTCTTTAAGTATTTACAAGAAGTTGACGAAAGAAAAATAAAAAATTTGATTTTATACTGCGATTCCTGTACAGGTCAAAATAAAAATAAAGTAGTTCTATCTGCCATAAACTATTACCTCAAAAAGTCCGTAAATTTAGAAACAATACAGCTTAACTTTTTGTTGCCTGGACATACATACATGCCTGTTGATTCAGTGCATGCAACAATAGAACGAGAAATAAAAAAACTCACCGTCTGGAGTCCTTCCCAGTGGATGCCTTACATTGCTTCTGCCCGAAAACGGCCACGACCTTATCGTGTTATTGTCATGGAGCATAGTGATTTTATTAGTTGGGACGAACTAGCTACAAAGACTTTCACTAAGGAAACGCTAAAAAACATGCAATTTAAAAATATTCGGATCGCTACATTTAAGAAGAAGAATGTTGATCAAGTTGAAATTAAGTACTCCATGCATGAAGACACATCAGTACAAAAAGTCATTCTATTTGAAGTACCTGAAAAAAGGCCAAATACAAAAGGGAAATCTAAAGCGAGAGGAAGACCTAAAAAAAATATTTGTTTAGATACAACTAATAATCACTGCCAAGCTGAAAAATCAAACGAATTTGTGTTGCGTAAGTTATATGACGCCAGATTACCAATTTCGACTGCAAAATATAACGATTTAAAACTTCTTTGTGACAATCACACAATACCCAAACCGTTCCAACAAGATTTTTTGTCGCTGCCTCATTTTAAAACAGTAGTAGACCAATTACTAGATACCGACGAAGAAGACGATGTAGTAGAGGAATTAGAATGAATGGGTACTTATCTACATTTTAATTTCATTAGAATAATGCATGAATGATTAATAAGTAGAAGAAAGATTTATTTTACAAATTATAATTAAAAAAAAAGGTTAAACAAATAAGAAAAAGAAAAAAATATATAAGAAGAGAAAGAAGATGAATAAAAAGAAAGTAAAAGATAAAAAAAATAAAGAAGAATACGATTACAAGCAATAAAATTAAAAAAGTAAGAAAACGAAACAAAAAACAGAAAAGGAAATAGAAAAAAAAGAAGATTACTAATTATTGTCAATTTGATTTGATTTATGAATGAATAAAACTGATTTGCATCTTAACTAAATTTATTTATTTAATACACCAATAACTACCTAGTAGAATAAATTACAAACATACCATTATTTTATACTATTTTATCAATTTTAGTTAATTTATTTCTTAATTAATTAATATTAGATGATAGTAATTATTTATCACAGTTAACTTAAAATTTAAATTAATGAAAATAATCAAAGTTCAATTCAATTAAATCTTTTCTTTTGTTTCACTATTCATGAATCGTGTGCATTTAACTTAACAGGTAGGTAACCTAATTCGTTATAATAAATTTTGTAATATAGAACTATGATAAATCAGATAATAATAATTATTATGCTATTATTTTGAGCTTCTATGCACCTTAATTTCAATATTCACCACATTAAATCTTACAAAATTATAATAATTGTAGGTTTACTCACGATAATTGTTATAAGTGGTGCAGTCATTACGACCTTTTCACTGTCTAAAGATGGTTTATACGACACGATGTATGTTAGCATTATAGATATTTGTGGATTTACGTCCTACAGTACGTATTTATAGACGGTGTAAAAGCCATTTTTATTAAAATTTTGGGTCGTTAATCCATCCTATCTTCTAAACCATAAGGTCTACTTAAAATTAAGCTTCTTGATATTAAAGAGCACTTAAATGCAAGTAAATATCACCAATTCATTCGAATTTAACTCTATTGCAAAAAAAGTTATTTTCCAAAATTTAAAAAAAAAAACGTTTTTTCGCTCCCCTGTAAAGTTGCTATTTTGGCTTTTACGCCCTTTCTTCCCCGAAGTAGTCCGTAGTAGTGGTCTTTTCTTCTAAAGTCAATGGATTAAAAAAAAGTTCCGCCAGGACAACGTTCGCCCAGCGGAATCAGTTTTTGATGAATTTCTCCACAATGGCTGCGTGTACAAATTTTTTTTTACCATACACAATTATACAACGTCATACACTAAATATCTGCATAATTAAAATCTTTTAATTCAACAACATTCCGCTGCGCGAACACACACAAAAAAAAGGATCTGATGAATTGTGTTCATTTCTCCATCACTATAATAATATAGTTAACATGCTTGATAAAATACCCGAGAACTAGTGATAGGTATTTTATGATTCCTGCGGTGAGCAAAATAAGAATTATACTGTGTTTCGTTTCATACACTATGTTGTACACTGTGCAAAATGCTTGGATGTGAATAAAATCATATTTCCCATTCGCGGGCACTCATATTTAGAATGTGACAGAAATATGGGTTGCATAAACCAGAAATCACCTTGTGAAACGCCTGATGAGTGGGTAAAAGTGATTCGTGAAGCTAGACCGAAGCCATGCCCCTTTCATGTGATTGAAGTTGATCAACCGCTTGTCAGAAAATGGACAACTTTTCTATCCCCAATGTATAATAGAAGACATGTCCTTTTTTATCTCGACCCATAAGAGAAATCAGGGTTGAAAAGGATCATCCATGATTGATTTTTCACAGAGAACATTACAATTCCTCTTGGATGTCATCTATTCTCATGGCACCTAAAAAAAAGTTGAAATCCCATAATGACTCTCACAGTGCTGGTAAGTTTGTACTGCCAGATCAATCCTATGAAGACAGCCTTCCAGTTTCAAAAGCAAAATTTATGGATATCCAGGCCCTGTCAAAGTTTTGTGGACCAAAAGCTAAGCAATACTTCTCACAGATAAAATATAATGATACTTAAACAATAAATATTTCATGGACATTGATTATTATTTGCCCGTATTTTCTGACTTTGATCTGTTTTCCTGTGCTATGAGTTAGCATAAGAATGAAAAGGTTTTTTTTTACTACACAACAGAAACAAAATTAAATATATTTTCTTTATAAATAAATATATTTTCCTTCTATTTGAAACTTTATTGTACCGTTTCTCAAGGATCAAAAGATTAATTTAGCAATTTCTCAGTTCATTGTCTTTGTGAAATTGCATGTTGTGGCGGCTTGGTAATAGCAATTTGCTGAGTTGCATTCTTGACGGAATATGGGAGCGCGAGCGATCGGCTCGCCAGTCGCCTACGTTACACCGCCCTGCCTTGTCGCATACCTAGTACGTAGTTAGTTATAACGAAGTATTGTGGAAACTAAATTAAAGACATTTTCTTCTTTGGAGTCACATCTCTTTTAATTACCTCACCGTTCACATAACACGCACAACACTGGTGACCCCGACGTGATCGCGACGACCCAATCGACCTCAGTCCCGCTCTCGTTACCAAATGGTTGGAAACACAGAAACCTCAAGTGTCTCAGCAGGCTCAGTCAGAGAACGGGTTGGACGCTAGGAGTTTCAATACTTTCTCCTACATGGTAAAGGCCGACTTGAAGCCCCCTTTAGAGGCAGCCGCGCAACACGAGTACGCGAGTGTACAGACAATAGCATACAACACAAAGGACGTTAACGTAGTGTTTTGTACGATCTTCCCCGAGGTGCGTGACAGGTTGCTGCGCATATTATTACCAAAGTTACAAATACTTACGGGCATGTCGCCAGACGCGTTCGTGGAGCACTTGAATACAATTGTAGACGCTGGACTTCTGACGAGGTGTTACGCAGTCGAGAACGACATGCGTAAATACGATAAGTCACAAGACGCCGCAGTGCTGCAGTTTGAATGTACAATTATGCGTAGCATGGGTGTAGCAGAGCACCTAATAGAAATATGGTATAACTCTCACGCGGAGAGTAAGTTCATTGACAAACATAACGGTATTGCCGCGGACGTCAAGTTTCAGCGTCGCTCGGGCGATGCGAGCACGTTCTTGGGAAACACGTTGTTCTGCATGGCTGTGGTGCTCGCGACATACGATGCGGATGATGTAGTACTGGGTCTCTTCGCGGGAGATGACTCTTTGCTATACATGCGCTCGCGATTTGCCGCGAGCGTGGACAATTCAGGAAAGCTGGCTGCCCTCTTTAACCTCGAGTCAAAGTTATTAACGGGTTTCAGACACGCTTACTTTTGTTCGAAGTTCTTACTGTTGGGTTAGCACAGACTACAGCTTGTGCCCGACCCGATGAAAACACTGTGCAAGCTCGGCCGACGCGACTTGAGAGACGGGGAACACGTGGAGGAGTACAGACGCTCCATCGCGGACAACCTGGCCTCACTAGGAAATGCCGAGTGGCACCAAGTGCTGTCCGACGCTGTAGTAGAGAGATATAAACTAAAGGATCTGGACTTAGAAAAGTTCTTCTGCGTGTTATACTCAGTACTAAACTCGCTGGAGGAATTCGCGAGTTTGTACCGTCTGCCCGAGCACGGGAAGTTGCTTAGCGACCCTTCACGTCAAACTTTCAAGCCTAGAGCTCGTGTGACAACCAGCAATGTGCTGAGTACGTACGTTGCTGGTACGTTCGACTAGTCATCTTTGTAATAGTTATTATAGTATAGTATAGCCGCGAGGACGCGGCGAAGCTATATAGGGTTAGGGTGAGAAATTAATATTTACGACGCTCTCCACGTGCACCACGTGTCGATGAGTCTCAACGTGTACAGACGTCAAGGCAACTCAGAAGAGGTCAGATCCTTCTGTCGAGCCGTAAGCCGTGTTCCATCGACACTGGGGACCCTAGCCGACGCACTGTTGGACCTCTGTAGAGCTCTTTTGACTCTACTGTGTGAAGCTGTGCGTTTGCTGACCGTGTCCGTCGTCGATCTATGCGGTTCGAGGGAAGGAGCCAGCTTCGCAGTTGGTTTCGGGCTTGGTTACTCCTGCTCTATAGGCAGGTACTGGTTTGTGACGCGAGGACCTGTCGACTGGCTGTGCAGACATCATTACCGCTCAGGAACAACGCGCGGGCATGTGAATCGCCGTGCAGCTGGGCCAAGAAGCAGCAGAAGCAGGGAAACTAGACGCGATGCAGTCAGCGTCGGTGGACGATTGTGCCGCGGGAAACCCCCGACTTTGTGTAAAAGACTTCAAAACCGGAATTGTGTATCTAGTGGACACGGGTGCTAACGTGTCAGTGATGCCTGTGAGTAAAGTGAAAACAAAGCAAAAACAAGAGTGTGCGTACAAACTTTTTGCAGCAAATAATACGGAAATAAAAACGTATGGTGTAGTGACTATAGAATTAAACTTAGGTTTACGTAGAAGTTTTAAGTGGTCATTTATAGTTTGCGATGTGAAGCAACCAATCATAGGGGCAGATTTTTTAAAGGCACACCAATTAGTCGTAGATTTACATAACAAAAGGTTGATTGACGGTCTCACTAATTTAAGTAGGGAAGCAACTATAGTGAAATGTTCCGAATTTTCCATATCTAGTATTCAGCATGATAACCCGTACAAAGATCTGCTCGAAAAATTCTCATGTGCGTCAGGATTGCTCCGCCAAGTTATCAAATCAGAAAATGGTTTCAGCCAAAAATTTGTCGATATTTGTCAAAATCGAAAGAAACAAACCCCGTATTTGTCAAAGCAGAAATAAAGAAGTTATAAGCGTTTTAAGTTGGCCGCGCAATCCTGACGTCAAGGACTGCGCGGCCACGGAGATCTCAGCAACTACTTGGGATAGAGAAATAATTCCTTTTGTCAACTCAAGTCTGTATTTGTCAAGATTTGTCGAAAAATGAATCAAAGCTCTATATCAATATTATAATTAAATATTCGCCTTGAAAGTCATGGCCGCGCAGTCCTTGATTTGCTATTTTGTTTTTAGTATTTTTTTTATTAAAATTGAAGACTTCATATAGTATAGGAGTTAAAAGGAGAAAGGTCTTAATTTGTCGAAACTGACAAAAGCTTTAAAATACGACTAAAGTGTAATTAAACAGACGAAATCAATTTAAAACACAAAACTCGTGGCCGCGCAGTCCTGACGTTACTTTAAACCATGATATCTCAATAACTATAGTAGCTAGGATTTTGCTGTAGACGTCCATATAATCCTCATATTAACCCCATTAAAATGACATATCCTTTTACCCTCAACACTGTTTGGGACGCGAGTAATCTCAAGAATTATGTTACCCCATACAATGTTCTAGTAGAGTGACCATAATTTCAAGACCATAAGTTCAAGACAATACAGTCTAAGCGCATTTCTGTTCTGGTTTCTATTGTTAACTGATTAAAAACTTTTTTAATATTTAGATATTCTTATACATTATAAACAAAATGTACAGAATTATATTAATAGAATCTTGCAAGTTACTGCTCGTGGAAATGTTAATTATATCTAAAATAACGTTATAAATAGATATACACTATTTTAACAATTACTTACAGTAGAAGCACTAAAAAAAAATATCATTTAAGACGTGCTCAAGAATAAATGCAGCGTTACATTCACAATTATAATGATATATTTTAAAATATATCGAAGCAATTCTTATTCTTAATCTGTTTGATTCTTCACTGTTAATATAACGCTGTTATATCGTTATTTCTGTGATTATTGTCAAATAAATTGAGTATACATAAATACTCTTTATTCTCAGGGTCAGTAAAAAAAAACACTGAATCAAATGCACGAGTAAATTTAATATTTTTTACAGATAAATCAGTAAAATTACTATTTTAACATTATTCTAAGTTGGTCTCTTCGGCCGCACTACAGGAGCATCGACGCGAGTTTGCCTTTTGCGCTCTCTTTCTAATATTGCTTTTCATTCGCACAACTGCTGGTCAGCGGACCACCGCGCTCGCGTCGAATCGTCACGATACCAGTATTATATCTCAACGGACTGTTACTGCTGTACGTTGTGGATCCGACAGTGATATTCCGATAAAAAGGACATAAGTGTGTATTCAGTGAGAGACTTAGTGTATATTTAAACGTGATATAAATAATTACGTGATATTAATCAATATGGTGAGTTATTTATTTTTGAATTAAATTTGTTAACGATATTTATTTTGTGTTATCTACCACCATACCATGTTAAAACTTTTACCAGTTTTGCTGTAGTCAGTACTTTTACATAGGTACCTAGTTAAAAAGTAGATCGGAATAAAGTCCTAACAAATTAGGCCTTAATGAACAAGGATGGAATTTATTGTGTTTTATATAATTAATAATAATAAATAAAGCCTGGGTAAGGTAAACCTTTCCCAGGCTCTCTATTTAAAAACTAAATAGAGCGTTTAAGGTTTTGCCTAAACCAGACGCAACTTTTAACTCCTGGTAATCTCAAATTATTAAAAAGCAGTTATAAATAAATAGATATTTAAAAATATACTTTTTAATTTAATTTTCAGATAAAAGCGGGTCGCAAAGGAAAAGTCAATAGAGAAAAATTAAAAAAAATATTTCTTAAGTACGGAGATGTATGCAGAAATCGCAGTATTAAATATAATGATCCAGTATTTAAAACAATATCTAATGAGTTAGATAATACGATAGCTCCTTATGCAATCTACAAAGCATTGAAAAGGCACTACGACGAGTATTTTCAAAATGATGAAGATGATAACCTTTATTCACCCCGAGTTCAGAGTAGTTCATCTTCTTCACCGTCGCGTCATAGTGTGGCTTCATTATCGCTGACATATCAAGACAAGGTGAAAACATTTAGTTTTACAATGGACGAGCATGAATGGAAAAAAATTCAACCCGTGATGGTACATTATGCTAGAAGAGATATAAGGACCTCATCGACACACCAAAAATACAGGAGTCTGCCAAAGTTTAAGTGGGCGACTTTTTTGAGAGAAAAGCTCTGGGAGTTATCTAAGCTACCATGTACTTGGAACTTTAAAAATAAGAAAGTTGACGGTGAAAATAACATTTCGTTATTTGGAAAGTGCTCACAATGTCAAAGAGAAACAATAATAAAAACCGAAGCAATTTCTGAAAAAACTGTAAGATTTACATGCGATATACTTACTTGTAAGGAAGAGAATGTACCACACAATCCTAAAAAAAAATCAAAATTAACTCCATACAAAAGAGGTAAATTAGCAAAAATTCTACAGTATAAGCCTGCCGTAGTCGTACAAAAAGAACTTGCGGCCAAATTAATTAAAGACCCAAATCAAGTTTGCCCACCAGTGCTGCCAAGTTTAGCAGCTCTCCGCCAGATCAAGTATGAGAAACGACAAAGCAAGAGACTTCATGCTCACCCAATTTTAAGTATACTCATGATGACTCAAGAGGTACAGAACTTTATCCGTGAAGTGACATTGATACCGTGTTTTCATTTATATTATTGGTCTGATCAGCAAATAGAGTACTATACTAACTATTGTAATAGTTTTTCTAAAGTGACCATTACTGTAGATGCAACTGGATCTTTTTTTCAGGCTATAAAGCTTCCCGATGGAACTACACTAACAAAACGACTATTTGTATATATTGGCATGATTGCTTCGGATTCAATTAAATCTACTCCAATTTTTCAAATGGTTACCGATTCTCACAATAAAGATTCAATTGCAGCGTGGTTAAAAAAATGGTTAATTCAAGTAAGGAGCCCGCCACATGAAATTATTACCGATGACTCATCAGCATTAATTGCAGCTAATGTTTCAGCATTTACTACGTTTAGCAGTATAAAAGATTATGTTAAACGATCTGTTTTAGTCTTAAGTGGCCGCAATTATGCATTACCTGAAGTATTTATTAGGCTAGATACAAGTCATTTTATCAAAACAATTTATAATTTACGTTGCTTTGAAAATAGGGATATAAATGTTAAAATGTTATACGTTCGTTGCATTTTGTATATGAAAGAATGTGAATCGTTTCAGCAAATTAAAACTCTCATTACTGATGTTGTAAGACTATGTCTAACCGAATACGATAACCCAGAAAACCCTGTTTCTGTTTATATTCAGAAAATAAGTTGCACCTTAGGTAATACTACATATACGGAACCTAATGAAGACACCGATGAGAAGGAAAATATTCACGAAAACATAATCCTCGACGATGATGACGGTGTGCTCTCATGGTTTGATGAAATTGTTGAGAGGGAAAAAAGCCTAGATAAAACAAAAAGTTCGTCAGAATCACAAAACTCTTTCTACATGCCTCATTTAATAACAACGCTCAAACGGTTACTCCTAAAGTTACCCCTCTGGAGTAATATTATGTGCCCATTATATAAATCACAAAACAAAGTACCAACATCTTCAGCTATAGAGAGCTATTTTAAAACTATGAAAAATTTGTTATTCACAACAAGGTCGAAGAAATATAACATTGATGAATATTTAAATATGCATTATGATTATTTATTAGGTGAAATAAAAATTGCTTTAAATTGTTTAAATAATTTCGCCGACATTGTAGACAAAAAGGAGAAAAACATTAAAAGAAAACGAGGTAAGACTAGGAAGCGAAAAATGTTACCATTTGAAAACAAATGCTGCAAAAAAGAAAAACCTAGTGTAACCAAAACGTTTTTAAATGATTCGGTATTCTCAGTAATTCCTACGTATGTTGAAAACTGGAGAGGCGAAGGTGTTCCTAAAGATGATTCTGCAAATAAACCTGTAAATATAATGTTTTTAAAAAATAGTAATTTTACTGTACAAGATATATCTGAAAAAAATATTAAATTAACAAACACTTGTGCATTTGATTCCGTATTTTTTTTATTGGCCCACGGATTTAAAGAGTATTCATGCATACGCGATTTATTTGACAATAATTGCAGAAATAGGGATATAACAGCGTTTTTACAAATCCTCTGTAACTCTGATAATAACAGTGAAGAAGCAAACAAATTAAGAATAAGAATTGCTTCGATACATTTCAAAAACAATCATTATGATTGTGAATGTAACGCTGCATTTATTTATGAGCACGTCTTAAATGATATTTATTATTTTTAGTGCTTCTTCTGTAAGTAACTGTTCAAATAGTGCATGCATAAATTCTACCCCATCAAGAAGAAAACATGTGTTTATACCGTTAAATTTAGATATAATTAATATTTTCACCATCAGTAACTTGGAAGATTCTATTATTATTCATGATTGGGAAAACAAGCAATGCAGAAAATGCAATGAAGTAGTTCTATTTCATTATACCTTGTCAAAAATTGTTACATTCGATTTAAATGGCACGCAAATGGTGTTTTTACATGAGGTACCTAAAAGTATAATAATTAAACAAAACATTTATAAATTATTAGGTGCCGTAGAATATGTTCCTCCAATACTTGGAACAATAGGGCATTATAAGTGTCATATTATAAGAAATAGCGGAATGCTTTGTTACGACGATAACAAGAGTAAATTAGAAGAGAGTACAAACGATTCTGTATATATCCATTTTTTAACTTATGTTTTAGTAGAGGTGTAAGAGCCGATGAAAAACATTTAAAGTTGAAGAATAATGATTTTGTTGATTTTTGAAATCTTTATATTTGTGCAATGAATAAAAATATTCAAATATTAAACAAGTTTTTTATTTCGTCTTATTTAGTATTTTATTTAAGTTTTTGACTAACAGAACAGAATGCCCTTGAACTGTGCTGTCATAGCCAGTTTGACAAAGATTAAAAACAAATCGAAATTATGGTCACTCTACTAGAACATTGTATGGGGTAACATAATTCTTGAGATTACTCGCGTCCCAAACAGTGTTGAGGGTAAAAGGATATGTCATTTTAATGGGGTTAATATGAGGATTATATGGACGTCTACAGCAAAATCCTAGCTACTATAGTTATTGAGATATCATGGTTTAAAGTAACGTCAGGACTGCGCGGCCACGAGTTTTGTGTTTTAAATTGATTTCGTCTGTTTAATTACACTTTAGTCGTATTTTAAAGCTTTTGTCAGTTTCGACAAATTAAGACCTTTCTCCTTTTAACTCCTATACTATATGAAGTCTTCAATTTTAATAAAAAAAATACTAAAAACAAAATAGCAAATCAAGGACTGCGCGGCCATGACTTTCAAGGCGAATATTTAATTATAATATTGATATAGAGCTTTGATTCATTTTTCGACAAATCTTGACAAATACAGACTTGAGTTGACAAAAGGAATTATTTCTCTATCCCAAGTAGTTGCTGAGATCTCCGTGGCCGCGCAGTCCTTGACGTCAGGATTGCGCGGCCAACTTAAAACGCTTATAACTTCTTTATTTCTGCTTTGACAAATACGGGGTTTGTTTCTTTCGATTTTGACAAATATCGACAAATTTTTGGCTGAAACCATTTTCTGATTTGATAACTTGGCGGAGCAATCCTGACGCACATAAATTCTCAGAAATAACTAAACCGATATCGTACAAAGAACCACCAAGTCATAATACATTCCATCACATAGAGACAACAGGCCCTCCCGTGTTTTCCCGTGCTAGGCCGTTGCCACCCCATAGATATAAGATAGTACAAGAGGAATTTAGGTTAATGCAAGATTTAGGTATATGTAGGCCGTCAAAGAGCCCATGGGCGAGTGCGCTGCACGTCGTGCCTAAGAAGGATGGCCAGATCAGACCCTGTGGCGACTATCGTGCACTCAACGCGATCACGAAGCCGGACTGATACCCGATCCCAAGGCTACAAGATTTCACCTATGGACTAGCAGGTAAGAAAAGAACAAAGGCGAAAAATTATTTAAACAAGAAAAGCTTGTTACATAAATAAAAAATATTGTAAAATGATCGTTACTAATTTCTAAATGTAATAGAAAAAAGATATTTGAAAAAAACCTCCGTGGTTAGTAAATATTTGAGAATTTCATTCTTTGTTTTTTTTAGCGGTAATTATGAATTTTACAACAACTATTAAGGGTAATCACAACAATGTTGCCAACTGAATGCTTTTCGCCCCAGATCTAGCACTTTTTTGCAGTACAACGTCTGAGAACTACCTACTAGGTGGTGGTGGTGGTGGTGAGCATAATAAATACATTGACATAAATAACATGACTATTTATTTTTTTATACTATGTCACTTGAAAGATGTAACATTTTTTTTTATTCCTCCGAAAGTATGATAAAAATGGCGACTTAGTCTTTTCGTAGCTAGCAACACTGACACTGCTGACAGTGACAGATGCTCTTGAGCCGCTGTTGTTGTCGTTGTGTTTGAGTTTCGTGTGTTTTAAATTGGCTTTATTTTTCGAATTATATTTGACCCGGACTGTTTTAAGGACTCTCGATCGATTTTTGCTCTGTGTGACCCGTGCATGCGTTTTGGACTGTGATTATCTTCCTTGCGTGGCGACATTGTGCTCTTCTTGACTGGACTCTGATTTTGCTTCACAACTTGGTTCTGTCTGACTGGTTTTGTATGTTTACTTCACCATCACAATGGGAGACAACGAGAGACCTCGTCGTCCGCGGATTCTATGCATTAATTGCAACATCTGCGTTAATTATCTACGTCGATATCGAGCATTGGAACTTGATACGAGAGTAACCGCATTACTCTGCAGCTGGGTATACCCAACAATCGTGAGTATCTATAATGATAGCCTACTACTAACTAAGGTCTACTAGTTTAGTGTCAAATTCTGATGACGTATACATTATTGATTGTGGAGTTATAATGCAAATAATCACTTACATTTAAATGTTTAGTAATAATAACATTAATGTGCAGCAAGTTAAATTCTCAACTAAATATAATTTATTCTTTTACAGATCACTGCTGATGACTTTATCTGTGAAGCTTGCCGAGATCTTGTGATGTCAAGCCTAAATCAGAGACTACAGCAAGAAGTTTCAAATAGCGATGAACAAGCTGGATCAAGTCAGCAAGGCCACACTAATGTATGCCGTTTGTGTGGTCGTTCTATTTTAAGAAGACGAAGTAACAGAATATTGACACAAAATCCTAATCAACAGCGTTTGTCCATGATCAATATTATACGGAACAGGATAGCACCAAGACAGGTTTGTATATGTTAATAATTATTATTCAATAACAAAAGTTATCGTAAAAGAAAACATTGTGAGGAAATTAACATGTCCTAGAGCAATAAGGTTAGAAGTTATTCATCAATTCAGGATAGACTCATGCGATACAGTGGAATAATTACAAGTTTTTATTTATTTTCTTTTAAATGTTCATTTTATCACTCCGTTGAAGTTTTAACATAACTAAAATGAAAAGTAGGCATCATGAATATAATACTATTTAGCAAAAGTTTTGTGTATAAATATTACTTCATTTAAATATAAGTATTATAATTCTTGTCCTAAGTTTGTATTTTATTTTCAGATAACACCATCTGATTGTGTGTGTCAATCATGTTGGATAAGTGTGCAAAGAGAGGTCAGACGTATGAATACTCTCGATGATGTCAGATCATCTGAAACATTAGATGAAATAGAAGCAACAGGAGAAACACCATCTGAAACACTAGAACAAATAGAAGCAGCAGAAGAAACACATCAACCATCTGATGCACAAGTTCAGGTTCAAAGTACTCACAGTACAACCTCAAACCAAATAATATTACCTGACTACCAACGAGCAGCAAATACAAGCAACCATTGTGTTTTTATCAACTGCAGTAGTACCACTCTGCGTACAATATCAGACAAATTGCGTGCTATTGTCCTGAAAAATCATAAATGTTACTTGCCAAGTTTATCTAGAGTGTGTGATGAGCATTTAATGAGCAATTCCTGGGAATCTCTAAATGAACAAAATAACATTAACTTGTTTACTGCTGAACAAATACAACATGTATTTTCATTTGTTAATGCCTTCAATCCATCATTAGACTTTGAAAATATAGATGAAATGGATGAAGTGATTTTCCAATATTGGATGGGCTTAAATAAAGAAAAGTTCAATAATTTAGTTGAAGACATACCACAAATTGCCCAAATAAAAAGAGGGAAGCTAGGCCTAGCAGCATTGCTATTAAAACTGAGGACAGGCGATTCAGACGAAAGAATTTCATCACTAGTACAAGTGCCACGAAGAACCTTAGAAACCTTAATGGGCAAAATAAGAGCAATTTTAATAGAAGATTTTGTACCAAGATTTCTGGGAATCGGCCATTTATCAAGAGAAAATCTCTTAGCACATAATTTATTGATTCCGGTAGGGCTATACCAAAACAATCCAGATAACGTTATTGTTATATGTGATGGCACGTACATTTACATAAATAAAAGTGCCAATTATTTATTTCAAAAGCAAAGCTATTCCTTGCATAAATACAGGAACTTGCTAAAACCTTTTTTAATTGTTGCCTGCGATGGCTATATTTTGGATTTTTTTGGTCCATACAAAGCCACTACCTCAGATGCCGACATTATGAATAGCCTGTTTGAAGAAGGTTCTGCTCTAAGATCATATTTTCAACATGATGATGTATTCATTCTGGACAGAGGTTTTAGGGATAGTATAAGTTTGTTAGAAGGATGTGGATATAAAACATGTATGCCTGAAAGTCTTTTAGAAGGCGAGCACCAACTCACAACAGCCCAAGCTAACCGAAGCCGCTGTGTAACACTTACTAGATGGGTGGTAGAAGCCGTAAATGGACACTTTAAGAGAGATTATAAAATATTCAGACAAGAATACTTTCATCGGGCTCTACCACATATGTTTGAAAACTTTAAAATAGCGGCAGCTTTATTAAATAAGTTTGGTGTTCGCTTTCATGATAATATTTATGCAAGTGAGATTTTAGAAATAATAAGAGAACGAATGTTTCTTCACAACGAACTGGCAGACATGGTAGAAGCAATTAATATGAACAGGAGAACATCCTTCTTCACAAATATAACTGCAGATGAAGAGAATTTATTATACTTCCCTACCCTGGAATACAGAGACCTCGTTTTATTCGCCCTGGGAACATACCAAATACGTCAAGCTCGCTCGTATTACGGCGAGCATATACGTTCCCATGGCGGATATACCATTGAGGTATGTAGTGAACCCATCAACACAGAACAATACAATCTTAGAGGCAGCGGTAATACGACGTTAATAAGGGGTAGAATTAAGTCGCGACACATAACCAGGCGAACTTATTTTGTGTATATAATTATTGAAAACAATATTCCTAGTCGTACAGGTATAATTCAGTACTGTTGTAATTGTTTGGTGGGTCGGCGAACAGTTGGGTGTTGCGCTCATGTAATGACGCTTGTCTGGTATCTGGGGTGGGCTAGGCATCAAGAACGTATTGTAGCCCCGGCGCAGTTTTTAGACGACGTTATTGTTAGAGAAGATGATGAAGAATAAATGTTGGTACTTACTAAAAATTATTTGTTTTTATTCTATAATTCATTATTTTTCATTTATCACAACAAATAAAAATTCATACGATGGTAAAAAACTTAATACGTACATAAAAATAGTTTCAAATTCAAAATTCCCGCCAAAAAGACTAAAGTCTCAATATTTATAAACCACCAAGTTTTCTGCTAAAAATCTTTTCTATTATAGGTCTAGGAACTTATTACGAATATTTTCCAATAGTTTTCATTAATGTAACAAGACTTTTTACTTCAAATAAAATGATGTATAGGCACCTGCCATTATTCTTTTTGCACGCTTAGATATTAATAGAGCCTATCATAATATTCGCGTAGCACCGCAGGATGTAGAGAAAACGGCTATCATTACCCCATTTGGACTGTTCGAATTTCCTAGAATGTCGTTCGGTTTACGTAATGCAGCACAAACATTTCAGAGGTTTATGAACAATACAGTTTTACAGGGATTAGAGTATCTAAACGGAGAACGGAAAGGGGAATGTTCGTACCTATTCTGTTACATCGATGACGTAATAATTGCAAGTACTGACGCTGAATTACTTCGTAAACATCTAAGCCTTGTTTTTAGCAGATTCGAACAGTTTGGAATAACTATTAATCTGTCGAAATGTTGTTTTGGCAAACAGGAAATAGAATTTTTAGGGTATAATGTTAGCCAGGAAGGGATAAAACCTTTGAAAGAAAAAATCGAGGCAATACAAGGTTATCCGCGGCCGGAAACCGTCGAACAGCTACGACGATTTCTGGGAATGGTGAATTTTTATAGGCTACACATAGAACAAGCGGCTGAGCACCAGTCCGAGTTAAATAAGTTTTTGCATGGGGCCAAGAAAAAGGATAAGTCAAAAATAACATGGAACGATAAGGCTACGGCGGCTTTCGAGCAGTGTAAGGCAAGCCTGCAAAGCGCCATTACACTGGCTTATCCAGAGGACAAAGGTAGATTGTCTCTAATGTGTGACGCATCCAATACATGCGTGGGGGCAGTTCTACAACAAGGAGTCGCCGGAAAAACGAGGCCCATAGGTTATTTTTCAAAGAGACTATCGGAAGCCCAGCAAAAATACAGCACTTACGATCGAGAGCTGTTGGCAGTTTATTTAGCTATCGTACATTTTAGAAACATGATAGAAGGTCGAGAGATCACGATTCTCACGGACCACAAACCATTAACGTATGCTTTTTCTAAAATAGGTACCGATCGAGAGACCCCACGGCGCACAAGGCAATTATTGTATATCAGCGAATTCACAAGCGACATACAATACGTCAACGGAAACGAGAATCCGGTTGCTGACGCGCTATCGCGGGTAGAGTCCGTTGTTTGCCCAACGTCTATCGACTTCGACGAAGTCGCCCGAGCACAGGAAACCGACGATCAAATGGCACGTATGTTAGCAGTTTCGCAAGGTAACATTGTATTAAAACAAATACATTCACCGTTGTGTAATAAAACAATTTATTGTAGTATTTCAGAAAAACAGGTAAGACCATATCTCCCACACAAATTTCGTAAAGTAGCTTTCGATACAGTACATAACATAAGCCACCCTGGAATTAGGGCCACACGGAAGATGATAACGAACCGTTTCTTTTGGCCGGAAATGAACAGACGTAACCAGATGGGCAAGGTCTTGCATTCATTGTCAAAAAGTAAAAGTACAGCGCCATACAGTTTCCAAAATAAGTAGTTTTCCGTTGACAGATAGATTAGAGCATTTACACGTCGATATAGTCGGTCCTTTACCAACGTCACAAGAAGGCTATCGGTATTGCGTCACTATGATAGACAGGTTTACTCGGTGGCCTGAAGCGATTCCAGTGACAGACATAACCGCGGACACAGTAGCAAAAGCCATATACGAAGGTTGGGTATGCAGGTTTGGGTGCCCCCTGACACTAACAAGTGATCAGGGAAGACAGTTTGAGAGCGAACTTTTTAAAAGTTTACTAAACATTTTAGGCATAAAAAAGACCCGTATAACAGCGTAATCACCCGCAAGCGAACGGAATGGTTGAAAGAATGCATCGCTCCCTTAAGGTTGCAATTAGGGCTAGACTACAAGATAATAGGTCATGGGTCGATGAATTACCGACAGCATTGTTGGGACTTCGCGCGGCGTGTAAAAATGACGATAATGTAACTTACAAGCAGAATTAGTATTGGGACAGACACTACGTTTGCCAGGCGATTTTTATTGCGAAACCGAAAAAACCAAAGTAGATCATCAACCAACCTTCGTAAGCAAACTTAGAAGCGTTATAAAAAATATGCGGCCACAGTCAAGAGAGAACAGCGATTCGCGGAAAATATTCATCCATAAAGATTTAAATACGTGTTCTCATGTTTTTGTAAGGAATTATATGGTAAAAAGTTCGCTAACCCCATCATACAACGGCCCTTATAAAGTGATCAGTAAGGATAAGAAAACCTTTCACATACAAATAGGTGATCGTCAATCAACCATTTCCATAGACAGATTAAAACCAGCGTATATTATTAATGAAGAAAAACCGCCAGAAAACATTAGTATTAATAACGAGAGTGAATCGGATATAAAAGCAAGTGGACAAAAATCGCTACCGCCTATGGCTAAAACCACACGCTGTGGTCGAGTGATTAAGCAACCGGTGCGATTTTTGCTCACCTGACAAAATAATGTAAGTACATGAAAGGTTGTTAGAAATTTTTGTACATTTCACTACGGTTATTTGGCAATTGTCCTTTGAGTGCAAACTAAATACAGATTTTGAATTTTTGAGATGGGAAATAACCATAATAAAGAGTTCATGGCCACAGCACAGGCCCAAGTAGTAGCAGGACAGCAGTTAGACAGCAAACTGAACTATTTCGGGATAATACTAGTCATCATCGCTGCAATAATGGGCATACTATTATGTTACGCAATCAAGAGGGGTTGCATAGGCCATGCGAAACAATGGTTAAGAAGAGAAGTGCCAGTGATACTGGCAGGGCAACCCGATACAGCAGGAATACCGACACCTACCGCGACCGCCACGGGATATGTTTAGCGAAGCAACGTAGTGAAAAGTGCAAATTAGCAAGCAGAAATACATGTTGGTATAGGTAATTTGTTATTTGTAATCAGTGATCCAAAAATCGTATGTAGTTCTATCTGTAATCTATATAGTGAATGGCGTTACCATAATCAACGCTGCCGACCCTCGAGGTGTTACTTAATTATAGCGGAGCGGGCGTTATGGTAACTACCCTTAATATAATATGAAAACGTAGTAGAATCCACATATAACGACTTCGCTTATAACGACTAACCGCTTTTAACGACGATAATGTTTACTCAAGTTAGGTTTCATAGTTAGGTACTGAGAAAATGTAACCGTTTAGTGCGACTCCGGTTTAAGCGACCAACTGCTTATAGCGACCATTATTTATGATAATACGTCCGGTTAAAACGACGCGCAATGTTTTGTTTACACAACCTACGCACCAATACCTCGGCGCCCCAACTTCACCCCGCCCCGCGTGCATCCTTAGTGGCGTGCGTAAATCATAGTTAGTGTTTGTCACTTGTTATGATAAGTTCTTAAAGCTCGACAAAATGAGTTCTGTGAAGCGAAAGTGTTTTACAATTGAAGAAAAAAGTGCAATATTATTCCGATTAGAAGCCGGTGAATCAAATGCAACCATCGCAAAGGAGTTTGGCGTATCTCATTCTACAATTTCTACAATAAAGAAGAATAAATATAAGATCGAGCCGCTGTTTAGTGCTAATGTTTTGAAATGCAAACGTGTAAGGACTTCTACTCATGAGCAGGTGGATAAGGCATTGTTACAGTGGTTTAAGCTTCAGCGCGACCGGGGAATACCCGTTAATGGGCCTCTGCTACAAGAGAAAGCAAACTTTTTTGCTAGACAGTTAGACATGCAAAATTTCACATGTTCGATGAGTTGGATAAACCGTTTTAAAGTAAGACACAACATCGTCAGTGGTAAGATTGCTGGCGAGTCTTTATCAGTTCAACAAGGTGATGTAGTCGATTGGTTAGAAAAGGTTTGGCCTATTCTGCGTGCGCAATTTAGAGATGATGACATTTTTAATGCAGATGAGACCGGGCTGTTTTATAAATTAACCCCAGACAAGACTTTGAAATTTAAAGGCGAAAAATGTACAGGAGGGAAATTATCAAAGGAGAGAATTACTGTGATGGTAGCAGCCAACATGAGTGGCACTGTTAAAAAAAAACTTCTCGTAATCGGAAAATCTCAACGTCCCAGATGTTTTAAAAATCTACGGCATTTGCCAGTGGATTATGAGAGCAATCAAAGAGCCTGGATGACTGCTGACATTTTTAACAAATGGATACGCGCATGGGATCGTGAACTTATGAAAAAGAACAAGAAAATTCTGCTGTTAGTTGACAACTGTCCTGCACATCCCCATATTGAAAACTTGAAAAACATAACCCTGGTATTTCTGCCTCCAAACACAACATCAGTGTTGCAACCCATGGATCAAGGGATTATTCGAGCTTTGAAATCACATTCTCGTAAAAACCTTGTCCTGAAAATGATCCAGTTACTAGACGGTCGCGGAAGCAGTAGTGTTGATTACTCAAAGATAACTGTTCTTGATGCTATTCTAATGATTCAAGATGCCTGGACCCAACTCAAGCAAGACACAATTTTTAACTGTTACAAACACGCTGGTTTTGTCCGAAGCAATGTAGACTGTGGCGTAACTTCGAACGCAGATGATTTTAACGAAGAAGACGACGTACCGCTGAGCACTTGGGTGAGGGCTATTGATAAACATCAGTTACCCATAACAGACGAGGAGTTTGAACAATACGCGTATGTCGATGATGCTGTCGCCACTTGTGAAGAACCGTCTGATGAAAACATTGTGGTAAATATCATCGCCAACGACGCGAATGGCAAGGATAGCGACGGTGATGATGACGAACCAGAGGAGATTCATCCTACCGTGAGTGTGTCTGAAGCTCTGAAGGCTGCGGAAACGCTCAATGAGTTTGTTCAAACTAACTTCGATGATGATCTTATGAAAACAATGATGTCACGAATTCACAATGCTGTACGAAGTTCTTATTACCGAACAAAAGTTAGTCAAAAACAAACTCAAATAACTGACTTTGTACGTTAGTAGTAACAGAGTTTTCGTGTAGTGCGTGTGTATGTATTTTATCTCTTTGTATTACAGTACATAATGTACATAACTATTTTTGTAATTTGGAATGTTTAAGAACCATTAAAATAAAGCTTTATGTGATTCCTACAAAATGTTTTATTTACCTAAATAAGAAAATCAAACTTTCCCAATTATAATAAATATGTATTCGTAAGTTAAGTACATGGAATATTTCTTAAGTACATACATACATATGTATTCTGTATGTACTTAAGAAATAATCCGTTTTGTACGTCATCCGGTTAGTACGACATAGTATCGCCGGTCCCTTGAAGGTCGTTATAGCCAGATTCTACTGTATATAATTTCAAGTCGGCTCGGAGCTCAGGCAACAATGAGACCGCAAACATGTTAGAAAATAAGTAATCTAAGATCAATTTAGGCGACAGAATTAAAACAATAGGCAGCACTCAACTGTTGGAATGCTGACAGGTATAAAATATTATCGTAAGCAATATTGTAAGCTTAGAAACTTCTGAGTATTGTAATAGTGATGTAAGCATGTATGTGGTTTTATTATGTTAAAAATAATCGGCTCGCCAGTCGCCTACGTTACACCGCCTTGCCTTGTCGCATACCTAGTACGTAGTTAGTTATAACGAAGTATTGTGGAAACTAAATTACTTAAAGACATTTTCTTCTTTTGAGTCACATCCCTTTTAATTACCTCACCGTTCACATAACACGCACAACACATGTTTTTCCCCTTCATTTGTAACCACATTTTTATCTTTCTTTTTCACAACAGACATTTTAAAAACCAGACAATTATGAGGTTAATTAATAGTCCGCCACCAACCTTTGACCAAAATATCATTCATTGCTTGATTTACTAGGTCTCAACGTAAATTAATCTTCAAAGAACATTTTACTAACGAGATAACCCTAGGTTTTATATATGATCATATGAACGCCTGACCAACAATTTATTAAATCCTAAATGCCCAACAGAATAGCGACCGCAAATACAGTTTACAAAAGAAGAATTACTATATAAATGCAAACAGACAACAGACGAACTATCATCATGAGATGGATACGGATAATTTCTTGAAATGGCTCAAAGAAAAGTTGCTACCTAACTTACCGCCGAACGGTATAGTCGTCATTGACAATGCACCTTACCATCAACTCAATCAATAAAGGCACCCACGAGTGTATCACTCAAATCTGTTATGCAAAACTGGTTGCGTGACAATAACGTTCCGTTTGACGAGAATATGATGCCTCCAAAGAAATATGTCATAGACGAATTAATAAAAGAGAATGGTCAGGAAATAGTACTTCAGCCATCCTATCACTGCGACTTAAATTCGATTGAATATTGTCTGGAATCTAGTGAAGCAAAGGGTGGCAGACAAAAATGTTAGCCAGTCAGAAAAAGAAATAGAAAAATTAACAAGAGATCCATCACACCTTCCGACTGGAAAAAAGAAGTAAATCACGTTGAAAGATTACAACAGGAGTATTGGGAGAAAGACCACCTTGAAGAAGAAAATGTTCGTGAAATAATTATATCCCTAGGCGAAGAGAGTTCGGACAGTGAGATCAGCGATAGCGATAATGAGACAATGACTGGCATCGAGCCAATCATATATTCTGAAGAAGATTTTTAGTCTGTAGTTTTGTGTAATAAACACTTCTTGTACCCACTTAACCAAGATTGTTTCATTTATTTTTCATCATTTCATTATAATAATATTACCTACATTAAATTATTTAACACAATATTTGTTTTGTTGGAAATCTTATTGTTTATAATAATAACCTACTAGAGGATGCTTGTTTTGCGCACCATAACAGAGCGCCGACGCAACGACGTGACGTAATCGACGCCAGGTCTCGAGATAATGTGACCGGGTTGTATAAAAATATGACTTTATCTACAAATCAGACAAGGGTTAACCCAGTATAATTCGTCAAAAGCTAGCTTGACGGAAGTATACCAATAAATAATATCAACCAAGCCAAAAATGATGTTGACACACAATCACACAATAGAGAAAAGATGAAATGCCAGAAAGTCAGACAATTTAATCTGACCGAATCTTCACAAAGTTAGATGGAACATATTTCGTTCGTTAAACCACATTATTTATACCACAGCCACAATCACCGTAACACAAATTCTGACCAATTACCTAAAACGATTATTATCAAGCATGAAGCACACAAACACAACACAATAAAAAAAATGAAAAGACGAAAAGACAACGACATGTCGGAATTGTGTGTTGGTTTTTTTAAATTTATTCATGACCATGGATACATGTCCTTCAGTCGTTGTGTGTTGGAACGAATCAACGAACCAGTGCTGCCAGATGACCACAGAGTAAATTGTTTAGATACTGAGACCGTCTCGCATTCCACCAAACCTTCCCCAAAATCCCCCCAAAATTGAGGTTTTGAAGAAAAAAAAAATTGAGGTTTTGGTTTTGAACGTTTTCTAAAAAAATATACAATTTTATACTATTGGAGCAATAGCTTCCATTACAGAATCCTCATCTTCACTGGCATCGTCTGTAGTTCTGTACGTTTTTTGCGAGATAAATCTTTTTAGCATAATTGAACTGGGTTTAAAATTAACATATCCTTCTAACAATTAATATCTAATTCCCAAGATGGTTTTGGCAGTGTGAAAGGCTAATCTATATCGAAGCTTGTCTTTAATAATTGCTACTTGGGAGAAGGCTCTTTGCACAAGTGCACAACTGCAGTAGAAAAACGCAACGACTATCCGCCAGACCTAGCTTTTTATAGCAGTGTTCCCCCTTTTTTTTTTGCTTGAAATATTTGGTACTTTCACTAACTGTTAATTTTGCTATTTTTCTACCAAATGAATGATTTAACAACTTTGTAGAATTTATTTATAAAATATTTTGTTAAAAGTTTATATTTGAAGTGAAGAAAATAAATTAATTAAATATCATAATTTTGTATTATTTCCTGACTATCTATTATTTTGACGAATAGGTCTCGAAATGTCAAATCTACTGATTCGACCGATTTGCAATAAAAGATTAAATACTTTATCACAGAAAATAAAGTATTATATTTTATTGTAAATCGGTCGAATCAGTAGGTACATTTGACATTTCTAGAACTAGCTGAGAACCTATCTATACGTAGGTATTGATATATTTTATTTAGTTCTCGGGTCTGGCGTCCAGATGTCGCTCAATGCCAAGCAAGAAATAATCAAACTGACAGTTGCCAGCTTAGATTATATACCTGGTACCTATATAGGTAGTTGTCTCATATTATAATATAATATATTAGTCTATGGCTGTGACGGACTGACGGATAGACACGCGAGTGATCCTACTATAAGGGGTTGCGTTTTATATAATATAATACCAGCAAAATATAGGATACCGTCGCGCGTCGTCGTGTCAACGACACCAAAAATAAGAATTACAAAAGGGCTTGGGTAATTTTGTATAAACCAGTCAGTGGAAAGATTTTGGGGGCGGTCTGCAATTTTCCTACCAGAGTTTTCTCACCTCACCGGCACGATGGGCCGGTATGCAGATGGGGAGTCTGCAGTACATCCTTTCTTCTTCAACAGGACTAGCTTTCCAGTCTTCCATCGGCGGCGGCAGCGCCACGGCATGGAAACTGTCGCTTAAAGTCATACTGCGTCCGCAAATAGATCATTAGAGAGTTGGATTAGAATAAGAGCGTGGCTTCCATACGTTTTCGCCGATATTCTCATATCTTGTTTCAGCTCTACAGTATTCTGTTCAATCCTACAACCTCTTATAAATTACAATTAAAGTTCCCATGTTCCTAGCAATAGGAATTTGTCACAGTGACTGGTTGCTTTTTAATAATACATTGAAAAAAAAACAACGAATACGTGACCTGACATTTGTCATTTCACAACGTTATTTTGTGTATTACTCGAATTACCTACATTTTCAATATGTATTGCAAAAGAAAAAAGATAGAACAACATGATCTAGTGTACGATAACCAGACAAGGAAATATATCCCCAAAAGGGGATACTATTCCGAGTTGGTGTCGGATCTATCCAAGGATGACCCCACTAGAGACATTTGTTCAAGGAAACGGATGAAATTAATATTGCAGGTAATCAGAGAATTTTATTCTAGTCTCTATGACCAAGTATAGCTGTCGACTGTTGAGAGCATGAAGTCCTGTTGGTTAAGTTTTAGATAATTTTTAGTTATAGCAGCCCTGAGTCTGGTCCCACTATATTATTCTAGTATATTATACTACCACACAAATAATGATAATGACTGAACACTCAATAGTATATTGCTACATGGTTTTTTTAGCGCTTGAATATACTACCACACAAATAATGATAATGACTGAACACTCAATAGTATATTGCTGCATGGTTTTTTTAGCGTTATTGATAAGAGGGCGCTGTTGTGAAATTATATAATTGTATTATTGTGCCGGCTGTGGCCATGCGCCAAAATAGCCATGCAGCAATAAACTACATTCGCAAAAACAAGTTTTTAGTTTAAACATTCGAGGTGAATGTTTGCTTACAAAAGATTTTGAAAGATCCATGATTAAAAACCCTATTTGAAGCCAAGTTTGTTGGCAGCACCACGCTGTTTTGGCATTTTGTAAACAATGCAAAAATGACAGCAGACTGACGTTTGTTTGTTTGACAAATCTCAGTACTGAGTTCACAGGTGGTTCACAGTTTCACTTTTCCATTTTTGGTGGGAAATTGGGAATGATGAATGAGCTTTTTACTTAACTTCTTTACTACTCCTTTAGCCAATGCAACTTTAAAAAAAACATCCTTTTTCTTAATGAGCCCATGTGCCGTATAGAACAAGTTTCTGTTAACTCTTGAATTTGATGATGCTCTTTATGGGCATACTGCCACCAGATGTAAAATACTGTGAAAATACCGTTATATTATGCCCTGCAGTACAGTTGGTGATTTAAATCAAACGCTTCATTAGGTCGTTTAAAACAAGTAAGCTATCGGGAGCGAAAACTTGTCTATTGTCAATTTAGGAGTTGGTTGTCTGGTCAACCAAGTTATTTGTCATAGAATTGCCTCACAGAGTTAATGTCCAAGTCCAAGTAGCAAGTTTTTGCAGGGAGTGTTAATAAAGTGTGTTGGACTGAGGCTACGTACCTACGCACTGACAAATGCTCTGCTTAGCACCTAGAGCCTAGCCTGTAAAATTTTCTTCGGGTCCTTTTGTAAAAAACTTGTTCCGCTTTCAAATTATTATCCCGATTATTCAATGCAAATACATCAATTTATTTTTGTTTAGTCCTGTGCAGTTATTGTCCAAGTAAGATGTTACAGGTTTACTTTTGAGGAAATGCCAGATACTCCAAAAAACTCATGAATGCATGGTCCTATTTGATTTGTTCCTCTACACCCTTGTTTTGTCTTACAAATTGAAAAACATCACTGTAATGAAACAACTTAATTAAGAATATAACTTAATCATAATTTTGTTTGTGAAGGTACTCTGTTAAAATCCTTCCAGGTATGTGTAACTGTCTGAACTCAAGTACTCGACAACTCATTTGCTCTGGCCCATAAGTATATTAAGAGTATTGTGTATCTATTCTTGGTTTGATATTAATTAAAGAGTTTTAATAACATATAAAGGTGTTAATTATCAAGTAGTTTTTAACGAGTAATCAACATTAAAAAAGAGATTGGATAAATTTTTTTGCTGTCCAAAAATACAAGCAGCTAATTCACCGAGATGTTATACTAACACAAAATATCTATTCTGTCTGCGTACTGAGAGGTCAAATCCAATCCATATAATGTTATATTGGCATTGATACAGCCTTCAAAGGCTAATAAAAAGCTACTATGCATTATTATTGCACCTGCTATATTGGAAGAAGAACCATCGGCTGCTGCCACATGTAATGTGCATTTTGAGGTACATGGGGTACAAGGCATAAATTGCCTGTTAAAGACATTCCTGCGGAAATTGTAGAGGATATTTTTGTGAGATTAGGAGTAAAACAATACACATAATTTAATTACAATAATAAAATAGAGTTTTTAAAAAAACTCCTTTTTACACAAATGTCAAATTGTTTAAAGAAAAACCTGACTGCGGAAGGAAATAATATTTTTTATTATACTATTATTGTTTATACACGCTACACTTAGTATTATTTCCTTTATTCATATTTTGAAATATTTCTTAAAACTACATAAAAAAATACATTTAAAATATAAAAATAGTGGTCAGCCAGTGTCGGGAGCAGGGTCCAAACTACCGATGGTTAGGGCCCACATGTTGACAACCTCGCGAGCCAAGTCAAAGATATTGATTGGTCATTTTAAGAAAAAACAAAACGCATCACAATTCACAACCAAACATTTTAAAAATGTGTTTAAAATGATGATGACACAATCAAATGCCTAACGCCCGGTTTCACCAAAACTAAGAGACATCTAACAGAATGCCTAGTCGGCTGTACAATTTCAAAACCTAGTAAGGGAGTCCTGACGAATTTAATAGGAGAGCCAAAAAACGAGTTGGTCACCTTGAGACCTAGCCGCGTCGAGACTAGAAGAGCAACAGAGATGAGAGTTAGATCAAAAGATGCGGTTTATACTTAGCTTTGCACAGAGTTTAACTATTTTTGCGTATACATAATAGATCACGTTTTATAGCACTTACCTACTAAAGATTAAATTGTTTTTTTAAATTTAGAGTAGACCGTTTTAACAATTTCATAACATAGTTAGTGCTGTTACTAGGTTTTTAATATTGTTGAATAAGTTCACCTATCGCCTCGATGACCATTTCATAAAGCTAGCAAGTGCGAATTTTAAATGATACTCAGTTATTTTTACAATAATTATTTATTTATGTTATAAAGTAGGACAATTTATTAAACGTGAAAAAAGAAACTCAAAACCTTATTAGTCTGTAATCATTTGCCCCCCTGAAACTAAATCTTCGGATGCGTCACAAATCGGTAAAATCCAAAATTGTCTTTGAAGGCATGAGTGGCACATTGTGTCCGTTTTGACTTAAACTAAGTGACACCTAACCGAATGGCTAGAGCCCGTTTTCACCAATAGTAAGTGACACCTAACTGAATGCCTACTGCCCGTTTTCACCAATAGTAAGTGACATCTAACTGAATGCCTAGTGTCCGTTTTCGCTAACACTAAGTGACACCTGACTGAATGCCTACCACCCGTTTTCACCAAAACTAAGTGACACCTAACTGAATGCCTAAATCATTTTCAAAAACGAATAATTGTGGTGGTTGCAGCATTGACTTCATTTTCGAGGTAACGCACTCTGCTTCTTGATAAATTTCGCAGGCACTAATCAAAATTAATGATTGTACGTGCGCCATGTTATAGTAGGGCGTGGGTGCGTCCATAAAACTAAGCTTACTGCGCAAAGACTAACAGTCTTTGTGCTTTACAGATACCCACATTGACATTGTTCCAATTTTTTTTTTTGTTATTTTTTGTGACACATGTTTGAGCAAATAAATATATCTTATCTTACCAATAATCGTCAATGACTCTCATGTTTATTTATCAAATACCTAACCTTTACTCTCATACGATGTCAGTCGTTACAGGTAGTCAGCGTCCCGAAAGTCTGACAACCAGTCTTACCAAGGATATCCTATTACCTAGTACTGAGTTATGGAGGTCAGATATTCAGTCGCTCAATGTTAAATACTGGTATTCAGCTGCATTCGGTTAGACTGGGAGCCGACCCCAAGATAGTTGGGAAAAGGCCAGGCAGTAGTGTTCCGCGCGCCCCCCTATTGGCGTTACGGGGGGAGGACATCTCATTCCCCCCGCAGATGCGGGCAACGGACTAGCCGGGGATCGTGGAAGGCGCACTAGTTCCCATGATCCCCGGTGCAAGTGTGGGAAGGGAACACCGGGGTGGTTTTTAGTCGGTTAGAGTCCGACAGACACCTCCCGCCGCCCCAGGGCGGAGGACATCCGTGTGGATTTTCCACCCCGGAACAAAAAAAATAAAATAAAGGTATCACTTCACCAACTTCTTGACTCCGGACTGCAACATAGAAATTCCGAACGGAAATCCCTATGCGTTATTTACATGACCTGGGTATCGAACCCCTGGACCTCACGCTCAGCAGTCGCACTTGGGAACACTAGACCATGGAAACAGTAAACATACACGCCAGCTAAGTGTGTGAGGGGTCCTTATATAATGAGAGATCGAGTTTTATATGAAGGGTTTTATTTTCAGGCTAAAACTGACAGACTTGCTCCAATGTTGGTTTCTTTGCCGAAACCCCAGAGACCGAAACTTCTTTTACCACCTGGCCGGTGGACTACTTATAGAGAAGATGAGAGTGTTGTAAGTATAGTCCATGGACCATTTTTTTTGAAGATATATTCACAGTTCTAAATGCTGGAGGAGCTCGTGGCTACATAATAACTGCCGCTCGGGTCAATCTTTAGGTTAAGCCGTGCTTGCCTAGGTTGGTCCGTGGATGGGTGACCACCCATTACATACCGTGCCTCGGAAAGCACTTTAAGCCGTTCTCGGCTATCATTTGTAGATCTTTGACAGTCGTTACAAGTGGCTCAAAAGTCTGACAAGCAGCCTTACCAAGGGGTATCGTTTCACCCAGTACTGGCTGGGTTGTGGAGGTCAGATAGGAAGTAGCTCCATGTAGAATACTGGTATTCAGCTGTGTCCGGTTAGACTAGAAGCCGACCCCAACATAGTTGTGAAAAGGCTAGGCAGATGATGAGTTCTAAATGCTGATCTTCGAATTACGGAAAGCGATCAAAAGAAGATAAGCACAGCACTGTTGTCTAAGCATACAACAGTGCTGCGCGCGAAATCAAGATTTTTTCTTCCGGCTGAGTCTTCGTGTGCGAGTCGGATTAGCACACAAAGGGTTCCGTACCATCGTACAATATGTAAAACTCCGATTACAACACCTATAAGAGGACTTCCATTAATTTTTAACTTAATATTTAATTTAATCTATTTTATTAATTGTTTTACCATAGTAATGTACCTATGCGCTATGAGTGTCGTATGAACCTATTACGGTTCAAACGATACAGCTCCTTGAGACTGATAGACGTACCCTTTGGGTACTGAACCCTAAACAACAACCAATCAGAATGTTTCTTTTGTCGATTTTAACACAACGACGAGTGAGGGTTTTAAAATATACCCGTGTAGGCTTACTCGAGTTGAGTTGATTGGGTAGTTCACACTTTTCAGAGAGGTCGTGATTATCATGCGTCCAAAAGCGTAAACGGATGTTGGGCCATACGGTGTGTGATGGTATCTACGGCACACCTCTTCGATCCACCTACGATCAGATCGATTTATACTATATATTTACTAGTTACGTTTACTTTCTTATTTCTAGCAATTTCCATTTGAGACATTTGTACCGAAACTGCAGTTTCTCAGCATTGTGTTGCCTAAGGAGCTGCCTCGGTTGGTCAAGATTGAGAGGTTGCGAAGGAAATTCCTTGCTGCAAATGTGAAGGTAATCTATGTATTCTGTTATGCTTATAATTTCTTTTGTTCATCGGTATAAAATGTGTTTTTGGTCGCACGACTTCTGACCGTGGGGTCCTGGGTTCGATTTCCAGGCCGGGCAGAGTATCATTAGGTTTTTCCATTAGGAATTTCTCAGTAGCAGCCCAAGTTTAGAAGTTGGTGGTATGATACCGCCATGCCTCGTAAACTACGTTAAGCTGTTGGTCGTGCACCTGATCTCTCCGGTCCTGTCGGATTATCCTGAGATAACTATGAGAGTGAGGGAAGTGGGAGTGCACCTGTGTTCGCGCCTTGACTTCTGCACTATTATATCTCCAGCGCTGATGGCTGATCTCCGCTGAGCCGCCCGTGACACGCAGTCACTCCTGAGTATACTGTGACTATAATGTCTTTTAAACATTTGTGATATTGTGAGGGGTGGAATATAATCAGGTCCAATCTTAACGACTCAGAAATAAATCAAATCCAATTGAAAGTTTTATTTAATTATTAATATGCTTTCCTACGTATTGCAGAAAATGCTCCGAGAGCTCGGCATACAGCCATTCTGGCTGTTGCCTGTGGAAGAGTTCAAGGTCTCTGACATGGAGCACTATGGTCTCTACAGTCTCTTCCCTAAACTAGATTTGGAGATTTTTGACAACACTGACTTTGACTGCCGGTAAGTTTACGCTCAGGATGGCTGCTGTAAGCTGTTGCCCCTTTTCTTCACAGGCAGGTCTTCTATTCTTCTTAAACACAATCATTTAGAAACCTTACATAATTGCCTAAAGAAAATCTGTTCAATTGGTACTAAATCAACGCTACATTATACAGTAAAAAGACCCTGAACGAAGTCGAAAGGCACTTATTCTCTCCGTCATTGCGATATTTTTTTGGTTCACTATCCATTTGCATAAAATGTTAAGACCTAATATAACTTAGCATAATTTTGTTTGGCATAATTATATTTTCGCATAATATAATTACGCATAACAGCGTACGCATAATTTTTTAAGCATAATTTCTCCAACCATAATAATGATGAAGCATAATATTCTAAAGCATAAATTTATTAAGCATAAAGTTCTAAAGCATAACTTTTTTATACGCCCTAGCTTTTTTGCCCGAAGAGGATAATTATACCAATTTATTTCGAAGATTGGAATAAAGCCATATCTCCTGAATCAGGTAATAAATAACATATTAATATAATATACCGTATTGAACAATTTTGTGGGCTTTTTTTTCGCTGTAGGAAGCATGAAGCAAGCAAGCATACAGCATGCAAGCAAGCATACAGCATGCAAGCAAGCATGCAAGCAAGCATGCAAGCAAGCATGCAAGCAAGCATACAAGCAAGCATGCAAGCAAGCATGCAAGCAAGCATGCAAGCAAGCATGCAGCAAGCATGCAGCATGCAGCATTCAAGCGAGCATGCAGCAGGCAGGGTTTCTGTCACGGCTCCGGCGCTGCGGGCCTCCGGCGGCCCCACGCGTGCTAATCGTCGCAGACGGCTTTCGCTCACCACTCTCGCTCGCAGCCACCTGCTCCTCAGCCCGCGGGCCGCCTCGCCCCTACGCGCCTACGCGATTTTAAATTACACTCTAGGGGTAGGACAAACAAGACTACGTGGAGTCGGTTTTGCAGCAATTCGGTTCAGTCACCAACTTTTGTTGCACAGCATATTAAAGTTTTAACCAACAATATTTTGTATGCCTAAATATTATTATGCTAATAGTTATTAGGCCTACTAACGTTATGCGAATCAAATTTATGCCAAAACAAATTAGTCTTTAAGATGATTATGCCAACATAAAATGTATGCCTAAAAAAATTATGCCGAAGTATTATTACGCCAAAACAAATTGTGCCAAAATCGTTATGCCGAAGTATATTAGGACAAAGAACATTATGCGAAAAGAAGGGATCCCTATTTTTTTATTCTGAACCATACCTGGAACCTTCTAGTTATGGAGATATTGGAGGTCAAAGTTCTAATTTTTTCACAAGTTTTTTTAAAATACTAGTTTTTAAGGTTATAACTTTAATTACCTCCTTGACCCGTTGACTATTCAAAGCATCCATCAGCACAATGTTTTGAGTGCGTTACATTGCGTTTTACCGTAGGTATAACGTGATTTTTCTCCCAAAAAAAAGTCGTTTCGAGTCGTTTCCCAGCAATAATTTTTGCGTATGGTTACTTATTTCTCGTACTTAATGCTTAGTTGACGGCTTCGTGACGGGTCCGTTTACACCCAGAGTTGATTTCCAGCAAGTCTAGTTCCAAAGAACTACACCTGGTCCACTGACTAGAAAGATTCCAATGAGAAAGTGGCCCATGTTTCAAATATTTTCCTTTTTGGGTCTAGGTAAAGGTCTGAGTAATGAAAAGTAAGGAAATCCACATAAAAATATATATTTTCAGTGTTCCCGACGAATGGATGTCTTTGGGTATGATAGAGGGTGAGCAGTATCCTTGTCCCGGGTTGGCTTATATCCCCAAGGCTGACAGCACAAAGTCCGCCAAGCACAATGGTGATATCATGCAAACGTTAAACGGTTTGTATGAGGTGGGTGCTCCTTGTGACTGGTTTTGTAAAATTGTTCCGAATAATTAATACTATCCTAGTGTGGATTTAGACGATTTGATTTTCGAGTCCGTAGCCGAGGCGTAGCGCGGTAATGTCCAAGCCTTAGCATATTGTCGAATTGAACATTAAAGGACGTTATTTTGGCTGCTGGGATGTCCTTGCATACATATTTTTTCCATTTTGGAACACTTCATCATACCTGCTGGATTGTGATACCCTTGACTCTACCTGCGGCGATCTAAGATCGATTGTATTCGGGATTAATACTCGTACTATCAAAAATAATATAAGGTAACTGAACCATTCAAAATATATCCCTACTAATATTATAAACGCGAAAGTAACTCTGTCTGTCTGTCTGTTACGCTTTCACGTCTAAACCACTGAACTGATTTTAATGAAATTTGGTACAGAGATAGAGTTGACCTTGAGAAAGAACATAGGATAGTTTTTATCCCGGACTTTTGAAAAGTTCTCTTGGAAACACGGTATAACCGAACTTGACGCGGGCTAAGCCGCGGGCGGAAAACCAGTTTAAAACAAAAAGGAATTACAAAAATTATTATAATTAAAAATTTTCGTTATCGCGTAATACGGTTTACGTATTTATTTATTATTTTTTATTATTTACAGTGGACAAACGTAGCAGCTTTAAATTACGAAAAAAATACTGATAAATGGCTAATTATGGCTCTCGATGGTACTTCGAGAAAATATGCGTAAGTACATTTTGATATTATACTGTATGGCAAATTTGTTAGGTACGTTTTTTTTTTGGCAGGATAGGAAATCTGATACTGCCTGACAATATGAGCCAGTCTGGGTTTTTAGTTTATTCAATGATGAATTTGATGTCATCTGAGGCATTTATAGCTTGAATAACTAGATGAGGCCTTTGTCTTGCAGTGACAAATTCCTGCTCGTGTCGTATGTTTATACTTGGGGTCGTCTTCCCCGTCACGGTATCATTTACTCCCCTTTCTCTCCTATCATTCCTCACCCAATCCATCTATCTTGGAAAGTATAGGCGTTAAATATAATAAATATTTCGTAGCGTACCTCGCGTGCGTTTGATGTTCAAAGCGGATGACCCGGAAACATTTGCGCAACGCGTCAAATTCGCTGTCGATCTCCGGAAGGAAGTAGAAAATAATCTCAGGTTTGTTTTAAAGTTATTTTCGAAATATAATGAACAACAGCTACTTACAACTCATATTTTGGTTTAACCCCTCGTGAAGATCAGAAATAAGGATATGAGGGGTCAGGTAATTTAGGGCACTGACTGCACGTCCCGCAGGATAATGTTTGAGGCAGTACTACCGGGTTAGAAAGTATCGATGATTATTCTATCATCGATACTACCCTTAATTATACTCGTACATCCTATCCTATCCAAATCCGGCAGACAAAGATACTTCCACATTTATAATATTAACATAGGATAACTTATAATCTGCTTTTTTATGAGAATGATAATTATGAGAAAAAACAATTAGATCAACTGAGGTTAGATTTAGTTATAACTCTTGCGATGTTGAGTGGGCCTCTAAGGCCCATTTTCAAATGTTTGATCGCTGTTGATCAACCCTGTAAGGCCCATCTGTCACTGTCATCGGTTATGTCATACGGCTAGATTTAATAGGTAGTTAGTGGAAGAGTCAAAGCCACTTTCTAAAGCAAAGATATCGAACGAACTTAGATTTGGTCCAAGCAAAGTAGGTACAGTCGTGCTTCATTCGAAAATAAACCCTATTTGTATAAGCTTTTTGTGCATATTCCTGCAAGCGACTGTGATCAAGAATATCATGCGAATAAGAACTTAATACAGATCAACTTCGTTTTATAGATCTAAAAGTGGTTGTGCCGTAAACATAATTATATGATTTCCGACCCAGATTCTATTTGTACTTGGACTGCTTACTATTAGAAGGATTACCAAATTTGCCTTTGCACGCTATGCCGACAATTTTAAAAATGGTACTAATTCACCAACAAGCGAAGGAGCACGACGAAGAACACATGGATCTTCTTAAGCTTGAGGTGAATATGTGTATACATTATGGATAACATTATTTACATAACATCACGTCAGGCCTGTAATCCTTAAGGGATAGGCAGAGGTGTACCTGGATGTGGTTTGAAGATTTTTGGATAAAGCCTGGAATGCCTCACTTCTGCCATTTTATTTTATTTTCAAAATACCAGCCACGCATTAGACCCGTTTTAATCAATACCTGCCATCAATACAAATCTTGTTTGTATTCTTTCTTCTTCTTCTTTATATTGAGGCCCCGATTCGTCCAAAAATCTTCCCCTTTGACCGCTTGCGTTATCCGATTTCTTACTTAAAAGAGTGTCCATGGAGTTTCTTGCCCATTCTTCTCCATAGAGATCTACGCTTAGCAATGGGCAACTACAGTACTTTCACAAGTTCTTATGCTTTGTGACTGACTGTAGCATCGCTTTCTTTGTTTTTCTGATATTCAAAAGTGCCTGTAATGGTCTAATTGGAATAAATGTGTTGAGTTTGAGTTTCGTTATTATATTCTTTGCCAAGATTCGAGCCTTATTTTGAGGCTTGAAACAGACGGGCACACACACACGTAGATCATATCGAGAGTAGTATATTCTATCCCAAAGTGTATATGTCGAATTATTAGTAGTCAAATTATGTTTCAGGTGGAACTTCTTCACAGAAAAACGGAAGGAAAAATGAAAATAATTTACACTATTCAAAAGTACAGAGATTTGTATAACTTTATAGATGTGCCTACACCAGACTACGTAGCTCGGGTGCCTAAATTTGGTATAATACCCTTTTGTAGTATTTCAAAGTCAAAGTCAAAGATTTATTAGTTTTTTTTTGAGCGGCTTTTCTTCCTTTCGCGGTTTGCCTCGGGTGACACGACATATGGCAACACGCAATGATGCGACGTCGTATCGTCGTGGGTATGTCAAGGAAAATTTTGTTTTTGTTCTCTAGACCCTATTTTTGTTGTGTCATTATGCGACCATGACCCTATACAATGTCGCGAGACAAATGTCGCAAAGTTCGTACGAAGCTAGATAATAAAATTACCGCATGTCCAAGGAATCAAAAATTGTAGTCCTTATAAAAAAGTCTTGTGGCAAAGTTTTGTGAAATCACAGGTATCAGTTTTGCTAACCATATTTGTTGTTTTATGGCGCATCCACGACGAAATTACTTTTCGTGCAGCAGTGTTTACAGGTATTAAGGTGCGGTCCAACAGGGCGTGCCGGACTGTCTGTGGACACTCGATTATAACAGATATTATCAAATCAAAAGTTATTCTTCAAATAGGGCTGAATCAGCACTTTTTGAACATCAAAATTTAGAAGAGAGAGTTCTCCAAAACGCCCGCTCTTTGACTGGGAATAGGAAGTGGCGCAACGACCACATTTCATTAATTATATTATCCGTCAAATTCCAATGTCTGCAGTCTTTGACAGCACCTTTGGTGGGCAATAAAGGAAGAGTAATGTTGGATGGTTGGCCGGTTACAGGTAGACTCCCGTGCGTGATGGAGGATTTCCGTGGCCGCCTCGAGTACAACCAATGGTACTCGCTTTATGTGCTCACAGAATCAGTTGCCTGCATACATCTCGTCGTCGATGAGTGCCTTAAGGTTAAGTGCAGGTTTTTCACAAATCTCATACTTAATCATCATCAACATCGTCGTCGTCGTCGTTGTTCTTAATCGTCTTCATCATCATTTCTTTTTTTCTTTTTTTTTTTGGTGCTGTGTGAAATGTCCAGGGATATTTATTTATTTTATTTTTAATATTGTCAAGACCATCCCAGTAGTAATGCTTCAACTGTGATAATAAAGTAGTTTTGATTATCAAACTTTCTGCTCATGAACATGTTCAATTAGTTGAACTTTCATCTCACGATTCAAAGTGCTGACATTTATCGACGCGGAAGTGGCTAGAGCCGGTCAGAAAAGACTTTATAGCTTTACTCTTCTGCCCTTATCCGAATATATGCGGAGCATGTCTTCTTCTTCCGTACTTCTCTATAACCTACTTGTCATCTCGTCAGACACATCCTTTCGTGCCATATCATCCTTCACACAGTCCATCCATCGTATCTTTGGTCGTCCTCTACTCCTATATCCATCCACATTTATACTTAAATCTTTCCTCACGACGTTTTCCTCCGCATCAAATGCCTGTACCAAGCGATTACGACACAAGTTTTCAGTCACCGGCGCCACTTTCAGACTTGATTTTATGTATTCATTTCTTATTTTATCCATTCGCGGAATACCAATAATGATGACATAAATTCCAGGTAGAGGGGATGTTGTTCTTCACGGCCAACTTTGGCAGGAACGCGAGTTTGTTAGAATTCGACGCTGCGCAACAACATTGCACATCTATGGTACGTTCTTATGGTAACTTCCCACGTGGGTAAGAAAGTAAGAGGTTCTAGGAAAAGTAAAGTAGGAAACAATAGGCTATGAGTTCTTTACGCTCTTCAATGATTCTAGAATCTAGAACTGTTTAACACTTTCAGTGCCGTTGACAAGCCCCGTGTGTTTTTATTATAAATTCTAGGCGTAGGTCAGGTGTAGGAAACAAAAATGAAAAATAACTAGCTTCTGAAGTCGGTGACTTATGTTTGTTTGACTCAGTTTTTTTTTTGTGTCACCGACTTCTGAAGTTAAATTTATTTTTCCGTTTTTTGTATTTTTAAAGTCGGTTTTATTTTTTGCAAAAATGTTTTATTATTTTCACATTTTTAGTTATAATGTCCTATACAACTATTTGCTATGCATTTGTTTTACCCCCTCAGAGCATACAGGCATGATGTTATGTTATGGTGTAGTGTAAACAATAAACATCCAAGCGATTGCAGCAATCACGACAGATTTGGTGCCTATTATTGAAGAGTTTTCTATATATCCGAAGATCAGCGTCAGATCTTCACCAAATTTAAACGGAAATAATATTCTTCCAACCAAAAAAAGAATCATCAAAATCGGTACACAATTGGCGAAGATATCGCTGAACATAAACACAAAAAAAATTGACGAATTGATAACCTCCTCCGTTTGGAAGTCGGTAAAAACACCAAGACAAGTGTGGATAGAAACTAAAAAAAAAACTGGACATCAAGCTGTATTAGCTTGATTTACTTTTTATTTAAGTTTTTTCTTTCTTACGCAATCGAATGAATCTATTTGAGGTGGCCCAAGTATGAAAACATTTTGAATATCCCACTAATATTATAAATGCGAAAATTTGTGAGGATGGAGGTTGGTTACTCTTTCACGTTAAAACTACTCGATTCGACTCGATTTGGATAAAGTTTGGCACACAGATAGTTTATAACCTTTTTTTTTTTTTTTTTTTTTGTGGTGGGTGGGAAATCATCAAATGACCTCCCCGCTCTGGGCGGAGCGGAAGGGAGTGTCAGACTCTTACTGACTAAAAACCACCCATGTTCCTTCTTTGGCCCTTTGTGTTCCAGGGCCGCGGTATCTCTTTCGAACAGTCCCGCAGCCCAGATAGTTTATAACCTGGATTAACATATAGAATACTTTTTATCCCGCTAGTACGATCCCGTAGCACATTACCGAACTACAAGTGGGCGAAGCCGCGGGCATAAGCTAGTACATAATATGTATGCGGCTCTCTAAAAGACTCCATAAAAATAGAGGTAGCAATGAAAGCGAAACAGGCTAGGGCTTAAAGCTTCTGTTACTGGATGTTTTTACTTACCCATTTATTCATGTTTTCTCTTATTAATCACATTTTTAAATATTTTAAAAACAAAAATCTAAAAAAAAAATATATACATATATAAAAAACAAACAGATGGCCCATCGGCATTAGGAACAAGGTCCAAGCTGCCGGTGGCCAGGGCTCCAGAGAGAGGAACCTCCTCACTATGCGTGCCGAGTCCAGAATACTGCTTTCTGAAACAATCCCTTGACCCAGCCGCGCAATGAGAGCCTCCTAAGGTGTTGGTCGAGGCTCTTTCCTATTTAGTCCATTAACCGTAACGACTATCGGTACAATGATTGCAGAGTCCACGTCCCACATGTCGACAACCTCGTGTGCTAAATCATGATATTGGTTTTTTATCATTATCAGCTTTTCATATTTATTATACTTTTCCAGATGTTAAAATATCTAAATATTTCTTGGCTGAATCAAACTGCACATGCTATAAGGATGTCGTTCCGAGATGTCGGCAAGGGGTATATATTTTTTTAAATTTTGTGTATAGTTTTTTTTTGTGTATTGTTAACATGTCCGGGTTCTGTACATCTGTTCAATCGATATGTTTATGTAACAGATGGTTCAATATATACGAGAAGAATTGGGAGTTCTATGGAGTCAGTAAGCTGTCCCGATTCATGCAGCTCGTCAGGTTCCGAATGCAGGTAATCTTTCACCACGTATCAACTAAACCTAATCTCTAAAATAATCATCATCTGTTAGAGCCTGCGATATTATAAACAATACTGAACTACGCTGCATTACCGCTCCGGCGTCGCTACGTACAGACAATGCATCGTGTCTTCACTACAGAAAATTGTCATCAACACCACGCGGGGCCGTTACTATGGCACGTGAGTTTCAGAGCAAGTTCAGCGTTGTATCTTTCTAAAACTTGAGATGCAATTTTATCGCCCGGGAACTGTATACAGCTTATTTCAGTTTTCCCCATGGCACCAACATTGTAATCATGAACAAAAAACGGCTCTCCCAAACATTTTGGTTGAGGTAGGTAGGTCTAAAAAATAAAGACAGCTGAATATTTTGTCACGATAACGATGTCTGTGCAATAGAGATAGTTGTTCAGTTTGATGGTCTCCTTTACCACACCACTTAAATGTGACCACACCTTCCTTGTTGTATTCCACGATGTGTGTGGAACGTTCACGAAGCCGTCAACTAAGTATTCTGTACATCAAACCAAGTAATTCCAAGCAAAAATTATAACTGGGGAACTACTTTTTTTTGGGGTGCAAATCAAGGTTTACGGTAGGACTCAATGTAACCCAAAAGAAAGTTCCCAGGCATTGGTCTAGCTAGAACAAAAAAAAAAATATCGCAATGACAGGGAGAATAAGTACCTTTCGACTTCGTTAACTTTTTGAACGCCAGAGCATAAATGAACGCGCGTGCCGCCAAGCCACAGTTTTACCTACCATTTTGTCACATTTTTGTGTCGTTTGGCGTACAGTACTTGTCACGTAAATGATACAATGGCGTTCAAAAGGTTAAGGTTATTTTTACACCCATTATGTTTTTCTGATGTTTATAACTTGCATCTCAGTACGCTCTCCGCTACTGCATCGAGCAGTCGATGTCTATGTTCGTGTACATGTGCGAGACCCCGTGTTTGTGCACGTACTGGTGCGAAGACGACTGGGAGTGGGACCCGACAGACCTGATCAACTCCCCCTTCCGTTCCCCCACTGTCACCCTGTTCTACTTCAGCCTTATGATGTCGGAAAATGGACCTTATTACACTACGGAACCGCTGCAGTTTGGGGTAGGTTTTTGTTTCATTTTTAGGGTTCCGTACCCAAAGTGTAAAACGGGACCCTATTACTCAGACTTCGCTGTCTGTCTGTCTGTCTCCAGGCTGTATCTCATAAACCGTGATAGCTAGAAAGCTGAAATTTTCACAAATGATGTATTACTATTGCCGCTATAACAAGAAATACTAAAAATTAAAAAAAAATATTAAGGGGGGCCTATACAACAGATATGTTTTTTTTCTTTTGCCGTTTTTATAGATAATGGTACGGAACCCTTCGTGCGCGAGTCCGACTCGCACTTGGCCGGTTTTTATCATAATATGGGTAACACATTGATCGACGGCGTTCGACGGTTTGTCTATACAAACAGAAGCCAAAGTATGGGACGCCGTACGTCATGTCGATGCGAAAGGATGTGTACGATGTCTCACTCTCATACTTTGTGCTCTTTGTGTGGACCCTAAATGTGCTCTTCCTAATAGACCGGGCGCGCACGCACAATGGTCCACTTTAAGGACTAAGTGCGGAAACCAAAATCCCTAACATAGAACATAGAACATAGACCGGGCGCTAGACGGATGTGAGTATGCAAAATGTGAGGACCGATTCCAACAGATCAACGTTGAGAATAGTTCAGAGATTCCAAATACATTGGGATAAGGGCAGGAGAATTGATGAATAGCTCAGATATTAATAATATGGATCTTACCGGTAAAAAGTGTTGGTCGTAATGGGTGTAAGACTGTAAGCCCAACAGAATCGAAATGTCTTAAATCATAGCTCATAAGTATTACAACTCATACCACGACGATGCGACAAGTACCATTGTCGCCGGAGACCAGAAGTAGTGTTTAATGAAGGTTGGAATTTGCTATATTTTGTCGAGGTTTGACTACAACAGTAATTTGTTTTTAAAGCAGATCATATTGAAAACATTGTGCCGAAGTTAATTACATAGCAATTAATCCTAACTAGGATGGCGAAGTCCTAAAATCGACTAAGGACTGTTAAGGCCATGTAACGCCTTGTATTGTTAGTTCAAACATTAGGTCAAGTCGTTGGCAAAATTCATAAAAGGCAAAATATTTAGGTGCCATTATTTCTGTTCTCCGGCTATTTAGATACTTGTTGTTTCAGTATGAAGTGAAGTCCTAATTACAATCTACAATTTGAGATATAATTCAATCTATTGTTCTTAGGCCCAGATTTTATAGAAAATTCCCCATGGTCCTTTTTTACCCACTCTCCTTTTATTTATAAACAAAATCGATGGAGTATATGATAGAAAGTCATTTTAATGGTGTTTTCGGAGTTATTGACTAAATAAGTAACTCGTTCGACATCGAAGTTAAGATTTTCTATGCACCCCAGTAAGATTTTCATGGCAACCAATAGCAATGAGATAAAAATCATTGAAAAGAGCTTTTCAAGGAGAACTTTTGCTACTAACATAATTCCTTCTTATTCGTAGTCCGTTCGGCAATCTATTTTATCGAAGAAGAGAGGGGAGAGGAAAGCCTAGAAGTTACAACCGCGTTTGCCGGCAAGACACGACTCTTCATTATTCTTAGGAATTAGAATCCAAAGATAGTTACCGGCCCTCACATTTAGCATACTTAACTATTTACATCGCGGCATCGTCTGCACTATAAGACTGCATCCGCAAACCGCAGTGGCAATAGCTCCCAATCATGAAAGACCACAGCGACTCAACTGAAAACGAACTCTATGATGGCGAGACTAACGTCGAGGCTCTGTGTTTACAATGTTTACTTTTCTTCAATGAATAACAAAACATCACCTCTGTTATCCCCAGAGGTTGAGGCGTACCTATAGTTACACTTACCTTTCAGACAGTGATTCAGCGTCTGTTCCGTGAGATGCTATACCGCTGCCACTTCATTGCTCAAGTGCATCCCATGATCATGACCGGCCTGGTCTTTGATAAGGAGCTGTTCCTCACATCCATTGGTGAGTCATCTCTAAGCTATATAGGACGTCTAGTTTCATCTCTGGCCCACATCCTCGTAAGATTAAAATGATACTGTTTTAACAGGTGGTTGTAGACCTCCAGGGCCATTTAAGACTAGCCACGCCTTTAGTTTGATTGTTTGTTTTAAAATCAACGTTATCCCCAGGCCTGATGGAGCCAAACGTGGTTGAGTACCGGGAGAGGTTACTGAAGGCGTACGGGAAAGCCATCATCCCGTTGATAGCTTATATGAGGCAGTATGACTGTTACAAGGAAATATACATGCTGGACATTGAGGAGTATGTGGAGTAAGTACTGGGGGATCGACTGTATGTTGTGTGAGTTTAGTTTATTTGAATCTGCCTCAGAACGACTATTTGTCGTTCTGAGGCAGATTCGAATACTTATTTAGATCTTTCCAAATAAATAAAATTGAAGTGTCTGTTTGTAATATCAAAATAACAGCTTTTTACTGAATGCATATGAACATATATACCTATGGCACTTATCACAAAAACACATTTTCACTTTTTGTCTATCTGTCTGTTTGTTCCGGCTGATATCCGAACGTCTGGGCCCATTTTGACGGGGCTTTTACTAGCAGGCAGCTAATCTTTTAAGGTCTAACATAGGCTAGGTACTTTTATTTTAGAAAAACAATATTTTTTATAATAATTTCATGCGATCGAAGGTCGCGGGCAGTAACTAGTGTCGAATAAAACCATATTTTTACAAATCTAACTAACTACTACACATCGATGGTGGGGGATCACATCAAATTCGCCCTCACGCGATGCGCTTGGTCATGCTTTCGCACATTGGGGCGTGCCCTTCCGCGACAGCCATGTTTATTGGAAATTGAACCTTAATACAAACAACTCCAAATGTCAGTCTATACTTATTTAGTAACTTAACGTAAATGGTGGGCCGCTTATCATCCACAACAGCTAGTATTCAATCGTCTTTACCTGGTATAGGAACTATCGTAATGAGAAACATTCCGCTTCTGAGACTAAGGATGAAGTTCAGATACACTATGATGAGAAGCAGGATCTCATATGGAGGCTACCACAATACATCAACATCGGACCATTTGCCATCAACGTTGACTCCCTAAAGGTTTGAATATTCGTGTTATTACGGTTTTCACAAACATGCATTTATCACGTTCGAGTTTGAAAAGGATAACGTTAACTCTTTCCCTGTTCCATGACCCACATATGGTACACCGCGGTTGTTTAACTATTGTTTCTTCTTCTCAAATAGTGAACGTTATGAAACCAATGCCCTTGCTACTGTAAAAGGTAAAGTTTGTATACTTTGGTAAAGGGGGTAATCTTAGAACTACTGATCCGATTCCGAAAATTCTTTCACTAACGGGAACCTACATTATCTTCGAGTCTCATATTATAGTGGTGCGTGAAAAGCTAGTGTACAAGCAAAAGCGAAAGCTTGTGTACACCTAACCTAATCTTCCGGAATAAACTCTTAATCATATTATTCTTCAGCAACTGCTTGTCAACAAACGAACGGACATAATTAAAGCGTTGCTGACTATGTGGGCGGAGGAGGTACGTATCTCGGTGGATGACGTCATCCAGGCCTACAAAAACATCATGCGAAAGTTAGGGGAGAAGCCTAATACTATAGAACACGTGTTCGAGATCAGGGAGTGGATGGACTCGATACCTTTTGCGCTGAAGACGCAGGATGATATCATGAGGAAAGTTCATTCGGTAAGGCTGTTCAAATTAATTATGTAGGAATCAGTTATTGAAAGCGGTTTTCAATTTAAATTTTGTTTATTTATTTAAACTTCATGTACAAGAGTGCTACATAGGCGGACTTAATGCCACAAGCCATTTTTTATTTTTATATACATCTTCTATAAAAAATAAAAAATGAAGTCTCTGTTTGTAACATCAAAAGCGCAGCTTTTTACTGAATGCATTTGAAAGTATTTATGGCAAAAATACATTTTTTTCAATCTTTGTCTGTCTGTCGGTCTGTCTGTGTGTTTGTTCTGGCTAATCTCCGTAACGGCTGAACCGATTTTGAGAAACCTTTTACTGGCAGATAGCTGATGTTATATAGTAGTATTAACTTTTTATTCTCGGGGTCGATTGGCTTGACAATTTTTGTAAATACTCTTCAGTTAAAATTATAAACGTGTATCACAGTTTTTCCAAAATCATCCGCCATTATAAAATTCAAAATCCTGACTGACTGACTGATATATCAACGTACAGCCTAAACCGCTGGTTCTATAGACATGGAATTTGGAGGGTGTGTACTTTTTGAAGAGTATGTATCAACTAAGAATAGGTATTCCGAAATTCTGCCTCTAAGACGGTGAAATGGGTGCCTGAAAATTTTGTGAAACTTCTCTTGGTCGTTTAACTTCAAAATTGGTATACATACTCTTAAATTAAAATGATGAAAATCATCCGTTCCGTACCCGAAGGATGACTAACGGGACCCTATTACTAAACCTCTGCTGTCTGTCCGTCTGGCTGTATCTCATGATACATTAATAGGTAGACAGTTGCAACTTTCACAGAATGTGTATTTCTGTTGCCGCTTTAACAACAAATCTTCTAACATTATAAATACGAAAGTTTGTGAGGATAGATGGATGTGTTTGTTACTCTTTCACGCAAAAACTACTGAACGGATTTAGAAGGAATTTAGCACACAGATAGTTAACAACTTGGATTAACAGATATAATACTTTTTATCCCAGTAGTATCATCCCGTTATGAAAATTATCGAACTCAACGCGGGCGTAAGCTAGATATAACATAAATTCAGTCGTCACTTAAAAGTCAGCCACGAGCGGGTCGATCAATAATAACATAGTATCAAGTGCGGCTCAGATAACTAAACAAATATAACGTAATTAAACTATTGCACCTAACAGTGGTTTGATGTGAATTAACTACCTTCCGGGGTATCCATCAACGACGAGTATACCCCAACAATGGCGGATTAGTTATTTTTTTAAGCTTTCTCATTATATTGGTGTCAAATGAAAGGGTTTGCTGAGAAGTATACGTTAAATAAAATGACATCACTCTGAAGCGTGTGTTATGTTATGTTTTATTTGATGAACGGACTGAAGCCGATGAGGACTGTATTTGTAATAGTAGAAATCATACCTACGTTCAAATGATAAAAGTTCGCCTGCCCCACATTTTGCCAAACTTGTTTTTATGCTTTTAGAGCCTGAAATAGTAGTGATCCCAATCCCTATTAAGTTTAAAGATATTTAAATAAATCATATTAACAGGACTACGACGTTCTGGACGCATTCTTCGTGTCGTTAGAAAACGATGACTTTAGAGCCCTGTGGGAAGCTATTGGTTGGCCTCTACAAATATCTAAACAGGTATGGTTTGTACATAATTATAGTTTATATATGTATACTGAAATAGTCGATCAATACCATAACCCAGGGAAATATGTTTGTACTTTTTCTGTTTTACCATAAACCGTTTTTTTTTCCATGTATGTTCAGCCATATTTATTAATTCAATTACAAAAAAATGATGACAATAAGAGGATCAACAGAAAAAAAAGGTTCAAACTAGTTTTTCTGGTTAAATAAATAAATAAATTATTTACCACAAAGTTTAAGTACATACATTGCACATTAGTTGATCATGTCATGTTTTTGTTTGAGGGAAGATCGATGCTCGAAAGTTTCACACTTTTTTTTCTATTTATGATTGCGGTAAGTACTACGAGTCGCACATTGTTACCAGTATTGGCCTTTTCTTGTTATTTTACGGTAAAATTTCGCGATAAAATAACGGAAAATGTTCTAGTTAAGGCTATTGGCTTTTAGTGACATCCATGTTGTGACAGGTGGAAGAGACGATTCTATTCTTGGAGGAAGAACAGGAGAAGTTCTGGAAGCTGCACCAGCAAGACGAGCAAACGTTATACGATAAGATCGATATGTTCACCGCACAGTGTATGACTCTCACGCTTCAAAATGATTTCTCTAAGGTAAACTGTCCTAGATCTACTATCTTATAATACACTAGTTGACACTTTTTAAAAGTAAGTCTATGGTTAATTACAAATTGCTAAAATAAAATATATAATCATAAAAAAATATAATTATATATTATATTTTTCGAGCTTAGGCAACTAGTTATATTATGTTATGAGAAAAAAAATCTGGTGAGTTAACATTTTGGTGAAGATTTTGGCTCTTCTCCCAAGCAAATAGCGCGCACGTTTAATGGAATTAAGAGCAACGGATTGAGTAGGCCGGTTAATATAGTGATATTGTGTTCGCTGAACAATTTTTTCACCCTCATACGCATAAAACCTGGTATCAATACAAATAAGTGTTGTATGAGACAAAATCTTCTAAAGCACGTTTCCGAAATGTAAGCTATCATATACATACCTAAATGTAGGTATAGTTGAACGCCGTGTCGACGGCGCGTTAGTGTTCCACGCGCGCCTCAAAGAGATGTCAGCAAACAGGAGGGGCCCGCAAGGGCCGATGCCTGCCAGGGTTGCGGGACTGTTCGAAAGAGATACCGCGGCCCTGGAACACAAAGGGCAAAAGAAGGAACATGGATGGGTTTTAGTCAGTAAAAGTCCCCCCCCCTCCCCTCTCCCCCCTCCCTTCCGCTCCGCCCAGAGCGGGAGGAGTCATTTGATGATTTCCCATCCCAAAAAAAAAAGGTATAGTTGAACGGATACCACCAGTTACCAGTGATTACATTTAAACTTTGATAGTTTATATCTCGGAAATAGGACTAGGTATTAAAGTTAAAAGCAAAAAAAAAATGTTTTCTCCCAGGTTCACGAGATAGCCAACGACATAAAGAAGGCATGGAAAGCGATGAAGGAGGCACAGGATTGGGGCCGCGTCCTCAATACCCGTCAGAAACTGTTCGGACAGCCCGTTGTTCCATTCACGGACCTCAATAAGCTAGTTAAGGAGTTCGAGCCCTATAGGAACCTATGGGTCACCGCGTCAGGTAAACAGGTTCTTGGGTTGACAGATCTCGGCGATAAGCGTGATTCCATCGATGTGTGGCCGGCTTTGGGTTTCATCTCAATCGGTCTCTTGGACGCAAAGAATGTCGCAATGAGTTTTGCTGTACAAATCTGATCTGATCTGAAAGTACTGACTGACTGATATATCAACGCACAGCCAAATCGGTGGTCCTAGAGACATGAAAAATGACAGGTGTATTCTTTGTGAAGAGTAGGTTTCCACTAAGAAATGGATTTTCGAAATTCCACCCTTAAGAGGGTGAGATGGCAGGTTGAATTTTCTGTGAAACTTTATATTTTTTGGGTTGATTGACACTAAAATTGGTGTACACACTCTTCAATTAAATTAAAAAGTTTTTCTAAAAACATCCCCCAACAATGTCAAATAGGGCTTCGAAACTCACGTAGACGGGCGCATGGCGCGCAGTGGCAGGGCGTGCGGGGCGCAGGAGTATTTACCTATTAATTAATTTAATTAACAAGTACCTAGAATTTTTCTGAGGTAGACGTGTCTGTAAATATATGTGATATCCCGATTTCTGGTTACAATCTTACTTCTTACTTATATATAAATGCGAAACTTTGTGAGGATGGAAGGTTGTTTGTTACTCGTTTACGCGAAAACTACTAAACGGATTTGGATGAAATTTGGCACATAGATAGTTTATAAACTGGATTAACATATAGGATACTTTTTATCTCGGTAGTATGATCCCGTGGGACAGTTACCGAACTTCTCGCGGGCGGCCGCGAGCGTAAGCTTTGTAACATCAAAATAACAGCTTTTTACTGAATGCATTTGAAAGTATACACGGTACTTATAACAAAAATACATTTATTTCAATTTTTGTCTGTCTTTCTGTCTGTTTGTTCCGGCTAATCTCCGAAACAGCTGGACCGATTTTGATAGGACTTTCACTGGCAGATAGCTAATGTTATAAGGTCTAACTTAGGCTACTTTTATTTTAGAAAAATAATTAGGGTTCCGTGCAAAAAAATTAAAACCCTTAAAATTGTTAACAAAATCCGATTCAAAAATGGAAGTAATATTTTTTTATAATAATTTCACGCGAACGAGGCTCGCGGGCAACACTAGTTAGAAATAATTTCCGAGTTGAGCGCTACTGAAAGTGCCAAATTCGTCGCCAATTTTGGGCCAATTCAATTTAGATTAACTTTGATACGCTTATAGAAAAGAAGTTAGTCATCTTATAATCAGTTGTGTTGCAGATTTTCTAAAAGCTCGCGAGATATGGCTGGACAACCCTCTGATGTACGTGGACGCGGACACTATTGAAACGCTCGTCAACGAGTTCTATAAGACCATCGTCAAGTGCGTGCGCACCTTCCAGGACATGCCCAAAGTGCAGTACGTTGCGAATACTATACGGGTAAGAACATCACTCATGTAAAATCAAGGATAGGGAAATTGTTTACTCGTAGCAAAATATATATCAACTTTGGAATCATTATCGAACTTTGGCTAATTGCACTAATAGGTATGTACCTATTAGCTGCTTGCAATGTGTGTGTGTGTGTTAGCCAAAAAATTCTCAAAGGTGTGTGTATTGTCTAATTGCACTCGACTATACAATTATACTTAAATTGTCCTTACAGGATGCTATCGATGAATTCAGACCACTGATACCGATCATACAAGCAGTGAGGAACCCGGGCATGAAGGAGCGGCACTGGAACGAATTCATGGAAAAAGCTGGTAAAAGAACACTATATCATGCGGATGACATTCATCATCTTGGTTTTCAGGGGCTTTTCTTCTCTCAATGAGAATTTTCGGTTTTTGAGACTAACGAACGAACGAACTAAACGAACTGGACAAATTCAAGGACCCGTGAACGTCATGGAGAGAGGCTTTTGCCCAGCTGTGGTATAATACAGTCTAACAGTATCAGTACATTGTAAGACTGGTTTAGCTTGCAAAATGGAGTTATAACTATGGAGTTTCTGGCCCGTTCTTCCAATGACCAAGCCGAACAGTGCAACTATTTGCTTAAATTTCATAAGTGCCCATGTAGTTTTGAAAATAATATTTTTACCATTGCCACTTAAAAAAGGGCATTTTATTCATCGATAACAGTGAATAAAACTCTTTTTAACTTACTGAGTGAATAAAAACATTTTGAATTTGGAACACCACGAATTAAGAACGAAAACTAAATAAACCGTGACGAGAACACTGAATTTCAAAAATTGTTCTAATTTGACTATACATTTTTAATGTTGATATTTAATTCTTTGTTCTCTTATTATATTACCGATTATATAATAAAAAGTGATATATAGTCATCTGCCTAGCTAGACTTATCCCAACTTTATTGGGGTCGGCTTCCAGTCTAATCGGATGCAGCCGAATATCAGTATTTCGCATGGAGCAACGCCCCCCCCCCCCCCCCCTGGCAAGACTGGTTGTCAGACTTTCGGGCCACTGACTTCCTGTAACAACTGTCAAATAACTACAAATGACAGCCGGTTCAACCGCTTATCGTACTTTCCGACGTACAGAGGAAACTTGGTATGTAATGAATTAGTGGTCACCCATGCACATACTGACCTTGGTAAGCCCGGCTTAACCTTGAATATCGACCCCAGTGGCTGTTATTATTAACCCACGAGAAATATGAATACTATACTTAAATTTATTTTCTCGCGGTCAATGGTAAAAGGTATAATAGTTAGTACACAACTCCTGAAAAAAAAAAACATCTCGGTTCTTGTATCCCTCGAATTAAATTCCCTTTTTTTCACTTGTTGTATAATCTACTATTTTCCCAAGATAGGCCACTGAAATCAGGCCCGTCCAAAAGCGCTTTGGGTTGACGATATCACAAGAACGTTGTCAGTACTGTACTATTACAGAAAAAACGCTGTGTCTGCGTGTTTTCTGGATTTGTCAAAGGCATTCGATCTCCTTAATTGTGTGGCGTAAGCTACAAGAAGAAACTACTAAGCCTAGTCATCATCTTTCTGCCCTTGTCCCATTCTATTTGGGGTCGGCTCAACACGTATTCTTCTTCCATTTTCCTCTGTCAGACGTCACGGCATCATTTACTCCTTTCTCTTTCATAGAGAAAGGAGTTGCCTAGTGGAATCATCAAATTGTTTAAATAGTGGTATAATAACCAACAAAATAGTGTGAAGTGTATCGGTTGGAGTGCGGGTGAAGCACGGGAGATTGAGCTCACCTCCTTTTTTAATCTATGCATGAATCATTGTTAGTCACTACGACACTATGGGCGTAGCCCGAAATAGATGCTATAATAATCGCGGAAAACATTTTAATGAGAGACGCTCGGCACCAGAAAGTGTTCCAGAAGAAATGGGAGGCCTATAGCCAGTACTAGGTTATTCAGGGCTGAAATCATTATGTGGATAAAAATATCATGATTATGAACAGAAAAAGTTTGATACTCGTATTTGTTGTTTTCCTTAGGTATAACGGTAACAATGAACGAAAAGCAGACCTTCCAAATGTGCATAAAGCAAGGTGTGGCGGCACACGGCGCGCTGATTGCGGAGATCGGCGAGCTCGCCAGCAAAGAGTACGTCATAGAGCAGTCGCTGGACAAGATGCAGGGCGAATGGGCCAACAAGGTGCTGGAGATGAATCCCTACAAGACCACCGGTAAGCTAGAGCTGGGGCTGCAGTGGTGTCGGAAAGAGATGGATCTAGGCTAGACTATATTGCTCCAACTCTTGAAGTACGAATAAAATAATAGGTACTGTTTTATGAGCCTCCCACTGTAACTTTAAATATTAATACAGGTAGAACTGTTCGGAATCGGTTAAAAATAGTTTTGCCTGTTTTCAGTCAGGTAAGGACGAGAGATTTAGGCAGATCGCACATCTGACGGAAAATGCGATGCGCATTTTCGTTCGCGTAACGCTAGAACAGTAAAACATCCAACCTCACACACATAACCGATGATGCGTTATAATACGTCAATCGTACAAATGGCGATACGCCCGCCGCATCTTCTGTCAGATCAGATGTGCAATCAACCTTATGAATCTAACTAAAAACCCAACATCTATAATTTTTGATAGCGGAGCCGTGAAAGGCGTGATTACAAATAACCACGTTTTCTCCCAGGTACCTTTATCATGAAGATTGCAGACGAAACCTTGCAGCTACTGGACGAACATCTCCTAGGAACTCAGCAGCTTGGCTTCAGCCCTTTCAAGGCAGCGTTCGAGCTTCGAATCCAGGAGTGGGACGATAAGCTTCGTCTTACTCAGAAGGTGGTGGATGAATGGATCGAGTGCCAGAAGTAAGAGTGCTGAAGCCGATGATCCGTACTTACTTAGTTCTTTATGAGGCATTTGCTATTTCGTATATGGCGACATCTATACCGCCATATATGAACTATACTGACATATCGTCCGGATAACTTGGTAACCGCGATGTACCTACGCGATGTTAAATTTATCCGCGCGAATATAGAGAACGGACAACAACAATCTGAGAATCGAGATGAAGAAATTTCAACCCAGTTCTTCAGATCTCTAAATCTTAGGCAGAAAATTCAGAGGTTCTTGCAGCCTGCAGCGGGGCGTGTAATGGCCCTTGTAACGCGTTTAAATTTGCGGCCTTAAAGAAATGCTACTTGTACCTTTTAACAGAGAATGGATGTATCTGGAGCCGATCTTCACTTCGGAAGACATAGCACGTCAGCTGCCCATGGAGACGAAGAAGTATGGTACCATGGAGAGGATTTGGAGACGCATTATGTCTACCGCAGCCGCCTGTCCTAAGGTCTGTAGTATGGAGTGCATGCGTCATACTTTTTACATCGGACTTCCTCGTTGGTCTCAGTGGTCGCAAATGCTTCAGCTGTTCATAAGGTCCTGGGTTGAATTTCCAGGCAAAGTGTGATTTTGGATCAGGAATTTCACATCAGCAGCCATGGAGTCTAGCTTGGCCCGGTTGATGGCAGTAGGCTCGCCCCTTGTTACATGGCACTTAAAAATAATTAGCGAAATTAGGATACTATTAGGTTCAACCCTGCTAGGGTTCGGGTTAGGTTTCGGGGATTACAGGCATTATGTGTGTATAGTGATTTACAGACTTCACTTCCTCACTAGATACAGTCGCCCTCATCGCCATTTTGTTTAAAGTTTCGGTTCACGATAAAACTAGTATTTACGGGTATTAAACAGCACCTAAAAACTTTCTCCAAATTTCGCAGATAATGGTAATCTGTCCAGACAGTCGTTTGTTGGACAGTCTTCAAGAAGCCCTCCACCTACTTGCGGTGGTGTCCCGCGGCCTCAACGAGTACATGGAACTGAAGCGGCTGCGGTTCCCGAGGTTCTTCTTTCTCAGTGACGATGAACTGCTGGAGATCCTGTCGCAGTCCCGCAACCCTAGGGCCGTGCAACCTCATCTAAGGAAGTGCTTCGAGAATATTGCTAAGGTAAGGCTCAGGTCTTAAGTGGAATGGATTAAATGATAGCGTTACAGGGCAGAATGGAAGCAAAAAACGTGTTGCGCTGCTCCCTTAACTAATATGTGTGACTTTTACTGGCCTAATCTTCTTCTTAGTGTGCCCTAACAGGCATGCATCCGGTTCAAAAATATCTTGAAATAACCGGGTAGAACCACATATACCCGGTTCTTTCAAGGTATTTGTATGCCCTAGTGTCGAATCTACAAAGTTGAAATACGATGGTCTCAAAACTTCAGCTATTCGAACTCCGTTTAAACTCATTCCGGTTGTACCCACGCGGTGATTTACGACCGCGCTAACAGCCGCGGCCAAAGGCTAATAAGGTGTAAATTGGTGTGATTTAGGACAAGTGAGAACAAAATGCAATTCACTCTTATATCACTAAAATAAGGTGTAAATTGAAATGATTGACGACAAGGATGTCATGGTTCTAGGTGACCTTCCAACCGGACCTGCAAATCACTCAGATGCACTCCAGTGAGGGCGAGATCGTCGATCTGAAATACAAGTTCTACCCCTCCACCAACGTGGAACAGTGGCTGCTTCTGCTTGAAGATACCATGAGGCATTCAAGTAAGCATCGTAAGGCAAAGGCTTCTTCATATACAGAGAAGGCATGAGCATTGATTACCCTTCTCAACAATCTTCAATTCTTTCAATTCTTACTCGATTGGCGATTTTTGACTTACATTATGTCGGAAGGTCAGGATTTGTTCAGTTAGACACGGAGATCACGTGGACCGAAAATGACTTTTGTGCAATGAAAACATACAGGGCACACTGCTTTTATTAAACTAACAAATTACTTGATACTATAATTTAACACAGTAACACTGGGCACTCACACTGGACACTGGGCAATGAGCTCGTGATTAAATAAGCCACTCGGGTCGATCTTTAGGTTAAGCCATGCTTGCTTAGGTTAGTCCGTGGATGGGTGACCCTGACCACCAGTTACATGCAGAGTTGCGTCTGTACCTCGGAAAGCACGTTAAGCCATTGGTCCCGGCTGCCATTTGTAGATCTTTGACAGTCGTACAGGTAGTCAGTGGCCTTAAAGTCTGACAACCAGTCTTACCAAGGGGTAATACAACCCAGTTAGTACTGGATACGCTAGTTGGTAGTAGTAGTTAGTACTAAGTTGAGGAGGTCAGATACGAGGAGGGTAGATCTGGTATTCAGCTGCATTCGGTTAGACCAGAAGCCAACCCCAACATGGTTGGGAAAAGGCTGGGCAGATGATGATAAATTATTACTCCCGGTTTCCTCACGAAGTCACGATGTATAAAATAATTATAAAATTTTAAGTATCCAGGCGAAAATATAATTCATTGACCTACGGAACGACACTCATTGTCTGCCCAGCTTTTTCCCAAATATGTTAGGTCCCACTTCCAGTCGAAGCTGATGTTAGTATAATACCAGTATTTATTTTTAACAAGTGTATTTTACGTGATATTTTTTATTATTGTAGCTAGCCTGTACTGTCCCAGTGCTGGGCAAAGCCTTCCTTCTATTTTGATAACTCTCGGCAGTGGCCATGCGTACACCACGCGTCCTACACTTTTTTCAAGTAAATGTTATCTGCGAAGTGTAATGTGCGAATACCTTCAAGTGTTGCTCTTCTTCAGTTCGGCTGACCCTGGTCGCGGGTCTAAAAGAGTTGAGGGAGATCCCTCGCGCGGAATGGGTGCTGCGCTGGCCCGGGCAGGTGGTGATCGCGGGCTCGCAGACCGCCTGGACCGCCGGCGTCGAGACCGCCATCGAAGAGTTCCGCATGGACCAGTTCTTTGAGGAGAACTTGATGCAGGTCAGGATCAACGATTTGGAAAGATAACGCCTGTTTCCCCGAAGGCTAAGGTATATAGGGTGTAATTTTGAATTGGGGCAGTAAGGGCAGGTATCTTAATATTTGTGCTACAGGAAAACGGACTTTCGAGCAGGCAAGAATATGGCCAATTTTTCCTTTTGTGCTCTCCAATCCTTTGAGCTCCTAAAAGGATCAAAAATACTCTATTGGACCAACTGAGGTTTTAGCATTAAGAAAGTCAGAAAACTCAAACTTTTCTCGTTTGCGTTGGAAATGAAACGCCAGCTCACTTTTTTTAAGATGAATAAACTACTCGGACTTTCCGAAAAAAAAATAGGGAATTAACGAATGAAGATGGTGATGCCGTCAAGTACTAAGTCCTAATAATAATATTTTCCATCTCTACCTAGCTGGACAGTCTGCGCGCACTGGTGAAGGGCGACCTAACGTTCTTCCAGCGCGAAGTGATGTGTGCGCTCATTGTGGTGGAGGTGCACGCGCGTGACGTCACGCGCTCGCTCGTCGACGAGAGTGTCCGCAATATGTCCGACTTTCAGTGGATCAGTCAGCTAAGGTGATCGAGTTACCTTAACCTCAGGCTTTTAAACTTTAGAACCAACCGACAGCGTGCCGCATAACTTCATATCGGACGTAATGAACTGTTTGTGTGATCTGGAGCCGTCGCGCCGTCGCCGCGCGAGCAAGATCGTGCCCGTGCATTTACGAACACAGCATTCAGCCGTCGTTGGTGATAGAAGGCTAGACTTCGTCGGTCCCAGCCGGCGTGTGGTCGGATAGACCGCAGCCGTACTACCTCGCGCGGCAGCTGGCTCTCGTCGATATGGCAGAGTTCTGCTCGAAGCTAACTTGACTCAATTAATTAAAACAGAGCATCTGTCAGCTGCGGTGAGTTAACTATACAGGCCTAGATGTGCTCCGTGACCTTATTACCCACGTGATATTATTATAAAAATATAACTTTCACTATTTGAATCGGATTTTGTTAACCATTTCAAGCGTTTGTTTTGCACGTAACCCTATTTTTTTTCCAAAATGAAGGTAGTAAGTAAGTTACTCCTTATAACAACAGCTTTCTCAGCAAAAGTCTCGTCAAAATCGGTCCAGCCGTTTCGGAGATTAGCCGGAACAAAAACAAACAAACAGACAGACTGTCTGACAAAAATATAAAAAAATGTTTTTTTTTTTATAAGTACCGTATATACTTTCATATGCATTCAGTAAAAAGCTGTTATTTTGAAATAACAAACAGACACTTCAATTTTATTTATTGCTATAGATAGACCTTTGTACGGCAAAATATTTTTTAAAACAAAAAGATGAGGCTACAGTCCCAGTTACAAGAGGTATAATAACTGAAAAAACTGTAATTAACCCATTCCAAAGCGTAGATCTCTACGGAGAAGAATGCACAAATTGGTTATATTAAATCTTCATGACGAGTAATAGAGAAGTATGGAAGAGCAAGACATGCTGCGCCGATCCCAAATGAATTGGGACAAGGGTGAGAGAATGATGATGATGATTAATTCTGCATGTAGAATAATACATGTATGTGAGAAAGATGTAGAAAGACGAGTAGGTTAAAAGCGTCGAAGGTAAAAAGATAAAACAATTCAAAGATGAACCGAAACAATGGCAAGAAACTCTTCAAAGATGCGCATATTCTTGCAGGTACTACGAAGTAGTGAATCCGCCGTGTCCACTAGAGCCGGATGAGACCCCTGAAATCTACCAGGACGAGACCATGCTGGACACGAGCCGGTTCTACCGCCAGTTCAGTCTCAACACCTGCGACGTTAAAGCCCTGAACTCTGTATTCACGTATCAGAATGAATATCTGGGAAATAGGTGGGTTCTTATTTTATTTATCCATGAAAAAAAGGAGTAAATGATAGCGTGAGGGTTGATAGGGGAGAATGGAAGCTAAAAAAAGTAATTAATAAACTAAAAAGATACGACAATCGTGCTGAGTGGTGTGCGGTTGTTGTGTATACTCAGCTGTGGACTGCTATAGGCTGATGATGATGTCTCCTTTATTATTCCTTAATAACTTACGCTCGTGGCTAAGTAAGTAAGTAATTAAGTTATTAGTAAGTTATTTTTTTTTTCAAAATGCTTCCTCGAAAACTGGTTCTTATCGCACTACGATAAGGTTCAACATGCAATATATTTCACACTTGTGGATTTTTTTCATTTATCACAACTAGTGCGGGAATAAAAATTTACACAGATAACTAAACTTATACGAAATCCAAATTGGTAATTCCTATAGTCGGCGTTTTTTAAACTCGGGGAAGAGATGCGTCTTTACGGCGTAAATGTTTTTTTAATATCCATTGTGTTTATAAAAATGATATCATAAATAAACACGATTTATGATTATTTAAAAAAAAATATTTACTTTTTTTTATATAATATTTTTCATATGAGGCTGTTTAGCGGCTTCATACCTTTGCCTATTCTTCGGGCTGGCGGAAGCAACGCGCGAAAAAAAACGCAAATTAAATCAGAGTTTACTAATGACTCATGACAAAACTACTTTTCGTTGTATTATTTTATTTCTTCGAAAGTGTATTGAAAAATGTCGTTCGATACACATGAGCATTTGTTACTGCAGTTATCGGTACCATAACTACCTCGCCTGTGGCTCGGGTGCGAATTCTGCCTCGAATGCAATAACAGTTTCCCCACTTATGAACATGATACTTACAAAATGTACTATTTACACAAAATCATTGTAATAAATCTTTATTTTGTGTTATACTAATGTTTAAGCTGTATTACCGTAAAGTTTCAACAAAACCCGTTCAATAGTTTCTGCGTGTAAGAGTAATAAACATACGTCCATCCATCCTCACAACTTTTCGCGTGTATTAATATTAGTGAGATTTTCTTTATTTTTTCTCTTCCCTTATGGCATGTTTGTGTTCCAGCGGTCGTCTGGTGATAACGCCACTGACGGATCGCTGCTACCTGACGCTCATGTGTGCTATGCACCTCAAGTTCGGCGGAGCGCCCGCCGGGCCCGCCGGCACCGGCAAGACGGAGACAACTAAGGTAATTATTTTAGCAGTCTGGAGTATGGATTTGGACTGCTTGGTTGAAAGGCCTGCTTCGTGCAAAGTGTTATTGAGGTTCCATCAATTTCTCAGTAGCAACCAAGGAGTCGGCATTTATGCCCATTTGAAGGTGACAGACTCATCCCCTATTACATAGCGAAATGAGGGCGGGCGTAGTTGCTAGGTATAAGTACCACCTGGTTATGTCAAGATGTTTTTTAAACCGACGACAAAAATGGGGAATTTTCAATTCGACATGAAAACTTTGTACAGACGCCAGCACATCAACCTACTACAATCTGTCAAATTTCTTTAATAGATTTTCAGCTTTATCGCTAAAGCATTAGTAGGTTCAAGGTTGATTGGGAAAATTTGACAGTTTCGGTTAGCTTGATGTGCTGGCGTCTGTACATGACCACGCTTAATTTCACAGAGTCGTCCGATTTTAACGACTATTTTTTGAATGGAGGGGTTGTTGAAATATTTTTGGTTGACCTACAGGATCTAGCGAAGGCCGTGGCGGTGCAGTGCGTCGTGTTCAACTGTTCTGACCAGCTCGACTTCATGGCTATGGGCAAGTTCTTCAAGGGACTGGCTGCGTAAGTACTCAGTATACTTACCATTTAAAATCATTTAGTGTCATCATTTCAGCCCGTTGTCATCCACTGCTGGGTGTAGGTAGGCTTTCCCCTGTGCGTCCCTCATCCAGGTGTTTTCAGCAACTTTGACGATATCATCAACCCAATGTTCTTTTAGACGATTTCTGTTTTCTTGGCCAAAAATATAATTTTCATTTAGAATTAAAATGATCATAGTTTTTTTTTAAACGTTACCCCTCACTAGGAATTTCTCCTGTGTCGTGGGTGCGTTTACAAATATTTAAACTCACACACACAAACAGCCAGACCCGGGCAACTACCTGTAGGCCATACAAATATTTGTTCCATGCGGGGATCGAACCCGCTACACGCAGCGCAGCAGCTAGTCGCTCAGCCACTGCGCCAACCTTTTAATGTAGGAACTACCCCATTTAAATAGAACAGCTAAAAAATTATAAAACAGCTGATTTTCTAGTTCGTCTCATATTTATGATTGGTAGTATGGTCTATTAAGTTCATTTTTAAATAGCTTTTTTTCAATTCAAGATCTGGTGCTTGGGCGTGTTTCGACGAGTTCAACCGCATTGATATTGAAGTACTCTCCGTGGTGGCTCAACAGGTATCAATTCCTTTACTGCGGTTCGGCTAACCGCTGCTGATGCGGGCGGCGGTACTTAGTCCCGAGGCTAATGTCCAGCAAATAGGCCTGTTTTGGCTAAAATACAGGCTGTGTTGATTTCGATGTGTGTGCGGTGGGGGGGGGGGGGATTTCAGAAAACTACTGAATACGTGGTCGTTATCGTTTCGTACGTTTACGTAATCGTTTGTGCGTCGGTGTCCCACCCAGTATAACCTGCAAGATTTAGCCTGTGGTAATTATGTTCATATATTCCGGGATCAAAAATGTCTTATGTTAGAGATATAAATACCTATTTCTACCTAGAATGAGTGTTAGCTCACGTCAACGTAAAAAAAGTTAGCTTTGTCTGGCAAGTAGTAACGTTAAAAAAATCTCTTGCTAAAGGTGGTGACGATCCAGAAGGCTCAGCTCGCTAAACAGGACAGATTTATGTTCGAAGGTGTGGATCTGCCGCTCAAGGCGTCCTGCTCCGTCTTCATCACTATGAACCCAGGATACGCTGGTATGTAGTGGATTGCTTACTTCTTGTTATCTAGGCATGTTATCCAAGCGTGCTGGACAGAGACGACCAACACATGACGTGTTTGGCTAATTGTTGATGAGAGAAAGACCACAAGAGCAGTCTCCAAAAAAAGCGGGCCAAGCTCGTGGCTCGTATAATGCATTATGGCCTCTGATTCACCGTTTGATGGCATGAATCACACCCTGAATTATGTGAACTATGTGAGTCACCCAGAACTTGATTAAGAGTACAGTGGTGTCTCAACTACAGTACTTTCACAGTAAGTTATTCAGCCTTGTGACTGGGACTGTATGTATTTCTTTTTGGTTTTGATACTTGAAAGTAAGTGATCTTTTCCAAAAAAAAAATGCTTTGTGTTTGAGTTACGTTAGGCCAGTGAAACCAGTTGGTAGATGGTAATTTGACCTCGTACATGACCTGTTTATTAGTTTTCGTTTAAGTTTTATGTCTCTTTTACCGTATGCCAAAAGGAGGAGGTTATCAATTCGTCTGTTTTTTTTTGTGTGTATGTTCATCGATATCTTTGCCAATTTTGTACCGATTTCGATGATTATTTTTTTCATTTGGAAGAATATTATTCCGCGGCGGTCCTGTTTAAATTTGGTGAAGATCTGATGCTGATCTTCGGAGATATACAGTGGAACTCTTCAATAATAGATAGCAAATCTGTCGTAATTGCTGCAATCGCTTGGGTGTTTATTGTTTACACAATATCATAACATACCATAACGCCTGTATGCTCTGACAGGGTACGCAATATGTGCAGTACACCCACATTTCAACAGTTAGGTATGTATGTTAAGTTCCATTTTTTTGGGGATAAGCCTATTACCATTTACGATGACATGTATTGTTAACAATGTAAAATAAATGCAAAGCAAACAGTTGTATACGATACTACAACTGGAGAAATAAAAAAACTTTTTTGCAATACATAAAACCGACTTCAAAACACACAAAAAAATTAAAAATAAGTTTAGCTTCAGAAGTCGGTGACAAAAAAAAACTGAATCAAACAAACAAAAGTCACCGACTTCAGAAGGTAAAGTTATTCTTATTTTTTTTTGTGTTTTTGAAGTCTAGCTTTATTTTGTTTTTAGTTTCATTTTTGAATTGTCTTTTGTCTTTATTTTTTCATATTTTTTATGAAATGCCCTGGTCCAATTCTTAAATATTTTTCTTTCTTTCATGTATCTTTTTGACCAGGTCGTACGGAGTTGCCTGACAACCTCAAAGCGTTGTTCCGGCCCATCGCTATGATGGTGCCAGACTACGCACTCATCGCCGAAATCTCTCTGTTCTCCTTCGGCTTCTCCGAGGCCAAGATCTTGGCTGGCAAGATCACGACTACCTTCAGGCTGAGCTCGGAACAGCTCTCTGCTCAGGTCAGTGGAGAATATTGATCATTTTTAGTCTGGAAGTATTGTATTGTATTGTATAGGTAACGGGCTGGTGTCCGCAACTCCACGTCCAATGCGCGTATTTTGCGTGCGGAAGTAATAGTGGATAGATGTACGACATATGTGTAGTAAAGGATTCCGAAACCAGGATGGCACTTTACTTAACTAATGGTGAAGAATAACATGGTGAGGAAACCGGCATTTCTTAGAGCCAAGCATCGAAGACATGTGCGATTTACCATCCCGCACTCTCTCTTAGGCAGAAGGTCTGTGTCCCAGCTGTGGGAACGTTTGATTATGCCTTAAAATCAAGGTCATGGTTCCTTTGACCACTTCAACACCTTTTTTTTAATTTATTTTTTTCGAATGGGAAATCATCAAATGACTCCTCCCGCTCTAGGCGGAGCGGAAGGGAGTGTCAGACTTTTACTCCAGGGCCGCGGTATCTCTTTCGAACAGTCCCGCAGCCCTGGCCACTTCAACACCCTTAGTTTTGGATTAAGCTCGAGTGAGCTAAAGTAAAAATCTCTCCTTAAAAACTGATTTAACTCGGGCCGGACTGAGTTTTGAGCTTTGCCTTCATACAAAATATCGTTTGCTACATGTATAAAGTTTCGTTAATGGCCGTCGAAGGATAAAAAGGCATCTTATGTTTCGTTTTATTGTTTTAACAAAGATTTTCATCAGCTCATGTCCTTGCTCTAGGACCACTACGACTTCGGCATGCGTGCCGTGAAGACTGTGATCACAGTCGCCGGTAACCTGATCCGGCAGATGCCGGACGGGGATGAACGGCAGATCGTACTGCGGGCGCTCCGGGATGTCAATGTCCCTAAGTTCCTGGCCAACGATTTGGTACTGTTTAATGGTGAGTTTACGAAGTCTCTGCAAACAAATTGAGGAATAGGATTCTTCTTCTTTGCGTATCGATAGACTCATATGCGACCACCCATCTCTGTCGTTAGCTTCATTCATATCCTGGAAGGTGCAGGTGGCTGTACAGGATGGGCAGGAAAATAGGTGAGGCATATCCTATAGCACATCCTATGGCTTCAACTTTCTCGGAATCGTCAATTGCCTTTGAAAAAGTACTGTGATTAGTGTAGGACTAGCCAGAGCAAAAGAGAAATAAAAATCTTTCATTAGAACAGATAAGCATGATTTATTTACAGGGTCTCAGACCATCAAAAATAAGCACAAAATAATTAACTACAATTCACTGTACTTACACACGTATTACAGAGCTCATTACACTTCCACAGTTCAACCACTACTGCCTTGCTAAAATGGCGCTGCCTCGAACTTCTAAAATCCCCCTCTACCAGACAAATAGTCAAGCGACATCGCAATATCCGTTAGCGCCATTTTAGCATTTTAAACAAGTCAAATAACTTACTAATTTTACCTAATACATTTGTGTAATTTAAAAAAATACTGTAAATATCTTAAAAATACATAAACTTTAAATAGCTAACATTAGTAACTCAATTCTTATTTATGTACACACAAAATACTTAACAGGACCTTGCATTAAGATAGAAGAGCACAAAGTTACTGCTTATTTCATAAGAAATTTCTTCCAGCAGACCTGTGAGAGGAAAGTTGAATTAAAAATATTCTGCCCTTTGAAATTTTCCTTCTGTTAATGAGGAAGCCTGCAATGTGACAGTTATGGGCTAGTCTTATGACATTGTAGGCCGTGAGTTTTTAGGGATTTCATCACCACTGCTTTCGAAACGGTGAAGGCAAACATCGTGAGGAAACTGGCGTGTCATAGAACCAAAAAAACAAATTGTTAGCTTACAACCCACTGCTACTGCGGCCTTTGACCCATATACGCATATAATAACTTATAACACTGCATTTTCTATTGCATTCAGGTATAATATCTGACTTGTTCCCCCGAGTGGATGTGCCTGTAGTGGACTACGGCATCATGGAACAATCCATCAGGACCGTGCTCACAAAGAGAGGATACGACGATCTTTATTGTGAGTTACCTTCATATTACTAGCTAGCGAACGAAGCAGAGGCTTGCTTTGCACTTAATGGAGTGTTGAAAGTTGTTGACATGTTGCTCGGCGACCTTGGTGCGTATGCTATATTAAACAAAGTGTTTTTTATATCACATAACTCCAGGGTATGAATGAGACCATTTCAAAGAATCAACTGGCAAATTTATTTTTGAATTATCATTTTTTATGTTTTAATTTTTCATTCAAATAATTAAGTCACGATTAAACAATATAAAACACCCATACGTGTGTGAAGTATGACAACGTCGCATTTTCTTAGCTTTATATATGAATGACTGGTTTGAATGTAAATCAATTTCTAGTATTTATCAATGAAACTTAAATTAATTATGATTGATGATATCTTCGAAACTATGCATTTTTGGACCACATATTCTAGGACTTTTTGTATTATTTTTACTTTACAATACAACCCTAGATTTATGGGATTTAAAAAAAAACACGTTGTAAACACAAGGTAATCATCGATAAGGTGAGTATATACTAAGAGCATTTTATCAAGAATTTCCAAGTACCTAATATATGGAACATTCTTACGAGCAAAACCTCAGTTTTAAAAAGAATTTCCATGTAATGTCCTCTGTATCACTACGAAGTAACGCTCACGGAGAGCGAACATTCACTAGTACCTGTAACATTCCTTTCTATTTTGCGTTTACTCTTCGTTAAAACGCTTTGCTCGACGAAATATTACACAAATCCGCTTGTCTATTTGCAAAATCAAGTTGTAACAAAGCGTCGAGTGTCGTGTTCATTGTCGGTTCGTTAAGAGGTGACACATAAAAGCGGCTCGATGTTCGGTCTCCATTCTACACTCACCTTAAGGAATTTGGCATGTCCTTACCATAAATTCGAAAACATGTGACATCTGCCAACCCTCACGATCCTGCGTCGTGGGTTCTAATAGTCACTCCCACTCAATGAAGACACCTGTGTCCATAGTTGGAACAATATATGCTTTTTATGCTAATATAAAATAAGCTTTCCAGTTCTCGGAATAAAACTCAGTTTTACTTGCAGCGTTCATATTCAAGGCTATTCAGTTATACGAGACGACGGTAGTAAGACACGGGCTCATGGTGGTTGGCCCTGCCGGCGCTGGGAAAACAAAGGTAAAAAGAAAGTGCAATTGTCAGATAATCTAATCTATTTATTTATATGTATATTTTCTGTCTATAACATAACATCACGCCCGCAATCCCCGAACGATTAAGCAGAGGTGTTCCTGATAGTACACCCACGTTTCGCCAGTTATGTTTAAGTCCCATGTAATAACCCGGTTGTTGGTAAAGGCTCGCCCCGTCTATTACCATTAACTGGGCGCAAATACAGACTCCGTGGCTTCTGTTGAGAAATTCCGCATCGAAAAACCCAATAACAATTTGCTCAACTCGGGAATCGAACCCAGGACCTCATGCCCAGCAGTCGCGATTGCGACCGCTAAACCAACGAGGCAGTCTACAAAATTCTGTATATCTACTTTTTAGGTTAACTTAACAGGAGTGATGAAAATCGAAAAAGAAACACGATAAAACAAAAAATAACTTTTTTTATGAACTTTAAGTAAAATAACTGCGGTCGTTGATCACAAAAAGATCATTCAACAATTTTTTTTTTTAGGGTTCCGTTGCCAGATAGTAAAAACGTAACTCTTATAGATTCGTTCTGTCCGTCCGTATGTCACAGCCCTTTTACTTCTAGACCGTTGGAACCACATAGTTTAAATTTGGCGAGTGGGTGCCTTCTTTGAACTGCTACACAAATTAAATACATGTATTTGAGAGTTGGAAAAACATATCTACATATATACAGTGTAGTTATCGCTAGGTCTTGAAAAAATATGTTGAAGTTCCATAAATTCAATTAATTGAACTAGATTTGATATTAAATTTTTCAAATACGGGACTTTTTCGTAAAACTGCAGCGGTAACATTGTTTTTCATTAACATACTATGAAACACAAATTTATTTATGCTGTTGAGTGCAATTTGACATACTAATGACTGTGAAAGATATGGTTATTATAATGTTTGGTGATACGGAACTTTCGTGCGCGAGGGTGTCTCTCGCTTGGCCGGATTTTTTTTGTAGAGATTTTAATTCCCATCACATTTGCAGTTTCGCTAGCTCTGACCTTGTATGATATACCTAGTTCCTCCCCCTCCAGTGTTACGAGACTCTCCGCGACGCGTTGACGGCGATCAAAGGCAAGCTGGCTCCCGACGGGTTCCCTTTCACCCCGGTGCATACATTCGTCGTCAACCCCAAGTCTATCACCATGGGGCAGCTGTACGGGGAGTTTGATTTGCTCACGCATGAATGGTATTGTTTTATTGATATTCTTTGCTTTTTTATGTTGTTTAAGGCCCCAACTTACGAACTTTATAGTTTGCGGGTTCTAACCAAGGCAGGAATTCTACTCTGTGTAACTTAATTCATCAGAAGAGGAGCTCGTAGCTAAATAATAACAGCCGCTCGGGTCGATTTTTAGGTTGGTGTGCTTGCCTAAGTTGGTCCGTGCTCCGTGGATGGGTCACCATCCATTATATACCCAGTTTCCTCCGTGCCTCGGAAAGCACGTTAAGCCGTTGGTCCCGGCTGTCATCTGTAGATCTTTGACAGTCGTTACTGGTAGTCACTGGCCTGAAAGTCTGAAAACCAGTCTTACCAAGAGGTATCGTAGGACATACCACCTGGGTTGTGGAGGTAAGATAGGCAGTGGCTTCATGTAAAATACATGTATTTATTGCATCACACATGTATGTATCAGCTGCATCCGGTTAGACTGGAAGCTGACCGCAACATCATGGTTGGGATAAGGCTTGGCAGATAATGTAACTTAATTTATCTCTGCTGCTCTCAAATCAGTGAAGCAAAACATCGTGAGAAAATTTGCATGTCCTTCGAACCAATAATTTAGACCCATGAGACATAAAGTGCTTGCCAGGGTGCGAACCCAGGACCACGGAAGCCGGGTTAGATACCACTCGGCCACCAATCCGCGGAGTTTCTAATTCCTTTTTGCTTTGTATACTTAATACTAGGACCGACGGCATCCTGTCGAGTTTGGTCCGTGCGGGCATCGCGGTTGAGGACATGGACAGGCGTTGGTACGTGTTCGACGGCCCGGTCGACGCCGTGTGGATCGAGAACATGAATACTGTGCGTTTTGCTTGAGATTTTTATAAAATAAATTATTAGTTTGAAATACTTTTTAAGACGTTAATCAGGTTGGTTTAGAAGAATTCCCGAGCAAGGGCCTTATCTCACTAGTGATTTGCGAGCACAGTTCAAAGCGAGGCGAGTACGCAGCGAGCTTCGAGTGCGTAACGAGCTCGCCGCGTGTTCGCAACGAGTCGACGCCGAGCACGCCGCGAAGAGGCCGCGAGTGCGCAGCGAGCTCGCGGCCTACGATCCGCTTCTTGGACACTCAGTATCATAATGGATTCTGACGAGGAAACACTGCTGTTAGCATTGACCGAAAGCAGATACAATTACGATTATGGAGGGATCCTTGTTCCGAGCTCGATGCGCGCCCGTGGTTTCTTCGCGGAGTGTTCGCCGCGTGCTCGCAGCGAACTCGCGGCGAGTTCGCTGCGCACTTGCCTCGCTTGCAAATCGTTAGTGTGATAAGGCTCTAACTTGTCTCGCCAGGTTGCCGTCAACTGGGCACATATCCAGACTCCAGACGGCTGCAGAGAAATTTACGATGGAAAAGCCCTATAACATAAACTTTGCCCGACCTGGGAATCGATCCCCGGACGTTATGGTCTCCTGTGCCCACTAGAACTTTTTTGTGTGCGTATTGCCTGCCTTAACCTAGTGGAATAAATTGATTTACTTTCAAAACGTTTCAGGTATTAGACGATAACAAGAAGCTATGCCTGTCAAGCGGTGAGATCATGAAGCTGACCGATCGCCAGCGCATGATCTTCGAGGTGGCAGACCTGATAGTGGCGTCCCCGGCCACAGTGTCGCGGTGTGGTATGGTGTATCTAGACTCGCAGGTCGTCGGGCTACAGCCGCTTGTCAATGCCTGGATCAAGAGCAATTTGCCGCCGGTAAGCTGAAGGGAGAAAGTAAAATACTAGTTTTTTTGGACGGGCTCCTGGCTAAATAATAACAGCCACACGGTCGATATTTGAAGTGACTGGCAGACTTGACCGCAAGTGGTCGGGTTACAGCCGTTGGTTTAAGAGCAAATTGCCGCCGGTGAGTTGAAACAAATCTAATACGAGAGGAATAGCTCGTTTCTACCAGAAATAGTCTGACAACCAGTCTTATCAAGGGGTATCGTAATACCCAGTACCAACTGGATCGTGGAGGTCAGATAGGCAGTCGCTGCATATAAAATACTCGTATTCAGGATTCCAACATAGTTGGGAAAAGGCTAGGCAGATGATGATATATGATGATGGACTCGTGGCTCAGTCACAGGAGTCAATCGAGGTGGCAGACCTGATAGTAGCGTCCCCGGCCTCTTTGTCGCGGTACTGCATGGTGTATCTAGACTCACAGGTAGTCGGGCTACAGCTGATGGTTAATGCCTGGATCAGGAGTAACTTGCCGCCGGCAAGTTGAACGGAGTGATCACCCTTATCGTGGAATCGGCTTGTACCGATCACATACCACAACATTTGACGCATTTAGTTCAGCACGGTGTCGAGTTGCGTCGGCCGAAACGTAACGACGCGAAGGACGTATATTTCGCTTTTATATTTTATTTATCTAAACTTCATGTACAAGAGTGGTACATAGGCGGACTTAATGTCACAGCGGGATGGTAGATGTCACATGTCTTCGATTGTTTGGTTCTAGGACATGACGGTTTCCTCACGATGTTTTCCTTCACAAAACATGGTGATGAAATAAATTACACAGAGTAATGCGCCTGCCTGCCTGGTTCATCTGCCTAGCCTTTTCCCAACTACGTACGACTTTGGGGTCGGCTTCCAGTCTAACCGGATGCAGCTGAATACCAGTATTTTACATGGAGCGACTGCTTATTTGACCTCCACAACCCAGTTAGTGCTAGGTAATACGATACCCCTTGGTAAGACTGGTTGTCAGACTTTCGGGACACTGACTACCTGTAACAACTGCCAAAGATGTACAAATGACAGCCGGGACCACCGGCTTAACGTGATTTCCTACGCACGGAGGAAACTCGGTATGTAATGGGTGGTCACCCATCCACAGACCAACCTAGGTAAGCACGGCTTACCCTAAAGATCGACCCGAGCTCCTCTCCTCTCTGATGCGCAAGCTGTGCCGTGAATGATTCATTTTTGTGTATACAATCTTCAAATATACCCATTTTGATGTCTCAAAAATACTCGTCTGCATAAAGTACTAAAAGTACACAAACCTTTTTTAAACTGCCATTACAGATAGCGGATTCCATTCGCAAAATGCTGCCGCAGTTAATAACGACGTACTTATACCCTGCCCTGGAATTACTGCGGTCAAAACTGATGGAGATCGTGACATCCATTGACTGTGCGTTGGTCCTCAAATTTCTGGAGCTACTGGACTATCGCCTGAGGCCTCTCACGGGGAAGGATGATAGGCCGCCGCCAGCGGCAGCCTTCATGGCTTTATTGCGTAAGTTTTAAGACAGTGTGATTAAGTTTAAAGTAGAATGACAGAAAGCAGGTTTTTTTATCAAAATTCATCTCTGGAATTATCATTTCAATTGTTTGTCTTACCCTGTCATGTGTCCCACTGCTGGGGAAAGGCCTCCCTTTTCTCCTTCCAAACCTCTCTTTCTTGTGCGATATCTGGCCATTAAGCTTGTCTGGCTGGAGCTACTCCGGGCATTTTTTTGTACGGTCTTCATACGTTGCACTGAAATGTTAGTTATAGTACTACACCTATATTTATACAGTCCACTAGTTTCATTATAAAGTACCAACCAAGCCTATTCAAGAACTATAATTAAGAAAGTAAGTTTATCTGTTAATTAATTACCTTTTCGCAGCTGAAAGCTGGTGTGAACATAAATGCACTAATATGGAATCGACGGTTTGCTTCTTGATCTCAAATAATGTACTTGGTTTCTTTGTTTTTAAAGAAAAATATACTACTCGCCTCCTCTCTTAAATCCAACCATTTGTTTGGAAAGACCTTTTTTAGGGATAAGACCGCCCTTTTTAAATAGGGTGACACAGTTCACCCTATTTAAAAGTTCTATTTCGTCGTGATACGAGTACCTGTAATTTGTATGGTGTACAAAACAAAGAGTATTCCGTCTATCTGTCTAAACTGGTGTTATGTTTGGTACCAGCTCGCCTGGCCCCTCTCTGGGTGGTGTGGGCGGTGATCTGGTCTGTGGGCGCGACCTGCGACCTCAACAGTCGCGGCATCTTCTCGGACTTCATCAGAGAACTTACCCAGGCAGCCGGACTTAAGCCGCTGTTCCCGACCGAGGGAAGGGTCTATGATTACACGTAAGTAGAGTTAAACATAATATATATGTATGCGCTTCGGTAATCTTCGTGTTTTTGAGTTTGCACGAACATCGCGCCACAGAGTAATGCAAATCAAATCAAATCATTTATTTGCTTGGATATGGGTAGGTACATGAGGTGATACATACAACAGAAGTTCTTTAAGCCATATCCTACCTTAACAGGTGTGCAAATATTTGTTACAATAAAAATAATGCGCCTGAGGAAAACCTTAGTTTTTAAACGACTTCTTAAAAAAGGAAGTTTTGTATTAATATCACTATTTAATTATATTTTATCCTCGAATGACGGTTACAGTTACACGCTAATTTTGACGTCACGTGGGTGTAATATTAGGTACACCTTTATCTAACCCGACGGGAATTACAGGCGTTATGTTTAAGTCCGTTTCAGACTGTACGACGGTGGGTTCACTATCCCGACGGAAGATGGCGAGGCGGCGAATCCTTTCTGGTACAACTGGATGGCAAACTTGGAGCCCTATGAGGTGGACCCTGAGTGGAACTATGCGGGTTTGCACCTACACTTTTAGCTCTTCATACTGTTGTAGCATGAGATTGAGAAGCGATTGCATCTATCAAATCATTTATTGTAATAAGACCTCTCCATCATCTGCCTAGCCTTTTTTCAACTGTGTTGAGGCCGACTTCCAGTCTAACCAGATGCAGTTAAATACCTATGTTTTGTCAGCCTATCCGAATTCCACAATACAGTTCACCACACACCTCGACACATGCTTTTATTGCGAACAATAATCATTTTGTCTCTCTTTTCGCAGACATCGAAGTACCGACGCTGGACAACGTCCGCTGCGCCGCAATCCTGGGCTACAAGGTGCTGAACTACAACCACGTGCTGTGCGTGGGCCCGACCGGCACCGGCAAGACGGTCACCATCACCTCCAAACTATCCAGGGGGTTGCACAAGAAGTTCATCTGCGAGTTCATCGTTTTCTCTGCCAGGACTTCTGCCAATCAGACCCAGGTAAACATTGTTCTTCTCCATCAGGTCCTTTCTGCCAGGATATCTGCTAATCATACGTAGACGTAGCTAGGAAGGGGCACCTTAGAAGGACATATGCAGACCTTTTCTACCCACATTAAATACCTTATTAGTCGCCTTTCATTAATTCCTTCAACATGATCAAACCACCTAAGCTCAGTCTTTTCAATATTAATAACTATTCTTATTCTTTATTGCACACAAAATAACAAATTTGGATCATCAATTTTTTTTTATATCATCGTTATCATCGATTTAAGCCCAAATCACACAGAAGGCGGGCCCGTCCCGTGCACGCTTTCTGTGTGTGCTGCGCTTTAACAAAAATCTTAAAATTAGTTAATGAGTGACAGCCGAAACCGCTTGGGTTGCGATAAAAAAGCTGAGATGTAGCGTAGCGAGTAGCGACGTAATAACTGAGTGCAGTGGCGCGCGGTAACTTGCTTGCTGGCGCCTGCACGATGCACATTGTGTGACAACTGAAGTACAGTACAGTGAATCCTTGTCTAACATTATCATTAACACTAGAAACGAGATTTTTACTATGTTTACTGTTTGTTCCGAGTTCCCGATATTTCGGCGCTGTTGCAAGCACTATGATCACGGACAAATTGAAGTTATTGCGGGTTGGTGTTCATGAGCAGACAAATCGGTTCGTTTTTTGCACTCATTACCGCTACCACTGTCAGTCGCAACTCGATTCTGTAAACAAAACAAACAAAACAAAACAAACAAACAAATCGGTTCGTTTTTTGCACTCAATACCGCTACTACTGTCACTCTCTGATTTTGATTTTGACTCGCAACTCGATTCTGTAAACAAAACAAAAACAAACAAAACAAACAAACAAAAAATAAAACAAAACAACAAACATATGTAAACATGGTAAATACCCGTTTCTAGTGTTAATGATAATTTTAGTGACCATGACAGTTTAAAAACTTAAAGCGTTGTCTACTTTATTTGCTCAATAGTCCACTATTTCCTGTAACATGGTAAACACCACGAGTATATTAATTATTTCCTCTGACTGTACTTGTGCCAGGACGTGATCGACAGCAAGTTGGAGCGTCGTCGTCGCGGCGTGTTCGGTCCGCCGCCCACCAAGCGCCAGGTGTTCTTCATCGACGACCTCAACATGCCCGCGCTCGAGGTGTTCGGCGCGCAGCCGCCCATAGAGCTGCTCAGACAGTTCATGGACTTTTCAGGTACGGCATTGTGATGTGCTGCAATGAAAGACCGCAATGACACTAGGCACTAGGTTAGTATGGTAGATTGCAGCCCAGCCCATTCCCTCGTACATAGAAAAGGCCTTATTGTGGGTTTCTGAATAAAACATTTGAACTTGAGTACCTGTTAAACACTGCACTGCACTGTTGGTACTTTTGCAGTATAATGGGTGTAAAAATACCCATAATGAAGCCGAAAAGTACTTGTTCTCCCCGACATTGCGATAATTTTTTTGTTCTAGACCATACCTGGGAACTTTCTAGTTACGGAGCTCATCATCATCATTTCATTCGAAAGACGTCCACTGCTCGGCATAAGCCTCCCCTAAGTGTCCCCATATTCACCGCTCTCGTGCGTCTCGCATCCAGCTGATCCCTGCAGCCTTCACCAGGTCATCGTTCCACCTAGTAAGAGGCCTTCCAATGAAAGGTCTTCCGGTTCGGGGTCGCCAGTCCAGAACCAGTTTGGCAATTCTTCGGGCTTCGCCGGTCACCCTTTTTAAAATAGAGCAGTTTGCCTGATTTCAGGATTATCGTGTCCTTCCCTCTCTTCGGACTTCAGATAATCCCACAATTCTCCATCGCAATCTGCTCAATTCCTCTTCGAGTTCCGTTACCTTCTCCTCAGTCCGGAGTGTATGCCGGTAGGTAGCCAGATCCCTTCCGGAGATTCTTCGCATCCCTTTGTCACTCCGTAATCTCGAGTGCTACCGTAGTCCGGGGTAGACGGTCTGCTGGGCACTCGGGGCCATTCCTGTGTTGCCCTAATTTTCATTGGGGGGGGGGGGGGGGGGGGTGAGTGGGGTGTTTCCATGATCGCCACGCTTGTCAGGCGGGTTGGCGATCGTAGTAAGGTTGTTGCAAAAGCACAGAGAACAATGCTGCCCATTCTCTGGAAGACACCCACGGGAAGATATGGGATGGTGCTATTCTTTACGTCCGATACCATACGGAACACGTTACGATATGTTCGTATACACCGTGACTTTTTAGTCGTCTTACAACGGCAGCCCACTTCATGTATCCAATGACTACTAAACATTCATTAAAAAAAATATAGGTATTTAAGAGAATTCAATAATATAAAAATAAAAATATTATTCATTATTATGACGCATGGCGTAGTTGAAACACCCTGTTGCGAGCGATGATCTACTCGACTCGTGCGCTGCATAGGTATATTGTTCTACCGTTTGACATGTAAACATTATTAACAGGATGTTTCATAATTGTAAAGTATTATTTATTTTTCTTTGTACCTCTCATAATTAATGGTAAAAAAATAATAATCGCTCCAAGAGGTATTTTATATCGGATACATTGAGTGGGCCACCTTTGTAAGACGACTAAAAAGTCACGGTGTATATTGGGGATCAAAGCTCCAACTTTTTTTTTTAAATACAAGCTTTTATTATTATTAATTTAACTACTTCCACGACCCCCGCACTGTTCAATGCATCTATCAGCACAGTGTTTTGAATGCGTTACATTGACTCCTACCGTAAAACGTGATTTTTCACCCCAACAATAGTAGTTTCCCAGCAATAATTGTTGCGTATAAATTACTTAGTTTGATGTACAGAATGCTTGGTTGCCGGCTTCGTGAAGGGTCCATCTACAATACAATACAATTTTCTTACGTTTTTTGCAATCTGCAGGTCAGTGTGAGACCAACACACTGGTCACTGGGCCCGCGTGTTGAATTACAGCCCTCTTCATATCATTGAGAGGAGAGCTTAGCTTTGCAGTGGCACAATACTGGCCAAATTATTCATTTATGTATTGCTTTCGCTTAGGTTGGTACGACCGCGACAACATCGGCGAGTTCAAGACTCTGGTGGACGTGGGCGTAGTGGCTGCCATGGGCCCGCCCGGCGGCGGGAGGAACCCTGTCACCATGCGACTCATGAGGCACTTCCACTACTTATCCTTCACTGAGATGGAGTATTCCAGCAAGGTATCATACACAAAACTTTCAACAGATGGAGTTTGCATACTCTTAGATTCGAAAACAAGGTGTTTTCGGAAATACAACTTTAATACCCACACAAGTTTAATTTGCTATAACAAACACCATTGTTTATAAATATTGTTTATTTGTTTTATATAGTTGACATTTAAAGTAAAAATAATCGCACTTTCGTGTGAAACAGCATCTATTTTTAACTCATCGTTATATCCCTTATATCCTCCATTCCTTCCTTCTTTTTAAATATCCTTTCAGTACGCCATTTTCTCCACGATCCTCAAATCATGGGTCGTAAACATGGACCCGAAGGTTCAGCCTCTTATTCGCCAGCATCCATTCCTCAAGGCTTCCATAGAAATCTTCAACGCGCTGGTGGAGGAACTGCTTCCTACACCCACCAAGTCGCACTACACCTTCAACTTGAGGGACCTCAGCAAGGTTTTCCAGGGGATATTGATGATGGATCCCAAGCAAGTGCAGGTTTGCAAGTTAATATTCTGAAAAATCCTCATTTCGCCGGTTACGTTTTAGTCTCATGTAGTAGTGGTGAGCCTATTAGCGTTAATCGGGAACCGATTTATATTCCGGGTTGCTACTAATAAATTATAAAAATTCATTAAAAATGATATAGAAAGAGCTCAACTAACAGTGGCTGAGGTAGTAAATCGTAGATTTCTTTCCTTTTCACTCATTATCATATCATTACTATTGTATTGCTGTATTTTTCTCACAGAAGTAATAGTGTCATCATTAATACGTTTTTGCTTATGGAGAAACAACTATAAATATTTTGTTATTTGGACAAAATATTTCAATTAATATATAAATACATACAATTTACGATTTATTCTGAAATAATTCATTATTCTGTTTTAAAAAATATACCTATATCGACGTCAGAATCTATGTTTAATGTCATCGTCCCATCACTACGGCAGGTGACGCCACCATGAAATAGCCAATCGGCTTGCACTTGATACTACCGCTAAATTCGATGAACTCGAACACACACAAAATGTTCAACATACGGAATATAGCGGAGGTTATCTGTGCAGACAGCAACCTTTTTGTAATTAGAATAAATACCACTTTGAATGGATTCGATGTTCAATCAACAAGAAGCTTTGCCCTTAGGTGGAGGATCAGGTCATCAGGCTGTGGTACCACGAACACCTGCGCGTGTACCAAGACAGGCTCGTCAACGACACCGATCGCAAGTGGTTTATTGAGTACGTATCCTTACTAATATTATAATAACCATAGTCACTGAAAATTTGGTGGGTATCTTGCATAAGTCGGATTGTCAGGATTTAGTCCGTTAGGCTCGTACATCATAATAAAAATAAAATAAAATCATGTGGGTAGACGATGGGTTTCGTTCAATGAAAATACACTGGGTGCGATACACTGTTTCTATTAAACTAACAAATTACTTGAGATTACAAATTAATACAATAACACGGGGCACAATGAATCGGGGTACAGTTCCAGGACATCTCAACTCCGGACCTTCAACTGTCCTCGTCGCCACGAGTTATCAACATCAGGGCTCTGTAGAAGTACGCTGTGCTGGGGGCTGACTTGTAACTAGGTGGCGTGGTGTCACCACTGGCGTACTTGCGATTCATTTTAAGTCCGTACCAATGACCGGATTCGACAAATATATAAACTCATGCGTTTTTACCATGGGGGTAAGCAGAAACTACAGAACGCCCTGTGGTAAAATCTTTACATACTCCTTTTGCTTTATTTCACTGTTTTTTCGCGTTCATTCAGTTATTTGATAATTCTTTTTTTATGAAAACGTTTGACATTCGTTCGTTCATTACTTTCAGTTTGATGAGAAAAAAGGTTAAGACAGAATTTCAAAGGGACCAAAAGGAGCTGTTAGGTGACAGACTGATGCTGTTCGGAGATTTTATGGACGTCGGCGCCGATGATAGGAAGTACGTCGAAATCAATGATCAGGCCGAGGTGCGTAAAAAAACGTTACTAAGCAAAGTTTGCGCTTCAGGAAACATCTATCCATACTAATATTATACTCGTAAATATTAAACTTGTTTGTAAGTTTGTATGTAGGGGGTAATCTCCAGAACTAATAATCCAATTATATATTTATTTTACTGGCTGAAAGCTACATTATTCGTGGCTGATATTTATTCAAAACACAATGGCAGTTTCGCATAGACTGAATTTATTTCAACATTAGTACACATAGTTAACAGTTATGGTTCATGGACCATACAGGGCTACCAAACACTCATAAGTTGCTGAGTTTCGGTTTACTGGCCATCCACACTTCAAATGGGGTAGTATTCCTGTCTAGACCAGCTACTGGTGATGTATACTTAAAATAGATCGCTGTGTTCACAGCTTCTACCCATAACTGTTTATCAAACTGAGCATCAAACAGGAGACATTTTGATTTTTCAACTATTGATCTGTTATATCGCTCACACAACCCATTTTGTTTAGATGAGTAGGTAAGCGTTACTTTTCTGGTGGACTATGCCATTACTCACTGTATATACCTACTCCATAGATCGAACGACAGCTATGTCTATTACTTAAGATATTATTATGTACTTTTGAGAAATAAGTTTCTTTAAACCGAAGAAACGTTTATCAAACCTTGCTTTATGTTCGAATCAGTTGGATGAAGTTCTAAGCCACTACCTCGAAGACTACAACTTGTCAACGACAGCTCCTCTAGACCTGGTGCTGTTCGAAGACGCCGTGGCGCATCTGTGCCGAGTGACGCGCATCATGAGACAGCCCATGGCCAATGCACTGCTGTTGGGCATGGGGGGCTCCGGTGAGAACTACTTGACTATCTATTCTTTATCTGCATCGTTTTAGGGGGTGATAATACCCGTCAGCAGCTTACTCTTATTCTTCTTCGTGTCGATAGTACGACAATATACAAGCTGTGAACGGACCCTTCACAAAACCGTCAACGAAGCATTCGGTACATCAAACTAAGTAACTCTACGTAAAAACTATTGCTGGGAAACGACCTTTTTTTGGGGTGAAAATTTACAGTTTACTGTAGGACTCCATGTAATGTAATCAACACATATTGCTGATGGATGCATTGAATTGTACAGGGATTATGGAGGTATTCAAAACAAAGGTATAACACTAAAATATTAAAAAAAAAACTTGTGAAAATTTTGGAACTTATATCTTATACTTATAATTATATCCAATAATTATCTCCGTAACTAGAAGGTTCCCAGGTATAAAACAATGATCACAATGTCGGGGAGAACAAGTGCCTTTCGGCTTCGTTAAGGGTCTGTTTACACCGATCATTTTATTGGTAGACATGTGCATTACTTAAAGGCGATTAAGCAGTTCACCAATGTATTGTTGTGTTTATGTTTGGAAGTCTCCTCGGTAGCATTTGACTGCATGTTTTGGGGCTCAGCGTGTAGTATAGCGGCTTACACTGTAAAACTCATATCTGATTAAAAACGGTAAGGAAAACTATTATTAAGCTATCGGAAATGATCGAGTTGTTTGTTCCAGGTCGTCAGTCTCTCTCGCGGCTCGCGGCTCACATGACAGAGCTGTCGTGCTTTCAGATCGAGATCACGAAGGCGTATGGTCTGGCAGAATGGCGCGAAGACCTCAAGGAGACTATGTTGAAGGCGGGCGCCGAGAACAGAGGCACCGTGTTCTTGTTCTCAGATGCGCAGGTACCAATGATTTTGCATCAGTATTCTCGCCAAAATAAAAGGAGCTCGTGGCTAAATAATAACAGCCACTCGGGTCGATCTTTAGGTTGAGCCGCGCTTGCCTAGGTTTGTCCGTGGATGGGTTACCACCCATTACATACCGAGTTTCCTCCGTGCCTCGGAAAGTACGTTAAGCCGTTTGTCCCGGCTGTCATTTGTAGATCTTGTGACAGTCGTTAAGGTAGTCAGTGGCTCGAAAGTCTGACAACCAGTCTTACCAAAGGGTATCGTGTTACGCAGTGCTAGCTGGGTTGTGGACGTCAGATAAGCAGTCGCTCCATGTAAAATACTGGTATTCAGCTGCATCCGGTTGGAAGCCGACTCCAACATAGTTGGGAAAAGGCTAGGCAGATGATGATTCTCGCCTTAATAAGGTTGCTATTGGTCTGCTGCCGATGACTCAATTGCGCAGGGGAGCTAGTGTGCATTCAGATCTTGATCACGAAGGTGTATGGCCTAGTGGGTGGCGTGATCACCTCAAGCATACGATGTTTAAAGCGGGCGAAGAGAACCGGGGCGTCGTGTTCTTTTTCTCTCATGCGTAGGTGAGCAGGGCTATCTATACAAAAGAGTTGGTGAGCAACGAGCAGAGAGCGAGCGAGAGAACAGTTTTTTTTACCAAAGCGCTTAAAATATAATAATAATCATATTACAATTTCAAATAGCATCTTGTAATTATAAATAATAATTCAAAAAGCAAAACAAAAATGTCAAGTGGTGTCATAAATAATATATCACAAATAAAATATACAAGTTCTGTTATGTCAAAAATAAATTTGTCAAATAAATACATGTGATGTCATGTCCGGTTAGATTGGAAGCTTACCGAAAAGGTTGGGCACATGATCATGAAGTCAAAATTAATATAATAGAATAGTGTTACATAAACATGTCAGTGGAATTTAATATTATTACAGTACACTTTTGATTAAAAATAAAATAAAAGAAAAGAAAATTACAAATCAAGTGTTTAAAAATGTCAATACATCTTTCTTTAAAGTGCTACTAGTATCCACAAATATGTCGGCATTTGGACTGCTGTCAAGATAACGATTTATGAGGCCCATTGCTCTCACAGCTTTTGACTAGCTTTTGACCGCGGCTTCGCTCGCGTTAATTTAGAATTTGACAATCAATTCGGGTGCATCAGGAACTCAAATTCTTGCTAAAATAATAATATTTTGAGGTAACTGTTTTGCTGTGCAATCAGTATTTTTGATTAGCATTGGGACTTTGTTAATATAAAATGGAAGATTTTTTGATTTACAGTTAAATATTAGCATTTTCAAACACAAATTTTTAATGTAAAATTTTTACTTTAAATCCTCCACGACCCCCGTATTATTCAATTCATCCATCAGCACAATGTATTGAGTGCATCACATTGAGTCTAACCTCAAAACGTGATTCTTCACCCAAAAAAAAGTCGTTTTCACGCAATAATTTTTGCGGAGATTTACTTCGTTTAAGGTACAGAATGCTTGGTTGTCTGCTTTGTGAAAGGCCCGTTTACACCCTGTAGATATCATCCCAGCGGGAAACGGTACGGAATTAGGAACGTTAAAAATTGGCACAATACCTACTATGTACCATGTCCATGTTTTCACTAACAATTTACACTCTACACAGATAAAAATGGAATCCTTCCTCGAAGATCTAAACAACATCCTAAGCTCGGGCGACGTCCCGAACATTTACGAAGCAGAAGACTTAGACAAGATCTACCAGGCTTTACGTCACACGGTAATGGAGATGGGCCTGACGGCTACTAAGACGAACCTGTTCTCTTGCTACCAGCGGCGAGTGCGGAGCAACTTGCACATCGTGATTGTTATGAGTCCTATTGGGGAGGTGAGGGATTTTGAGCCTTTTGTCTATAGAACTAAGCTTGTGTTTCCTAGAGATAAGTCTCGCGGCCGCTAAGACGAAGCTGGTATCTTGCTACCGACGACGAGTGCGGAGCAACTTGCACATTGTCGTCGTTATGAATTCTATTGGGGAGGTGAGGGACTTTGAAGCTTGTGTCTTTAGAGTCTAGGTTGAAAATAAGTTGAAAAAAATTACACAAAATATTGTGTAATCGAGGGTGAAGCTGTTGGCGGAAGCTAGTTTAAAATAGAATTAATGTATATTTCTTCATCTTACTCTAGATCTTCCGCGCCCGTCTCCGCCAGTTCCCGTCTCTAGTGAACTGCTGCACCATCGACTGGTTCAGCGAGTGGCCCAAGACGGCGCTGGAGTCGGTCGCGCAACATTTCTTCACGTCCATGGGCGAGCTCACCATGACTTCCGATGAAGTCATTGCTGCTATGGTGGTATGTAGCTCATTCAAATGGAACCTTGTCTGTTTAGAGTTAAGGTATAGACTGGTTCAGCGAGTGGCCCAAGACCGCGCTGGAGTCGGTCGCTCATCACTTCTTCACGTCCAGGGGCGAGCTCACCGTGGCTACCGATGCGGTCATTGATGCTATGGAAAGTTGTGTGGTAATCGGTTGGCTTGTATAGGTATGTGATGCGGAGGAATCAGCAAAATGTAGTGAGGAAAGTTTTGAGTATGAATGTGGATGGTTGTAAGAGTAGCAGAAAAAGTGGTAGTAGCTACAATGGACAAAATGGGATCAGGGCAGGAGAATGATGGTATACCAAGTCTACTTCTAACTGATATTATTTCCACTTAAATTGGTGTCAACACAACGTAAGTGTTTATTAACTAACTTTTGCTAGCGGCTTTGCTCCCGTTATTTACGAAAATTTACGCACAGGAACGTTTTAAATGTATCTATGAATCTCGGGGATAATGTAGCTTCCCGTTAGTGAAAGAATTTTCGGAATCGGATCAGTAGTTCCGAAGATTACCCCCTACATACGCACTTACAAACAAATTTTACCTCTTCATAATATTAGTATAGATTGAACTGTCAAACTAAAACCTCTCACTCAACCAATATTGTGTTTCAAGAGTGCTGTTAAATACTATACCGAGACAAAAACATCCGTGTACGATTGCTTCCTCGACCTTCCCAAAGCGTTGGACCTGGAGTCATATGATATCTTGTGGAATAAGATGAGATCATCCCAGAAGCCGTATGAACTTAATAACATCTTTAAGTATTGGTACGGGAACCAGGTTAACAACGTGCAGCGAACGGGCACGTTGTCGGACCCTTATCTACCGTGATGTTGGTAATATGGGCACACATCTATGAGTAATATATCTGTCTTTGGTTTAAATACATACTATTACGACTCTATGCGTTTGGTATAGAGACTAAATTAAATTAAAAAAACTTCGTCGCCTTGCAACCACGGTTGCACGAAGCAAAACTGACAACTTTTTCTTTGCAACTGTGGTTGCGAGAAGCGATCGAGCGGCTTAAGATTGGAATGTGGGGTGAGGCCCCTGGGTTGAGCTCTCCGTCCATTTCCTTCCCACTGATCGAGGCGCTCAGCGAGCAACATATCGGTTGTCACATAGATGCGCCTGTTTTATTAACATTAGCTACGCGGACGATATGGTGCTGCTGAACGCTTCGGTCTCTCGACTATATGTGTGTTATGAATTGGATTGAATTAGTAATGGTGTGTATGTAATGTGACTATATAAATATACTTGAATTAAAATGATTTTATTTATTATAACATATAGAAACATTTTGTTCACTGCCTTAAATACATACATACATAATTTTGTCGCCAGTCCGTATGCTGCTTCTGTCACCAAAGCGTGGTGGAAGGGAGCGAACGGTTCAGGGAGCAACTGAACCGCATCAACTACGTCACGCCCATGTCGTACATGGAGATGCTGGGCGCGTACTCGGAGATGTTCCGCAAGCAGCAGAAGGCCATACTCACGGAGTCCAATGCACTTAAAACAGGTATGTATGTTTCTCATTGCAATTTCTACCTTATAGAAATGACATAACGAGTCGGACGTTGCAAATCAAGCAGCACAAGCTCCAAGGAGCAACTCATGGAGTCCAACACACTCAAAACAGGTTAGGCATTGCAACCATTATGGCTGCCTGTCAAAGAAAAGTAGCCGTACTTTCGGATTCAAAATATCAAAAATATAAATAAAGCTAAATATATATAAAAATACAATAAATAAATAGAGCAGTGCTTATAACAACTAAAGACCCCGGGTCAGCGCCCAAAATCCGCCGTTTGTCTTTGTTTTTTATTTCTTTATTCTAATCTAGACAGTGACATTCGCGCCAACGGGTAAAAAACACTTTGCATAAACTTTCGGTGTCTTGCTTTTTATTATTTGCAGTAAAGGACAGTTCTATCCTTGTATTTCCAGGGTTGAGCAAGTTGAATCACACGGAGGTAGAAGTGAAGGAGCTCCAGATCGAGCTGGCAGAATTGAAGCCCTTGATGGAGAAGGCCGCGGAGGAGACCAGGCAGGTCATTCAACAAATTGCCGTTGATACGGTTAGTATATATTGATGTTCAATGCATGAGCGCGCCCAACTTATTTCCAGGCCGTGGTCGCGAGGAGTCAGCACCAAGCCTTATTTCAATTCATCTTGTGTGTGTATACACTCACAGATAAATATATAATTAGTGTGTAATGATAGCTAAATAAGAACAGCGACACGGGTCAATCTGCAGGTTAAGCCGCGCATGTTTAGGTTGATCCGTGAATAGGTGACTACCCATTACTTACATACCGAGTTTCCTCCGTGCGTCAGGAAGCACGTTAAGCCGTTGGCCCCGGCTGTCATTTGTAGATTTTTGACAGTTATTATTCTTACCAAGGGGTATCGATTACCCAGTACTAACTTGGTTGCTTGGGTTGTTGAGGTCAGATAGGCAGTTAGGCTCCGTGTAAAATAGTGGAATTCAACAGCATCCGGTAATACTGGAAGCCGATTTCAATCAAGTTGGGAAAAGGCTAGGTTGGCTTGGCTTGGCTAGGCTAGCCTGGCTGGGCTCTCCGTAACCGGGTCCAGAGGGACGGCGGACTTGGGGACGTCCGCCGCCCCCCGTGGAACTGGAAAGTCAGAGTGCAAGTGTGGGGAGGGAACTCCGGGGTGGTTTTTAGTCGGTTAGAGTCTGACAGACCCGCCCGTCCCTGGGCGGAGGACATCCATGAGTTTTTTCCACCCCGAAGAAAAAGGCTAGCTGGGCTAGGTGGGATGATGATTGAAACTAACAATGTGGCACACTTGTACGGGGCGGATGTGTGGTGCGCGTCTGCGTGGATCGATATACAGAGATATACAGAATTTTTGTAGTAGGCGTGAATGGCAAAATCCAAAACTCGAGCCCGATTTTGATTAAAACTAAATATGCATTATTGGATTTTTGGAAAATCAATATCTCGTAGCCAGAAATCGAACCTGTTGATTTTGGAAAAAAAACACAATGATTACACCATTCGATAGCGTCGCTATTAAGGTTTAAATTTTGGGAAGTAATGACATGCGGCAAATTTAGGAAAAAGATTTTATATTTTACTAGCTGTGCCCGGCATGCGTTGCAATGCATGTTTTCCTACCTACTACTTTCACTACTTTCACTACCCTACCTACCCTACCTACCCTATCTACCCTACCTACCCTACCTACCCTATCTACCCTACCTACCCTACCTACCTACCATAATTTTCCTGAATTTTCTTTGCTATAAACCTCACGGAGCCCGAGACCTTTCCAACGAATGCAAAACCGTGGAAATCGGTTCGTGCGTTCTGGAGTTATAGCGTCAGGAAGGAAAACCCGACTTATTTTTATATAGTAGATTACATTTTATACCATTTCCAGTACTCCTTCATCATCGTCCTGCCTTCATGTTATTTGGGGTTGGTGCATCACGTTTTTTCTTCCATCCTCCCCTGTCAATTGTCATGCTATTATTTACTTCTTTTTAGGGTTCCGTACCTCAAAAAGAAAACGGAACCTCTTGTAGGATCATTCTCGTGTCTATCTGTCTGTCCGTCTGTCACAGCCAATTTAATCCGAAACTACTGGACCGATTGAGTTGAAATTTGGTACATATATTATGTAAGTCGGTGACCCGAAGACGTATAACGTTTTGGGGGTAAATTAGAAAATGAAAAACAAAAGTTTTGTTAACTTCATAATATTGTGTTACATATCAAATGAAAGGGCTCATTGAGCATCTCAAATATTTATTTTTTATAATTTTATGATAAATAGTTTTGAAGGTATTTAAGAAAATAGGCGAAAGTTGATGGGGGCCGATGAAAAAATACAAAAAGCTGTTATTTATCTATAGATTACAGGAAAACCTATAAAAAATCATATATTTAAAACAACTTACGGAATTTACATAATTAATGTACGGAACCCTCTCCACGCGAGTTGAACTCGCACTTGGCCGGTTTTTTTCATATCATTCCTCACACTATTCTACCAACTTTTCTTGGACCTTGCTTTCTCCCTCCCTCTCTATCCATCAACATTACTCATGGTTCCTAAACTAAGGCACCGGATTCAAGAAGGTATTACATTATAAACACGCGCACCGTACCTTTTGGAAGAACATTAAGAACAAGCATAACACCATGCTTCTCCTACGGGTTAGTCAGAGGTGTTCCTCTAGTTCACTCACATTTTGCCAGTTAAGTTAAAGTTCGTTGTCATAGGGGGCGAGCCTATTACCATCAACCAGTCACAAATGCAAACTGCTAGTCAAGTTAGCCAGTCACACTTTCCCCGACCAGGGAATCAAACCCATGAGTATCCATTGAATTTCACATGTTAAACTTGGTAATTCACGTATTATTTGTTACGTAGGCGATAGCTGAGGAGGCTCGTGAGAAAGTGGAGAGGGAGACAGTCATGGCGGAGAAGATGGCGTCGATTAATGCGGCTATGGCAGAAGACGCTATGAGGGACTTAGGTCTGTCATCTTTATTTACTACTAGCTTTTGCTCACGGCTTCCCTCGCGTTATGGTCTAAATTTATACCACGGGACCTCTTTAAATAATAATATTTAAAAAAAACTGTTCGGTCCGTGCGGTATTATTAGGAATCGAGATTAGATTCTATTTGTATTATCTTTTTGAGATAACAATTTAAAAAAATACCCCGATAAAAATTAAATAAAATTTACTAAAATGACGAAACTTACTTGGCAACACAGGACGCGGGCAGCGACACTCCGGTCGCTTCTCGGATAGTGACGTCATAAACAAACAATTGATGATCGAACATACTAACGCCAAAGATGTTGTCACGTTTAAAAAATAATACATTTCGGGAAATGGTGGTAATTTGAGCACAAAAATTATGCATTTTAAAATTCAATATTACGAGTAACTTTCATGAATATTTTATGTTTCTTATTTTATTTGGTAATGACATTGGAATACTTATATGCATCTTTCGGATCGGACAGGGTTTTTAACATATTGTATAGCCTGTGACACTCGGGGATAATGTACCATACTAATAGTGAAAGAATTTTCGGAATTGAAAAAATAGTTGCGAAGGTTACCCATTACAGTCAATCCCAAGAAGATGTAAATACGGGCAGGGAAGAAAAAAATTGTGTGTGTATACAATATATAGCTACAAAACATAAACAATTCATAACACCAAAACCTACACTGGTCAAAATACGAGAAACCTTATAATCTAACTACTAAAGACTACTAATGACTAGATTGTGAGCAATGTCTGACTTTAGTACCTACTTCAGAACTGTTCTTTCGAAAGCCATTTTACTTTCAGCTTTTTTAAAGCCAATACGTACTGGTAACTGGCCGATACGTACTGGTCTCCACTCCAGAACTCGTTAGCTCATCTATCCTTCGACAAACAATGGTGGCCCACTGGCACTGAACTTGCTTAGCCTGTTAGCTAAATCGGTATCTGCAGTTCTTTGAAATTTTTAATTAATCCTAATAATTGAAACTTGCAGAGGAAGCGCTGCCAGCGCTGCGGGCAGCTGAGAAAGCGCTTCAAGAGCTGAATCGTAACGACATCGTGGAGGTGAAGGCTATGAAGAAGCCTCCCGCCGGCGTCGTGCTCGTCATCGAGTCGCTGTGCGTCGTGTTTGATATCAAGCCGGTTAAGGTACAATCGACCATAGACTATAATATGCAAGCTGGAAGGGACACCGGCGCTCAGCGGTTATCACGAATTCCATACTATTCGTGGTAACAGTTTGCGCGCCGATGTCACAGGTTATGTTGACCGTCCTTCACAGGAACAAGGGGCAAACTACGGCGAGAAAGTCCTTAACTATTGGAAGCCGGGATCCCTTATGTTGGCGGACCCCACAGCTTTCTTAGACTCCCTCCTGAAGTTTGACAAGGAATCCATCACTGAAGATATGATCAAGAAGCTGAAGAGGTTCGTCTCGAACCCGGATTATGACCCAGCTAAGATTTTAAAGGTAAATTATACGTTTAATACTGTTTTACGGCTAAGTGATGAATTTACTTGTACCTATGCTCTCTTAGATTCCAAAGGTATCTGGATTTGTGCAGTGTTGATGGCAATAGGCTGACCCACATTACATGCAACTTAGACATAACTGGCGGAAAGTTGGTGTACTCTAATTACACGTCTGCCTAACCCAGATTAGGCGTGATGATTACTGTACCATATTTTCTTGTCTTTTACTGCTAAGATGACGATTAATAGAAAAGAATAAGACGTAAACTGCCTTGTTGCCGAAGAGAACTCGGTGGGAATCGGCTTCTTAGGTCCTCTCAGGCCTGATAAAAGGACAGTGGACAGGAGAATCAGCAGTACTGTAAAAGAGATGTGTTACAATTTTGGAGTACAATTAAGTATATTCTATCTGCCTATGAATAAGTGGACCTTATTTTGTTGTCTTTTAAATTCACTTTTGCCTTTTTCTAGGTATCGAAAGCCTGTCAATCGCTGTGCATGTGGGTGCATGCCATGTTCAAGTTCTACCACGTAAACAAGGGCGTTGCCCCCAAGAAGGAAGCCTTGGCCAGGGCCACCAGGGAACTGCAGATCGTCGAAGGTAACGCCTGATAGATTTATCATTCTATGGTCATCGAATACTGATAAATGAAATCTGGTTTCAAATAAAATTAATGTTGTTATCACTTAAACAAATATTCCCAATTAATTAAGTCAATCATTGTCATCGAAATGACTCGTGCTATTGAAGTCCAATGTTCGTGATTCTTTTTTCGTTTGGTAGTGAAAGCTGGCGCGATGGTCTCATATAATTTATTTATTCACATTGCTTGGGTAGTTTATGAGTTATCTTCTACTAGCTTTGCCCGCGGCTTCGCTCGCGTTAATTTAAAATTTGTTAATCAATTTGGGTTGTACTCTTAGCTTAGTTTACTAAAGCTTCTGTAATATTATAATTCAATCATGATTCGAAAGACACGTGGCGCCATCTCTTATCATAATAACTTTATTGTTGTCCTCGGGAACAGTACTTTTTTAGGGTTCCGTCCCTCAAAAGGTAAAAAAGGAACCCTTATAAGATCACTCTCTTGTCCGTCTGACCGTCTGTCTGTCCGTGTGTCACTACCGATTTTCTCAAGAACGGGTGGACATATCTAGTTGAATTTTATAGTCCCTATTAGGTCTATCTGTCTATAGTCCCTATTAGGTGTATAAAAATCAAGGTCCTGAGACAACGGGATAAAAAGATATGGGCAAATTTAGATTTTCGCGAAAACTTGTAAGTACCAAAATTTACCTTAATTTTCAACTTTTTTTTCGGAATTTTCCCTTTACTTGTGCTGTAAGATCTTGCTTTTAATCAAAATCGACAATTCTAGGTTAACCGGAAGTACTCTACCTATAGGTTTTGGGTCTAAAACCTATATGATAGTTCCCGTTCCCGTTGAATCATGAAATTTGGCAAGAAGCTTTGTTTTATAGCACAAGTAAAGGGAAAAATCTGAAAACCGTAAATATTTAGTTTAATAGCAAAATACCTACAAGTTTATATGGAACTTTCGGTGCGCGAGTTCAACTCGCACTTGGCCGGTTTTTGTACACCTGACAACGTATATGCAAAATTTCAGGATGATCGGTTCAGTGGTTTATCCGTGAAAAGGTAACAAACAAACTTACTTTCGCAATTATAATATTAAGTTAGATTTGGACACTATTAGGAAAATGCATTTTTTTTTCTTTTATATCTATGTGGACAACAATGGAAAATGAATACTCGACAAAATTTTGAATGAGATACCGTCACAACACATAGTTGTGTTGTGATGGTATCTCATTCAACAGGCTGAAATAAAAAACTTTTTTGCAAAAAAAATAACCGTCTTCCAAATAAAACACTAAAAAGTGGAAAATAACTCTACTTCCGGAAGTCGGTGGCAAAACAGTCAATTTAAGAAACAAAAGTCACCGGCTTCCGGAAGTAAACTAGGATTTATTTTTAGGTGTTAAAGTTTATTTTACAAAAACACATTGCAATTGATTTTCTAGTGACTACGTAGCCATAAGAATAAAATCAATCTGCTGGAGGATTCAAGTCTAGGCTATCGGTTGAGGAGAGGTGGTCAAGTTATATCTCACCTCCTTTACATGGATGACCTGAAACTCTTTGCCCCCAACGATTTGCAACTGATGGAGCTACTGAAGGTAACTGAAACTTTCAGTAGCGCCATCAGGATGGAATTCGGTGTGGACAAATGTGCGGTCATGCATGTAAAGCGAGGGGAGATTGGGGAATCTGTGGGAACCCAGCTCTCGGATTCCATAAATCTTAGATCCCTCTCAGCAACCGAAACCTACAAGTATTTGGGTATGTCGGAAGCGCTGGGCATCAATGTTGCTGACATGAAGCAATCGTTGAAGGAGCGCTTCTTTGGCCGCCTGAAAAAAGTATTTAATATAATGTTTTACCTGAAAATAAAACAGTTATTATATACGGAACCTTATTCTAGACCTATACAGTGAGACAGCATCTTTTCGGATCTGACGTCACGACCTCTCTTGTTCCCCCTCCCACCCGGCTCCGCCCCACTGTGGCCGGGGGAGGGGGCACGGAGCTTGCCCGAACAGTCAGGCGCGCTCTTCACATTGCATCTCACTTCCGGTGGATTATGAGTCCACCAGGCAGGATTAAAAATATAGGTCTAGAATAAGGTTCCGTATATAATAACTGTTTTATTTTCAGGTAAAACATTATATTATACACTATGAACCGTTATTCTAGACCTATACAGTGAGATGTGTTTATTATCGCCTGGTGGCAAGCTAAGTATATGCCAATGTGTGAAAAAGAAATTAGGTTTCTAATTAATTTTGTTTAATATAGGTACCTAGGAGTATTTATATTAAACAAAATATAACTGTGTGAGAACATTATTATTAGAAATGAAAGTGACTCAATGTATAAAGAAACTGCAGGGAATATATGTAAAGAAAAAGATTTTTATTTGAACCACCAAAACTAAGTAGGTACCACAGTAATAAGAACACATACATAGGTAAGTTTTGCTATTCACATATCATGATTATTACCACAATTTATGCTTTAATGATATGTTATTCGAAGAATTAAGATTTGCTTTGAACTAAATTTACATTACTTATGCATACTTTGATTAAATAAATCAATTTAACTTAATGTAACAATATGTTGTTTTGAACGAATTATTTATTGAAATTACATTGATTAATAGGTAGGTAATCATATATATTATTTAGAATCTACACAGCTTCAAATGTCAGAGATAAATTGTTCCGACTTTGCGATGTGTTAATTTCGGCTGAATAGAACCGTGCAAATGTGTTGGGGACACGCCAGTTTCCTTTTGCCATGATCTCGTCAATATTGTGGCACTCAAGCCAGTTGAGAGATGCTGCGGCACTTCGAGTACTACCAGGAGTAGCCTCTACTCCTGCCTCCTTACGAATAGTTTTAACCCAGCCTCCAATCACTGTTCGGGAGGCTGGCCTGACTCTGCCACGAGTTGATATAAATAAATGATTAATGTCGTTGTTAACTCTACGTGATGACGATACTTCTATCAACTTACGTATCCACCATACAGGGCATATGGATTTATCTGTATGTGTACGAGCAAACCCGTACATTTTGTATTGTTTAGTTATAATGCTGACGCTTGCACTCACGATGCGGTGCAGCGCGTCCCATTTGTTAATTAATTACTTTAGTACCAATAAATCCGCGTAACTGTAAACATCGTTTTACTCAATCAAATTCCCTAACCTGGGTCGCGGCGCGTACTCCTAACATTTTAACATTAACAAACAAGGTGTAAGGTAGACACCGTACATCTCTATGGTCCTTCGAGCCAACGAGCGGGATCATTAACGCGAGCAATCAGTGGACTTTAAGTCAGTTCGTGTGAGTGGTTCCATATCAGCAACAGCTGCGGAGTTGCAGTTCAGGGAGTAAGCAGCACTCTTGAGCGCAATCAACATACAGCAGAATCAAAGTAAGATCTTTCCTTTTTTGCTTGATCTAACAATATGAGCCAAATAATGGAGGATCTTCTGGCCAACCAGAATCAAATCATGGTGGCCATGAACCAACTTTTATCAAACTTTAAGAAGGATGGTCAGGATCGCAAGACTCCTGACTACATCAAACGTAGATTGGATACTTTAGACTCCTACTGGAAGGAGTTTCAATCTAATCACGATCAGTTGAACCCATTTAGCAACAATTCGAATGAGTATTTTGCATTGAATCACTATCAAAAGACGCATGCTTTCTATCTTTCGACGCGTGAAACAATTAAAAGTGCAGGAACTCCGTCTATTTTAAGACCCGCAACGCCGTTAGCCGGCACGTCCAAGGCCAGCGGGGACGGGACCCTTAAGAGCAAGAATCTCGTGGAGAGTGAGGCTACAACCTTTCGTGAACCACCAAAATTCAAGTCTCAGGGCACCAACAGCAAAGTGGATGAATTACTGAAGAAGCAGACTATCAACTTTAAAGCTTTCTATCGAACGGTGGCGAACATCAACGTCGAGGCCATAACTGAGAAATGGGAGTTTCAAGATACGTTGAAAACATTAGAAACGAGGTGGTCAGCCATTGACATGCTTCACTGGGAGTTGGAAGGTGAACTCGACGGGCAGGATGATTCATATGAGGATAAGTTTACCTCATATGAAATGACGTACAACAATATGAAGAAGTCTCTGAACAGCAAATTGTGGTCTGTGTCACACCGGGAACAATCTACACCGAAGATGGAAGTGCCTACGTTTAATGGCCACTATCAAAACTGGGTATCCTTTAAAGACTTGTTCACGGAGGCCATCCACAACAATCCGTCGCTCTCTCAAGCTCAAAAGATGCAGTTCCTTAAAGCTAAACTGAAAGGGGAAGCCGAGGGTTTAATACATCATCTTCAGATTAGCTCTGAAAATTATTCAACGAGTTGGGAAATCCTCAACCATAGGTACAATAACAAACTGCTTATATTCACCTCACACATGAATACTCTAACCAACCTTCCGGTCATGCATCAACCTTCAGTCTATTATTTAAAACGCATCCACGATACAACCATCGAATGTGTTAATGCTATAAAGAACATGGGAGTAGATATAAGCACATGGGACCCCGTAGTTTGCTATTTGATGTCGAACAAATTAGATGCTAACACGCATTCCGAATACATCGCATCTCTTAAACAACCTCGTGAACTGCCCATTTTATCAGACTTTTTGGACTTCCTGGAAACCAAGTTTACGAGTATGGAGTCATCACGGCGTAAACAAGATCAGAAAGCACCAAATTCCAATGCAAAATCGTCTAAGGATAACAATTCTAATGACAAAAACATCAATCGCAATTCAAAGCAATCTTATTCAAGCAACAAGAACGTTTCGAAATCGAACGGAAAATTTCACAATAAACGAACTTGCCCATTATGCAAATATGGTCATGGATTATTCCATTGTGAACAATATATTGGAATGTCTCCAGTCGACAAAAAACAATTTGTCGTTGACAACAAGCTATGCGAAAATTGTCTTTTTAGCCATAAAGGCAAGGAATGCATTTCAACAAAACGGTGCCATGAGTGCGACGGAACTCATAATACGATACTTCACGAGGCATTTGCGCAATCGCCTAACCAAGCAATACCTAAAGCTGGAAATTCCCGTAATTTGCCTGAGCAAAATCAGCAAGTTAGTACTCACGTGGCTCAACAACGTGATGTACCGGAAACATTATTGTCCACCGCCGTGATTAAGGTCCAAAAATGTGATGGATCTTATCTTAACATGCGAGCTTTGATTGATCAGGGCTCCCAAACTTCACTAATCACCGAAAATGCGGCGCAACAATTGGGACTTTCCCGTCAACGATGCAAGGGCGTAATATCCGGTATAGGAGCTAGGGATAATGCCTGCAAAGGAGTTATCAACATAAATTGCTCTTCAAGAAGAGAGTCTTATTCTTTTAATACTGACGTTTTCATTATGAATACTTTAACCAAAAATCTGCCAACTTATACCTTTGCAAAGCCCACGTGGTCTTACTTGGAAAACATAGAACTCGCAGATCCTGACTTTTATGTCAGTCGTCCGGTAGATATTATATTTGGCGCGGACATATATTCAAACATTATTATGGAGGGAATCTGCAGACTTGAACAAACAACACCCATTGCTCAACAGACTCGGCTTGGGTGGATCCTGTGCGGCAATGTAAACGTAATACAATGCAATGTCGTACAGTTCGATATTGACCAATTACAAAAATTTTGGGAAACGGAGGAAATTGCAGAGTCCACTTCGCTTTCATCGGATGATCAAGAGTGTATGCAATTTTACAGCTCAACAACAAACCGATTGCTGGATGGAAGATATGTAGTGAGGCTCCCTCTGAAAACAAATTTGCAAGAACAATTGGGCTACTCGAAATCAAAGGCCATAGCACAATTTGGTCATTTGGAAAATAAATTAATCAAAAATGAAAACATCGCAAAAGAATATAAAAAATTCATACACGAGTACCTAGCATTAGGACATATGAAACCAGCTATTTGTAACACGAAACTCGAATGTTTCCTGCCCCATCATTGTGTGCTACGTGACGATTCTACAACAACGTCACTTCGAGTCGTTTTTAACGCCTCATCAAGGACATCAAGTGGCCAAAGCTTAAATGATCTGATGCACAAGGGTCCAAATCTGCAACAGGACCTTCAGTCATTAATACTTAAGTGGAGGCAGTATCAATTTGCCTTCACCGCAGACATCGAAAAGATGTTTCGCCAAATTTTGGTCCATAAGGAAGATCAGAGCCTGCAAAAAATCGTATGGAGAGATAGTCCCAGAGATAAACTACAAGAATATCAGCTGACCACGGTCACATACGGGACTAAAGCGGCTCCTTTCCTCGCAATGATGACGCTAAAACAACTAGCGAACGACGAACGCTCCGATTATCCAGAAGCGTCTAAAGTCCTAGAAGAGTCATTCTACATGGATGACCTTCTCCATGGTACTCACAGCGTATCAGCGGCACGCCAACTCCAACAAGATTTAATTGAACTTCTGAAACGCGGAGGATTTAATCTAAGAAAATGGGCTTCTAATGATCCGCATTTACTGCACGATGAAATCCCATGCCAACAACAAAGCAAAAGCTTTCGACAGCCGGAGTCTACAAAAACATTAGGACTCCGCTGGAACCCCGTCAAGGATAACTTTACGTTTGAGCCAAGAATTGTTTCAACGGTCAACAAAGCTACAAAACGATCCGTGTTATCGGATATCTCCAAGTTCTTTGACCCCTTGGGGTGGCTAACACCTACAACAACAAAACTCAAAATTTTATTTCAACGAATTTGGACTTCACAAATTCAGTGGGATGACCAGATACCTGAAAATATTTTTGAAGAATGGAATAAACTTAAGGCGGATATCGAGCACATAAGTCAAGTTAAAATACCAAGATGGTTAGGCACAAAACCCGAGCAAAGAGTCGAGTTACATGGTTTCTGTGACTCGTCGACAAAAGCATATGCCTGCGTTATTTACTGTAAAGTTTATAACAAACAAAGAAGCATTATATTGGTGGCGGGAAAATCAAGAATAGTCCCGGCTAACAAAAACATCTCTTTACCAAGATTGGAGCTTTGCGGCGCTTACTTATTAGCTAAACTCATGGCTAAGGTCAAGGCTTCTTTAACTGACTACAAGATTGGTATTTATGGTTGGATTGACTCCACAGCAGTACTGGGATGGCTGCAAGGAGATCCAGGCCGTTGGCAAACCTTTGTTGCCAACAGAACACGATATATAACGGAAATCATGCCTCCTGCCTGCTGGCGATATGTAAAGTCTGCCGAAAATCCTGCAGACTGCGCAAGTAGAGGGCTATCGATGTCGCAATTGTTGCAACATCCTTTATGGTGGCAAGGGCCATCTTGGCTACAAACTGTTAAAGCCGATGAAAGAAGTGAGGAAATAAATTACACAACAACATTGGAAACCAAGACCCAGAAGCAAGTTAACACTGTCATCCAACAAACAGAAGACGACAATATAATCGTGAACTTGTTGAAAAGTCACAGTTCTTTTACCAAAATTGTACACATTTTAGCGTGGGTGTATAGATTTTTAACAAGCAAGCTAAACAATAGGCAAACTTCCTATCTTACTCTAGAAGAGATAAGAAAAGCCAAAATGAAGATCATAAAGCAAGTGCAGCAGCAAGAGTTTGCGGAAGAAATTAAAAGCTTAAAAGAGAAAGGAAAGCTTAGCAACAAAAGCAGAATATTAAAACTAAATCCATTTTTGGATAGCTTTGGGCTTCTTCGTGTCGGGGGAAGGTTGAGACATGCTCATATTCACGCAGACATGCAACATCCCATAATTATTCCACAAAGAGGACGTTTAACGGAGCTTCTTATAGAACATGCACACAAGCTTACTTTCCATGGCGGAGCCCGCTTGACATCGGGATTTATTCGACAAAAGTATTGGATTATAGGCGGAAATGAAGCAACGAAAAAGCAAATACGCTTATGCGTTAAATGCAGAAAACTAAGTCCTAACAAGCATAACCAAATTATGGGTGACTTACCTGCAGCAAGGAGCAATCCATCTCGTCCGTTTGAACACACTGGGATAGATTTTACTGGGCACCTACTCCTTAAAGCCAACAAGGGCCGTGGCATAAAAACCTCTAAAGGATATGTAGCTGTTTTTGTCTGCATGTCTACAAAGGCAGTACATCTGGAGTTAGCTTCCGATCTTAGCACCTCGTCGTTCATAGCAGCTTTAAGACGAATGGCAGCACGTAGAGGTACTCCCAGTCACATTTATAGTGACAATGGACGAAACTTTGTCGGAGCCAACAAACAAATTCAACATGAATATCAGGAACTGCTACAAATATTTAACAACGAACTTTTGACTGAAGTGACAGATATGGAAATCAAGTGGCATTTTAATGCACCCATCTGGCCTTCTGCAGGCGGTCTTTGGGAATCCGCAGTCAAGAGTTTTAAACATCACTTTAGAAGAGTTGTCGGAGAGCAAAGGTTGACTTTCGAGGAATTGTCAACAATCCTCACGCAAATCGAAGCGTGCCTCAATTCCAGGCCGTTATGTCCTCTCACCGAAGATCCCGAGGACTTAAATTACTTAACACCATCTCACTTTTTGACCGGCGGTTCAGCACTTACCCTAGTGGAAACAGAAAGGGACTTGAGGACTAGGTGGCAGTTAACTCAGAAAATTGTCGCTGACATCTGGAAAAGATGGCGCGCTGAGTATCTGACACAATTAACAACCAGAAGCAAATGGCGACAACCTCGTGAAAACATAAACCTAAACGACGTAGTCCTTTTGCACGATGACAATTTGCCTCCTGGAAAATGGTCTATGGGAAGGGTCGTCGATCTTCATCCTGGAGCAGATGGATTCGTTCGCGTTATCAGCTTAAAAACGAAGAACGGAATTCTTAAAAGACCAATAACCAAAATATCAGTGTTACCTGTAAACCAAAATCTATCAGACTCGTCAGACAACGTTCAGGAAGAGTTTAAAACAAACCGCGAACAAACAAAACCTCAAAGGAAAGCGAAGAGAGTTAGCGTAACTACATTATTTACATATTTATTATTATTTATGACAGTCGTAACAGGAGGACACTGCGATTTCCAATCAACAAGATTTAGACCTAATCAGAGTCTTTATTTCGATAAATTGTCTAACATGCAAATTATACGGGACGAGTGGAAGCTCATTATCTACTACGATATGCAACCATATTGGGAAGGCATAACAGCTCTCAACAAATACACGAAGTCCCTAGAACAATCATGCACTACAATTCGTAATATTATGAACTGTGATATCATATTATTACAGCTGGTTCAAGGCCTCGGTGAACTTGAGTACTATAACCACATGTTGCTCGGTCAGCACTCGAACGAGCAGCGCGCTAGACAGCGGCGCGGTCTTATCGACGGTGTCGGATATCTCGCGAATAGCCTCTTCGGGGTATTAGATGCGAGATTCGCCGAACAATATCGCCAGGACATAACGTTACTACGCGACAACCAACGTCATATGGCCTCCTACTGGAAAAACCAAACATCGATTATAGAGGTTGAATATAATCTTTTCAAACGAACGGAGCAATCCATGAACAGACAACATAAAATGGTTTCCCAACATATATTTTCTATTGAAAAGGCGCTTAACCAACTTCAATTGGAAACACAAAACATGTCTATTGTAAACGAGCTGACTGTCGGAGCTATTATAGGGAGCAACATGCTACACAACTTGAAGTCATTGCAAAACACCTTGCTGGACACTATCACTGACATCTATCACGGTCAGTTTAATCCACACCTGTTAACTCCCGTTCAACTGCAAGATCAGCTGAGTACTATCGCTAGTCAGCTCCCTAAGGACGTGACATTGCCTGTAGACAATGTGCAAATTGATTTAAGGAAAATATATAAACTTCTCAAAGTAAAGACCAGGATGCTGAAAGAATACCTCATCTTTGAAATCAGACTTCCTCTTATCAGTAGAGACACTTTTGAGATTTTCCAAATATTTTCCATACCTCAAGTCAAAGGAACTGACATGGTTAGCATCCAACCAATATCAGATTATGTGGCCATAAACTTGAAGAAGGATACCTACTTAACTATGACAGAGAAAACACTAACATCATGTCTGATATCAGATGCATATCTGTGTCACATTCAGAGACCTATTTATCATCTAAATGAGGATAAAGATTTCTGTCAGACCGAAGAGTTTGAATGTGCGACAAGGATCTCTCCCTGCAAAAACAGCTGGTTTGAAAGTAACACAATCAACAACTACATTTATTTTTGTTGTGATCAATGCTCTTTGCGCATAATGTGCGAGGATCAAGTTGCCAGTCATCAGCTGACCGGTGCGGGTCTTGTTGCTATAGACAATGGGTGTATTATTAAAACGCAAGCATTTACTTTGATTGCTCACAGACAACAGTCTAGCCAACTGAACATTAAACCTGATGTTTACACTCCACTGATACCACCGATAAATCATATTATCAACATTACGATCCCGCATATGATATCCATGAACGATTCAGAAACTGACCAGAATCAAATGGATTTAGCTGAACTTGGCCGGAAAATTAAGATCATGAAAGATAATGCCGCTATAGCTGAAAGCATTTCTGTTCATGATATACACCACTACACGGCGATATACATCATCGTCGGCATCTTGGGAGCAGCGGGATTGGTGTACGCGTGGCGTCGCGTGCGCGCCTGGAGCGTGCCGGCCACGCCCGCGCCGGCGCCGACCCCAGCACAGGGCGCGCCTGCGCCTCCTGCTCGCAGCAACAACGACAACCCGTGCGTGATTCTCGGTGACCGAGTGTTTTATCACAGTGTTAGTGAGTTAAATGACAACAATCAGAGCAGTGTTTCTAATCTCAATAGTGCGCGAGTGAATAAAGCTACGTCACCTATTTTCGTTCGTTAAGATAATGGTGCGACAAAAGACAATACTTAGCTTTATCATTAATTAAGTATTTTTTGCATTATATTGTATCAACATAATTTCTGTACAACATTTATTATTTCTTGTATTTTCTTGAAACATTGTTTTCAAATATGTATTTTGATCTTTGATCTGATACCTAACATTTATCTTGTATCTTGTTAATTTCTCCTGTAGGGAGTATGTACGAGCAAACCCGTACATTTTGTATTGTTTAGTTATAATGCTGACGCTTGCACTCACGATGCGGTGCAGCGCGTCCCATTTGTTAATTAATTACTTTAGTACCAATAAATCCGCGTAACTGTAAACATCGTTTTACTCGATCAAATTCCCTAACCTGGGTCGCGGCGCGTACTCCTAACATTTTAACATTAACAAACAAGGTGTAAGGTAGACACCGTACAGTATGTGTGTGCAATTTCCATGATGATTTTCTGTGTGTATAGCTATCTGTTTTTGAGCCAAATGCTGGGTGTAAAACAATATGATTAGAATTGTCTTCAAAATGTGCACTATCAACCCGTAGCAGTGTCAGGTCATGGACTCTACGACTAGAAGCGAGTAGCAAAATCAGTGCTGTGCGACGAGATACTTGGAATAAACTTGCGTGAGGCGGCTGGTTAGAGCTGAGCCATTCTACCACAATACGTGGATCCCAAATGAAAGAATTTTTAGGTTTGGTATCAACATTAGCAAGTGAAATAGCTTTTAACATTCTCTGAACGATAGGATCATTGCTTATGATTTGTCCGTTAGAACAGGCCAAAGTGGCAACTGTTGATTTATAAACTAAAATAGTTTTATAAGACAGTTTAAGAGTTAAGTGCAAGTATGCTAGGTACTTAGCGACTTGGGCACCAGAGGGATTTGTATGGTTGAAATTATTATGATTACACCAATTTAACCACTTTTTCCAAATACCAGAATACATTTTCTTCGTAGAGGGTCGCCAGCTAGCATTCAGTAGGTCCATTTCGTTTTGAGACCAATTTGTTAATTCGGCACACCACCCTTCACTAGCCATGCCTCTAGATACATCTGGTCCACGTGAACCGGAGGCAGATAAGTCCGTGTATCAAGTAACCGCCGATGAAGATTGAATATGGGTAAAGGAGCGCTCACCGCTCTCCTCTTCAGGTCTGGTCGCCAAAACACTTTGGACCAGCGCGGTACTATTAGGATGTATCGACCCTTGCACAGGTTGAGGTGTGAAAGAACTCGTGGAATTAGGTGTGGTGGTGGGAATATCCACGCTCGACGGTATGACCACCTTCTGCTGAAGGCGTCGTGAAACTCTGCGTTCGAGTCTTTGCAATCTCGTGAGACGTAGCGCGCAAGCACGTGTGCGGTTTTCGAGGCGAACAAGTCGATTTCGGGCATTCCGAACTTGCGAAATACCTCTTGACATGCCTCTTCCATTAGGGTCCACTCCCCGGGTAATTTGAGCCTTGACAGCATGTCTGCTTCTGTGTTTACCTGACCGGGCAGGTACTGAGAGACCAAGTGAATCTTGTTCTCGTCCGCAATCTCGAATAACATGCAAGTTAGCCGGTAGAGGTTCTGTGATCGGAGACCCCCCTCGTTCCGCATGTAACTCACCACACTCTTGTTGTCTGACTGAACTAGCACGGTTGAATGACATAGCGATTGCTGACGATTGGTTAAGGCCTGTATAACTGCCCACATTTCCTTTAAATTGCTGTGCCATATTTTCTGCTCCGGGGACCATACTCCGCTCAGACAAGCGTCGTCTACTATGGCACCCCAGCCTCTGGCAGATGCGTCTGTCGTTACATAGTGTGAGACAGGATCTGGATGTATCGCTGTTCCTGTAGACAGAGCTCGTAACCACCACATTAAGGTCGTCGACACTTCCGACTCGAGTGGACGTTTTAAGTGTGCTTGGTGCTTTGGAAGCCGATTGCAAGCTAATTGTAACGGGCGGCAATGAAGCCGACCTCTGGGCACAACGAAGGCTGCAAAGTTTAGCATGCCTAGCAAGCATTGAGCTTCGTGCAAACTCCATCGATTTGCCTGTAGTATGCGGCGTATCATATTGGAGATTTTGGAAACCTTTTCCTGGGGCAAATACTTGGAATTCAGGGCGAGATTCCATTTCATGCCGAGATAGTCTACTGCCTTGGTAGGGATCAATGTGGATTTTTTGTAGTTGATCATCCATCCCAAAGTTGTTAGGACTCTTATAGCTTCCGCAGCATGGTCCATTAGGGTTAATCGATTTTGGTTCACGATTAAATAATCGTCCAAATAGACGATAACGCGCATGCCCATCTCGCGCAGCACGTCTGCTACCCAATTTGTCACTGTCGCAAATGCCCTGGGTGCTGATGACAGCCCGAATGGCAGACAAGTGATCTGAAGGAGCTCCGGGCTTGACTTCTTTTCTGTTGCGTATAATACTCGCAGAAATGGGTGATGATTGGGGCTGACTGCTAAATGAAAATAGGCCTGAGAAAGGTCTATTTTGATCGCCCAGTCGTTCGGTTGCAAGAAATCCGGCACACGGTACATATTTATTAAGCGAAACTTTGTTTGCATTACATAGCGGTTGAGATTTTTTAAATTGAATATCGGGCGATTGCTGGTATCTGACTTTTGCACTAAAAACATCGGGCAGACATAACTTGGAGATGGATCTACTCGAATCAAGATTTTCTGTTCTTTCAAAATCTCGATCTGTTCCGACATCAATAAGCTCGTTGGAGTTTGAAAACGTGTTAATAAGTCTGGACTTTGAAGTGGGGGTATTTTGAAAAAGGGAATTCGGTAACCAGATATCATTTTTATAATGTTCTCTGGAGCACCGTAATTCTTTAAAATTTGAATGTAATTTTTTAACCGCCCGCCATAAAATAAAATTTCTTGAGGATAGTCACTTACGATACCTACTGATCGAATTTACGATTGCCGGAGGACCGTTTTTTGTTTTCATTATGCCTTGTACCGGATTTGTTGCCCGACTTTCGGCCTCTACTTTTGGAGGGCGCTTGAAAGCTCGTGGATGGCTGGGGCTCGAACCCAGGATTGTCACCGTGAAAGAGCTTGCGTGGTCGCTTAGCTGGAGGGCCATCCTGTCTATTCCGCATAGACATGCCATGAGGCTCTTCCGCAGAGCGCTTTTGGGCAGAGAACAACTTACTTGTACCACCAGCCTTTTGTAAAAAGGCGTTTAAATCCTGGGGATTAAAAAGGTTACATTGTGTTGGGGGGATCTTTTGCAAGTCCACCTTTACATATTTGTCCTTGACACCCGACAAAATGCAGTCACGACGTCTTTGAATGATATCAGCACGTCTCCCACAACTCATTTGTAAGAGATCCTCAGACACTTTCATGTAAGAAGAGTTTTCGGAAAAGGAAGCGTTAATCTTTTCAAAAAGCGTGTCAGCGTTAAGTACACAACCAGGCGATTGCGCCCATTCTATAATTTGCTGAAAGTTGTTTCTTAGCAGCTCATTTTGTTGTATAAGCCCATGAGTAAAAGCTCCAAACGATCTATCAAGTAATCTAAGCCATGAAGAATTTGTATCACAATGTCTAAGTTCAGTGTTAACATCGAGTTCGTAAAAACCAGGCTTGGCGACATACTTTTTCTCAGTTTCTAGGTATCTAACCCTTTGCCAATCATTAGTATCAAAATGATGTAGTTTATTTAGCACATATAATCTACCCTCAGAGGCATTTTCCACAGTAGGTTCTTTTAGGTTAGTGGATACCGGAAATTCGAATACTTTAGCCTTCTGTGGTTTACCGAGAAGGTGATCATTCCCAAGAGAAACCCTCAAGCCTTCAGATGGATGTAAGGAAACATCAGAATCAGATTCGGGCTCGGTTTCTTTGTTTGAAAAGTGATCGTTATTTTTTAAGTAGGATAATATTTCACTCACCTGATTTGACAGCAAGTCTAACCTGCGCTTGTCAGTTTCTCGGGTTTCCTGCCGCAGCTCCCGGCGTCTCCTACGTGGGACGGAGCTACTCGACGACGAAGACGACGAAGAAGATGCCTGCGGTGATGCAGGGGGAGGCGGGCGACTCCCGTCACCCTCGGCAGGCACTTTCGTGGATTTTTCCATTACTTGAAACTCTAATAGCACTCGAAACACTTTTACCGAGTTTTCAAATAACCAGTGAATAAAGTTTTTCCACGAACTAAAAATGTAGGTACTTTTATTTAAACTAATAATTTAAAACACTAAACAGCAGCGCTGTTGCCCGCACGAAAAGAGGTGTGATCGCACCGAAAAACGATGCCAATGTGAAGAGCGCGCCTGACTGTTCGGGCAAGCTCCGTGCCCCCTCCCCCGGCCACAGTGGGGCGGAGCCGGGTGGGAGGGGGAACAAGAGAGGTCGTGACGTCAGATCCGAAAAGATGCTGTCTCACTGTATAGGTCTAGAATAACGGTTCATAGTGTATAATAGTCTTTTATCAGGCGGAAATAAGGTGCGTGCCTTCAACGGTTGGGTCATGCCGGTTTTGATGTACTCTTTCGGCATACTCAAATGGACTCAAACAGAACTAGACGCCCTGGATAGGAGGGTCCGTACATTGTTGACGGCATATCGAATGCATCACCCGCGTTCTTCGGTTATGAGACTGTATATCCCGCGGAGGTGTGGGGGTCGAGGTTTTTTAAACGCTAAGACACTCCACAATCGCGAGATATGCAGTCTCAGGGAATATTTCCTAGAAACCGACGTGGGGATGCATCGAGATGTGGTCGCGATGGACAAGGGCCTCACCCCGCTCTCCTTGGCTAAAGAGAACTGGCGCAAACCTGTAGTACTTAATACTAACGACCGCAGGGAGGTATGGCAGAGTAAGGAGCTTCACGGACGCTTTTTCCGGGCCCTGCATGGGCCTGATGTAGACCTATCAGCGTCCGTAGCCTGGCTACGTTCCGGGGACCTCTTCGGGGAAACTGAAGGTTTTGTCTGTGCAATTATGGATGAAGTTATGATGACGAATAACTACCGGAGATTTATTGTGAAAGACGGCACGGTTGACATATGTCGGGCATGCCACCGTCCAGGCGAATCCATTCGTCACATTATCTCCGGGTGTTCTCGTCTGGCTAACGGAGAGTACTTGCATAGACACAACCTTGTAGCCAGGATTATCCATCAGCAACTTGCTCTAAAATACAACCTTGTGGAATCGGAAGTTCCGTACTATAGGTATGTGCCCGACCCAGTTCTCGAAAATGGCAATATCACACTGTACTGGGATCAATCCATCATCACTGACAGGACTATTGTAGCCAATAAGCCTGATATAGTGATGGTGGATCGATCAGAGCGGCGCGCAATGATTGTTGACATAACCGTCCCGCATGACGAGAACCTCGTGAAAGCCGAGAAAGATAAGCAAATCAAGTATCTTGACTTGGCTCGCGAGGTTGTCGACATGTGGGATGTGGACTCAGCGATCATTGTGCCGATAGTCGTGTCAGCCCATGGCTTAATTGCCAAGAGCCTCGACCAACATCTCAGGAGGCTCTCGTTAGGCAGCTGGATCAAGGGCTTGATTCAGAAAGCGGTACTCCTGGACACGGCTCGTATTGTTAGGAGGTTCCTCTCTCTGGAGCCCTGACTGCCGGTAGCTTGGACCCTGTTCCCGATACCGGTGGGCTACTATTTTTTATATTTTTAAATGGTTTTTTATATTGTTTTATAGTTAAATATTTAAAAATGTAATTAATGTGTAAAAAAATGAATAAAGGGAATAATAAATCAATGAAAAAAGTTAAAGAAAAAATGTTAAAGACTGCCTTTACGGGGGATACATTAAAGTACTCGTTCTCATCTGGCTATCCTTTTCCCAACTATGTTGGGGTCGGCTTCCAGCCCTACCGGATGCAACTGAATACCAGTATTTTACATGGAGCAACTGCCTATCTGACCACAACCCAGTTAGTACTGGGTAATACGATACCAATTGATAAGACTGGTTGCCAGAGTTTCGGGCCTCTTAGTACCTGTAACGACTGTCAAAGATCTACAAATGACAGCCGGGACCAACGGCTTAACGTGCTTTCTGAGACACGGAGCAAACTCGGTATGTAATGGGTGTTCACCCATCCACGGAAGTAGGCTAGCGCGGCTTAACCTGAAGATTAACCCGAGCGGCTCTTATTGTTTAGTCACAAACTCCTCAAGATGTACTAATTAAACAATTTGCTTTTCAACAGCAATGCTGGCGGCTGCAAAGGCAAAGATGCAAGCCTTGCTGGAAGGCATCGCCAAGCTCAACGCGTACCTCATGGAGAAGGAAGAGGAGCGGAAACGCATGGAGGAGGACATCAACCAGTGCCTCGCCAGGATGGATCGCGCTAACAGGTCATTATACAAATCCAGACTCCGTGGCTGCCACTGAGAAATTCGTGATGGAAAAACCCAATACCGCTTTACCCGACCCGTGAATTGAACCGAGGATCTTTTGTTCAGCAGTCGCGCTTGCAACCAATAGACCAGCGAGGCTGTCCAGGAACAGTACCATCTTCTATTCATTGGATAACACGAGACCGCTAAAATAGTCGTGATGGCTCCGGTTCTCGATCTGTGTGTGTGACAGCTCCGACGACGCAGTTATTGCCTTCGTCTTTCACGGAAATTGTCCATGTTCTTTTTACTTAATTATAAATTCTTTCAAAATTAAGTTTTTTACTTTAAATCTTGTTGTAGGTTACTGAACGGCTTATCCAGTGAACGAGTCAGGTGGATAAAAACCATTGCGGAATTGGACATAGCCATAGTGAATTTGATCGGGGATATACTCCTTAGTGCATGTGAGTCGTTTCATCAACATTTTAAATCGACTAACGGCGATTACGAACACAAAATGACATTTTTGACAACAGCGACATTACGTTACAACTTTACAAGATATACACGGTTACTTTGAGGTCGTTCTGGAACCGAAAACGATAAACTCGATCATCGAACTCGAAACGATTGGGAATAGTATTTTTAATAAGTAACAGTTAACAAAATCACGAAAAATTACATTTATTGTTTTTTTTTTAATGAAATAATGAGAAATCGAAGCAACGCTTCTTTGCGGTCAATGCATATGTGTGTATAAAACGCATTCACGATCGGTAACACATGCGAAAGTTACCTATTCAAAAATCCATTCATCGATCAGACAACATGACCCGCCGTAAGCCACGCCCCCGGCCAGGTAGACCCGGTACACAAAAATACGAAAAGCGAAGTCAATCTTAATTTCTTAGTTAAGAAATTAAGTTTATAAGTAAACGGTGAAAATAGAAATTTTACCAAATTAGGTAAGTAGACACGCAGTTAACTAAAAATATTTTGAGAAACCTATTGTATTTTGTATCGTGCCCGACCGGACCTTAAAAGGATGCACAACCGAATTACACGGTTAACTTTATAAAAATAAGGCCTTAAATACAACTCCCAAGCGTACTCGTCGTGTCTGGTTAAATAGGTACGAGTAATAGTGATTTCGTGTTGTACCTGAAATGAAATAGGTACCTACTTGTAGATACTTTTGCAGCTGGTTATTCGTCGGGCGTCCGTTGGCCCACCGCGAGCGTACTATCAACTGACTCGCATACGCACAGCTGTGCCGTGTCACGTGTGCCACGCTACGTCATCACCGAGCGGACCGCGTACGATATTGCGTTTATGAATGAAGTAGTAGAAGCGCTACTAAGATTTATCTGAATGAGAGAAAAAAAGTGATAAATTTCTAACTTCTTTATTTGATGTCTTCAAAAAGCAAGACAATGACAATAGTAACTATTACGTGACTGGAGTTACTGTTTTTGGGCTCCAGAACGATATAAAATTAACCGTGTATAAACTAATATGTTTAACTTTTTACCCGACTGAGGAAGAGTAATATCTCTTCCTCAGTCGGGTAAAAAGTTAGCTTAGGTATTGGCTGCAACTCTAATAAACAACTTTACTTACCTAACGGCCTATTTGACACGCCACAATATTGGCGATCAGTCCCCTCTGAGGTTAAAGAGGCGCCACAGCGCCCTCACCTTCCACCTGACGTCGTCTCCTCGTAGCGGCGAATGGCGGCGGCGACCTCTCGCATCTGGCCTTGGTTCAATCCATGGTTCGAAGCGAGGAGGAATGGGAAGCCGTGACCTCCTTCTGCGACGCAGTCATGCCAGCGAAGGAGGTGGCGGAACATGAGAGGGAGAGAACCTCATGTCACAGCCGCCGCGGGAGACGCCCCGGGCGTCGGGGGCCACTTGGTGGCTCCCGGTTACCGTAGGCGCGGGCCTGTGGACGGTGAGTAATGGGTTAGCTCGCCGTCCATCCGTCTTATGACGACAGGCCGTGTCGACGGCGCGTTCGTGTCTCAGATGTCAGCAAACAGGAAGGGGCCCGCAAGGACCGATGCCTGCCGGTGCTGCGGGACTGTTCGAAAGATATACCGCGGCCCTGGAACACAAAGGAACATGGATGGGTTTTAGTCAGTACAAGTCTGACACTCCCTTCTGGTCTTTTGATGATTTGCCATCCGAAAAATCAAACAAAAAGATATGTGTTGTAGCTCCGTTAGTAACAGCCAGTGACGACACTACCGGCTTGAGGTCTGCGATCGCCGATCGACAGCAACGTTTAGCAGCAATGTCGCAATCATAGGATACAGTAACCCATAACATTTTATTTCAGTAATCAACTTCAAAATATCATTTGATTTTTGTTGCCAGGCGCTGTGGGATACATAACGCCTTTTACAGATGAATTCAGAAGAGATCTTCTCGCTTCCTGGATAAAACATATGGAGGTAAATACAGTGTGTTTATTCAGGTTCACACTGTTTCGCGTCTGCTCATTTGTTGAAGGAAAAGCCGACCACAAGAAATGACTACACATAGCGGGTTTCATCGATCTGCAAACAACGTTCGGTACCTGCTACCGCTGAGTCATATTCGGGTCGGCTCGACACAATTCAAGCTTAACCTGTTGGTTTTTATACGAACACCCGTACAATTACATATAAATGTTCGATTTTGCCCCCACCTGTGCCGATCATGGGGACCCGAAAGACTGTGTAAATAGCACACATATCAGTCGGAAAGGGATCTTCACCGTATCAACTTGAGCCATTCTTTGTATGAAATTCCCTACTACAACGCACACCATTCGGAATGGTAACGTAATCGCCTCGCCTCGGGACAAGCTCACGAACCCCGGTGCGGTGCGTGGTCAACTTGCAGTTACTGCAGTCCCCGCGCTTAGTCGCTCCGTACCCTAGCTTATGTCTCTTCGTCCACCCTTGCCCTCTCACCCTCCCGCGGCCTGCCTGTAGCACACTACGAGTTGATATGTGTGCTATGACCTTTTAAACTCTTCATTAAGCGCGTTCTTGTGATCGGAAATACTTTAGTGACAATACAAAAGACGATCCTTATAATGTACGGATTTTAGTACTCGCTTCTAAGGAAATAAATAATTAGAATGATAATAAAAGTATCGTTAGAACAAAAATCTTTCGAAGATTTATACAGGATGGAAGGGACACCGACGCACAAACGGTTACCACGTATTCAGTACATCATTATGAACCCCCACATCGAAATGTTTCATCGGTAATTTAAAAAAGAACTCCTGTTCCTACAAAACTGCAATACCTACACGGTTTAAATATATGGAACAGCTTGCAGCTTTTTCAGTTTTGTAGGGAACAGCTGTTTTGATGTACTGAATACGTAGTAACCGTTTGTGCGTCGGTGTTCCTTCCACCCCGTTTAAGTTCATCACTTTTTCCATGGAGACCCCCCCCTCCCCTCACGCGTCACGTGCCCGCAGGAGGTGGCAGTCCCGCACACGCCGGGCGCGACGCCGCTGTCCACGCTGGGCGACGCCGTGTTGATCAGGTAGGTACCTGCAACCATCTGCATCATCGTTGGCGGCCTTGCTTTACTCAGGAACCGTAAATACGGCACATCGTGGTTATAGAAAAAGTTCACCTTTCCACCTTTTTCCAACTTTTGGACTGGATAATATCACGTCTGTTTTCTCTGGTTTAGGCAGAGGTACAACCATTTCGCCAGTTATAGTAAGTTGCACGTCACTTATAGTTGTCATCTATATTGACATGTGACAATTTTTGAGTTTTTATTGTAATTGATTGTTTTTTTGTAAGTATTGTGTATGACTCGGATGTGACTTGTAAAAATACTTGAACGGGGGCAGCCTGCCTTCCACCGGCGATCTCTCCTTGGCGAGGTGGAACAGCTCAGCAGGACTCGTGACCCCGCCGGTCCATTCGCGAATGTTTTTATTTAAGCCTTTTTTCATCGGACAATACCTCATTTTATTTATTATTTTAGCTATGTACTCATAATTCATTAATACAATATTTAAAAAAAAACATACTCAATATAACATTAATTTGGCGTTGTAGTTTAAACTTTTAACAAATACAAAAAACCGGCCAAGTGCGAGTCGGGCTCGCGCACGGAGGGTTCCGTACCATCATCTATAAAAAATACGAAAAAAACACGTTTATTGTATGGGGTCCCCTTAAAATTACTTTTTTTAATTTTTAGTATTTCTTGTTATAGCGGCAACGGAAATACATCATTTGTGATCAGCTTTCTAGCTATCACGGTTTATGAGATACAGCCTGGAGACAGACAGACAGACAGCGGAGGCTTAGTAATAGGGTCCCGTTTTACCCTTTGGGTACGGAACCCTAAAAAGAACACGAGCAATGAACAAAAGATAGAGTTTTATAGATAAACCATTTATTCGGTGCACACAAAAGACATAGCACAACACACAGAAGCACAATTAAATGATACAAATTACTTGAACTTCAGATACATATATAAAAACAAGGTGCCAATATACAAAATGAAAAACTTATTTACGAAAGAAGTAAGTATGGTAATGCCATAACATAGGTACTTCAAATAAAATAACGAGTGTCAAAGAAGAAATCGAAACACGAGAAACAATGAAAAGATTAAAACGCAAGCAAGGCAAAAGTAGAATTTATTTGACAAGATAAGACTTATCATCTTTTATTCATCATCTCACAAAATCTTAATTATCCACGACACACATCTATCCGTCTTGCAGGACATGGCAGATGTACGGTCTACCTCGCGACCCGATGTCCGTGGAGTCAGCGGTGCTGATGTCCAACTCACGTCGGTGGCCGCTCATCATCGATCCTCAGACGCAAGCCAACAAGTGGATCAGGGCCATGGTAAATATATCCTGGTCATAAAAGGTGTTCATTACCCAGTAACTGAGTTGAAAGATAAGCTAGACAGTCGTTACATGTAGTCAGTAGCCCGAAAGTCTGACAACCAGTATTACCAAGGGGTATCGTATTACGCAGTACTAAAGTGGGTTATGGAGGTCGGATAGTCATACGCTCCATGTAAAATACTGGTATTCAGCTGCATCCGGTTAGACTGGAAGCCGATCCCAACATAGGTGGGAAAAGTTAGGCAGGTGATGAAGACAAAGACAGGATTAAACGAAGGAAGTACTAGTACCTATTACTCATGTCAAAGAACAACTTTTACTATGAGCCCAACTCTGAAATATAACAAAAAATATAGTTGTCATATGAAGATTAATTTATAGATCAGCTGATTATTTTTAATGATTTCTATTGTCAAGAGCCCCGCATGTTAGAAAAACTTTTCGCCCAAAGTTGGATATGCTAGCCACTTGAGAGCACACCAAAGCTCTCGACAACCACCCTAGAAAGCCATCGAATGTAGTCGCTGTAGCCGAAATCGGCTAGATGGCATCTTATTAGAAAATAAATAATTAACTTAAGATTTGAAATAGGTATATGGTTAATGATTGTTGCTGGATTATTATTTATGATTAAAAAACTGGGTCATCTCAGCTTCGAATTGAGCGGAATAGCCACTTGATGCGAGAAGTATAGAAGCTACGTTCAGCAATGAACATTTTATGTTTGAATGAGGACCCTATTACCATTTGTGGCCGAATTTTGTAAGAACTTAATATTGTACAGTTTTTTTTTTAAACTAGCGGTGTTAGCATTTATGCAGCAATGTAATTTCATAATTCAGGGTAAACTAGAAGGCCTAGTGGTCGTGAAGCCTAACGACAGAGATCTACTGAGGAACTTCGAGTCTGCGCTCAGGTTCGGGAAGCCGATTCTTCTAGAGAACGTTGGCATAGACCTGGACCCCGCTTTAGATCCTGTTTTGAAGGTATGTGATAGTGTGTCGTATGTCGCAATTCGAATTATTTTATTAATTAATATTTTCTCTGCCTCGTTGATTTAGTCGTCGCAAGCGCGACTGCTGTGCAAAAGCTCCCGGGTTCGATTGTCAGGTCGGGTAAATTGTTATTGGCTTTTTCCATCAGGAATTTCTCAATAACAGCCACGGAGTCTGGGCTGTGTACCCGATGGATGGCTATAGGCTCATTCCTTATTACGTGGGTCTTACACATAACTGGTGAAATATATGTGTACTATTAATTAATTTTATTTATTTATTTCAACTTACAACTATCATAAAAGGTAATCATAAACCTAATTCGATAGTGTGGCTATCAAAACTAAATATGAAAAACCGGACAAGTGCAAGTCGGACTCGCGCACGAAGGGTTCCGTACCATTATCTATAAAAACGGCAAAAAAATCATATCTGTTGTATGGGAGCCACCGTTAATATTTTTTTTTTTTAAATTTTTAGTATTTGTTGTTATAGCGGCAATAGTAATACATCATTTGTGAAAATTTCAGCTTTCTAGCTATCACGGTTTATGAGATACAGCCTGGAGACAGACAGACAGACAGACAGCGAAGTCTTAGTAATAGGGTCCCGTTTTACCCTTTGGGTACGGAACCCTAAAAAGAAAACAATTAAAAATAAGAATTAACTAACGACTAGAAAAAAAATCTCTTATTTTAATTAACCCTAAGACTTACTTACTTCTTAAAGTGGTATATATGGTGACTGGCAATTAGCGACCGATACCCAATTAAGTACACCTCTGCCTAACCCTTGTGGAAAACAGGCGTCATGTTATGTTTATGTCTAAACCAGACGCTTATATAAATTTGCAGCGTCAATACTTCCGTCAAGCTGGTCAGATGGTGCTGAAGTTAGGCGATTCGCTGATCCCGTACATGGCTGGCTTCAAGCTGTACATCACCACCAAGCTACCTAACCCGAAGTATAAGCCTGAGATCTCTGTCAAGGTCATGCTTGTTAATTTCGCGCTGGTGCCCAGGTAAGGATTAGATTTTTGGATTTATAGCGTGCTCAAACAAAACAAGATGTGAATAGTAATATTTATTTCTGAGTATATTGTACAAAGATCTTAATATTTAAAAATTATAATTTATTATTTATAAATAACTAGCTGCTACCCGCTACTTCGTTCGCGTGGCTATTTAGGTGTGTATGTGTGAGACTGCGTCGTTGGTCGAGTGGTCGCAAGTGCGACTACTAAGCATGAGGGTCTGGGATCGATTGCCGGGTCGAGCAGTGTTAAAAAAATGTTTATTTAAATTATATAGTTCTAACGCACATGATTTGGAGATCACCTTTTAAGCAAGAAGATGGTTGTGTTAGGTGACTCCGCTCTTCCACTTAACATTAAACAATGTATGCAATTGAAAAAATACTATAAATAAAAGTGTTATTGGGGTATTCCATCAGGAATTTCTCAGTAGCAGCCACGGAATCTGGATTTGTGCCCGGTTGGTGGAATAGAATTGAATAGGCTCGCCCCCTGTCACATGGGACTTCAACATAACGAACGGCGAAATGTGGGTGTACGATAAGGTACACCTCTGCCTAACCCGTAGGGGATTTCAGGCGTGATGTTATGTTTTGTGTGAGAACTGACTGGCTGATCAAAATGCGATAATGTGGGTGATGACTTCAAAATGCGTCCTTTTGGGTACTGTAATACTGGGCGCAGAGATCGGCAACAAAATTAAATGAGGCGACGATATGGCTTAAAACCGTTTATTTTGGCGCTATACAACTTTCTTTTCAAAGTAAACCATCAAACGCCTTGTTGGGCACTATTTATTCTAATACCGTTCTGTATACAACATTAAATGACTTATTATTTTCCGCATTTGGACACTGAACAAACAAAATTTAATTGACCGTGTGAGAAGCATGGAGTGCACAATTGAAGGCCTGTCACTTTTATGGATTGGCCCTGGATTTGTTGATCGTCATTGTAATAGCCAATTTTAAGGGAAATTGTTACCTCTTAAATTGAAATGGTAAGTTATTTGCAATAATGGGTATGCGGGGACTTATTGTATAACGGGCTGGTGTCCGCAACTCCACGACCAATGCGCGTATTTTGCGTGCGGGTGGGAAATCTATTCGATCCACCTCAGCTCCTCGAGAAAAGCCAGCAGCACCTTGATGTCGCTGACAGTCTCGCGGAGAGTACCTGGGTTACCGAAGTACTTTGCCCTGTATGATGTAACCTCTGGGCAGTGCAGAAGCACGTGGGCTGCTGTCTCATCTTCCTCCATGCAGGCTCGGCACAGAGGGCTGTCTGTGACTCATATGGCAAAGAGGTGTTTGTTAAAAGAGCCGTGTCCAGTGATGGCGGCTGTAACAGTGCGCAGCTGTAGTTTGGTCAGCCGAAGCGCTTTTTTCGTGAAGCGGCCGTCGATGGTAGGAAGTGCATCCTTGGCCTGCCTACACTCACCATGGTTTAGCCACAGTTTGTGGTGTTGTTCACTGGTTCGTTTCCGAAGGGGAGTGGCAGTATGGGTTCAGGTCTCACTGCTGCCATGCTTGATCCCCTTCTAGCGAGTTCGTTTGCTGTATCGTTGCCTCGGGACTCGCTGTGTCCTTTTATCCATTGAATGGTTATATTATTGAGATTATCAACCTGGTTCAGACGTTGATGACACTCGTGTATTAACCCAGAGTTGACTGTGTGGTTGTTTAATGCTAGTAGTACAGCCTTGCTGTCTGAAAGTATGCGAATTGAGTGGTCCACAACTTCCCTGGCTAAAATGGCCGATGCCGCCAGGGCAATGCCCATACATTCTGCCTGAAATACCGTGTTATGGATCCCCAATAGTGCGGCTATGTGTATGTTGAGATCTTCCGAGAAGACTCCAGCTCCAGTGCCGGTACCTGTCTTAGATCCATCCGTGAAGATCCGTACTTCCGCGGGGCTTAGACTCTCACAGCGGTGATCCTCGTGGAGTTGGATTTTGTATTTTTTGTCGAATACGAATTACTTGGGTATCCGATCGTTAATAGCTTTTGCTAGGGGAAACTCGTTATAAAATCCCTCCAGTATCGCGGTGTGTTGTGTGTACTTCTTACCCCAAAGTTGAAGTGTTTCAAGACGTACTGCCGCCATCGTCCCTTCCTGCTGTATGAACAGATCGAGCGGTGGGAGCCCCAACATGGCCTCCAGAGCCGCGGTCGGGGTAGTCCGCATGCAGCCTGTAGTAGCCATGCAGGAAGTCTCTGCATGCGTTGCAGTTTGATGGAGGCTGTAGCTAGTTTAGTGCGGGGCCACCCGACCACTGCCCCGTAAGTAATCATGGGTCGGATCACCGTGCAGTATAACCAGAGTATTATATTAGGGGATAGGCCCCACTTCTTACCTATCATCCTCCTGCATTGCCAAAAGGTTATGCAGGCCCTGTTTAGTTTGTTGTCTAAATGCCTATGCGGGGACTTGAAACGCTCTCTCCTTTAGCAGCTCAGCTCTGTGATACGAAGCCTGGTGCCGTTGCACAGTCTGGTTGCATCAAGGTTTCACATCACCAAAACTGGTACGTTTTTTTTACTGACCCACTGGTTCTTTGGCGCTAGCACAGCAGTTGGATGGGAAAATTCTTCGGAAAATAGAATTTTCCCATCTCCGTCGGATTCCAGACGACCCTCTCTCATTTGCAGCAGCTTATTCGCAACGACACCTGCTTCGTGGTCGTATTACAGTTGGACGCGCATGATGCACGTAATATGGAGCTTTTCAATTCAGGAGGTTTTCACAGTGGCGACGCCATGAGACATGCGTTTCATCCGCCAGTGTGCCCCTTTTTTATTACAAAATGGCCCCTCTTATTAACTGGCAGTATCTGTCTAAAGTCGGCTTTTCAAATGACCCCTCCTCCCGCGCTGAGTGGGACGGAAGGGAGTGTCATACATGTTCCTTCTTAGCGCTTTGTGTTCCAGAGCCACAGTATCTCTTTCGAACAGTCCCGCAGCTCCAGCAGGCATCGGCCCTTGCGGACCCCTTCCGGTTTGCTGACATCATTTTGAGGCGCGCGTGGAACACGAACGCGCTTTCGACACGGCCTGTCGTCATAAGACGGTTGGACGGCGAGCTAGCTAATTACTCACCGTTCACAGGGTCTAAAGTCGCTGCGAACAAAATGATGACGCCACCCATCAGCACCTGGTTGCCGCGGATGTCCTGCAAGCTGCGGTTCAACGCCTCTAATGCATGCTTGTGCGACATTGTGCACTCGTCCCAAACTACTTCCCCCGTTTTTGGTGATATTGCATGTTGGGGCGTATCTTCGCATGCAAGATTCAGCGGCAATTTGAAAATGGAATGTGCAGTCCGACCACCATAAGCAAAGTTGCAGCAATGCCTGAGGAAGCCACAACCACAGTTATATGACGACACGGTTGGCGCAGTGGCTGAGCGAATGGCTGCTGCGTTTTGAGTATGTTTTAATTTTTAAACTTTTTAGAGATTTTTTTTTGTACAGTGTAAATTGGTCAATTTTCATTCATTAATTTATGATTACCTGTCTTTTGAATGGTAAAAAAAACGAAAAGTATACATTAATCTATTTTGTAATGATTTGAAAAACTTAAAGCATAGAAATAAAACAAAATACCTAAAACTTACAAAAAGTGAAAACTGGTTGGGGATCGAACTCGCAAACCATGTTTATTATTTTTGAAAATCTAATAGCATTAAAAAAAATCACAAAAAGTGAATACTGGCTGCGATTCGAACTTGCGAAGCTCGGTTTACAGGGCGGTCGCAGAACCGCTAGGCCACTTATACCTGTGACAAATCCTTTGAAATAGCCGTTCTATTCTAATGCATGCTATGACATTTGTCAGTTGTCAAACCGTCGCCAAGAATTGTCACACAGTAGCCAAGAATATGGTTGTAATGCTCTATAGCTCATCCCCCTAAATTAATAGCGTGATAATAAATAGCCTATGTGTTATTCCAGACTATAATCTATCTTTGTTCCAAATTTCATCTAGATCCGTTCAACCGTTCTGGCATGATTGACTAACAAACATCCATCGTAACTTTCGCATTTATAATATTAGTAAGATATAATCTTTAACAAATCTGTTCATGAATGACGGAGTTAAGAGGTAACAAACAAATACAGCCGAATTGAGAACCTCCTCCTTTTTCGACGGTTAAAAAGGCAATACAAAATAACACATTGGTTGGTTAAAAGACTTCTCCTCTGTACTTTAGTGGGTCTTAAAATAACTACACAAGGCACCACTGACTACCCTTTTTCTATTTGAAGTTCGTTCAGTCCATCCAAATGCTTTCTGGAGAAATTGCTATCAGTAACGTAACGTACGAGGCATGCCTAGTAAATACGTCAATTTTGAAATTAAAAATACCCGTTTCACATAACATTTTTATCAATGTATTCATACTATGGATGTTACTGAGGGTCTAAAATGGCCGCTTTGTTAGAATCATAATAGGATAATAATATGGCTAACGTTTAAATTCTTAAAATGGTCTGTTCTGCTAAAGCGGCCATTTTAGACCCCATGATTGTGCTTGTTGCAAACAATTTAACTGAAATTCTATAGGATATTTGTATTTTCGATTAAATAATCGACGTACTTACGTTAACCGCGCACTCGTGCCAGCGTCTAAGATCGTACCCATAGAAAGCATAAGCAGTATTGTAGGTAAAAGAGTTTTGTGACAATTTTTGGTGTTCATTAAAGTATAGCTTAAGCATAATTTTATTAGCCTATTATGCTCCCACTGCTGGGACACACAGCCTCCGCTCTGGAGAGGGAATGCGGGTTGGTAGACGTCACATGTCTTCGAATTTTTGGGTCAAGGACATGCCGGTTTCCTCACGATGTTTTCCTTCACCGTTTTGAGAGCAGTGATGATGAAATAAATTACACAAAGTAATGCGCCTGTCTGGGTTCGAACCCACGACTTACTGTGCATAAGTCGGGGCCGCCACCACTGGGCTACCGCTGCTTACAAAGTATATTCTATATATCATCTATTTAGATCGATCTTGCTCTTTAATCCACAGCGGTCTAGCCGAACAACTACTCTCAACAGTCGTTGCTCAAGAACGTCCCGACCTAGAAGAGCTCCGCGGTCAGCTGATCGTGTCGCGCGCACAGATGTCTGCGCAACTAGCGGAGATGCAGGTGCAGACCTTTCACAGTTATATACAATATACAGTGGAACCTCTTTAACTCTAACTCCGTTAACTCGAAATCCTCTCTAAGACAATGAAATTGATTATTCTCTTCCGTTGAAGTACAAAAACCCCTTTATCTCGAATTATTTAGACGCTATAACTCGAACTGAATATGATTTCCCTATTCATACATTTTACGCTCTCTAACTCGAACTACAAATCTAGCGGACTCAAAGAATAATTACATTTATTTATAAATAGTAAAACCAACAGCTATAACAAATGAGTAACAATTGTATATGCAACACAGAGCCAATTACAGGTTCCCAAGAGTAAACACAGAAAAGGTATTAGAAATCTTAGGATCACTAGTTAACAAGCACGATATAAAATGAAATAAAATACAATAAGCACTATATTATTATACACTTTGACATCAGGTTAGGCATTAATAACACGGGGGAAAAAAGAAAAATAAAGCACTACGCGGTTTAAAAAAAAATAGCATTCAGCCGAGTGCGTGCAGAAAAAAAAAAGAAAAAAAGAATAGGTTCCTCTCTCAAAAGTCCTGACCACAGGTGTTTCAGTACTATTGGTTTATTTGATGGTTTTAGTACTTTAGATGAATGTATGGTGAATGGTGTAGGTACTTTATTATAATAGATATCATGTTAGAGGTTCCTATGTTGTTCATTTTAATTTACCGACCAAATGTAAAAAAATGATTTTAAATTTGCATGCTATATTGTGGCGAAATGTGTCCTGCTCTATATAATTTTTATAACATCCTGTATATACCAAATTTTATGCAAATAAATATACTTACTTACTTACACCGGTAGCTTGGATCCTGTTCCCGATACCGGTGGTCTACTATTTTATATATTTTAAATGATTTTTTTTTCTCGTGTTTTATATTTTTTAAATAGGTACTTTAAAATCTAAATGTATGTGTTAAGAAAGTGAATAAAGGAAATAATAATAACAAACACCTGTGCGTCGGCAGGAGAGAAGCCGGCCCTGTTCTTGCGAGAGAAGCCGGCCATCTTTTGTATTTTGAAATGCTTTTGTTTTTTAAGAAATATTTTAAAAATAATGTAATCATCATCATCATCGTACATCTTTTGTATTTTGAAATGTTTTTGTTTTTTAAGAAATATTTAAAAAATAATGTAATTAATGTGTGTCAAAATGAATAAAGGAAATTTAAATAAAATTTAGGCCTTTGCTCAGGAGTGGAACAATATGGGTTAAATAAAATAAAAAATAAAAATAAATGCAAAATCAGATGTAAATTAACAATGCAAGTGTAGGTGTTGTAAAAGACTTCTGCAACTGCGGAAATTGTTCATGCTTTACCGCATCCGCATTAAGTTTCCATTTTTAACGGAATTTTTCGAAAACGTTGTGTTGCTCATTTTAGAATTATTTAGTGAAGTGGTTTAAACTATGGAAAGCCCCGATAAAATTGGCAGGCTGAAAAGCGGCCAAAATACTTATTCTTAAATAAAGTGTATTTAGTTAGTATTTTGACCGCCCTTATTAAATTAAATACTGGTTCACTATACAAATAAAAGGATTTTTATTTTTCACACTTATAAAAATTCTCTTGCGTGACTAACAGGCGGACATCCTATACGGCCTGTCCAACAGTGAGGGTTCGCCGGTTGATGACCTACCGCTCATATTGACGCTCGAAGCCATCAAGATTAAGAGTGCGGAGATTCTTGTGAGTAAATCACGATGTGTCACGATCATCTTATCCCAATTCATTCGTGGTCCGCTCACCGTGTCTTTTTCTATACTTCTTCATTAGTCGTCATCTCATGTGTTATCCCATTTCCAGCCATGTAATCTTACACAAAGTCCATCCGAGCTTACAACAGCAGCTTCACAAGGATATTTTGAGATAGCCGTTTTGTTGGGACATACGCCTCTACCACAGACAGTTTCACAAATGCCTCTCCTACCACAGACAGTTTCACAAAAGCCTCTCCTACCACAGACAGTTTCACAAAAGCCTCTCCTACCACAGACAGTTTCACAAATGCCTCTCCTACCACAGACAGTTTCATAAAAGCCTCTCCTACCACAGACAGTTTCACAAATGCCTCTCCTACCACAGACAGTTTCACAAATGCCTCTCCTACCACAGACAGTTTCACAAAAGCCTCTCCTACCACAGACAGTTTCACAAATGCCTCTCCTACCACAGACAGTTTCATAAAAGCCTCTCCTACCACAGACAGTTTCACAAATGCCTCTCCTACCACAGACAGTTTCATAAAAGCCTCTCCTACCACAGACAGTTTCACAAATGCCTCTCCTACCACAGACAGTTTCACAAATGCCTCTCCTACCACAGACAGTTTCACAAATGCCTCTCCTACCACAGACAGTTTCACAAATGCCTCTCCTACCACAGACAGTTTCATAAAAGCCTCTCCTACCACAGACAGTTTCACAAATGCCTCTCCTACCACAGACAGTTTCACAAAAGCCTCTCCTACCACAGACAGTTTCACAAAAGCCTCTCCTACCACAGACAGTTTCACAAATGCCTCTCCTACCACAGACAGTTTCACAAAAGCCTCTCCTACCACAGACAGTTTCACAAATGCCTCTCCTACCACAGACAGTTTCATAAAAGCCTCTCCTACCACAGACAGTTTCACAAATGCCTCTCCTACCACAGACAGTTTCACAAATGCCTCTCCTACCACAGACAGTTTCACAAATGCCTCTCCTACCACAGACAGTTTCACAAATGCCTCTCCTACCACAGACAGTTTCACAAAAGCCTCTCCTACCACAGACAGTTTCACAAATGCCTCTCCTACCACAGACAGTTTCACAAAAGCCTCTCCTACCACAGACAGTTTCACAAATGCCTCTCCTACCACAGACAGTTTCACAAATGCCTCTCCTACCACAGACAGTTTCACAAATGCCTCTCCTACCACAGACAGTTTCACAAATGCCTCTCCTACCACAGACAGTTTCACAAAAGCCTCTCCTACCACAGACAGTTACACAAATGCCTCTCCTACCACAGACAGTTTCATAAAAGCCTCTCCTACCACAGACAGTTTCACAAAAGCCTCTCCTACCACAGACAGTTTCACAAAAGCCTCTCCTACCACAGACAGTTTCACAAATGCCTCTCCTACCACAGACAGTTTCACAAAAGCCTCTCCTACCACAGACAGTTACACAAATGCCTCTCCTACCACAGACAGTTTCACAAAAGCCTCTCCTACCACAGACAGTTTCACAAATGCCTCTCCTACCACAGACAGTTTCACAAAAGCCTCTCCTACCACAGACAGTTTCACAAATGCCTCTCCTACCACAGACAGTTTCACAAAAGCCTCTCCTACCACAGACAGTTTCACAAATGCCTCTCCTACCACAGACAGTTTCACAAATGCCTCTCCTACCACAGACAGTTTCACAAAAGCCTCTCCTACCACAGACAGTTACACAAATGCCTCTCCTACCACAGACAGTTTCATAAAAGCCTCTCCTACCACAGACAGTTTCACAAAAGCCTCTCCTACCACAGACAGTTTCACAAAAGCCTCTCCTACCACAGACAGTTTCACAAATGCCTCTCCTACCACAGACAGTTTCACAAATGCCTCTCCTACCACAGACAGTTTCACAAAAGCCTCTCCTACCACAGACAGTTTCACAAATGCCTCTCCTACCACAGACAGTTTCACAAATGCCTCTCCTACCACAGACAGTTTCACAAATGCCTCTCCTACCACAGACAGTTTCACAAATGCCTCTCCTACCACAGACAGTTTCACAAATGCCTCTCCTACCACAGACAGTTTCACAAATGCCTCTCCTACCACAGACAGTTTCACAAATGCCTCTCCTACCACAGACAGTTTCACAAAAGCCTCTCCTACCACAGACAGTTTCACAAATGCCTCTCCTACCACAGACAGTTTCACAAATGCCTCTCCTACCACAGACAGTTTCACAAATGCCTCTCCTACCACAGACAGTTTCACAAAAGCCTCTCCTACCACAGACAGTTTCACAAATGCCTCTCCTACCACAGACAGTTTCACAAATGCCTCTCCTACCACAGACAGTTTCACAAATGCCTCTCCTACCACAGACAGTTTCACAAATGCCTCTCCTACCACAGACAGTTTCACAAATGCCTCTCCTACCACAGACAGTTTCACAAAAGCCTCTCCTACCACAGACAGTTTCACAAATGCCTCTCCTACCACAGACAGTTTCACAAATGCCTCTCCTACCACAGACAGTTTCACAAATGCCTCTCCTACCACAGACAGTTTCACAAATGCCTCTCCTACCACAGACAGTTTCACAAAAGCCTCTCCTACCACAGACAGTTTCACAAAAGCCTCTCCTACCACAGACAGTTTCACAAATGCCTCTCCTACCACAGACAGTTTCATAAAAGCCTCTCCTACCACAGACAGTTTCACAAATGCCTCTCCTACCACAGACAGTTTCACAAATGCCTCTCCTACCACAGACAGTTTCACAAAAGCCTCTCCTACCACAGACAGTTTCACAAAAGCCTCTCCTACCACAGACAGTTTCACAAATGCCTCTCCTACCACAGACAGTTTCACAAAAGCCTCTCCTACCACAGACAGTTTCACAAATGCCTCTCCTACCACAGACAGTTACACAAATGCCTCTCCTACCACAGACAGTTTCACAAAAGCCTCTCCTACCACAGACAGTTTCACAAATGCCTCTCCTACCACAGACAGTTTCACAAAAGCCTCTCCTACCACAGACAGTTTCACAAATGCCTCTCCTACCACAGACAGTTTCACAAATGCCTCTCCTACCACAGACAGTTTCACAAAAGCCTCTCCTACCACAGACAGTTTCACAAATGCCTCTCCTACCACAGACAGTTTCACAAATGCCTCTCCTACCACAGACAGTTTCACAAATGCCTCTCCTACCACAGACAGTTTCACAAATGCCTCTCCTACCACAGACAGTTTCACAAAAGCCTCTCCTACCACAGACAGTTTCACAAATGCCTCTCCTACCACAGACAGTTTCACAAAAGCCTCTCCTACCACAGACAGTTTCACAAATGCCTCTCCTACCACAGACAGTTTCACAAATGCCTCTCCTACCACAGACAGTTTCACAAAAGCCTCTCCTACCACAGACAGTTTCACAAATGCCTCTCCTACCACAGACAGTTTCACAAAAGCCTCTCCTACCACAGACAGTTTCACAAATGCCTCTCCTACCACAGACAGTTTCACAAAAGCCTCTCCTACCACAGACAGTTTCACAAATGCCTCTCCTACCACAGACAGTTTCACAAATGCCTCTCCTACCACAGACAGTTTCACAAAAGCCTCTCCTACCACAGACAGTTTCACAAATGCCTCTCCTACCACAGACAGTTTCACAAATGCCTCTCCTACCACAGACAGTTTCACAAATGCCTCTCCTACCACAGACAGTTTCACAAATGCCTCTCCTACCACAGACAGTTTCACAAAAGCCTCTCCTACCACAGACAGTTTCACAAAAGCCTCTCCTACCACAGACAGTTTCACAAAAGCCTCTCCTACCACAGACAGTTTCACAAATGCCTCTCCTACCACAGACAGTTTCACAAATGCCTCTCCTACCACAGACAGTTTCACAAATGCCTCTCCTACCACAGACAGTTTCACAAATGCCTCTCCTACCACAGACAGTTTCACAAAAGCCTCTCCTACCACAGACAGTTTCACAAATGCCTCTCCTACCACAGACAGTTTCACAAAAGCCTCTCCTACCACAGACAGTTTCACAAATGCCTCTCCTACCACAGACAGTTTCACAAAAGCCTCTCCTACCACAGACAGTTTCACAAATGCCTCTCCTACCACAGACAGTTTCACAAATGCCTCTCCTACCACAGACAGTTTCACAAATGCCTCTCCTACCACAGACAGTTTCACAAAAGCCTCTCCTACCACAGACAGTTTCACAAATGCCTCTCCTACCACAGACAGTTTCACAAATGCCTCTCCTACCACAGACAGTTTCACAAATGCCTCTCCTACCACAGACAGTTTCACAAATGCCTCTCCTACCACAGACAGTTTCACAAAAGCCTCTCCTACCACAGACAGTTTCACAAAAGCCTCTCCTACCACAGACAGTTTCACAAATGCCTCTCCTACCACAGACAGTTTCACAAAAGCCTCTCCTACCACAGACAGTTTCACAAATGCCTCTCCTACCACAGACAGTTTCACAAATGCCTCTCCTACCACAGACAGTTTCACAAATGCCTCTCCTACCACAGACAGTTTCACAAATGCCTCTCCTACCACAGACAGTTTCACAAATGCCTCTCCTACCACAGACAGTTTCACAAAAGCCTCTCCTACCACAGACAGTTTCACAAAAGCCTCTCCTACCACAGACAGTTTCACAAATGCCTCTCCTACCACAGACAGTTTCACAAATGCCTCTCCTACCACAGACAGTTTCACAAATGCCTCTCCTACCACAGACAGTTTCACAAAAGCCTCTCCTACCACAGACAGTTTCACAAATGGCACTCCTACCGCAGACTATTTCACAAATGTTTACCAATAGCGCCCTCCTAACAATGTTATTCAAGCGAAAAAAGGTCTACCATGCAGCGTGCAGTGAAATACCTGTTTTTGACTGTATATTTTTCTATTTTATCGAGTGTCGAATGGGCTGTCTGCCGGCTTCCAGTCTAACCGTATGCTAAGTTGAATAAACGGATTTTAATTTTTGTCTAGATTAAAGTGGAAGACATAGAACGCACAACAATAGAGATAGACGAAGCCCGCAGCGGCTACGTCCCTGTGGCCGAGCGCGGGTCTATTCTGTTCTTCTGTCTGTCGGATATGGCCAACGTGGACCCCATGTACCAGTACTCACTGGAGTGGTTCGCTAAGCTGTTCGTCAGAAGTATGGCAGAGACAGAACCTAATGGTAAGCATTTGTGTTATGTAGTCCTTATTACTTGCCTACATAAAAGCACATTGTTGGAATTGAAACGCTCGGCTCCGAACATTTGGTGAAAATTCCAACAGTATATGCATATAGAAGCATACAATAGGTAATATGCAAGAATTATTTGTTCTATTTGTAGTTTTTATCATTGTTTTAGTTGTATTTGTATTGATTATGATTTTGGAATGTGATTAATTATTGTTTTTATTAATTAATTTGTGTTGATTTCTTTTCGTATTTGTTGATTTTGTATTTGTTGCAATATGGGTTACGTACCTGAATTAAATGAATTTGAATTTGTAGTCTGTATGTAATATACATAACAAATAGCCTTACTTTAATAAAAAAATCCAAAAATAAAATAAAATCTATTACAATATTATCATATTGTTTTCAGAGGACATCGTGGAACGCGTGGACGTGATAATAGTCCACTTCACTTTCCTTCTATACCAGAACGTTTGTCGCAGTCTGTTCGAGCGACACAAGCTGTTGTTCGCGTTCCTACTGTGCGCCAGGATATTGATAGATAAGGGAATCATTAGAGGACCGGAGTTCAACTTCTTGTTGAGTGGGGCAAAGCTTGAAACTGTGAGTTTACTTTTTTCAGCCTTTAAAGCCCTATAGCATTCTGAAGTTGGAAACTTCGCGAATTGCTGTCAAATATTAAGCTGTTGTTGTAAAATAATGATTTTGATTTGCAATAATGGATGGCCGATGGGGTCTAAAAGTTCAGGAGTGGTGACCACGAACCGGAAGACGTTGCGTTGGAAGGCCTATCACTAGGTGGGCCGATGACTTGGTGAAGGTAGCCGTTATCCGCTGGATGCGAGTCGCACGGGACCGGTTAATGTGGCGACACTTGGCCTATGTCCAGCAGGGGACGTCTTTCGGCTGAAATGATGATGTGTTGCAAAAAAGCCTTATTGCGCGTTATTTGTGTTTTAGCATCTAAAACTAAATATCAATTGTCAGTACGTTATACTCTGTACGCTGTAGCATGGTGCGCGTGACAGTTTCAGTAACATTTTATTTCACTCTTGAAAGTTGCCGCGATTTACAAATTATGACTTAGTATTTTCATTCGTAATATATTAAATCATTAATAACTGTAGTAAATTAATTTAAACCCAACCAGAATGTTTCGCCAAGCGGTTAAGCGCCAAAAACTATAATAGTAATAAAAATATGTACAAGTACCAAAAGGGTTACAGGACCATGGGGTGTTAGTAGGGGAGCCCACGATGCTAAATGGGGATTTACTCGAGCGTCATAGAGACTTATTAGGTTGCAAAGCTTAGATGATAAAAAGAAAAATATATATATAATATATACCTTTTCATCGGTGGGGTAAGCGGCTATAGATTTTTAAATATGTAAAAAAATACTGTTGCATGGACATACTCGAGCGCGTCAGATATTGATAGCATCAATGTCCTACGTATTTTTAATAATGTACGTATGTTAATCTGATTATTTGCATGATGCGGGTGGTTGTACGTAAGGGTTAAAAATGAAAAGAAAAAAAATTTAATCGAGCGCGTCAGGTTTTATAAGGGGGTGTTAAGTGCACCAAAAAAAAGCTCTCATTCAATAATCTGACGATTTCGATCTGACGCAAACTCGCGGCCATTATTATAATGTGCAAAAAAAATTCGCCATTTTGAAATACTCAAGCGCGTCAGATTAAGATATATATGGTTCATCTTTATGTTCTAGACGTGCTGTCTCATAATCTGACAATTATCTGAAGGGATACGCCTAATCTGACAAAAAAAAAAAAATTATGATTAATTGATTAATTAATCATCATCTTCATCTTCATCAGTAGCACCAGATCATTTTGAATTTTCCGTCGACAACTTTCCATCCATAGTCCGTTGGTAAAAGATCAGTAATTTTTGCATTATGGGCATTACTCTACAAGCATGGAATGAATCTTGTGCGTAACACTTGCTGGAGTAACTCCGATTCACAGGGTGGCAAGTTGCACGCATTGTAATTCCGGACACTCAAGGAGAAAGCTTGTGATTTGTCTTTCGACTATCGACTTGACTATGGTGGTTAGTCCAGTCATTTGATAGTTTTACCTGGAAAGTTTTTAAACTGGTGATTTTATTGAGGTCGACGTGCTCTCTTCGAATTTACACATCGTCCCTAGAGGTCTACCGCAAAGGCATAAATGACTATTGATTTTATCAAAAAATTGTATGGTGGTGCGAGCGGCCAAGATAAAACAATGAGTGACAAAGTGAAAATTCGAAGAGAACACGTCGACCTCATTAAAATAACCAATTTTCAAAAATCCCGGAAAAAAATCCAGGTAACCCTCTCGTCCCTTTTAGAACACCAAATGACTGTTCGTACTAGGTATAAATACGATGGAAAGGGAATAAAAATTGCATAGAAAATCATTAGCTACAAAATGTTATAAACTGCCAGGGTCATCATAGTATACAAATTAGCAAAAGAGTTCCTCTTCCTACTGCAATTTTTCCTCAACTGCTCAGATTTCTAAGACTACCCCATCTGCGTAGATACCTACACTTGACGTTGTAAATTTTCAGATATTTTTGGGTAGTTGTGTGTATAGAAATTATTGACAAGCATCTGCTCAGATATAAATGAACTAATGAATGTTCAGATACTAATGGTAACTTGTAGTGTAAGGATCTTATTGACATTTTAAATTGTTCAGAAGTATTTGGTCACCTTGTCTGCTACAATATATCTGACGGCGACTGTACAATGCTGGGTTGAAATCGCAACCAGTGAACGCATGCAAAGCTGGAAGCGCCTTCGAAATTTTTGGGCCTAATTTCTTGTAGAGAGCGGATACGTTGATGTATCGGTGTGCATTGCCAACTCCAAGATCCATCCAAACTTCTACTCTTGCTTGCAGGTGTTCCATATTCGCTAACATGATGACCACTATATCAGAAGTTCTAATAGTAATAGTAGAATCTTCATTTTGTTGGCAAGCAAGAAATGCTAACACTTTATCGACGATTTTTTATTATTTCGGCTTGCGGAAATCGTCAGATTATATATTTTTCGTTATCCTTGAATTATTTCCTTCAAAATAAAAAAAAATTTGGCTACGCTCGAGAATGTCGAGATGACGTTTTTTTTTTACAACTTTGCTGCCCTCCCCTTTCTTTACGTCACTCTCAAATTGTCAGATTAGTGGAATATACACTTTTTAGCATGTAATTAACTCACCCTACCTTAATCTGACGCGCTCGAGAATTTCTAATGATCAATTTTTTTTTACTAATCTGATCCTTTATCCTTCACGGGCGGCATTATATATGGGGCTCATATTTGGTGGAGGTACTTAACCGGATACAAGGTATCGCCCTGTATATTAATCTGCCGCGCTTTAGTAAATCCCGAAATCCCCGCTTGGGCTCCCCTACTATGTAGTCCACAAATAAAATCAAATTGAATGAAAAATTAAGCAAAGTGTTATTCGTATAACGTAACGCCATAGACGTATTTAGTGATGGGATGTACTGCTACGATGGATAGTCGATATTTTATATAATAAAAAACGTATATTGTGTTTAGGTCAATTTTTTATTGTTAAAAGCTATAGACCTTCCAGATATGAGTTTAGACGAATGCGCCATAGAGCAAAAATGTTATCACAAAAAAAAAACATAAACCCGATTTTCGGGATTACAAGCATTATTTTTTTCTGTTATAAGTGCTGTATATACTTTCATATGCATTCAGTACAAAGCTATTATTTTGAAATTACAAACAGACACGTCAATTTTATTTATTTGGATAGATTTAACTGAACTATCTGTAAATTTTACATAGGTTTTATTCATTTATTTATGAATAGTGTGAATAATGTCTTTAAAACTTGCGTGCCTTGCAGGAGAAACCGAACCCGGAACCGAAGTGGATATCTCCCCGGATGTGGCTGGAGCTGCAGCAACTAGCCACCGTCAACACAATGTCAAACATCCTCGACGACTTCGAGGTCAACATAAGGTTCTTTAGGACCTACTACGATTCGTACACGCCGCACAAGTAAGAACTTTATTACAACCAGTAAAGGGTACAGTTTCTCTCGAGCTGCAGCATCTGCAGTATCGTCTAAATTGGTACAGCTATTTCGGAGATTAGCCGAAACAAACAGACAGACCGACAGTTTTTTTTTTTGTTATAAGTACCGTGTTATACATTGTCATTACAAGCCACTACAAACAGACAATTTAATTTTATTTATTTGTATGTGTGTACAAAGTCTGACAACCAGTCTTAACAAAGGGTATAGTATTACCCAGAACTAGCTGGGTTGTGGAGGTCAGATAGGCAGTCGCTCCACGTAAAATACTGGTATTCAGCTGCATCCGGTTAGACTGGAAGCCGACCCCAAAATAGTTGGGAAGAGGCTAGGCAGATGATGATGATGTATGTGTGTACCAGAAGCGATCAATTAGTACCGGTGTTTACAGACAGGTGACGTTGCTAAGGGAAGTTCACATTACTACCGTAGACCGCCTCCTCTCATACTACGCTATGTTGAATTTCAGATTGATTTGGACATTATGAATCATTGTTATCCGATATCAAATTAAATTAGTTTTCATTTGGCGTCAATTTTTGTCACATATATTTCGTGTTCTTTTACAATATGGAAGTAGAGCAACAAACACCGAGAAATTTGAAAAGGTGTGGAACAAAATAGTTACTTCTGTCTCTCTATAACAAACCTTACGACATTTCTCGATTAATCCTCATCATATCGTCTGAAATCACTAGCGGCTCGTCCCGGCTTTGCACGGGTGCCTATGTTACTCAGGGTGAATGTAGCTTTCCAATGGTGAAACAATTTTTGAAATCGGCAGAGCAGTTTTTGAGTTTATTCCTTACAAACATACACACACACAAAAATACAAATTACTAATACGATACCCCTTGGAAACAAAATAATTTGTAAAAATCTTGCGTCTTCATTCATAACACCGGTACTTATATTGATTAACCCACGTACATATTAATAATACAATTTATTTGTATGTATAGATTCACGTGGGCGCGTTATGTGACTTGTCGTTTTTATTTATAAGGTACAAATTGAAATGTAGCATACAACATTGACGACCATGCCTGCACATGGCAAACTAGCCGTAGTTTTTCGCGGCAAAAAAGCGTGTGTGTGTTGTCAAGAGTAATGAAATCTCAACACGTTATCACGAAATAAAAAAATAATTACTTTTGAGAAATAGGTTTTATGTAAAAGTAGAAACAGTTATTTCACGAGGTATCATCGCACAAGCGGCCTAAAAAAAGGGAAACGTTTTTTATTACAGGATGCAGCTGCCGAAGCCGATGGACAGCCAGTACGACACCTTCCAGAAGCTTCTCATCCTCAAGTGTCTGCGACCCGACAAGATCATCCCAGGGTTCCAGGTCAGATCAGTTCATATAGCAACACATCATCACCATGTCTCAATCCCTTTTTATTCGGGGTCGGCGCATTTTCTTCTTCTTTCATACTTCTCTATCACTCGTCACCTCAGCAGTCACCTACCTTCTAGCCATATCATCCTTCACACTGTCTATCTAGATCATAAAATATTATTTCTGTCTCTCGTTCACATACAAACTATTGCATATCGGAGTTTCGGACTGGTGTCCGCAACTCTCCGGCATAGTACGTTTTTTACGTATGGAACTTATATGGAGGTGGGCTGGACGCCTAGCGAGGCGCGGTGATGGCAGCACGCGTAGCAGGACTGAGAGCGGGGGCACGCGATGCGTTGCGGCGCCGCACCGCAAGGGTTTCACCGTATCAGGCACACGAACGGTGCGGCGCCGCAACGTTGTTATGTCGCAGCGGCGCCGTAGCAGTCCTTCCTTAGTAGTAGTCCTTCCTTGTGACTCATAAACAACTGCGCGGTGCCGCTCCGTCGTCGCAACGCATTCACCCCTCCCCGCCTCGTCTCGGTGGTTGCAAGATATAGATGACGCAGCGACACCGCTCTGGCGCCGCAACGCATCGTGCCCCCGCTCTTACATGTTTTTGTCGACGGAAGAATCGACAAAATAGCAGATTTATTTTGTTGATCTGTCATTGTCGATTCTTACGTCGACAAAACCCGTTTATATGGTGGTCATGCTACGCGTTCAGGTGCAGTAAAGCTGTGACCAAGTGGCGTCCAAGGCATGGAAAGAGAAGTGTTGGTCGTCCGGCGGCGAGATGGTGGTTGTGGAGCTGTGTCACAAACTATGCTCTATCTCCTATCCTGCCCTCTTAGCACAAAAACATGTAGCCCAAGTAACCTCTGTTACCGACGACGCAGTGGAAGTGGCGAAGTTCTGGGCTAACAAAATATAAAATTGTCGTGCTAGCGACACGAACAAGAAGAAGACTGAGCTGCAGCCGGTTAGACTGAAAGCCAACCCAAAAACATTAAACGTTCAAAAGGCTAGGAATATTGATCCGTGTTAAACGTTCAGAAGCGCCTTTTAATGGTTGTCTTTGACTTCAATAATTTCGTGAGCTACTTCAGCGCATTTGCCTTTACTCACACCAACCTATCTTTCAGGACTACGTGGTGGTGGGTCTGGGTGCCAGGTTCGTGGAGCCTCAGCCGGCAGACCTGGCCGCGCTGTATGGAGAGTCTGACCCGCTGGCACCCATCATCTTCGTACTCTCCACCGGGACGGATCCCGCTGCTGGTACGTCTACATACAATGTGATCTGCATCTGTGATTCTACGCGTCATTTAAGTATAGGTAGTTTGTAAGTTTAAATGTAGGGGGTAATCTTCGGAAATACTCTACCTTGGATTCTGAAAACTAAAAAATATTGCTATAGCTAGTAGTAACTATCCCCGAGTGTCATGATAATTACCGACCATTTCAACGAATTACAGGAGATATGTTATGTGTGTATTATTTCCAGATCTGCTAAAATTCGCGGATAAAATGAAGATGGGCAAGCGTTTCGAGAGCATATCTTTGGGCCAGGGTCAGGGGCCGCTGGCTGAAGCTATGATGAAGACCGGCAGCGATTTCGGGAACTGGGTGTTCTTCCAGGTAAGTTGTGAAAAAGTTGGAACTTTTTTACGTAACGTAAAAGTAAAGTTATATACTTTTCATTACTCATACTCTGAAATTAGGTCTGAAGTTGCCTGAGGAGCGCGATGAAAGTAATACTTTTCATCCCTAGGGAGAATCGCTTTCAACTGACAGCTGTCAAATTATTTAAAAAAAACTAGTTATATTTTCACATTTCTATTGAACCATGTTCCAACTTTCTATACAGCCACGATGTAAATTTAAATAAAATAAAGTATTGATTAAATAATATATATTTTTTAAATAACTTTATTATAATTTAGTTTCAACAATTTATTTAAAATAATATAGATTTGGGCAAAATATTTACCATTTTTTTGGTTAATGATGAAAATGAAAAATGACTGAATAGCTGGCCAGCCACAGAAAAAAAAACAAAATAGGCGGGAAACGGGAAAGCGGCAATCCGATCTTCATTTGTTTTTTCGAGTTTTAGAGTTTTGTTTATACTTCCGTATAGCAGAGATTTGTATAAAATGAGTTCATCTGATTCAGATATGAATTTAACGCCTGATTTTATAAGAGAAGAGGCTAAATCGGTAGTGGAAATAAAATAAAATAAATTAAATACCTCCACGACCGCCGGCGCCGTACTAATGCATCAATCAGCACAATGTTTTGAGTACGTTACATTGAGTCTTATAGTAAATCGTGATTTTTCACGCCAAAAAAAGTCGTTCTCCAGCAATAACTTTTAGGTAGAGTTACTTAGTTTTATGAGACAGAATGCTTGGTTGCACAGAGTTTCCTCCGTGCCTGGGAAAGTAAGGTAAGCCGTTGGTCCCGGCTGTCATTTGTAGATCTTTGACAGTCATTACAGGTGGTCAGTGGCTCGGAAGTCTGACAACCAAGGGGTATCGTATTACCCCGTACTAACTGGGTGGTGGAGGCCAGATAGGCAGTCGCTCCATGTAATATGCTGGTATTCAGCTGCATCCAGTTCGACTGGAAGCCTACTCCAACACAGTCGGGAAAAGGTTTGGCAAACGATGAATGCGGTGTAACGCGAATTGATAGAATAAGAAATGAGTAAATACGTCTTATTTACTCTGAAAGTAGCATCGGTGATTGAAAAGTTCTGTGGGCATCATATGTCATCTACACTAATATTATAAAGAGGAAAAATTTCTATTTTTGTGTGTATGTTTGTAATGAATAAACTCAAAAACTACTCTGCCAATTTCAAAAATTCTTTCACCATTGGAAAGCTACATTCACCCTGAGTAACATAGGCACCCGTGCAAAGCCGGGACGAGCCGCTGGTGATTTCAGACGATATGATGAGGATTAATGGAGAAATGTCGTAAGGTTTGTAATAGAGAGACAGAAGTAACTAGTTTGTTCCACTGCTGGACAAAGGCCTCAACCATTCCTTTCCAAGTTTCTCGGTGTTTTGGTCAATCAGTCCAAAACGAGTTAAATTTTCGTTTAACATTAAACAAATCTAGTGTCATGCAAAAGTTTCATGATCGTATGATTGTAAGAAGATAAACATTTCCCGTATATGCTGTTACAGAACTGCCACCTGTCTCCATCCTGGATGCCGACCCTGGAGCTGAACGTGGAACATATCCAGCCGGAGCTGGTGCACAAGGACTTCCGGCTGTGGCTCACGTCCACGCCCTCGCCGCACTTCCCCGTCGCTCTATTGCAGAACGGTACAGTACTTTACATAAACTCACGGGTTTTTCCCATGGGGGTAGGCAGAAACTTCAGAGCGCCACCTGCTACGATACTTAGACTCTTTGCGCCACGTCCACGTTCATACATCCTTCCTGAAGAAACTCACCCATAACGTCAGTCTATGTCCTTTTGAGGTGTTATCCCGACGTTGCCACTCACATCTGCCTTGTAAATAGTTGTTAGTTAATTAGTCGCCTTTCACTCATTCATACCTTACATCCTATAATATTCCCACTGCTGGGCACAGGCCTTCTCTCTATAGAACTTTTTGTAGCGACGTCTGTCTCCCAACATACAAACTAAAATCTTGCATCGCACGAGCTCGTGCATAACCTCCTCTGTCTGTGGATTTCTTATATCATCATCCACAGCCCAATTTCATCACATCACCTACAGCTGGGTGTAGGCCTCTTTTTGCTTGTGACAATCTCCACGTTCTTCTGCAAGACTCATCTAGGTTTAGCCTGCGATGGCTGCAATGTTCTCTGCCCATCTCGCCGCCGGACAACCTTTTACATAAATTCCACCACTGTTGCTCCTGCGTCCTTGGAGCTTCGGGTTGGTAGATGTCACATGTCTTCGAATGTTTAGTTCTAAGACATGCCGGTTTCCTCACGGTGTTTTCCTACACCGTTTTTAGTGCACTGATGGTGAAATAAATTACATAAAGAAATGTGCCTGCGTGTGGGTATTTTACTTGAAGTTATTGCCTCCCTGGGCTCGTCAGCTCAGTTACCACAAAGTAAACATCCCAGAGGTGTTTTCTGGGCCATCGGCTATAGGGCATGCTCACCTTTTATAATTCCACAACGTTAACATAAATATCTGCCCCGAAAAGCAAGTCAACTGGTCGACTGTTGTAGGTTTCTATAAGTCCAATTTGGCTTAGCGAATGTTTGGTTCGGCAGACTTTTAATAAGTTCGTTCATGATGAGCACATCAGATTTGAATTCAAAATTGTTGTATGCCGAAGCACACACTGTATGTTTATCATCCCCTTACAACTGTTTCCCTTTTGCCCTTCCTCCATAGATGACTTCTTTGCACCGTCGCGTCGTCTCTGGATATCTAACATCTGAGCCGCTTGATCAGTTATTAAGAATATCTGGGACCCTTGATCCATCAAGGCGCGCATGGTAGGTTCCGTCCACACCCTTGACCTTCATCAGAGCCGTCGCTAGCAATAACTCTGCCTTTTCATTTTGGGCAGCATTGACGGTGCCCGTCACGGGTTCATTGCCCTTTGCGTTTTGTTTCTCAACGTTGTTACCGCAAAGATTTCACCGTATCGGCTCGCTGCTAGCTTAGCCCGCTGTCCGCTGATACGGTGAAATCTTTGCGGTGCGGCGCCGCGACGCATCGTGTGCTCCCGCTCTGACGACAGAGTTGATGCGTTCGCTTCCTGGCTTCCGACTTCCTGTTTTCACGAACCGCAGCTGATACTGCTGGTTGATTAACGCCTTGGTTGACTCATACGCCGTACTTGTTTTCTCATTCTCTCGGTTGGTAAAGTAAGGATCCGTTTTACTTACCTCCAGCTCATTTCGCTCATGATTTTGGTAATCGTTCCAATCATTCTCCAAAGTGTGGCGCGTCGCAAGTAGCGCAGCATTTTAAGCAAACGCGCGTAAAACCACTTTTCCGTAAACGCTCTCATTTATCGCACTATTATGTTCGATTTATTGCGGACCACGCCGCACAACGCGTCGCGTCTCTTTTGTATTGTATTGTGTAACGGGCTGGTGTCCGCAACTCCACGTACGCGTATTTTGCGTGCGGGTGGGAAATTTATTCGATCCACCCCAGCTCCCCGAGAAAAGCCAGCAGCGCCTTGATGTCGCTGACAATCTCGGGGAGGGACCTGGGTCGCGTCTCTTTAAATGTGCCCTTAATGTTATCGAACTTTATATAATATTTTTTGTATTTCTAGGTTATAAGATGACAGTGGAGCCACCTAGAGGAATAAAAGCAAACTTATTGAAGGCATACATGAATCAAGTGCCCGATTTTCTAGAATTCTTCAACTCGTCAGATCCCAAAGTTCCTAATTTTAAGGTATGACTTACTTTTATACTTTTTGAAGGTATGGTAGTCCGTACTAGTTTGACAGATCCCTAAATTGTTAAATGAGAAGTTCCTGCAAACCTTCGTTCTCGTGAAATTCATTATCATCTTCCTGCCCTTGTCCATTCTACTTGGGGTTGACGCAACATGTTATCTTCTTCCATTCTCGCCTGTCAGACGTCACGTCATCATTTACTTCTTTCTCTTACATATAGTTCCTCACACAGTCCATCCATCTTTTCTTTGGCCTTCCTCTTCCTCTCCATCCATCAATATTCATGCCCATCACTCCTTTGGGGTCATTGCTTGTAGGTCAGAAGGTAGGTTGAAGATAAACTCCGTGTAAGAACGAATATCGTATGACGAATATTTATTTTCCAAAATGGGTCGTCTTTTATATTATTTTACAAACTAACAGTAACCAATAAAAACATGTACATTAAATTTGAAACACTATTTACAAAATAAAAATCCAATAAGAATCCAAGGATTTTTGACCAATCGCGTCACAGCACTGTTGTCGTGTTATTTCCACGGGAGGCGCTGGTGTGCCCACGGCGGGGGCGCGATGTTTCCCGCGCATTTCGGCACACGCAGCGAAGGCATGATAGTACATTACGATATTAGTGCGTTATGATGGTTATAACATGCGAGGCGGAATTTCAGCCCGAGCCGAAGGCGAGGGCGTAATTGAGCCGAGCATGTTATAACCAATACGCACGTATATCGTACGACGTTTTTTAACACATTTGCGAGGAAACAGAAAAAAAGATATTCACAATACAAGTACAAAGAAAAGAAAATTTGAGAAAAATGGCGCGAGGATTATTTTCTGCCGTGGCTGCGTGAAAATGTTGGCAAAGACGCTAGAGCATGCAGCCAAGTTATTAAATTACCGAATGAACTGTTTTTTTTTTAAATAAACTCACAGCTGGAGTCGTGTGGCGGCGCGCCGCCGCACAACTCACTTCCGTATTTAAAATGGCAATTAATGCTGTTATGGAATAGAAATAATGCTGTTATGGAATTTATATGGACTATAACTTAACTATTTGCTTTAATAACACACGCGTTTTTTATGACCCGCTTTACATATTTAAAACCGGTGGAATTACAGGAGCTTTACGAGCAAGGGTGTTAAAAATATATGTGACACGACTCGCGCGCGCGCCAGTGTCGGGCAGGCCAGCGTCCAGTGAAGATGCAGTGATGTTGTGTTGATTGAAGATCGAAGACATGTTGAACCGAAGACTAGAAGAGTGGCCTCACAGCTCCCGACACTCCTATTTCTTTACGGAGTCGTCTAAAACGTTGAAATAGTTCTTATCAGAACTGCTTGCTTCAATATTTCTTATCAGAGCGTCAAAAACGTGGTAATGTGCTGTGACTGGTGGTGGTGGCTACACTCTTTTAGTCACATGCGTTTCATGGGCCTCACTGCTCGCGTTAAATTACTATAAATAAATAAATATTACTTACCTTTTAAAATCGGATTATGTTAACAATTTCAAGGGTTTTAATTATTTTGCACGGAACCCTAATTATTCTTCTAAAATAAAAGTAACCCAAGTCAGATCTTATAACATCAGCTATATGTCAGTAAAAGTTCCGTCAAAATCTATCCAGCTGTTTCGGAGATTAGCCAGAACAAACAGACAGACAGACAAAAAATACCGTATATATGTATTTTCATATGCATTCACTAAAAAGCTGTTATTTTGATATTACAAACAAACACTTATTTTATTTATTTGTATAGATAACATACCATCACACCTGTAATCCTCAAAGGGTGAGTCTATTGTCATCAACTGGGACAAATTCAGACTCGGTGGCTGCTACTGAGAAATTCCTGATGGTAAAACCCAATAACAATTTGCCCGACGCGGGAATCGAACCCAGGACTTCATGCTCAGGTGTCGCGATTGCATACTAATCTAACGACATACTTACCACAGACTTCAGAATCTAACATGTGCCTGCTTGTGTTCGATCCCACGACATATGGCTCATGTCGGGACCGTTAGCACTGAGCCACCAATATTCCCACTTACAAAAGTTTGCTGGGACGATATCCTCTACATTCTGGTTCCAGTGGCTTCTATTCGCGCTGTGCCTGTTCCACGGCGTAGTACTAGAGCGTCGTAAATTCGGTCCGCTCGGCTTCAACATCCCCTACGAGTTCACTGACGGCGACCTGCGCATCTGTATCTCTCAGCTGCATATGTACCTCAATGAGTACCATGAGGTGCCTCTCAGGGTGAGTATAGTACATACATTATCGTATAGAGGGACCTTAGGTTCAACATCCTCTACGGGATCACTTACGGCGACTATACACATAAATACATAAATTCTTGCTTTATTCCCAGATGTTAACATACACAGCTGGACACATAAACTACGGCGGCCGGGTGACGGACGACTGGGACCGGCGGTGTCTGCTGTGTCTGCTGGGAGACTACTACTCCACGGCCGTGCTGTCCGACAGGTATATCTACGACGAGAGCGGCGCTTACAAGCAGGTGAGTGACACACACACACACATACACCCCCCACTCCTGACACCCTTCACCCCACACACGAGAAACACCGTGAAGCGTGACCGCCTGTGCCTCAGAAAGCACGCTAAGCCGTTGGATCCGACGCATTTGTAGATCTTTGACAGTCGTTATAGGTAGTCAGTGGCCCAGAAGTCTGACAACCAGTCTTACCAAAGAGGTACCTACCGTATTACCCAGTAACTGGCTTGTGGTAGCAGATAGGCAGTCGCTCCATGTAAAATACTGGTATTTAGCTGCACCCGGTTAGACTGGAAGCCGATCCCAATATAGGTGGGAAAAGTGTCGCTCGATTGCTTGGCGCAAAAATGAAAAGAGGGTCGCTTGCCAGTGACTTCTGACCGCATCTGAGCGTACGACGCACCGTAATAAAAATTTGATTGTGACTCGCTCCAGAAGCGCACTTCAAATGTTTTAACTGTTCTGAATATCCATTAAAACAAGCCTAAACACTGTGTTTGTTTTTTAATAGATCTTTTTTCCGTATTTTTCTAAGTACCTTGAAACTTTAACTACCCAAAAACTACCCAAATATTAGGTACTTGTATGGAAAAATGCGTTTTACTAAAAACTAAGATCGACAAGAGCATTGTTTCTTATTTTATTTATAAACTAGATTAATTACTAGACACATTTAATTACACATGGATATATTTCATGTGGAATAAAATATTTAAAACATTAAGGGAATTAAAACTTGCAAAACAAAAAATGGCGCAAAATGGCGACGGCAACTTTATTTCGTATCGTGTACTAAGAATTAGATTTATAATGTTGTCAACTTGTATTTGAAGGTCGGATAATATATCAGTCTATGGTTTAAAAACGTTTCACGAGGACTTTATGCACTACAACATAAAGTTTAAAGTTGATTAGTTAAAATTGGTTGTTGGAAACGATTGTTGCCAGAAGCAATCACGGGTGTTCAATTTTGGAAACAATTGTTTCCAAAAGCAAGTGACCGGGTATGGACGCCTGCGCTAAATTAAATAGCAATATGTGATGGGGCATGTCTACCATGTTTTTTATATAGGCGTGCTCTCGTTGAGTAATTCCACTTTGCCCCACCAAGCCCGCCACCCTGGTGTGGCAAAGTGGACTGCCTAAAATTTTGCAGTGGAATATGCCCCACTATTCTGATTTGATGGGGCGGATAACACTAGCATAAACACTTTGTGGATTCTGCCCCACTATGGTTGGCACCTCAGGATTTGTGTATGAAGGTTAACATGTATTTTTACATTTGTTTGTAAAAAAAATAAATGTATACCTATATCTGTAAGTAAAACGTTATTAGTGCTGGAAGCTTAGATTTAATACGTAGCGAAGTGGCGAACTATAACTCTCATAAAGCGTTTCTGAACGCATTCTTTCACAATCTGTGGTTACGTTACGTTTCGATACTAGTAATATAGTATTTACGATTTCTTTTAATAATTATTATTTAAATTATCCCTTTAGTAATAGTGTTCTCGTACATTATTCTTCGTTTTTTGTTATTTAATAGTTATCAACAGTGATAATGTATCAATTTCTGGGCAAACATCTAAATATATTTTTAAATCATTTAATGTTTGCAACGGATGGATCGGAACGTAAATGGAATACAAATAGCAAATGTCACAGCTATGTCAGACTAAATTGAATAAATACAGCAAAACTATATAATGTATTTATTTAAATCCAGGAAGATTTAATATGTGACAGTTTTTTACAAAAGTAGAACCTTAATACACTGTTTAAATAACCATTTTGATGTATTTAGATTTACGTTTGCTTGTCTCAGACTTGTCAAATCCTAACGTCAGTGGTTACATTTTTTTTTTTTACAAACAAATGTAAAAATACATGTTAACCTTCATACACAAATCCTGAGGTGCCAACCCTAGTGGGGCAGAATCCACAAAGTGTTTATGCTAGTGTTATCCGCCCCATCAAATCAGAATAGTGGGGCATATTCCACTGCAAAATTTTAGACAGTCCACTTTGCCACACCAGGGTGGCGGGCTTGGTGGGGCAAAGTGGAATTACTCCTCTCGTTCATGCATTTGTGCACTGACAGTTACGTTTGTAAAATTCTTTAATTATATTAAATAGTTATATCTTACAACTCCTTATTTCATCAAAAATGTTAGGCCGATGATGATCATAGTCGGAATAGAGTTCAAAATTCATTGTCGTTACAGCAACAATCGCATCTGAACATAGAAGACTACACGAAGTACATCCGCACACTACCGCTATTCGACGACCCCTCGCTGTTTGGTCTGCATGTCAACGCGAACATCAGCTACGCTATGACGGAAACAAATTCGTGCATCTGTTAGTGATATCCTGTTTTGGACCTATTAATAACATTTGACGTAAGAAAGACTTTGGCACAGCAAGCAAACATTGAAGCACTACACATAGCGTGAATAAATATGATCTTGTCAAAAACTGCCTTATTATGCGGTACTAGCTTCCGTCCGTGACTTTGTTCATGTAAATTATTATTTTTAAACAATATTATATTTATGAATTAAAGTGCCTAATTTGATGTATGTCCTATATTACTGTAAAGTTTCATTACAATCTGTTCCGTAGTTTTTTGCGTGAAAGAGTAAAAAACATACATCCATCTATCCTCACAAACTTTTGCATTTATAATAGTAGTTAAGACTATTGCCACCCCACGATTTTCGAATGTGATCCCCCACATTCATGCTACACACAATGTTTGGGTTAGCATGACTTAGTACAGCTGGTCGGAAAATATAATACAGGGTGTAAGGGACAGTCCTCCGCAAACTGACAGGGTGCATAATGCATTCAGCTCTTTATTTTGAATGATATTCCACCGGAATTTTTCTCCGGAAAATTATCATTTACATAATTATATCGTTTTTCAGTTACTAACTATATATATATCTACTTTTATTTCAATGTAAAATTACAATGTCTGAACGCAGCACTCCATTCATGTAAATAATACGGCTAAAATAAAAATAAAACCCAACAATGGATGTCGAAATACTCTAACGAACGACGCATGAAATCATATGAAATCATATTCACTTCCTGCCTAGTTACAGAGTCCTCGAACTTGTCGTCGCGCTTGCCGTTCGCTACGTGCATTTTGCCACGGTAACGATACTTTGCGTATGAGGAAATAAAAAAAATCAAATTTATTGGATTCCCACAACGTTCCTGAAATAATTTCTTGTACCGGTCATCTTAGTATATGCTGATTGATAGTGATATTCTGAATTCACCCCATCTGTCTTACACCCTGTATATTGGGGTTTATTTATAAATGCTGCGCTAGTTAAAAAATAAAATTAGACGTTTACGTCGGTTACATGGTCCCTAATCATTACTTAAGTTTGAGAGTGTTTATGAATGAAGTCTCTTTTTGTAGATTAAAAGTTCGTTCGGGGAAAATCTGGTAGCCTTAGCTCGAAGTTTTGCTTGTTACGGTGAGGGTATACGGAGGGTTATCAGTGATAAGACCATCTTTGTACCCAATAGCAGTAGCAATATTGTAAAAGAGCTGTGTATCTATTATAGTATACTATCTTGGTATCTATCTATCTTGTATAATTGTTCTGTGCAGTCACACTCCGCGACCTGCAGCCGAAGGAGATGGTGGCGGCCGGCGGTGCTTCCATAGAGGCCATCATAGAAATGGCTGCACTTGATATTATCCAAGTGCTGCCCAAGGCGCTGGACGTGGACCATATCTCTGAGGCGTAAGATATTATAAATAACTAGCTTAAGCCCGCGACTTTGCCCGTGCTTAGGTCGAAAAGCATCCCAAGGGAACTTACTACTGGGATAATAAGTGCCAACGCCGTCGAGGTGGCTAAGTTATGATTTGACTCAAATATAGGGAATCATCGATACGACAAAGACGAAAATAGTCTTCTAATATCTTTTGTCCTAGTCTGGAGGATCGAGACTGACATAGTTAGAGTTAGTTCGTTTATACAACGGTTGTGGTTGTGGTTCAAACGTTAAAAGTACCTAATCGAATTGATGTAAATGCTACTAATTAAACCCCTGCGGATTGTCATTGATTCTCTGCGGGTTGCGGTCGTCGAAAAGCATCAATAGAGAATTATTTCGGAAGGTTCATGTGGATAATACATAAATAATAAACTTACACAATCGGTGTAAAAAGGCCCTTAACGAAGCCGAAAGTTACTTGTTCTCCCCGTCATTGCGTTTTTTTTTTGTTTTAAAGCATACCTGGAAACCGTCTAGTTTTGAAGATGTTGGTGGTCAAAGTCCCAATTTTATCGCAAGTTTTTTTTTTTTGAATACCCGGTTTTAATGTTATAACTTTGAACTATTCAATACATCCATAACTATTCAATACATCCATCTGAACAATGTTTTGAATGCGTTACATTGAGTCCTACCGTAAACTCTGATTTGTACCCCCCCCCTCAGTCGTTTCCCAGCAGTACTGAGTGGAATTCCCTGCCTTCGTCGGTGTTCCCAAGTTCATAATATGACCCCAATCTATTTAAGTCTCGAGTTAATAGGCTTCCTTTGGGTTAGCTCGGTCCATCGTCGACCTCATCTCTGTCCTCAGGACTAGATTGAGGTCAAGAGTAGGCCCATTTAATGTATATAAAAAAAGTACTTTGTGCATAGATTGATGTAAGGAATGCTTGGTTCAGGGCTTCGTAAAGGGTCCGTTTACACCTTGTACATCCAAGGAGTCTAAATACTGGTATTCATCTGGTAAGACTGAACGCCGACCCCAACATACTTTGGGAAAAAATGTTAGTCAGATGATTTAATGAAGAAGTCTTGGTATTTTTATATGTCGCCACATCATGAGGTCGCTCCCGTAGAAAGCACATGCGGGTAGTTGTCAATAAAATGTTTGTTTGCAGATATCCAGTGTCTTACAAGGAGTCTCTGAACACAGTGCTGATACAAGAGGCCAATCGTTACAACAAGTTACTGAGCGTTATCAACCAGTCTCTGAAGTAAGCTTTCTTTGGCGTGTTTACTTGGTTTAAATGCTAATGTTAAAAATACATAGGCAAAAGGTTTTTTTTTTTCAAGTTAGAATGAACTTTAAAAAAAAATTCAACCGGCTTAAAGGGGGAGCCATACACAGGCACTACGTGGCTGCCCGTTTCAGTAGTTTTGATTCAGGAGTGTACGATGAAATACAACTTTGTTGAACATATCATTGTTAAACTTATACTGTCACTTACGGGAAATCTTGCGTGATTATTAATTATTTTGAGCTACAGATATTTCGACGCTGTGGCAAGCACCATGATCGCGGGTTAACTGGAGAATGCGGGTGGATGGAAAATAAATTGTTAGGAGCAGACAAATCTGTCAACCCTCTTTCTGTCTTTTGCTACGCACTCTACTGGAACTCGACACTTAAGTCACGGCAAAACAGACTCACAGTATCACTAGGTTTTGTGGAGTCCTTATTCCTAAAAGTCCAACTTAGTCCTTTTTCAAAATTTAATAATCACGGAACATATCCCGTAAGTGACAGTATTAGTTTAGTTCTAAACCGTGAAAGCTTAAAGCAATACCATTGTTATTTTGTCCTTTTTTGAATCTGAGAGTTTTGACGTGACAACGTCTTAAATTAGGTTGCGGCTCGGAGTCACTCATGAAAAAGTGTAACGCCCGCTCACGTCTGTTACGATGAGTCACCGAACGAGAGAGGCCCGCCGGACCGGCGAATGCCTTGCGTCTCTCTCCCACTCAAACATGATCGGTCCGCCGCGCGCGCAGCATTAGAGAATTAGGCGCGTTGAATCGGTGCGTGCTTGTTTAGTTAAGTTTAAGTTTACATGTACAATGTTTTAGTAAAAAAAATATATTTCTATAGTTAAAATTTGTGCAATTCTTATTTTCATTCAATTCCTTGTTCCTATTGTGCAATTTAATAATATTCATATCAATAAATATTCTACCGAGAAAACGACGTTGTCACGTAAAATCTTCGCCCGTAAAACCGACTTTACAGGCAACCATTTTTTTAAATATATTTTTGTTGTTCTCTCATTACCCCCACCTACTCAGATATCAAGTTTGCGTGCTGAATACGTTTGCAACCGTCTAAGCTGTTGTTCATGATATTTCTCAATAATATGCCGTAAAACAAATTGATTTTGCCAAGCTTCCTGATGCTTCCTATTTTATCATTTCAGGGATCTACTGAAAGCTATGAAAGGTCTGGTGGTGATGTCCGAAGCGCTGGAGAACATGGCAGGCAGCCTGTCCAGGAATGTCGTGCCGGAAATGTGGAGCTCCAAGGCATACCCTTCATTGAAACCGCTAGGTAAGGTTTAACAAGGGGTGAATCGAGACGAAACTTTAAAAGGGATTTTGACGTTGAATTAATATGGTATGTTGCCAACAACGTCTTTGGAGGAGATCGTGGTTAAATAATAAAAGCCCCTCGGGTCGATCTTCAGGTTAAGCCGCGCTTGCCTAGGTTGGTCCGTGGATGGGTGACCATCCATTATATACAGAGCTTCCTCCGTGCCTCAGAAAGCACGTTAAGCCGTTGGTCCCGGCTGTCATTTGTTGTAGGTCTTTGACAGTCACTACAGGTAGTCAGTGACCCGAAAGTCTGACAACCAGTATTACCAAGGGGTATTGTATTGCCCAATACTAACTAGGTTGTGGAGGTCAGATAGGCAGTCGCTCCATGTAAAATACTGGTATTCAGCTGCATCCGGTAAGACTGGAACGACCCCAACATAGTTGGGAAACAGCTAGGCAGATGATGTGGCCAACGGTCTCTATATAATTAAGTAAATAAAATAGAGTACTTGTTGGTAACATCTCCTATGAATATAACGTTAAAACCCCTTTCAGAGTTTTGTCTCGTTTCACCCGTGCGTCTCTATTCAGTCCGTTTTACACGGTATAAAGTTTCTTATCCCACTGAGTAGCAATGGACTATTGAACCGATGACCGTTGGGGTAGACAGACGTGTTTTTGATTGAAGACCACCTATTGGCAAGCGCAAGGTGAGACGCCCTCAGGCTAGGTGGAGCGATAATCTTCGTAGCATGGCCGGTAGTAATTGGATGAGAGTTGCATTGGAGAAGCTTTTAACCAGCAGTGGACTGCCGTGGGCTGATAATGATCCTACGATACACTACTGAAACTTAGCGAATGCGAGTTAGGTTGAGAAAAGTCTTCGAATGTCTCAACACTCAGCTTTTTTACAACGCCATCTAGGAGCATTGAGAGTAAATATTTCAATTAGGTCATCTTCATTCACGCTGTTTGTTCTCTCACCTGGCAGATAAACGTTCGTGAGCAGCGTTAGTAGTTTCAGTAAAGTAACATAGATGTCGCTCCTGCAAAACATAACAACAACACGCCTGTAATCCCCGAAGGGTTAGGCAGAGGTGTACCTACCTAATAGTACACTCACATTTCGCCAGTTATATCGTCGTCAAGTTTTGACTGTTTTTGTACGTCAAAGCATAAAGGCACGCGGGTGCCCTTCACGCCAAGCCACAATTTCACCTACCATTTTGTCACATATTTGTGTAGTTTGGCGTACAGGGCACGCGCTTGCTTGTCACGTATATGTGACAATGGCGGTCAAAAGGTTAATCCATTTTGGTTCAGGCCCTGTGGGATAAGACGAGCCGTTACCCACAGGGCTCCTTTCTGGAACATTTTCTAAAACAAATACCTACAGCGTATACCTCTGTGTAGCCCTATAACAAAAACAACCGTGATACAATGTTTTTTCTACTCCAGCGGCGTGGGTGAAGGACCTGTGCCTCCGAGTACAGTTCATGCATGAGTGGGAGGTGTACGGTATACCGAAGGTGTTCTGGATCTCGGGCTTCTACTTCCCACAGGCGTTCCTCACCGGAGCCCTGCAGAACTACGCCAGGAAGCATGTCATCGCTATCGATACTATCGGTTATGCGTTTGAGGTACGTTCTCTCCACATGTCATCATTATCTTCCTGTCCTTGTCTCATTCTACTTGGCGTCGCCGGTCGGCGCAACACGTTATTTTCTTCCATTCTCCCCTGTCAGACGTCACGGCATCATTTAGTCCTTTATCTTTCATATCATTCCTCACACAGTCCATCCATCTTTTCTTTGGCCCTTCCTCTCTCTCTCCATCCATCAACATTCATATCCATTACTCTTTAAGTCACATGCGTTTCATCCCTCCTCACAGACAAACGACTTCCTTTCAATTTTTCTGTAACAGGCGCTACTTTTAAAGTTCCTCTAATATACTCATTCCTTACTTTGTCCATTCTTGCCACTCCACACATTCATCTCAACATACTTGGTATTTTTTCATTAGTTCTCCTTGCCCATTTTGTACAAATTAATTAAGGTTAGAGTAATATCCGCAGGCGCTAGCACAACCTCCCCCCAAGAAGCCGGAGGATGGCTGCTGCGTGCGCGGCCTCTACCTGGAGGGCGCGCGCTGGAACATGGGCGACCTGTCGCTTGAGGAGAGCAGGCCTAAGGAACTGCACGTTGGTGCGTATAGCCGATCTATAAGACGTGTAAAGTTACGTACGCATGGACAGGTGCCTTACTTAGCGAGTCGCCTAAACGAGTCGCCTAAGCGATTATCGAAGTGAATCGACCGTTGAAGAATTTTCGCATCCGGCCGCACTGCGCGCTTGGTGTGTGGTGTTAAGCCACCAGCGCGGGCCTGTGGATGGTGAGTAATGGGCTAGCTCGCCGTCCGTCCGTCTTATGACGACAGGCCGTGTCGACGGTGCGTTCGTGTTTCACGCGTGCCTCAAAGAGATGTCAGTAAACAGGAGGGGCCCGCAAGGGCCGATGTCTGCCAGGGCGGCGGGACTGTTCGAAAGAGATACCGCGGCCCTGGAACACAAAGGGCAAAAGAAGAAACATGGATGGGTTTTAGTCAGTAAAAGTCTGACACTCCCTTCCGCTCCGCCCAGAGCGGGAGGGGTCATTTAATGATTTCCCATCCCAAAAAAAAAGCTACCAGGCGCTAAAGAAGGCAGGTTGCGTACGCAGCCTTAGGGACATCTATGCACAAAATCAAATAAAAAAAAACAAAAAAAAGCAAAGGATATTTAAAACAAATAACAGCTGTTTCATACATAATTTGCAATTGGCTTTCTGGTGACTATGGTTACCTTTTTTGTTTGTGTTGTATTATGTGTGCGTGGCTGCGTCCATGTTTAAAGTATTCGCCTCATCAACGAATAAATCAGTGTGCATTCAGCAGGCCTTTATTTCACTTGTCTCGATAACTCTTATACCTAACAGTTTGTTTTTATTAGATGTAACTCCTCCACGTACTAAAATAAATAAATAATCCTACAAGGTTCGCTCAAAATGTATGGAACAGTTGATTTTTACAACAAAAATAAAAGAAGAAAGAATTATTCACGTCGATCGTAAAATATGCGTGAAAAAAGAACAAACAGTACAGTTAAGAGAAATGCATCACATTAAGACTAAACGGCCATTTCTCAACATAATGCTGTGTCACGACGCGGGACAGTAACACAGAGCTGGTTTCCAGCGATAGTCTGCGTTAACGTGAAAGAAAAAAACTTATATGCACTAAACGTGACGCATAAAACAAAGCACAAGAAATAAAAAGAAAAAATATTTATTTGTCGCAAGGACATGACGTGCATACAAACTAAGAATCATCATCTGCCTAGCCTTTTCCCAACAATTTTGGGGTTGGCTTCCAGTTTACCGGATGCAGCTGAATACCAGTATTTTATATGGAGCAACTGCCTAACTGACCTCCACACAGTTAGTTCTGGGTAATACGATACCCTTTGGAAAACTAAGAAGAAAAAAAAACAAAACGTCAAGATAATTTATTGGAAAATCATAAAAGGTCAGATAGGCAGTAGCGCCATGTAAAATACTGGTATTCAGCTGCATCCGGTTAGACTGGGAGTCGACCCCAACACGGTTAGGAAAATAATAGTTGGAATGATATGCGACTGCCTATTTGATCTCCATTACCTAGATAATGGCCTCTTGGCTAAACTGGTTGTCAATGTAATGAACGGTGACCCATCCAAGGACCGACCCTAGCTAGTGTTGCTTACCCTCTTAGTTTAAGCAACTAGCTAGCCATTACTTAACCACAATCCCCTCATAAATGGCTAAATTGCTTTTAAAAGTAACCGACCATTATTTTATTTCACAGAAATGGCGATCCTGTACATGAAGCCGGAGCAGAACCACAAGCTGCTGCAGGGCCTGTACGAGTGTCCCACATACAAGACGTTACTGCGCGCCGGCACATTGTCCACTACCGGCCACTCCACCAACTACGTCATGACTATCGAACTGGGCACACACAAGCCGCAGGCCCACTGGATCAAGAGAGGCGTTGCGCTCTTCTGTGCGCTTGATTATTAGCTCTAACATCACGCCTGTAAAGCTTGAAGGTATAGGCGGTGTACCTATAGTCCCATTTTATGAAGGATGAGCCTATTTGCCATCAATTGGGTATAAATTCAGACTTGTCTGACTTTTTTGTTCGTTTTTACACAACACAAAAAAAGGCGTTTCGGTTCATGTGTGGGTGAGTTTTGAGGGGATACGACTGAAATTGACTGATTGCGTAGCGAAAATTTGTCACCTTAAAATGTTTCCACATTATAAGGTGACAAACAGCTGGGATGGGACTATACCTCTCGACCAGAAGAACATACGGGCCATAAACTCGCTTTGTACCATAAACTCACCAGGTCACCAGCCATTGCTGGGATTCAGAATTTGTGCACTGACTATTCGAATAAGAATGACAAGGACAGACATGCATGTACAAGAATCTTTTGGCTAGTGGCCAAATCAGAATTAACATTATCATGTTGTTTTTTCAATACCATTCACATGTATGTTTTGGGGTCGTCCTTTAATTACGTGAGGTTTCAACAGGGGGGGGGTGGGGGGTTAAAAAACGTTTAATCACCATGGGGGGGAGGGAATCACGTTTGTTTTTTCGTGGGACGAAAAATATGATGATGTGTGACGTAGAAAATATTTTTTACAGATAACGAATTAAAAGCAAGCAATTTTTGGTCCCTAAGCGAATTTTTCTCTAAAATATCTGATAATATTTTAAATTTGTTAAAACAATTTCTAAAACTATCTATCCTCTCAATAATGAAAATACACGTGATGCTGGGAGCGGGAGCCGTAAACATCATGACCTATCACCAAGGGGGATATAGAGGGCTATAAAAGTAGCTTAAAAAACTTCACGTCATTCGAGAGCCAAAAGACCCTTGTCGCTCTGTTAATATAAAGTTGTGTTGTGAGTTTGATAGTTAGTCAAGGCGTATTAATTACTTCTGAAAGGCTCTGTGTTATCTTTTAATCTATTCTGTAGCGAAGTTACGGTTGTTAGTCATTGTAGTTGGTTGTTATTGTAAATTAACTATATTATAATGTATTGTTATGTTCTCTTAATGTTTTTTTATGAATAAATAATGTTAATTTTGTTTTATTTATTAGTTTTTGTGAACACGACCCAAACACGTATCATCATCTGCCTAGCCTTAATAAGTGTTTTACATGGAGCGACTTCCACAACTCAGTTAATACCACAGTTATACGCGACCCCTTGGTATGACTGGTTGTCCGACTTTTGGGTCACTGACTACCTTTAACAACTGTCATAGATCTACAGAAAATCACAGCCGGGACCAACAGCTTCCAAGGCACGAAGGAAATTATGTAATAGATGGTCACCCATCCAGAGACCAACATAGGCAAGCGCGGCTTAACCTGACGGCGCGGCTTTATTATTCTTCAGCAACTCAAAAACGATTTATAAAAATAGACTGTATACTAATAGGCATAAGGTCAGTATAAACAAATTGCAGCTAGCAAATTTCTTCGTAACATAATCACAGACAATTCAACTCACTCAAAAGTAAAAAAAAAAACTAATTTAGTCAATGTAACAATTACCTGCAATCTACTCTCAGAGGGCGTCCGGAACTAGCTAATACAATTAATTATTAGTAACTGCGACCTGAACAGTCTTATTCTAGTTTACACGAACACTGGCTGAAATATTATTGCACGCTTGGAATCTGAACTCTCGGTATAGAAGCAAGAGTTGAAAGTCCGTTAGTAATGCTGAAAACAGGCATCCTCGTTCTCTTGCACTTTCGACTTTTCAAATAGTTTTTATTAGGCAGAACTCTTTGCTTTCACACTTAAATTTAGTTTCTACGTAAACAGGAAGTGAATTTTTAGAATCTTGACAAAGAGGTTTGAATATTTTTGTATCGAGCATCTTCTGCCTAACTTCCGCAATTTTTATATTATAAACTAGCTGTTTAGTTGCCCGCAAGCTTCGTTCGCATGAAATTATAATAAAAAAATATTACTTCCCTTTTTGAATCGAATTTTGTTAAAATTTCAAGGGTTTTCATTTTTTTTGCACGGTATCCTAATATTTTTTTCTAAAATAAAAGTAGCTTGTTAAACCTTATAACATCAGCTATCTGCCCGTAAAAGTCATAATCGGTTTAGACGTTACGGAGATTAGCCGGAACAAACAGACAGACATTCAAAAATAAAATGTGTTTTTGTTATAAATAAGTACCACTACCGTATATACTCGTACTTTCATATGCATTCAGTAAAAAGCTTTTATTTTGGTATAACAAACAGACGCTTAAATTTTACTTATTTGTATACGGAGTGGAAGGGACACCGACGCGAAAACGATTACCACGTATTCAGTACATCATTCTGAACCATTGAAATTTTTCATTTTTTTTTTCGGATGGGAAAACTAAAAACCATTCATGTTCCTTCTTTTGCCCTTTAAAAAAAACAGCTGTTCCATACATTTTGACCGTGTAGGTATTCCATTTTTGTAGGAAACAGCAGATTTTTTTTTTAAATAACCGATGAAATATTTATATGTGCCCCCCCCTCCCCCTCAGAATGATGTACTGAACACGTGCTAACCGTTTTCGCGTCGGTGTCCCTTCCACCCCGTAGAGAGCAGTCACGCAAAAAACCTATATTAATCACATAACATGACATCCACCGAAGGGTTAGGCAGAGGTGTACCTAATAGTACAACCAAATTTCGCCAGTTATGTTTTAACCAGGCACAAATCCGTGGCTGCTACTGAAAAAATCTTGATGGAAAAACTCAATAACACTGCCCGACCCGGGAATTGAACCCAGGACCTCATGCTCAGCGGTCGCGCTTGCGACCACTCGACCAACGAGGCAGTCTATATTAATCAATGGCAGTGATTTAAAGCGGCAGTTGTATATTATAGTTTTAGTAAGAAATGCATACTTTTTAACAAGTTCAACAGTTTAAACTTAGCAGTAAAGTAAACAAAAATTGGTCATAAAACTAATGTAATGGGTAATTGAATAAAATATTGAGCAGGAAAATAGCAAAACGGCCAGTTACGTGTGGGCAGTTACCAAATCGGAATTAGTCGGTAACAAAACAAAATTACTTCCCTTAATCAATTAGCTGGTTTCACTTATTTGCTGGTTTACCAGCTAATTAATTAAGAAGTATTTTTTAAAACAGTTATTTAAACATTCTGAAGGGTATTATGATCAGTTTAAAAAAAAAAAGTATATAAATGTGGGATTGTATGGCAAAATAAACGCATAAACTACGCATAAAATACTATACAACAATTTAACGTCAAGCCGTACGTCCGTCGTAAATCTACGCGTCCCATTCTTTCCCCTCTCACTCGCACACCTACTTCTCCTTCTTTCATCCGATGCGTTCCGTTTTAATCATTCTAAGCTGCGTTCATACTTTGTATCCCACATAATATATTTTATTTTTCGGCGGTTGGTAAATTAGTACGATATCGTATGTGATTAAAACAGTGATGCATATAAATGTTGATGGATTGAGAGGGAGAGGAATATCAAAGACAATATGGATGGATTGTGTGAGGAATGAAATGCATGAAGAAATTGTAAACAGGCAAGAAGATAACCAGCTAATTGAATAAGGGAAGTACAAATAAGAATTATTTGAGCAAAATCTTCTGGTGAGAATATAATATCGATAACAAAAGTTTTTGTTCATCATCATCTTCCTGCCCTTGTCCCATTCTACTTGGTGTCGGCGCAACACGGTTTCTTCTTCCATTCTCCCCTGTCAGACTTCACGGCATCATTTACTCCTTTCTCTTCCATATAGTTCCTCACACAATCCATCCATCTTTTCTGTGGCCTGCCTCTCCCTCTCCCTCTCCATCCATCAACATTCATATCCTCTTTTAGTCACATGCGATTTATCCCTCCTCATTACATAGCGTAAGTTTTAGTAATATCCTTTAAGAGATTTGTAGCTAGTTAAGACCAATGAAAATTTAGGGACGTAATTTCGACCCTTTAGCATAACATCTTGCTAAAGCGTATAACGAATTTCTCTTAATATGCGGGACTGGGTCCATGTTTTTTACGACCGTACAGTCTGTTAACAATTTCAACGAATTAATAAAAATGTTTGAAAATCACTGTCTAACCTTTTCCTAACTAAATTAGGATCGGCTTCCAACAAGATGCAGCTATTTACATATTTCTCAATTTAACCGAACCTAAACTACCGAACTCCGCCTTAACCATGTTTTTCTAATGGCCAAACGGGCACTAAAACTTCGAACAATTCTTCTCTAAACTATTTAAAATCTACATTCTGTAATTAAGGACTTGGTCATTTTACGGGAATAGTAGGTTTTATTTTAGAGTTCACTGAGGGCCTGCCACTTTTCACCCTTATGCCCTAAATAATAAGGTTGAAAAGTGATCGACCCTCAGTGTACTCGGTAGTATCTAGTTAAGGCAACAGATTGTTCCGAACGGTCGGGTTACGAACGACACTGTTTGGTCCGAAATTGGGTCGGATACGCCCCTCTTTTACAAAGGACTATCTCGGCAATTTGTGGCTGCACTTTGACTTTGCCTTGCCCGTCATGACAGCACTAAGCAGCAAATCAAGAATACCTAACCTTGTTGTAAGAAGAATAAAGATCACTATAATTGTGGCAGACTTGTCAGAGGTAGCATTAAAAACACTATGGAAAATCTGTATACCATTTCTAGTACGTATCAAGAGGTCTTTGTGAAAAGCCATGTCCAGGGGGCTCTGACAGTGACACTAATACAGCTGTTTCCAGTAGCGCGCAATGTCACACGCGTAAAACTTTGAACCTTCGGGTACACATAGCTTGCAATAGTAAGGAGTAAGGAGTCCTAGTACGAGCGTAAATACGTCAATTTTAAAATTAAAAATACTCGTTTCACTTACAATATTTTCATAATTTTAAGAATGTATTCATTTCTATGGATGCTACTGATTGTGCTTGTTGCAAACAATTTAACTAAAATTATATAGGATAATTGTATTTTCGATTCAAAAATCGACATAAACGTAACGTTTTTACCGTACCCTTGTGCTGCGGCCTCTGATGTCATGGAGGTAATTCATCATAGAATCTGCCATTTTCTCAACTATGTTGGGGTCGGCTTCCAGTCTAACCGGATGTAAACCAAAAAATAGACAGAAAAAATATTTATTTGCCGCAAGGAAAGGACGTGCATACAAACTAAGAATCATCATCTGCCTAGCCTTTTCCCAACAATTTTGGGGTCGGCTTCCAGTCTAACCGGATGCAGCTGAATACCAGTATTTTACGTGGAGCGACGGCCTATCTGACCTCCACAACCCAGTTAGTTCTGGGTAATATGATACCCTTTGATAAGACTGGTTGTCAGACTTTCGGGCCACTGACTACCTGTAACGACTGTCAAAGATCTACAAATGACAGCCGGAACCAACGGCTTTACGTACTTTCCGAGACACGGAGGAAACTCGGTATGTAATGGGTGGTCACCCAAGGTCCAACCTAGGTAAGCGCAGCTTAACATAAAGATCGACCCGAGCGCCAGTTCTTATTTAGCCACGAGTTCCTCGAGTAGATGTCATGGAAATAATTAAACCTAAGTTATTACATTCAAAACTAGTATTCGTAAAAAAAAACCTGAAGAAGGAAACCTTCAATATCTCCGTTAACGGGAAGTTCTTAGCTGGTAAGATCTATTACTATAAAATTCGTACAAGAACATCTTATCATCTGCTTCGATTTGTGTCTGTCTACATCCGTTAGTTAACAGTAGGTAGGGACCTCAACATCCAAGTACTCACCAAATGGCAAATAAAACACCTAAACAAAAAAAGCCCGATAAAACAAAAATTGTGAACGAAAACTAATTAGAAGTGAAGTTTCTGAACAAAGTCAATGGGAGCTGACTTTTATTTTTTAATTTCCATTTGATTCGAAGGCGCCGCCTAATTGCTGAGCGTTCATTGTACGTCTTCTGCAGCCACAAATTTTATTATTAAATGCTAATTAATTATTTTTATAGAGGGATATTTTCTGCATATTGTTTAGAAAGTATTTGTGGCTGGAGGTATTTTTGAACCAATGAGGTCTGTGTTTTTGCGGAGTAGTAGTGGTTCCGACTTTTGGAACTGTTCCGTGTCGTAAGTCGAGGGTTCGAACTTCGAACCAAGACGGCAATTTACTTTGTGTAGTTTATTTCAGCATTATAACAACTGCATACAAATTTACATCTTCCTAAAACAGCCAAAAGACGGTACATGCAAAACCATCGATCACTAATAACAAAACCGATATTTCGTTATGGGACCCAAAGGGTAAAACGGGACCCTATTACTAAGACTCCGCTGTCTGTCTGTCCGTCTGTCACCAGGCTGAATCTCACGAGCCGTGATAGTTGGACAGTTGAAATTTTCACAGATGATGTATTTCTGTTGCCACTATAACAAAAAATACTAAAAAAATATTTAAGTGGGGCTCCCATACAACAGACATGATTTTTTTGCCGTTTTTATAGATAATGGTACGGAACCCTTCGTGCGCGAGTCCGACTCGCACTTGGCCGGTTTTTATTTTAAGTTCAAAATATCTGATTATATAGCCAGTTTTCATACTATCACCAAATTTCCTACCCTGTATCACCAATCTACCGGACTGTGTCGCCTACTTACCTCAGATTTCTTATGTATATTCAATTACCATTTATTCTCAAAATTATTAGATTTTTGTTTAGCAAACTGTTCCCAATGTTTACTTAATAAATGATAAGGGTAAAACGGGACCCTATTACTAAGACTTCGCTGTCAGTCTGTCTGTCTGTCTCCAGGCTGTATCTCATAAACCGTGATAGCTAGAAAGCTGAAATTTTCACAAATGATGTATTACTATTGCCGCTATAACAACAAATACTAAAAATTAAAAAAAAAATTAAGGGGGGCTCCCATACAACAGATATGATTTTTTTTGCCGTTTTTATAGATAATGGTACGGAACCCTTCGTGCGCGAGTCTGACTCGCACTTGGCCGGTTTTTGTTTTAGACCATACCTGGGAACCTTCTAGTTACGGAGATATTGACAGTCAAAGTTCCAACTATTTTACTATTTTTTTTATACAAGTTTTGAATATTGTAACATTATTTTAAATACCTTCACGACCCCTGCACTATTAAATGCATCCATCAGCACAATGTTTTGAGTGCGTTACATTGAGTCAGCAAAATAATTTATCACTCCCAAAAAAAAGGCATTCCAGCAATAATTTTTACGTTGAGTTACTTATTTTAATATTCAGAATGCTTGGTTGACGGCTTCGTTGGCACCCTTCAGGGTGTGGTTACATCTTGTATTTTGCCCTGTGTAGAATATAATAGTTTGCGTATTTTTCAAAATAGCATACATATGCTACGGCGTAGCCATCGTTTCTAAGCCGGTTAATCCTACGTAGCACGTAGCTGCTAAGCTTTTGTAGCCATAAGTTCCTACGTTTTCGTAGCAAATAGTCGCTACGCATGCCTTCAGTGGCAGTTGGCTCTACGTGTATATTTTTTTAAGCCTGTTATTGAAAGAGGTCCTGTTGTGGCGGCCCCGACTTACGAGCAGTAAGACATGGTCTCGAACCCCGGCAGGCGCATTAAATTGTGTAATTTATTTCATTACCACTGCTCTCAAAAAGAAACACATCGTGAGGAAACCGGCATGTCCTAGAACCAAAAATTATGTGACATCTACCAACCCGCACTGGGCCCGCGTGGTGGATTATAACCCATTTCTTCTCATAGAGAGGAGGTCGCGTGTCCCAGCAGTGGGAACATTATAGGCTGATTATGCTTATGTTATTGAAAATACATATTATTATCACATCGGGCTGTAAAGTTTCGGACAAACCGGTACGGACCGGTTGTGGACCAGCAGTGGACACCGTACACTGACAGATAGATTATACCAGAATCTATCAGAATCCGGGGTCCAAAGCCGCATAAGCAATACCACCGTACCGATTTGACAAAAACAACAACATATTCAAATAAATTCTACGAAACCTTTAGAATAAGATCAATAGTTTTCTGTACAAGACACATTTCAGATGCAAACGTAGCCAGTATAATAGTTAAAATTACATAGTTTCCCGGAACCTCTCGATAGCTTTATGAACAAAAAACATATCTGTTCCAAAAATAATATCTAGCATGTTGGTCCGTTTGTCGCTTCTCTATGGCCAGCAACATGAAAATGGAACGCGATACGCATGTCAATTGGTTGAAAATTCAGGGTTCTGCATGACTAACGTTAAACTAACCTGCGTTTAATCTTTCAGACCGCTGGTACACGAACGTTTTGTTGGCGTTAAGGTCTACCCTGGTTTAGTTGATTTGTCATGAAATCTCAGGTCACTTCCACATTGGGATACGCTGCATAGTAGACAACGACAATACCTTATCATCATCTGCCTAGCCTTTTCTCAAATTGTATTTTGATCGGCTTCCAGTCTAACCGAATGCAGTTGAGTACTAGTATTTTACATGGAGCGACTGCCTATCACACACACAAGCACGCATGCACTTTTAAGCTCATTCATCCACTTGCATATCTGCTTACTCACGACGTCGACAGTCTGAGCAACATAATTTAATGGGGGGCCTGGAGTTCTATAATACAGGCCTAGGCTTAGTTTCCCGGAGGACACGGTGGAGCACACCGTGGAGGTCTGCTCCGCTTGGGCGGAGCACCGCCGTGTCCTCGTAGCGGCGATTGGCGGCGGCGACCTCTCGCGTCCGGCCCTGGTTCAAGCCATGGTCCGGGGCGAGAGGGAATGGGAAGCCGTCGCCTCCTTCTGCGAAGCAGCCATGCTAGCGAAGGAGGCGGAGGAACGTGAGAGGGAGAGAACCTCACGTCCCAGCCGCCGCGGGAGGAGAAGCACCGGGCGTCGGGGGCCACGCCGTGATGGCTCTCGGCCACCGTAGGCGCGGGCCTGTGGACGGTGAGTAATGGGCTAGCTCGCCGTCCGTCCGTCGTATGACGACAGGCCGTGTCGACGGCGCGTTCGTGTTCCACGCGTGCCTCAAAGAGATGTCAGCAAACGGGAGGGGCCCGCAAGGGCCGATGCCTGCCAGGGCTGCGGGACTGTTCGAAAGAGATACCGCGGCCCTGGAACATAAAGGGCCAAAGAAGGAACATGGGTGGCTTTTAGTCAGTAAGAGTCTGACACTCCCTTCCGCGCCACCCAGAGCGGCACCCCTCATTTGATGATTTCCCACACTCCAAAAAAAAAAAAGGCCTAGGCTTAGTTTAGACTCCAGAGCTCCCACAAATTACACACTTTGCCCAAATTTCTGACTGTAATCATGTAATGTGTAATTTGTGGAGATAAATAAAGATTTTTTATTATTTATTAATATTTATTTTTTATTATCTGACCTCCACAACCTCCCAACTGGGTAATACGATACCCCTTGGTAAGACTGTATGTCAGACTTTCGACTTCCGACTACTCTTAACAGCTATCAAAGGTCTACAAATGACAGCCGCGACCAGCGGCTTAATGTGCTTTGCACGGAGGAAACTCGGTATGTAATGACAAAACTATAATACTTATTCGACTGTTTAGCTGGGACAGCTTTTTTTTTCGATAGCGTTGTCTAGTTTGGTGATCTGAGTCTCATCCTTAACCAAACTTTCCAACCAACCAAAGGCCTTTCTGATACATGCTATACATTATGTACTAACGCCCATGCCTATACACGGCGAATAAACCGTAGTTTTTCATGGCAAAAAGACGTATGTGTATAACAGCCCTAAATGCCAAAAACATACACATGACAGACGACGTAATAGTAGTAGTAAAAAAAAAATAAGAAAATAATATAACAAATAAAAAATAAGATTAAAAAATAAGAAATAAGATAAAATAATAATAAAAAAAAATGGGAAATAAGATTTTATTTTTAGTTACTTTATAAGTAAACAACGTAACATAACATCACGCCTGTAATCCCCGAAGGGTTAGGTAAAGGTGTACCTATAATACTCGTAGTACCCACACCCACATTTCGCCGGTTATGTTTAAGTCCCATGTAATAGGGAGCAAGCCTATTGCCATTAACCGAGCACCAATCCAGACTTCGTGGCTGCAACTGAGAAATTCCAGATGGAAAACCTCAATAACACTTTTCCCGAGCCGGGAATCGAACCCCGGACCTCATGCTCAGCAGCCGTGCTTGCGACCACTAGACCAACGAGGCAGTTTATAAGTAAAATGAGTGTAAATTAAGTGTCCGCACATTTACTTTAATACAGTTTGTTCCGTTCCTCTAGACAAACCGTGAAAACGGATTTATGGGGCATAGTTCGTAAGTTAACACTTTTATAAACTTTATTTTGGTAAATAAATAATAAGTACGTGACCTGTTGCGATACCGTGTCGTGGAAATCAACGACGTGCATTGTAATCATTGGCTCCGCTATACGGAACCCAACGTGCATAATTTTATCCAACCTTGCAGTTTAATATTCACGCGGTATGCAACAATGCTTGTATGATTGGGCCCTCACTTTTGTGCTTCAGGTCACTATGCCCTGTACGAGGACGTTTGCCGCCTACGCCAATTGCATATACCCCCTTTATTTGAGAAACAGTACGTTTATAGGATTTTTTCTTTGTCATAACGATACATTTTGTTCGCGTGTTTAACCTGAAGCTGGGGAAAATAATAATTAACTTTAACATAGTACACTTGTATTAGCGTACGTCGTCAAAATGTAGGAAATAGCTGTTTTTTTCGCAATTTTAGCATTTTTATCCATAGTAAAAGTCTTAATATTATAATTAACTTTAACATACACTTGTATTAGCATAAGTCGTCAAAATGTAGGAAATAGCTGTTTTTTTCGCAATTTTAGCATTTCTATCCATAGTAAAAGTCTTACTTAATATTATAAATGCGAAAGTTTGTGAGGATGGATGGATGTTTGTTACTCTTTCACGCAAAAACTACTGACCGGATTTAGATGAAATTTGGCACACAGATGGGTGAATTTCCCAAATGACTTTTTTTTTTGTCTTCGGTGAAATTAGTATTTGAAAAAAGGAATATTGTTCTGAATTATTTTTTTTAGTATTCAATAGGTAGTTATTGGGTTGTGGCAAAAAATAATTTGCCTAGGTCTATTATTAAAGGTAGAAATAAATACATAAACCTCTATTTTTTTCAAATCGGTGCTGTCCCTCTACTTTTTTTACAAACAAAAAAGCTTATAAACTAATAAAAATAAGTAAGTTAAGTATATAACTTATTCTATTTCATAGAATATTAGTTTTGTTATTATTATATGGCATATTTTATTACATAATTAACGATTATTATTACCGAGAGGCACAAACGTACTTGTCCTGAAAAATGTTCTCATATCGCTGGACAAAAGTAATTTAAACCTAACTTTACATCGACGAGTCCGAAAGTGTCCCCACCCCAATTTTATTTCCCTCGTTAGTGTCTGCTAGTGCGCAGTCAGGACGGAAGTGTGTCAAATCGCTTCATATTCCCGCCAATAACGTTAGTACGCCATTTCAGTTGCTCCCGGACAATTATTTTATATTATCGGTGGTTGCATTTTTCTAGTGTAATGAGTAGTTTTATTATTGTTGTTTGGTTCTAACAGAGGTAGTAAGTGAATTAGCTTCATTGACTGTTATTGAATTTATCCTAGATATTATGCATTTTTTCTAATTTTCTAAAGAGTGTGTTATTTCTCACGTCGCTGTTCTCATATCGCTGTAATCGGTGGTCTTTATTACCACCGATGTGATAATTTACACCGAAATGATAAGAAAAAATCAATCGGTGTCTTATTTCTAATATCGGTGTTTTGATTCATGATCAACGCACAGTTTTGTCACATCGGTGGATTGCTTTATCATATCGGTAGATCATTTTATCATCTCGGTGAGTCGTTTTACCATATTGGTAGATCCCATGTCATTTCGCTTAGTGAAACAATGGAACATACAAACACATACATTATATACATACATACAAACATTCATACATACATACTTACCTACATAGACTGCCAAAATCATTACCACGATACCACTGGGTAGTACAAGATGTATAAATGTATCATTAGGGGAGGTCTGTATTCGGTAATGTACGTCTATAGGCTGAGATGATGATGGTGAAGTGGAGCAATTGAACGCATTAATAAAGACAATGATAATAAATAAACATTATTTTTTTTATTATGATTGGAAGCATCCACAGCTTTTAGAAAAAGTAGACCATATGATTAGGAAAACTCTAACTTCAATACTTAATGTGGCCCTGGACGACCGAGCTTGGCAGCAAGCCGCACTTCCCATTCGTTTGGGTGGTCTCGGCGTCCGCAAAATTTCAAGTATAAGTTTACCAGATTACCAGCTTTCCTCTCCTCGGTCTACGGTACCGAAAAATTAACCAGGGATATTCTGACTTCCTCACTGGTAGATTTTGAGGTGCCGTATTTGACTGATGCGTTGAACGCCTGGAAAATGGTTTGTCCCAATAAGGATGTGCCCGACAACCGAAGACAGTGCGACGTGCCGCTCTGCAGTATTGTACGGAATAACCTTTTAAACACGTTAATCAATACTGTGGAGCGTGCCCGTCTGCTGGCCGTGGGGGAATGGGAGTCGGGCTTGTGGCTTCAGGCACTTCCATCTTTCACTATTGGCACTATGATGGATGACGCATCGTTCCGGGTCGCTACGAGTCTACGCTTAGGCGCACCTTGTGTTGCTCCGCATCGGTGTCATTGCGGTGAAGCTGTCGACAGCCTCGGACACCATGGCCTGTCCTGCTACAGGAGCGCAGGTCGCATTGCACGGCACGCCAGCATTAACGACATGATTCGTCGAGCTCTTGCCAGCGCCGGCGTACCAGTGGTTTTAGAAAAAAACCAAACGGCTTAGTACGTGACGATGGGAAGAGACCAGACGGCATGACGTTGGTGCCTTGGAAGGTGGGTAGGCCTTTGGTGTGGGACGCAACTTGTGTCGACACCCTTGCGCCATCTCACGTTTCAAGCACGGCGGGCTGTGCGGGCGCTGCTGCTGCGGCTGCTGAGATCCTCAAGCGGCGCAAATACTGTAACCTTATTGGTAACTACAGTTTTGAGCCGTATCCTTTAGTGTCCTTGAGTGCGCGTATCCTTTTCAAGGAAATCTCTCGCCGACTGGTCGACTCTTCGCGTGACCAGACGGCTGGCTCTTTCCTTGGGCGAAGAATTAACATTGCCATTCAACGTGGCAATGCTGCCAGTCTTCTGGGCACGTTTCCAGATGATAGCGATGCGGAGGAGTACTTTGACGCCTAAGACGTGTCCTATTGTCGTCGTTGTATATATATAGGTAGGTACTTTATTTTAGTCTTCTTTTTATATTTATTTTAGTTCTATTTGTAGTCTGTGTATAATGTACATAACATAAATAAATACAATTTTATTAAGTCTTTCTTTTTTTTTAATTCTAAGTACCTATATTAAATATAATAAAAAAAGAAAGTAAATATAATAAAATAGTTACATAATTTAAAAAAAAATATTTTAATTGGATTTCTAAGAACTCAGTTCTCTTTGGATGTGATCTACCTACTTACATAAGACCCTCAGTTCAGGTCTTCAGTTCTAAGTTGCCCTTGTAAAAATATATAGGTACCTACTAACTATTTCCTTTTTGATGTTCAAAGGTGGATAGATTATCATATCGCTGGATATTTACATCATTTCGGTGGATAAACTTATCATATCGATGTACAGAAAAAATAATCGGTGCCGGTTTGTCATATCGGTGGAAACCAGAATTCAAACTGAATTTTCTCCTTAGTCTTAAATGATACGTTGATGATATTTAATTTGGGGATATTTGATATCCTAAAGATTACATAAAACCTGAAAAATATACAAAAAAAGTATAAATGAAAAAGTTCACCGATATGATAAAAAAAATGGCATTTGTTGAAATTCACCCAGATAGTTTATAACCTTTTTTTTTTTTTTTGGAGGGTGTGAAATCATCAAATGACCCCTCCCGCTCTGGGCGGAGCGGAAGGGAGTGTCAGACTCTTACTGACTAAAAACCACCCATGTTCCTTCTTTGGCCCTTTATGTTCCAGGGCCGCGGTATCTCTTTCGAACAGTCCCGCAGCCCTGGCAGGCATCGCCCCTTGCGGGCCCCTCCCGTTTGCTGACATCTCTTTGAGGCGCGCGTGGAACACGAACGCGCCGTCGACACGGCCTGCCCGTCGTCATACGACGGACGGTCGGCGAGCTAGCTCATTACTCACCGTCCACAGGCCCGTGCCTACGGTGGCCGAGAGCCATCACGGCGTGGCCCCCGACGCCCGGTGCTTCTCCTCCCGCGGCGGCTGGGACGTGAGGCTATCTCCCTCTCACGTTCCGCCGCCTCCTTCGCTAGCATGACTGCTTGGCAGAAGGAGGCGACGGCTTCCCATTCCCTCTCGCCCCGGACCATGGCTTGAACCAGGGCCGGACTCGAGAGGTCGCCGCCGCCAAGATAGTTTATAACCTGGATTATCACATAAGATACTTTTTATCCCGGTAGTACGATCCAGTGGGACAATTTCCGAACTCCACGAGGGCAAAGCCGCGGGCTAGTTGTTCATAATTATGAGTACAATGACCCCATAAAAGTTTCAGGTTTAAAAAAAAACATGGTTGTACTGCTTATGTATGATTTCATACTTAGTAGTGCGCTTAGTCGTATTGAGATGGATGTATTCGGTACTTACGTACTAAGGAAATTTCAAAAGATAATTAAAATAATTAAATTAATGAGAAAAGGTCAGGTCAAAAAGGTCGCTTCATAAGCATCTTTGTCGAACCTCTGAGGGAACACAAAGTTACGTTCGTGATTTATTGCTGTTCTCTGATTTCGTGTGCATATAATTTTGTAAATATAATTTGTTAATAATGTAATATCTTTATAATAATAACTAACATAAAATAAATCGCCTTTCTGGGTACGAACCTGCGACCTAACTCGTAACCAGTCGGTATAGTTTTTTTTGTGTGCTTTTTTCATGCTTAATGAAATACATGACAGAGAGCAGCGGTGGCCCAGTGGTGGCAGCCCCGACTTACGAGCAGTAAGTTATGGGTTCGATCCCAGACAGGCGCATTACTTTGTGTAATTTATTTCATCACCACTGCTCTCAAAAACGGTGAAGGAAAACATCGTGAGGAAATCGGCATGTCCTAGAACCAACAATTCGAAGACATGTGACATGTACCAACCCGCACTGGGCCCGAGTTGTGGAGTTTTGTGTCCCAGCAGTGGGAACGATATAGGCTGATTATTTATTTATTAAAACTTTATGCACATAATGTACAAAGGCGGACTTAATGCCTTGGGCATTTTCTACCAGTCTACCTTAGTGTGATGCAGAGACAAAACAGTAGGTGCAATAGTACAGAAAATTACAAAGACTAAAATGTAATAATAAATACATATATACATACATACAAACAAAATATACAAAGGATTATGCTATGGTATGAAGGACATCTCTATTTTGTCCATCTATGTTTAGTTGGGAGATTTCATTTTCAGCATCCCATCCATCTATCGCGTAGCTTGTAACTGATTATTCCAATTAACTAAGAACATTTTTTTCAAGCAAAGCCAAGTTTTTTCCCGAGGGCTCGTGGCTAAATAATAACGGTCGCACGGTTCGATCAAAGGTTAAGCTACTCTTGCTGAGGTCGGTCCATGGATAGGTGACCATCCATTATATAAATAGGCCTCTCCGTGTCTCGGAAAGTACGTTGGTTCCGGCTGTCCTTTGTAGATTTTTGGCAGTCGTTACGGGTCAAAGACGGCCCAAGGAATATAGGTAAATAAATATAGAAAATACCCATTAAAAATGGTATTTTACGTAAATACATATATTTTTAATTCATGTGATTGTGTAACTTCTAGGAACTGCTTGTTATCCTCAAGTAATTTTAATATTAATTAAATGTAAGATGTTGTTTGTGTGTGTTATGTACCTCATCATCATCTGCCTAGCCTTTTCCCAACTATGTTAGGGTTGGCTTCCAGACTAACCGGTTGCAACTGAATACCAGTATTTTACAAGGAGCGACTGCCTATCTGACCTCCACAACCTACTTAGTACACCTACCCTAGTGTGTTACCTACCAGTAGCGAAGGGTCAATTTTTGTAAGAGGTAAGCCGGAGTATATATCTTTTATGTGATTATATATATTATTTGTCTATAGAATACTGACTGTGCCATTTTTCAAAGGGAAGCCGGTAGGAATCGAGTTGTATGGAACCTTCACCACGGTTACCTACCTATGTTAATAAATATTTTTCGAGATGAAAAGCTTGCTGTCCAGGATGCGTCAGACGGCCATAAACTTCATCATTCGTAAAGATTCTGTAAATGCTAACCATGGTTATGTAGATAGTTTATTTGCCACATTTTACCGTTCCTAAGTAGTCTTATTTTCTCAGAAGCAACGGTAAAAGCATCCGTTTTTCTCGTGTAATCATAAAAATAGCATTCCCTAGTAATGCCGTCTTAACCGCTTGGCCACGAGCTACCCGTTCAAGCGACAAGCGTCTTGCGACAATGACTTACTAAACGAAATTTTTCATGAATTGAGTTACTAATGTAATTAAAATTACGAAAACTACAAGTTGAATTTGACACTTTCTTAAAAAAAAACACTTTTAACGGCAGATGGCGTAAATTTTACCGTTATAAAACTAAAAAAAAGCTTTTGTTGCTAAATGCAATAATGTGTTAGATCATACTAATTATTTTCTAACTTGTTCGTTGAAGGGTGAAATACTACAGCGCCATCTATACCACACCGCCACAAAGGAAGAACTAACATCAAAAGTCTGAATCGCGCTATTATAGATATCCGCGACCTAAAACTATCAGTACCTCACCGATCACAACACCCGTCTGGTCGGAGGATCCTCCCTTTTCTATAGAGTATGAAGAACTTTACAACCTGTTCTTTAAACTTCGATACAGCAAGTTCTTTCATTTGTTTCCTCTGCATTCGCAGTCGTTCATGTATGTCGTGGCCACGGCGTAAGTCTAGGCAGTGTGTAACGTGCTCTACTCTACAAGAAATATTTTATTCAGGATGTAATCCGATAATCCAGATACCTTACGATAGCGTAAGTAATCATGTTTACGTGAAATGCCAAGTAACGTGTTAGATACGTCATTTTTGTATGACCTCTATAAGAAATTAAATGAAACCGTAATTTGGGTAATTATTTGGGTATTTATCTTTTTTTTTTTAACTTAATCAAAAGCTATAAATAATACTAGTCCAGTCAAAATAGACATTCGAGCTGGCATTAATTCCCAACAAGCTGGATTTTTGTGCAGGCCTTGAATACGTCATTACAAATGATATGTCAAAAGTCCCCATCGATCCCGCTTGTGCGTTGTTTTTTATTCGAGGTCAAAGGTCACAAATTTGCGTTTTTTACGTATATCTCTGAAACAACGAGAGCTATCGAAAAATGGTTCAGACAAAGTTTGTAGATCGTAAAATTGTCTACAAAAAAGATCTCAACACTTTTCTTCTACAAAGCATCGCTTTCGAGATATCGTTACTTCAGACAGCAGGAAAGTCGTATTTTCGACTATATGCACACATTTCCGCACCACCTCTGAGGTAGTGTAAACGGCGCTTTTTTTTTAACGTGGTTTCCCCAGTAGGAATATAATATATTATAATGATTCTATTACCATACTTTAACTTGAGTTTTGACTTAATTGTTCTATTTATCGATCGATGGTTCTTTGCAAATATCTTTCAATTCTTGTATTGAAAATTGATAATCATCATGATTTTCAATAAATCTAAATATTTCTTCCATCGCTGAAGTAATAGAATCACTTTCAGGACCTCTACTAATGGGTGTCAGAAACGAAGTGTAACAATCACTGTGGTACTTAGCCTCAGTAGCAACTAAGTCATTTTCATACTGAATGCGGGCAATGACACTTTTTCTTGAAGTCAAGGGTTGAAACTTGAGACACTCTTCGTCGAAGATGCTGCGCTTTTTTCATTTCAGCCGTTTTATCTGCTTCATTGCCACAGAACAAACAGTATTTCTTGAAGCAAAAAGACGATTCATTACCTCGTGCTCTAGTACGAGGAGGACTAATCCCAGATGTGGTAGCTATCTCCGCCTCACGCTGTCTTTCAGCTACAGCGATGCTGCTCTTCCGGGTGTATGCTTTACGACACAGCTTATGTATCTTTACAGATGTTTTGTCGTTCAAATATTCATCGAACCCATCACCCCTTTCAGTACTTGAATCCATTAAAGTCTTTAGCCCACGATCAACAACCACAATTTCACTTTCAGTCATAGATTCATTGCAAATAAAGCAAACGTCTGACATTTTTACAAAATTTTGTAACGGTACTGTTTAAAAAGAGACACGATACGACACGTCTATTCACTACGAAAAACCGTTCAAAACTGACTGCATTTACTAGAGCTATGTCCTTCGGGAAAAGCAGGTATACGCTGGTTTCGACCCGAAAAATGGAGTCTCGCAGGCAGATGTTTCTCAAGGCCAACCGCCCAATAGAATTAGGGACGGACGATGACTGACTCAGAATTGTATATTTTTCACGTACTTGTGTGCATGGGGCAAATAAAACTATGTTCTAATATTTTTTGTTCAAATGGTTAACCCGATGATGCATACTGGCCACGTATGAGTGCATATTCGTATTTTCTATGTTTAAAATAGCCATAATTCGAGAACAGTGCACCGTAGAAGAAAAAGTGTTGAAATCTTTTTTGTAGACAATTTTATGATCTACAAACTTTGTGTGAACCATTTTTCGGTAGCTCTCATTGTTTCAGAGATATACGCAAAAATCGCAAATTTGTGACCTTTGACCTCGAATAAAAAACAACGCACAAGCCGGATCGATGGGGACTTTTGATATGTCATTTGTAATGACGCATCCAAGGCCTGCACAAAAATCCAGCTTGTTGGGAATTAATGCAAGCTGGAATCATAATTTAGTCTATTTTGACTGGACTATACGCATGTTAAGATTACGGTTAGGTCATTAATTATTGAGTTTTTCCTTTAGAAAGTTAGAACCACCCCGAAATTTGGACATTGGCAGTAAGAAAAATTCCGTGATCCCCGCGTCTCGGAAAGCACGTTAAGCTGTTGATTATGCTCCTGATCTTTCTCCTGCTGTGTCGGATTGCCATCCTATCGGATAATGAGAGAGAGTGCATCTGTGTATGTGCACAAGTGTGTGCGCAAACACAGATGCACTTTTGCATATCTCTTGCGTCAATGGCTAGTCTTCTTAGCTAGACTATGACCAAAATTCACCCTGGAGTCTTAATTCTGGGTTCGTATCCGGCTGATGGCAACAGGCTCGCTCTTTACTACATGGGACTACAGTCACACACTTCTACCTAAACCTTTGTGGATTTGTGGACCTATGTTTTTGTTACCATCTATACACAAAACCAAACCTCAAAGTGTACCCAATTTTTTTTCGGACAGCGTTCCTTAGATATAGAGTGATTTGGGTTGGCGTTATTTCGGGCTGGTGTTATTCAGTGATTTAGGCATACGTTGTCGGGTATTCAGTCGGTAAAGAATAATTAATTCTGTATCAAATGAAGCCATTTACCTTATCGTTCTTTTTTGGTCACGATAACTAGTTTTTCAAACGCCATCCACTTCGCGCAGGCTGACAGACATATTTTGGGAGGGAGTTGCTCTTTATCGTATCAACTCATAGTAGGCCATTTATGATATTGTTACCAAAAATATCGTGACCTTCCGTAATAATAGAAATGACGATCCCTATGGTTCGTATTTCTTCAGAAAAGTCAGGTGTGACGTAGTCGCAGCCAGCGTGCGTGTATGACCAGGTGTGTGAAAAGAGTATTTAATTATCACAGTAGGTGGTGATCTCTAGTAACTGCCTCCTACATTTGACGAAAAGGTGTGAGTTTGTGTTTCGTAGATCTCTTTGGTGTGATGTTTTTTTTCCCGAAAGTCTGGCAACCAGTCTTACTAGAGGGTATTAAAGCAGCGATAGCCTAGTGGTGTGACCGTCGGACTGTCAAGTCATAGGTCTCGAGTTCGAACCCAAGTCGCGCAGCTCTGAGTTTTCGGATTCATGTGCGTATTGTATTATATCACTGCCTGAGAGATATTTATTGATAGAATATAAAGCCAAGTCAGAGGCCCATGGGCGGCATAAAAACACTGACACCAGGTTAGGCACTATCCACACAATAATGAAAAGACCAAAGGGTATCGTATTACCCAGTACTAACGAGGTTGTTGAGGTCAGATAGGCAGTCGCTCCATGTAAAATACTGGTATTCAGCTGCATCCGGATAAACTGGACGCCGACCCCAACATATTTAACATAGTTGGGAAAAGGCTAGGCAGATGATGACACCCAAGGTTATAAATATCCCTTCACTACCGATGTTTGGCTACTTATGTTTTAGTAGCATAATTTAGAAATAGAGCAAGTTACCATTGTAACCTTCACAATACTTCCTCGAGTATATTGTCTGTCTTTTCGTTGATTCAGATTGGACGCCTGACACTTTCCAGACTATGATCCTAATTATCGACACCATTGAATAGTATAATACTAATACAGTGTGTTTTTTTACAAAATCAACGTTTTCGATTTCTGACTGGCGATTTCTAAAGCCAAAGTTTTAGTTTTCCTCGAAATCGGGGCTGAGACTCCTTTCAATATTTTTCGCTATTAACAAATTTTCGGATTTGGCCATCCACGCCCACTTGAAAAATTCACTCTGTATAAAAGCTTTGTACTTATAACTATAACAAATGTGTTTTGCATTCGCTGTGACAAACGAGACACTTTACTGCTGACTGACGGAGCATTTTATATGTTTCACACATTCATGCTAATGGATGCTATACTTTTTGTGCGAGTTATGTGCTTCAAAAATACAGAAAAATAAATTAGATGGTACGGAAAATTTTCACGTATAGCTCTCATAGGTCTGTCCTGTCTGGTCCAGGTTGATGGCAATAGTCATGCCATAAAGGTACCTACTCCTCTGCCGAACCCTTCAGGGATTGCAGGTGTAGTGTTAGCTCATGTTTTAGAATCTTCAATTCATCATCATCATCATCCATAGCTTCAATTCACCCACTGCTGAGTATAGGCCTCTCTTTTCTTCTGCCAATCTCCACGTTCCTGTGCCAGCCTCATCCAGGTTTTTCCCTCAATGGCAACTATGTCGTCTGCCCATCTGGCCGCCGGATGACCTACATTTCTTTTCCCCGTTCTTGGACGCCATTCGGTGACAGCCTTAGTCCACCTGTCATCACTATGCCTTGCTAGGTGATTCTGATTCTGATTCTGATTCGGATTTCGACGTTAGGAACTCGATCAACCAGCTTTATGCCGAGCATGGAACGCTCCATGGCTCTCTGTGCAACTCTGTCTATACACAGCCTCCTGCGTGAGCGTCCATGTTTCAGCACCGTACGTCATGGTGGGTAGAACACACTGAATCTTCAATTACCTACCTGAATAAAATACAAGCCTATTTCTAGACACGTAAATAGGTCTTTGTCCTTTTTGGAAAATTTTCGAGAGCACTTGTCTTATACAAGTAAGTTTGATTTATAACCAGAAGTCTAACACCTAAATCTATAGTTATGTCAAAGTGTTTACTTCAGTAAAAGTAATAATAATATCTTTGATTGGCCTGTTGGTCTAGTGGTTAGTGACCCTGACTGCTAGGACGGAGGTCGTGGGTTCGATTCCCACACAAGACAAATCTTTGTGCGACGAGTACGATTATTTGTTCTGTATCTGGGTGTAATTTATCTATAATATGTATGTATTTAGAAATATATAAGTATGTTTATCATGTTGTTTGGTTGCCATAGTACAGGCTCTGCCTAGTTTGGGATCAGATGGCGGTGTGTTGGTTGTCCCAAGATATTATTATTATTACTTCAGTAAAAGTCATTATTTAAGTAATTTCTTGAAGTTAGAACTGTCAAGAGTTAGAATTCTTAGCTTTTGCTTTCATTGACGTTTCTTACTTCGTTTAAATTCTTGTCTTTTGAGGTTCTGTATAATGAGCTTGCTTTTTTTTGAGATAATTATACCTTTGATTATTTAAAAAAAAACCATTTCATTTCCTACACATTACTGTTAAAACATTTTTCAAAGAGAAAATGATAACTACCTACTTTTAAAGGGTTTTACCTTAAGTTAATGAAGCCTTTGTACTAAAATGTGATGATCCTAATTATAAATAATTGTAGTACTTTGTTTTACATAATATCCAAGTATCTGCTTGAAAATGAGCTTTAAAAAGTTATTTGAATTCATTGCGTTTGACCCTTTGTTGAATAGGCAGGTAAGGTATGTTTGTTTCTATTCTTAACAATTTCCTGCTTTAAATTTTAGACTTATTACCCAGATTATTTGCTGTAAAGAAATCATGATCAGCCTATAGCGTTCCCACGGCTGGGACATAAGCCTCCTCTCTTTGACAGGGACAGGAAGACGTTATCCACTACGCGGTCCCACTGTGGATTGGTGGTTTTTACATAATATCACGCTTATAATCCCCGAAGGGTTAGGCAGAAGTGTACCTAATAGTACACCCACATAACGCCAGTTATGTTTAAGTCCCATGTAATAGGGGGCGAGTCTGTTGCCATCTACCGGGCACAAATCCAGACACCGTGGCTGCTACTCAGAAATTCTTGATGGAAAAACCCAATAACACTTTGCCCGACTTGGGAATCGAGCCCAGGACCTCATGCTCAGCAGTCGCGCTTGCGACCACTAGATCAACGAGGCGTTACATGTTTTCAGTTTCCTCACGATGTTTTCCTTCACCTTTTAGTGAAGAAATAAATTACACAAAGTACATTCGTTCGGGTCGATCTTCAAGTTAAGCCGCGCTTGGAAGGTTGGTCCGTGGATAGATGACCACCCATTACATACCGAGATTCCTCCTCGGTGCCTTGACCGTAAGTCCCGGCTGTCAATTGTAAGTCTTTGACAGTCGTTAAAGGTATTCAATGACCAAAGCGAAGTCAGAGGCCCATGGGCGGCATAAAAAACACTGACACCAGGTTAGGCACTAACCACACGATAAAGAAAGAAGCGAGTCGAAAGTCTGACAACCAGTTTTACCAGGAGATATCATATTATTCAGTACTAAGGTTGTGGAGGTCAGATAGGCAGTCGATCCATATAAAATGCTAGTATTCAGCTGCATCCGGTAAGACTGGAAGCTGACTCCAACACAATTAGGAAAGGCAGAAGATGAAAGTAAAGTGCCTGACTGGTTTCGAGACTACAACCCACAAGTACGTTGTTTCCATTGAGCCACCACTTCTTGCTTGACTCTTCACTCATTACTTCTGTACCTATTTTACATACCCTGAATCTAAAACTTGACCTTTCGACAGTCCTAGCCCCTATGAATTTATTTTAACACCACCATTAAATACGTACCATATTTAACTGAATATATTCAAAGGTCTAACTACACAAGGTATAGCTAGGGTCATAATATTATATGCTGAGGTCTGTTGGCTGCTGATAAAGAGTTATTGGCCATATATGTGTGTACATGAGCATAAGTTGACGACCATTTTGAATTTTGCTATTCATTTATTCATGTATTGTTGTTTAGTAAACATGTTGTTTTTTAACATGTTAGTAAACAAGCTGGACAGGCAGTTGCGATAAGTAACAATACCAATCAAATCATTTATTTTTGCAGAAAAACTGTTACAATGGTGGTATAAAAAATTATATGTTTCAAGTGATTTTACCGTAAGGCATGCAAAATGTATACAATCATGGTTTATTAAAATCAAGATCGACATTGAAGTAAATATATATAATTAGAATCAAAATTTTTGGATATTAAATTAATGCAATAGAAACTCGGCTAAAAATCCTCCTAGAAAAAAATCATGTAGGTATGACTAAGGCTTGCCGTCCATGATGCTACTCAAAACAATTCAGTTTCCAACTCAGAGCACTCCCTGTGAAGCCTAAATATCGCTGCACTAGTATATGAAATGGCAGTCAAAAAAACACATATTCGTAAATAACGAGTTAGTTAGTAAGTAGCGTTGTGTACAAAGCGCAAAATAGGGTCGGCTTCCAGTCAAACCGGATGCAGCTGAATACCAGTGTTGCACACACAGCATCTGCTTATCTGACCACCCCAACCCAGCTAGTACCCCTTGCTAAGACTGATTGTCAGATTTTCAGGGTACTGACTAGCTGTAACGACTGTCAAAGATCTACAAATCTTATAGGCAGTAAAAAGTAGGATAAGGTATGTTGAGACCGCGAATCGGCAAGCTTAAGATGGGTCGTCCTCAGGTTCGGTGGAGCGACGATCTTCCCAGTATGTCTGGTAGCAACTGGATGAGAGTTGCCGAGAATCGAGTTGAGTGGTGTGCGATTTAAGAGGCCTATGCCCAGCAGTGGACTGCTGTAGGCTGATGATGATGAGTTACGTTGATATAACAGACCAAGTTTCATGTTTCTGGTAACTCTTTAGACCAAAATTACCAGTAGGACATACAAAGTATTTCTTTCTTGTGGGGAATCGAAAGCAAAACTTTGCCAGACATTCTCACCGTGCAACGAAATATACTGACCGTACTGAGATGATTGATAGTTGACCTCGCAACTGCTTTACCACCATTATGTTAAATAGCAACCTTTGCACATCGTAGTACAGTGATAGTCAACTGGTGTTATCGTAATACTGCCAAACTGGTCTCGAGTTCGATCCCAAGAGACGCACCTCTGATTTTTCGGATTCATGTGAGAATTGTAAATAATCACTTGCTTCGGTGAAGTTAAATATTTTGAGGAAACCAAACCAGCATTCCTGAGAGATATTTCTCGACGGCACTTACCACACGAAAAAGGAGAAGAATACATCATAAAAATTATAAGTTTTATTTGTGTCTGAGGCACAGGTAGACTTCTAAACTCAATGTTCATTAACTAAGAATTTTCTAAAGTGTAAAAACAATGAGCTATCCTAAGCTATCAGTTGGTACAGAGCAAGTCTTTAAAGAGTTTTTTACTCATTTCACAAATATTATCAATCATACAATTATTGTTTGCCTCGTTGGTCGAGTGGTAGCAAGCGCAACTGCCGAGCATGAGGTCCTGGGTTCGATTCCCAGGTCCGGCAAATTTGTATTGGATTTTTCCATCAGGAACTTCTCAGTAGCAGCCACGGATTTGTGACCAGTTGATGGCAATAGGTAAAACATAACTGGCCAAATGTGGCTGTATTATTAGGTACACCTCTGCCTAACCCTTCGGGGATTACAGTCGTGTGTTTATTTGTGTTGTGTTTTTTTTGTGTGGAGGGATAAATAAATAAACAATCGCAGATGCAATTTCTCTATTATTTGTATAATTTGATTTTAATTTGTATAATCCTTATTGGTTATATTCAAAATAATATTATGAAGTCTTACATATAAGTTTGATAACTTAATTTTAATTGTATTACTATTAGTAGAGGTACGATGCACGAGTACGAGAGTAGGAAAAAAATGTCAATCTATTGTGAAATAACAAAAACATAACCTTTTGGAATAAAGGGAAAATAAGATTTAAAAGTGTAATATTTATACTTGAAAGATTTTAGGTATTTAATTTTAATATTTCAAGAAATATTGGCAATATTCTCGTCCATAATTCAGTTTTAAGAATTACTGTTAAAAATGCCAGCTATGATGTTTCAAGAGTTGACATAAATTATTCAAATTAAATAATTCTATTTCAAAGGTACGTTTCTCGAGGAAATTAAAACACTTTTTTTTTCGCTTCATTATTTATTTAACAACATAAATGCGAGTTTAAGTTTATACTATAACTTACTCCGCAATCGTAACTCCACCGTGACTATGATTTACAATGATTTTAATCTTTTACACAAGTAACTACATATTATTTTTAACAATAATTTACAAATAATCAAATTAAAAATGGTTTTAAACCAATAAAATTAACCTTACATAAAATATATATTTAAAATTAAATTAAATATTTAAAAAACATCATAAAATACATTCTCTTTTCAAATCACGCCTTCTAATACATGTTAAATATTCGAAATGCCTAAAGTATCTGAATTATGCAGTCAAAAATCTTATTATTATTAATTAACTGTTTTTTTTTTATGAAAACTTACGTGGAAATGTGACGAAAATATTAACTTAAATTAATAAAACTATGATAAATGGTGTTAAGTAAAAAACAACATCGAGATTTCCTTGTGAAAACTGGCTGGATTTTTCACATGAAAATCTTCTTAAGGTTGAGGTAGTCTTAAAATTAAAAATAATTCCTATGTCAAAATAATGGTCTAACACAAGACGTGACTAGTAAATAATTCTTTGATACATGAAAAACAAGTCCCACGCAAATTCTCAAGACCGATACCACTAACTAACAAAACTATTTAAACGTCATAATAATTGTCGCTGTCCTCGGGCGAAGCGTCATCGGCCGACCGTTTGCCCAGGCCGAAACTGAAACGATGCATGTCCCTCTCCCTTTTGCCCAAACCGAAGTTGAATTTGCTCGCTAGTCGTTTCCCCAGTCCAAAGTTGTAGCTCCTTGCCCTCTTGCCCAATCCAAAGTTGTACAAAGGTAGTCGTTTGCCCAGGCCAAAGTCGTACGCCCTAGCTCGTTTTTCTTCGGAAGTCTCGTCGTCGGCAAAGCGTTTGCCGAGACCGAAACTGTAAGGCCGAGCGCGTTTTTCGTAACCTATAGAAAAAAAGGATACATTTTAACACAATATTGGTAGTAAATTGTTAACTTAATTGGGACCCTTTCTAAATATCCTTTAATGAGGAAAGTAAGCATCTAAAGGTCTACAGAATTTCCGTTTTGAATATTATTATTAGTACCTATTTGAAACGAACAATTGGAATATTCTATTAATGGGAGTTCTCGGAAAGTACTTGTCCTAAATTGGAAATGTGGTATTAATCCTTAAAATGGTTAAGATAAAACCAATATCTTGTTGAGTAATAAAATATAGACTTCTGACTTGTGTGCTAAGACATCATTGTTTCGACTTTAAAAGCTTCTTTATCGGTAACATAAAGATGTCTTACATATACGAGAGATGGCAGTACTAATAATAGAATTGCTGACGACGAAAGTGTTGTCAGTTTATATTCGTCATTAGTGTCATTGCCACCTTTAGCGGCCTATGAGGCGTCTCCATGCTCTGTGGTATCTAACAACGACTCGACATTTGATGTAACTATAGTGCTGCTGTTCATTTGGTGCGCAGCCAGAGTCGGATTTCACAAGTGTGTGTAACAGCACCCTCCCGACAAAAAGCCAAAATACACAAAACACATTTTTTATGAGGTTCAGTTTCCAAAAGTTCTTTACCTGCATCATCATATTGGTCAAAGAACTCGGCTAAAGCAGCTTGGTCCAGGTCGTTGTTCATAATCTGTTGCTGGTCATCATTGGTCTGGTCCTCGTCTACTGAGCGCTTGCCGAGACCGAAGGAGTAAGGCCTGGACCTAGGAACATAGAAATTTTGGGTCAAGTATTACGGAATACACCACGTGGGCCAGGTGGATTGGTGAATGTCGCATGTCTTCAATTTTTTGGTCCCATGACATGTCGGTTTCCTAACCATGTTTTAGTTCACGGTTCTAAGAGCATTGGTTAACAGACATTATTGGTCAGACTGACCCAAAAATGGTCAACTTCTGTGCTGTATTAAACATGAAGCCGTTTAAGGTTTTTCTTTGAGTAAATATAGCTGGAAATTCACACTAGTTTTGTGAAACTTGCCCTGTCATCAAGGAGCAAGTTTTAGCAAGTTAAGAGGCCTCTTACAGTCCACTAGCGCCGCCAATCGAAAAAATGTCATAACTCGTAAATAGAATCAAAAATACAAAATATGTTCTATTATTACTGTGGAAAAGGCAATAACGTAATTGTATAACACCTTATCAATACTTGAAATATAGCTGTTTAGCTAAATCGTGCATTCAAAACATAAACGGCCGTTTTTGTTACAAATGCACGATTTAGCTAAACAGCTATATTTCAAGTGTTGACAATGTGTTATAAAATTACGTTATTGCCTTTTCTACAGTAATAATAGACCACATTTTGTATTTTTGATTCTATTTACGAGTTATGACATTTTTTCGATTGGCGGCGCTAGTGGACTGTAAAAGGCCCCTTAAACTAAAATGCTACCAAAAGATATAAAATTAATACCCGCATTTCATGGAGCACAGTATATATACCTATTAGAATTTAATTTAGCAAATTATCTAATCTTACCTCTTGCCCAATCCAAAGTTATAAACAGGCAAGCGTTTGTACTCCGACACGTAGCTGTAGGCCCTCTTGCCCAGGCCAAAGTCGTAGTGAGGAGACCTTTTCGCTAGGGGTGCGACGTGATCACTATGGAGGTCAGATCCCTCATGCGCCGTGGGGTCATGGGGGTCGGGTTCATTCTGCATCCTCTCAGGAGCGCAGAGCGCTGCTCCAATCACGAGGAAGTAGATCGGTAGAGATGTGTACAGCATTCTGGAACAAGAGAGAGTTTTTGAGTCTAATGCAAAGTAGCTAAAATGTACGTGGGATTTTTTTGCCGTAATTATATAACATAACATCAAGTCGACGGAGTAGCCAGAGGTGTAATAGCGACATTTCGTCGGAGTTTAATAGGCCCAAATCAGGACTGATCCGGGCTTATTCCAAGAAACCGATAGAAAAACCTGACATATAAGAAATGACAAGGACATATTGATCTGTCCGTAGAAATCAGAGCATTCGAGAAATAAACACCTTCAATACCACAACATATGTTCATCAAGAAACAGAACTTAAAACTTTTACATTATCTACTGGAGTTTAACATAACACCACCAGTACCTACCATTAACCACTTTTTTGTGTTTTTAACGATATTTTTTTTTGTGTGAGTCAAATTAGACTTTTCTTTCTTTCTTTACCTAATCTATGCAGAATTAAAAAAAAATCTTCTATTCTTTAACTATGGAGCTTTCTTGGACATGACTATTGTCGCTCTATTGAACTTTATCATCTTTCCTAAAAAAGTTATAGTTTTTATACAATAATTTCGCGCGAACGAAGGTCGTTGGCAACAGCTACTTATATATATAAATCATCCTACGTAATAGGATTGAAAATTGACTGTGGAGTTCATCTAGCAAGAATCACGTGTGTAAAGCTAAACTTCTAGATTAATGCTTCTTGTCCTCATCATATTTCGCGCTACACGTGGTAATTAACATGCACATGCTTGGAATTGTTTGCATTTGCATCTGACTCTAAACTTTACTGACATGCTCGTAGGTTATATGCATTTACATATTGCTGTTAACTTCTGACACACACACTTGGTGTATTAGCATAAGTCTTGCAAGAATCATTGAGGTGTCTAAGTTAATCTTAGTACACAACACAATATGTATACAGAATGTAATTAGGTTAGATGTTATTTATGTCTCAAGATATAAATATAAATGCTGTGGGTTTAAATAATATGTTACATTGGCTTGTATTTTATATGATTATATCTTATTAAATAACATATATCACATCACCCGAAATCGTAATCCCCTGTACTCCATAAGGGTTAGGCAGAGGTGTATCTAATATACACCCACATTTCCGAGTCGATTGCCATCAACCGGCCACATATTTAAACTCACATGGCTGCTACTGAGAAATTTCTGATGGAAAAACCCAATAACACTTTGCCCGACCTGGGAATCGAACCCAGGACCTCATACTCAGCAGTGGCGCTTGCGGCCACATATGTCTCTCCATTCTCTCAGACACCCAAAACGTGTCTATAACAGATCGTCTTCTTCGTAAGGCCGCCCATTGCACACTAGTTTTAAAAACATTTGTCCCTATTTGTTTCACGTGATGTACAATAAAGTTATTAATAAATATTTAAATAAATAAATGCTGTAAAAGAAAGCCGATATGTTTAATTTGCACCTACAATTTAGACCGGTGGGATATAATGCGTAGGTCAGGCACCTAAGAAGCCGATTCCTGCTGGCTTCTTAGGCTTCTTTGGCACTCCACTTAGTGTCTACTGTAGTCACTGTAGGTAGTTAAAGTATAAAACTATGTAAAATATTATTTATATTAGATTGATAAGACATTGAACATGACAGAGAATTTTAATATCCGTAAAAAAATATTTTTTTCCTCAATTGTTTCCTACGAACTTTTATCCCAGATTGTCTTACCACGTTTTTCTTTCACGAACTTCAAAATAAACCCTCTTAAACCCTAACCAACAACAGTAACTTTGTGTTGAGTCAAGAAAAACAAAAAGAGACGTATAAACCAATTGGTAAACTGGTAACTCGTGCCACATTACCGCAGAACATTCGAGAGTGCCACTATTGAGTAACGGTATACAAGTTATGCAGAAGTGCAACTTTAAATAAAAATCTGCAGTTTTAAGATTTTGTTTTTCGATATAATACTACATAGTTTTTCCCTTTGTAGAAGTTGTTCATTGACATGAGTACTATTAGGTACGACCCAATTACATATAAAAATCCAAGGATCATGCATTTAGTTATTTCTTAACAGTTTTGTTATTGTTTTACCAAAGCTATTTCAACTTAGACGTAATAATAACATAACATCACGTCTGTAATCTCCAAAGGGTTAGGCAGAGGTGTACCTTTCACCCACATTTCACCAGTTATCTTTAAGTCTCATGTAATAGGGGTTCTATTGTTATTAACCAAGCACAAATCCAGATTTTATGGCTGTTACAAAGAAATTCCTAATGGAAAAACCCAATAACACTTTGCCCGACCCGGGAATCGAACTTAGGACCTCAGACCGACCACTAGACCTATGAGTTAATTTTAAGGTTTTCTAAGTTAAATATCTTCCGAAATAAGAACCGGAAAATGCAGAGTTTATACATATGTATAACTAGCTTCCGCCCGCGGCTTCGCCCGCGTGGTGTGTTGATAAAAAGCAGCCTATATGTTAATCCAGGGTATAACCTATCTACATACCAAATTTCAACCAAATCGGTCTAGCCGTTTATGCGTGAAAGAGTAACAAACATCCACACATCCATTCTCACAAACTTTCACATTTATAATATTAGTAGGACTAAGTATAAACTACTACACTAAAAGCGACATTTGTACTATTTCACCATTCAAAGTCAAAAATCCGACTTCTTACAAGAATATACATAATATACTATATTTATATATTATAATATATTTGTATATTATTGATGCGAAAGTGTGTGAGAATGTATGACTGGATGTTACTCGTTCACGCAAAAACTACTGACCGAATTTGGGTGGAATTTGGCACACAGATAGTTTATAACCAGGATTAACACAGGATTTAATCCCGGTAATACGATCCTGTGGGTGTCTGTGGTATCGTACTAAGTTAGTAAGTTATATTTCTGCCTTTTCCTCTATGTCTTAAAGTATATAATTCAACTAACTGCGGTCTCATAAGTGGAACGTATCGAGCCTGTTTTCCTTATTCGATCACTTTCTTTCTTTCTTTGCCCTTTTAATTTTATTTATAGGTACCCTTAACTTTTAATGCAGTATTGAGAAAAGTGAGATATTTAAAATAGAAAATAACTACACTAAAACGCCTCTAATTCCCGAGGGGTTAACAGGTGTATTAATAAGCAGTTATAGCCTGGTGATTTGACCTTCGGACTGCCAAATTATAGGTCTCAAGTTCGAACCCAAGACACGCACCTCTGATTTTCGGATTCATGTGCGTAGGTATTGTATAATTATCACTAGCTTCGTTATAGGAAAACATCGTGAGGAAGCAATTAAGGCCAAGTGCGGCATAAAAACTCTGACACCAGGTTAGGCACTAACCACACGATGAAGAAGAAGAAAGTGTTTTTAATAGCATACCCACATTTCGCCAGTTATGTTTATCTCATGTAATGTATCTATTGCCATCAACCGGCCACAATGAGAAATTCCTGCAGATGGGAAAAACCCAATAACACTTATCCCGACCTTTGAATCGAACCCAGGACCTGATGATCAGCAGTCACGCATGCGACCACTAGACAAACGAGGTAGTCGAACAAAAACATTACCCACAGTAACCAACATTTCCCCAGTCAAGTAGTTTAATTTTTTGTGTTTTTAATACAAAGGTTAATTCTTAAAAAGTTGCAAAAATTGACTGGTTTTACTAATCCTAATCGCTTTTCATAATCAGTACAGCAAAAAAGGGTTAAATCCAACCCAGTCATGTGAAAATTATTCTTTTAATTAAATCCAAACACAAAACACTTAATAACTAAGTGTCGGCAGTGTTACGTAAAGTTAAACAAAAAACATAAAGAGGGTCTGGTTTTGTCCTAAAAAAATAATATTAATTAAATTAGGCGCCATCTTTAAGCAGATTTCAGCGTGAAACAGATCGGGTGTGTGAACATAAATGAAGTAAGTTCACAAGTTTCAGGATTCAATCAAAATATTTTTATTTCACATAGGCCTACTTATGAAACGTCGACAAAAAGGTGCACGGTTCGGACTGGTCGTTTCCTATGGAGAAGAACCGGCAAGAAACTCCATGGTTACTCTTTTAAAATGATTAGATTTTACAATATTATCATACTACGTACGATTTCATTATTATGTTATTTTATAGGCAGAAAGCCTAGACAAAGTGACAGGTAATATTATATTCTTTAAGCGATATTGGGATGGGATTGGGCCGCATGAACGATGACCGCTGGGTAAAACTCTTCATACGATGGGTGCCGGAAGACGGACGGCGCTGCCGAGGCCGGCCCAGTAAGGTGACGGGATGATCTGGACGCGTACCGCGAGGGCTATTTCTACTGATTGTGCTTGATGCAAACCATTTAACTAAAATTCTATAGGATAATTGTATTTAAGATTAAAAATCGACGTATTTATGTACGTTACGTGTACACCGTACGACAACAACTTATTTCATTTCTTCATAATCGCAGTTCCGTATATCTCATTACCACGAGGTTACACCCTGCAACACTTTTATTCATCTCACTTCCAAAACTGCAAGCATCTTTCTCGGAACGACTTAATCTCAAACCATGAACTGTGTTCTAGGAAAGTTCTTCTTTACTGTGTTAAAAACGAAATAAGTCTTTTAATTGGGGATAGTTTTAGTTAGTTGGAAACAGTTAAACGTTTAACTGGTCTATTTAAAGTGTAATTTGGTACTTAAATGTCTTAATGTTTCAATTTAAAAGTATTAATGGCTCGACGGTTTACGATCGGTTACTGATTGGCTAGTTCACCAGTTGTTAGTTCCGGTCAAAGAGTTTAAAAACGAGTATTAACACTTTGTATTTTCTATCAGTGAATTAATGAAGATCTTTTATTACGTAGAAGAGGAGATCTACCTCATTCATCAATAAAATTACCTAACGAAAATGTTTATAACTCGTCAGTTACCAAATAGCTGGACAAACGACAGAATTTGGTGCCTAGTTAGATTATGTCCTAGGATACCATCTATGAGGGCCCCACTAGAATTCCCAAGTGAAGTCGTTTGCAATAGCTAATATTATTACAATAATGGACTACAGATTAATACAAATGCGTATCGTAATAGTGGAAATACAACTAACACTATAAATCAATGCTCAACTCCTTAAGGTCCGAATATTCGCTACTTGTTTGCTCCATATTCACCAATAAGGCTGACCTCTTGCTGTGAGCCAAACGGAGTGAAATAGGTTTCGAAGTTCTAGTAAATAGTTTAAATACAAGCGTACACTGGGTCAATGATAGATAGGCGGTCACCCCATGTTCAATACTAGTATGTATTCGTTTGCATCCGGTTAGACTGGGAGCCGACCCCAACATAGTTACAGCAACTTCAGTCAATTCACAGTTTGTCTTGTGACTGGGACTGTAACTTCATCTATTTGTTATTGACAATACCAGTAGTTTACATAGAGCGACTGCCTATCCGAGCTTTAAAACCCAGTTAGTACCGAGTAATACTTTAACTACTCCTTGGTAAGACTGGTTGTCAAACTTTCGGGTCGCTGACTACTTGTAACGATTGTCAAAGATCTACAAATGAGAGCCGTTGACCAAAGCTTAACGTGCTATCCGAGGCACGGAGGAAACTCGGTATGTAATGTATGGTCACCCATCCACGGACCTAGGAAAGCGCGGCTTAACCTTGAAGTACGAACCAAGCGGCTTTTATTATTTAGCTACGAGCTCCTCTATTTTGCACACTTTGGATAAAATCATTGTTTCTTTACTCGTCGAATTCACTTTGTTTTCTCAATGTTGTTATTCAAGTATGATCCTTACGTACCCCGCCCCGCTTTCAGCGAGAGTTAACTTTGCTGCCTCTGTCCAGTTCGACTAAGTTCCAATTAGTCAGCTGACGACTTTGGAACTTGATTAGTATGTATTAAGTTTATGAATCAAACTACACCGAACTTCTGTTTATTTCGGAGACGGTGTAATTACTGTTTCTGAGTATAGCTACCTTTTGTCATGTGTATGTAGTCATTTAATAAGTGAATGTAGTCTCCTAAGTATTGTTCTAGCTAGGAGATAGGTACATAGGATATATATAGGTATAGAGGATGGGGCAGAGGTGTCCTTAATAGTACACCCACATTTCGCAAATACGGTACACAAACCAACTTCTCATTTCAACATCACCTGCACGGTAAAAAAGGATAGGTACGCTCCTTACTTTGACCAATGAGAGCCTAATGACTGACACATGTCAGACAAACCATTCATCTTGTCAGACGAGGTACAGGTAGACACAGGGGCAAGCCTTTAACCAGACAAATCCAGACTTCGAGGTACTACTGAGAATTTCCAAAAATAATATTGAGGATCTAGCACGAGCGCGGTGTAAACGTAAAATAAATACATCGATTTTTTAACTAAATATAGTCGTTTCACTTATACATACATGAGGAGCTCGTGGCTAAATAAGAACAGCCGCTTAGATCGATCTTTAGGTTAAGCCGTGCTTACCTAGGTTGGTCCGTGGATGGGTGACCACCCATTACATACCGAGTTTCCTCCGTGCCTCGGAAAGCACGTTAATCATACTTAGCTTGCAATTGTATTTCTCATATTTAATTCTTCCTTATTTAGTAAATCATTATAATTGCTTAATGGACGTTAAGCCGTTGGTCCCGGCTGTCATTTGTAGATCTTTGACAATCGTTACAGGTAGTCAGTAACCCGAAAATTTGACAACCAGTCTTACCAAAGGGTATCGTATTACCTAGCACTAACTGGGTTGTGGAGGTCAGGCAGGCAGTCGCTCCATGTAAAATACTGGTAGCATAGTAGTAGTACGGTGGTCAGCTGTATCCGGTTAGACTGGAAGCCGACCCCAACATAGTTGGGAAAAGGCTAGGCAGATGATGACTTATACATACATTAATAAACTCACACCTTTTTCCCATTGGGGTAGGCAGAAACCACAGAACGGCACCTGATACGGTCCTTACAAACTCTTTTTGTCCACGTTCATACATCTGGTCATACACGCACGCAGGTTACACGTACTACGCAAATAATTTCACATAATTATAACGTTTTCATAATTAAAAAAACAAAGAAAAATATTGTTAAAATCGTTAAGTTAGCGACAAAGATTGGTACAATACCAATGACAATCGCAAACTTTGAGTGTCGAGACTATCAAATATTGTTAAATCCGGGTCGCTAAGACTTTGCGACCGAATTCGGTTGTTTTGCGATTGCAATCTATGTCGAGACTGCAGGCCCACGGCGCCTGAATGGCAGTCTATTACAACGCTTTGCATAGATATCTATTTAAAACACAAGCATCGACACAATATTTTCCATACCTTGTGTCAATCAATCATCATCATACTTAGCTTGCAATTGCATTTCTCATATTTAATTCTTCCTTATTTAGTAAACCATTATAATTGCTTAATGGACGATAAGCCGTTGGTCCCGGCTGTCATATGTAGATCTTTGACAGTCGTTACAGGTAGTTAGTGACCCGAAAGTTTGACAACCACTCTTACCAAGGGGTATCGTCTCACCCAGTACTAACTGGGTTGTGGAGGTCAGATAGGCCGTCGCTCCATGTAAAATACTGGTATTCAGCTGCATCCGGTTAGACTGGAAGCCGACCCCAACATAGTTGGGAAAAGGCTAGGCAGATGATGATGATATAATTGCTTAATGGTTAATTGATTAATAATATTCATTCTTTGTCTTACATTCTCATTCTATGACCCTTCCTGCGACGCTAGCTTGCTATCACTACGCTAACAGCTTAACTATACGCGGTTTGATTCCCATGTAATTATTGGTATAGGAGGCTACTCATCATCAGACTTTCATCATCGTTACTACTCGTAGAGTGACACGATGTCTAGGTCCTCAATCCTAATAACCTACCCTACCTAAACTATAATAAATCTATACTAATATTAAAAAGAGGTATTTGTAAGTTTGTATGAAGGGGGTAATCTTCGGAACTAATGATCCAATTCTATAAATTCTTTCACCAGCAGAAAGCTACATTATTCATGGGCGCTTTAAGCTATAAATTACATTTATATCATACGATTCACACACTTTCACACACCCACGCGTAAACTCTCAACACTCACTCACACACACACCCCATACACTCACTCAAATACACCCCCATACACCCACTCCCATACACCCCCCATTCACTCACTCACACTTAACCATATACCACACACCGGATTAGTGACAAGCATATATTATTCACTTTTTATTGTTATTTCTTAAATTATGTCTTAATTTTACATACATATATACCTACATATATTTTTTTCTCTATATTCTTTTATATGTAACTAGCTTTTGCCCGCGGCTTCGCCCGCGTGCAGTTCGGGAATTGCCCACGGGATCTTGCCTACTTCTGGGATAATAAGTAATCTACATCTATTTGTATCAGACTATAATCTATCTCTGTGCCAAGTTTCATCCAGATCTGATCAGCCGTTCTGGCGTGATTGAGTAACAAAGATCCATTCATCCAAACTTTCGCATTAATAAATAGTTTATGTAAGATATATAATATTAGTATTTAGGGTTCCGCACCTCAAAGAGAAAAACGGAACCCTTATAGGATCACTCGCGTGTCTGTCTGTCTGCCTGTCCGTCTGTCACAGCCAATTTACTCTGAAACTACCGGACCGATGGAGTTGAAATTTGGTACATATATGTAAGTCATTGATTCAAAGACGGACGTATAAATTAATTTTAAACATGGGAGCCACTTTTGGGTCATAAATTAAAAAATGAAAATAAAAATATTTCTAAACTACATCGTGTTATATCAAAAACTGTGATACACGTGTCTCATAATTTTAATTGAAGAGTGATGTGTACATTAAGTTTTGAGTCAACCGACCCAGAGAATATTAAGTTTCACAGAAAATTCAACCCCCATTTCAAAACAAAGAATACATCCTTCAAATTTCATGTCATTAAGACCAGTGGTTGATATATCAGTCAGTCAGTCAGGACTTTGATTTTATATTGCGGGATGATTTTGGAAAAACTGTAAGTAGAGTATGTAGACTTTCAAGTCTATCGACACCTAGAATAGAAAGTTTCACAGAAAACTCAGCACCCTATTTTGTCCTCTTAGGGGTGGAATTTCGGTGCTATCATTGCGAGGATCGCCCGGAGGACACGGTGGAGCACACCGTGGAGGTCTGCTCCGCTTTGACCCTTTGCCACTGGTAGGTACCAGTGGCGAAGAGTGAAAATTGAGTCAGGGGAAACCGAAGAAAAAAATGAGAATTGTTTTTTTTTCCTATGTTTATTATTACCTCATTTTCGTTATCAGTGACCTCAAAAACTATGAAAATGATAATCCTGATGAAAAATCTAAAAAAAATGGTTGGTGCCATTTAGAATTTTCATTTTGACCTAATTTTCGATATCAGCGACCCTGAAAACCATGAAAATGACATCGATGACGAAAAAACCAAATATTTTCGTCCGCACCATCTTGGATTTTCATTTTGACCACATTTTCGTTATCAGCGACCCCAAAAACCACGATAATGACATTCATGAAGAAAAACCAAAAATTTTCATCGGCGCCATCCTGAATTTCATTTTGACCTAATTTTCGTTATCAGTGACCCCAAAAACCACGAAAATGACACTCATGACGAAATAACTGAATTTTTTTGCTGGTGCCATCATCGATTTACATTTTGGCCACATTTTCGTTATCAGCGACCCCAAAAGCCATGAAAATGACACCCATGACGAAAAAACCTAAAATCTTCATGGGCGTCGTCTTGAATTTTTATATTTTGACCTCATTTTCGTCATTGGCGACACCCATGACGAAAAAACAGAAAAAAAACAGGACTGAATTTCATACTGGGGGATGATTTTGGAAAAACTGTGATACACGTTTCTCATAATTAATCTCTTCTTAACTGAAGAGTATGTACACAAATTTTCAATTCAATCGACCTCGAGAATAAAAAGTTTCATAGAAAACTCAACACCCATTTTTACCCTCTTAGGGGTAGAATTTCGAAAAATCTTTTCATAGTGGATACCTACTCTTCACAAAGAATACGCCCTCCAAATTTCATTTCTCTAGGACCAGCGGTTTGGGCTCTGCGTTGATATATCAGTCAGCCAGGACTTTGAATTTTATATTGGGGGATGATTTTGGAAAAACTGTGATACACATCTCTCACAATTTTAACTGCAGAGTATGTACACAAACTTTCAAGTCAATCGACCCCGAGAATAAAAAGTTTCACAGAAAATTCAACACCCCAATTTACCCTCTTAGGGGTGGAATTTCGAAGAACCTTTTCTTATTAGATATCTACTCTTCACAAAGAATACACCCTCCAAATTTCATTTCTCTAGGGCCAGTGGTTTGGGCTGTGCGTTGATATATCAGTCAGTCAGGACTTTGAATTTTATATTGGGGGATGATTTTGGAAAAACTGTGATATACATTTCTCATAGTTTTAACTGCAGAGTATGTACACAAACTTTCAAGTCAATCGACCCGAGAATAAAAAGTTTTACCGAAAATTCAACACCCCATTTCTCCCCTTTAGGGGTGGAATTTCGAAAAACCCTTTCTTAGTGGATACCTACTCTTCACAAAGAATACACCCTTTAAATTTCATGTCTTTAACACCAACAGCTTAGGCTGTAAGTTGATATATCAGTCAGTCAGTCAGGACTTTGAATTTCATATTGATGGATGATTTTGGAAAAACTTTGATACACGTTTCTCATAATTGTAACTGCAGAGTAGGAACAACAAATTTTTAAGTCCATCGACCGCGAGAATAAAAAGTTTCATAGAAAACTCAACACCCCATTTTACCCTCTTAGGGGTAGAATTTCGAAAAACCCTTTCTTAGTGGATACCTACTCTTCACAAAGAATACACCTTCCAAATTTCATTGCTCTAGGACCAGCGGTTTGGGCTGTGCGTTGATATCTCTGTCAGTCAGTCAGGACTTTGAATTTTATATATATAGATAATTGTAAAAAAAAAACAAGTTTGTTAATTGTAATTTAAGTTATGGAAGAGTGGAGTCTCCTAACACAGGCTTTACACGCCTAAAAGGAAACCCCAATCACTAGTTTGTAAGAAAAACTTGTCAAACCAATAAATTATTTTTCATTTTTTTTTTTTTATCATGTAAATTTGCCGAGCTATCACATTTTTGCGGACGAAGTCGCGGGCGAAGTGTTTGTGCCTTATAAAATACGTCAAAAACCTTTATGAGTATAGGCATCACCCTAACTGCTAATTACAGCGGTCTAAATGACAAACAACACAAAAATATATCATAATTGCTAGGTACATTGTTATTATCTAGAAAACTAAACAATAACAATTATGTTCATGCCACTCAACCCGTCATGTTATTATCGCCAACCTACTAACCGTTTATTCTGTATTTATATAACAGAGAGATGATATCTAATTGGCCGTAACACGTATGTATTTACAGAATTATAATCATTGAAATCATCGATACAACCCTCTAAGTTCATAATAATCCCATTGAATGACTATTTCATGAAAAAGTCATTTAATGGGATTAAATAAACTTAGGATTAAAATCGCCAATGCAACCTGCATTGGCGATTTTAATGATTATAACTCAGTTAAGCTATAATTGTTACGGTTGCGAATCATATTTTATCAACATACAACCGCTTGTTTATTTCAAAGATAATTAAATTATTTGCTAACTACAAAACTATAATAGTATAAAATATGTACAAGTAGAAAAGGGTTACTGGGCGTCCAAAAATTCGTTCGCATCGCTGTCAACAGGAAAAGTGCCCAGAAGGCTGGCAGCATTGCCACGTTGGATGTCAATGCTGATTCTTTGGCCAAAAAAATAGGCCCGCCCTCTGGTCACGTGAAGCACTCGGACCCCATGGCCCATGTGTTTCAACCCCAAACGGCTCAAACACATAACTACCAATTAAATTATTGTATTTGCGCCGTTTGAGGTTTTCAGCACATACAGCCTAGCACTGGCCTGCAAATTGCAAAAAAAAAACGTAAGAAAATTTGAATTTCGCTGGCTACCCTGGCGCTACCACCTTAAACAAACATCCACCATTTTTAACCGACTGCTAAAAAAGAGGAGGCTATGTATTCCTCCAGCATGTTTTTTTTTCATTGATGTACAACGAGTACTCCGTGATGACTGGGCCAATTTACGTTATTGTATTGTTTATTTGGAAGAGGAAGCCCGCGCGGTGGTCCCATTATGAATTATGTAATATGAACTTTGCTTGAGGAGTTAATGAGTTAGCTCTGTATAAATAAGTATTTTGTCTTCATGAACAATGTTGATGACACGATGGTCCCTTAACTTCTAGTTATAATTTTAAATTAATTCATCACAAAAATCTGTGTGGGATTCTACGACTAAAAAAATAAGATAAAAAACTTTTCTGCAAAAACACCGATTTTATTTGGAAGTCGATTTTTTTTCTGGTAAACATTCCCTTAGCCTTAATATGAAAAATTTCGCGAAGAGAGGGTAATTTTAATCTATTTATAAAATAACTTCACTTAGCCTTTAAGTAACTAAAATACCAAACTACTTAAATAACCACTGAAAGATACAAAACCGTAGTAGATTTCATTAGCAGCATTAAAAATTCCTTTTACAAGCAAACGAGAAAATTTGCAGCATCCTATAAGCCAGGCTACCGTTGCTGGATTAAAAGGGATTAGCACTTATTACCAAACTTTGTAGTCAAAACGGTCCACGGTTCAAACCCCGCCACCGTCTACAGCGGCGCATTTACATGAGGAAAGTTCCTAGCCTTGATAGAAAAGTTGACTCGTGTAATCGGTACGTCTAGTGGAATCACCTTGTCAATGAAAATTGGAAGAGTCCTCGCAAATTAATTTGAATTCCGAGTTTTGAATGTGGTTCGCGAAAATCGGCTGATATTGTATTTCTTATATTATGAATACGGACCAAGCCAAAGGATTACGGTGAGGGTCGTAGCGGGTTTACTTATCATGGGAAAAAGACGTGTGCTAATGTATGTATGTGTCTCATACAAAAACTATTTAAGTATCTTTGGTCTCGTATGACATTTATAATTTAATGCAATATTTATTTTTTGTTTTGAGTGCGAAATATAATAAGTGCGATAATGGAGTCTTGCTTACGAAACTCACTTGGGCACTATGGTTTCTCGTCGAGCGAGAAACCCTCTCCGTGTAAATGAGCCTTTAATGCTACTCCCTACCTCTACGTTGTCCAACCAATACCTTTGACCTTAAGCTCACCCTTATTTCAAAGTGTTAAAGTCTGTAATTCCATGGCAAAGCTCAAGTTATTTTGGTGGTTCGTTTCAAAAGGAATGCATGGCTCGTTTAAAATTCAATCGTATGGTTTAGCAAACAAACCAGGCTATTCCCGGAACTTTTATTGGAATACTGTCTCTGAGAAGTTGGTGACGTTAGAATATTGTACTTTTTAAACTATATGGACAGTTTTGTTTACAGGATATTTGCCTGTTTCTCTTTACTTCTGTATTTTTAGTTCCGCTTAACTTTTGCAGAAGATACATTTTTTTATTATATACTTAAAACTGGCGTAAGATGTACCTACTACTTACTATATACACCATTATTTTCAGGTCGTTCGGGAACCGAATACCATTAACTCGATCATCGAACTCGAAACGATTGGGACTATTTTTTTTTTCAATAAGTAACAATAAAAAAACACGAAAGAATAAATTTAATGTTTTTTTTTTGTGAAATAATGAGAACTCAAATGCATATGTGTGTGTAAAACGTATCCAGGATCGGTAACACATGCGAACAATACCCATTGAAAAATTCATTCAACGATCGATTCTCATTATTTCACAAAAAAAACATTAAATTTATTCTTTCGTGTTTTTGTTTTTGTTACTTTTTGAAAAAAATAGTCCCAATCGTTTCGAGTTAGATGATCGAGTTAATGATATTCGGTTCCAGAACGACCTAAAAATAATGGTGTATACGTAGCGGCAATGTATATTCGTTCTGACTTTAAAATTCTCCTTTATCGTGTCGTTAGTGCCTCACCTGGTGTCAGAGTTTTTATGCCGCCCATGGGCCTCTGACTTGGCTTTACATTCCGTCGAGAAATATCTTCTCTCAGGCTGGTTTCATCACGATGTTTTCCTTAACCGAAGCAAGTGATAATTATACAATAGGCACATGAATCCGAAAAATCAGAGATGCGTGTCTTGGGTTCGAACTTGAGACCACTAAGGCTTTCACTGCTAACTTTAAAGTTCATCTGCACGCTCTCTGTTCTGAAAATCTAGACTTATTTGTGACCTAGATCGCTCAAATTCTATTGTATCGTCTCTGTGGTTGTTCATCCGTACTGTACAAATTGTCTTGTTGTAGTTTATGTTATTTGTACCCCTTTAATTAAAGGATGTGACCGGGTAATTGAACTATAAGGCTTTCCACGGTACTTCCACGTTTCACTTCTGGCGATATGTGGGTGTATTATTAGAAACACCTCTGTCTAACCCCACAGGCGTGATGTTATTTTATATTAGTTAGTCCTTTGCTACCTAATTTCTTGAGTTTTAAAACGTCGGTAACCAACACTTTATTTCAAAATCTAATCGAGTTTTCTTTACTCAAAAGATCTATAAGTGAAACTAAAAACCATATAACTTCGTAAACCTTTTAAATAAAGTCGTTTATCATCATCTGCCTAGCCTTTTCCCAACTGTGTTGGGATCGGCTTTCAGTCTAACCGGATGCAGCTGAATACCAGTATTTTACATGGAGCGACTGCCTATCTGACCTCCACAACCCAGCTAGCACTGGGTAACACGATACCCTTTGGTAAGACTGGTTGTCAGACTTTCGTGCCACTGACTACCTTAACGACTGTTAAAGATCTACAAATGACAGCCGGGACCAACGTCTTAACGTGCTTGCCGAGGCACGGAGGAAACTCGGTATGTAATGGGTGGTTACCCATCCACAGACCAACCTAGGCAAGCGCGGCTTAACCTAAAGATCGACCCGAGCGGCTGTTTTTATTTAGCCAAGAGCTCCTCCTCCTCCTAAATAAAGTCGTTTAGTTTTTTTTAAATGAAAAATGAGATTTATCGAGCGTCATTATTAATGTCACGTTTATATTGAATAGGGTTGCTAAAGTTTCAGTCAAACTTCAGTTTAATATGATTTATGTTTTGGACTTAACGCTTGTTATTTTAAATGGGTTAAGTAGTATGGCTAGTGTGAAACATCATAATAATGACATGTATGTAAAGGACATTCTTCAAGATTATTTCTCACACACTCCATCCATCTTTTCTTTGGTCTTTCCCTCCACTCCGATCATCAATATTTGAAACCATACGTACATAACTGTATGTGTGTGAGACTGCCTCGTTAGTCTAGTGGTAGAAGCGCTACTGCTGAGCATGAGGTCCTGGGTTCGATTCCCAGTTCGGGCAAAGTGTTATTCTACACACAAAAAAAAACATTAAATTTATTCTTTCGTGTTTTTTTTATTGTTACTTTTTGAAAAAAATAGTCCCATTTGTTTCGAGTTCGATGATCGAGTTAATGGTATTCGGTTCCAGAACGACCTAAAAATAATGGTGTACTTATGTTGTAGTTGTTTATTATCCCTCAATAAATAAATAAATACTTTATGGTACCAACATAATCCTGGTGTTTTTCGTATATTATATTTTTCACTTAGGATCTTCCTTGGGTTTGTTACATAAGTTATATACCTCATTGGCAGAGCAAAAGGTTCAAAAGTTCAACGTTGTAAGGTTTAATGAATTCAACCGTGCGTCTTGTAGGTTCACTCTTACTAGTGAGACTTGAGGCCCTAAGCAGTACTACATAAACAAGGTGTAAACTACATTCTGTACACGCAAAAAATATTGCTGGAAAACGTTTTCTTTTTTGGGGTAAAAAGTCACGTTTTACGGTAGGACTCAATGTGACGCACTCAAAATTTTGTGCTGATAGATGCATTGGATATTACTGGGGTCAGTAAGTATATTGCAACGTTTTTAGAGATTACACTGTTTTGCTAAAGCTACTATGTTTAAAATACGTTAGGGTTTCTAAAATATTACCTAAAACTATTGACTCTCATTCGTCAAGGTGTCACCGATGTATTGATGGAACAGGCTTCACAGTACCTGCCTATCGATCTAGCTTTGTTTGTCTTTTTATAAACACTGAAATTACAGTATAAAGTTAGGTTACCTCATCATTCTACCCGACTAGGGGTTAAACCCTACGCTCAGAAATCAGTCGAGCTTTTTCTGATTTTTTTTTTGGGATGGGAAATATTCATATGACTCCTCCCGCTCTGCGCGGAGCGGAAGGGAGCGTCAGACTTTTACTGACTAAAACCCATCCATGTCCATGTTAGGTTACCTCATCATTCTACCCGACTAGGGATTGATCCCTATGCTCAGAAATCCCTCCAACTACGAGGCCGTTTGTTAAGACAAACCCTCACCATCATTGAGATTATTAAATACTAGCTTTTACCCGCGGCTTCACCCGCACCGAGTTCGGAAATTACCCCACGTACGGGATCGTACTACCGGGATAAAAAGTATCCTATATGTTAATCCAGGTTGTAAAGTATCTGTGTGCCAAATTCCACTCAAATCTGTTCAACAGTTTTTGAGTGAAGGAGTAACAAACATCCATCCATACTCACAAACTTTCGTATAATTTTTAATTAATATTAGTATGATGTTAAGTAGTAAGACTAACTTTTGCCCGCGATTATACAAGATATGCAAGTAGTTACTTGATTATGATCTTCGTCTATTTATTCGTATTCGGGAATCATGGTCTTGTAAATAGTGCCATACTTTTCGGTTAGTCCGAAATGTTGGCTTAGCTTGAAAATACGAAATTACCGAGTTTTGAGGACATTGATTCCAACTTTTATACAAGGTGTTTTTTTTATTTTTCATTTTTATAGGGTATGAATGAGACCATAAATAACAAAGAATCAACTGCCATATGAATTATTATTCAAGTATAATATTTTTTTGGTTTAATTTTTCGTACATAATAATTCGACAAAATCACGATTATTAATGTAACACCCTTACGTGAAATATGACAACGTCGCATTTTCTAAGCTTTATAATATGAGTGGTTTGAATGAAAATGAAATGATTCGTATTTATCAATGAAATTGATACCTACACACGTCGAAATTTGAACCACATATTCCAGGACTGTTTGTATTAATTTTACTTAGAGAATATAACCCTTGAGTTATGGGATATAAAAGAAAAACACGTTGTATAAACTGTACATACATGCCTAACAAAACAGAATTTTTATCTCTATAACTCTTCAATAGTCTTGCGCGCACAATAGTGCTCAGAAACAAACTGGCTACAGTGACTCGCTGCACATTGTTTCAAGACCGACAAAGTTTTGCTTCATTTAAAGGAATGTTCGCTTTGAAGTGGAACGAACTGACGTGTTGGTGTTTTAACACCTTTATATTTGTAAGGCTTTTGCTCGAACATTTTGTTATGTAGTAGCTTGACGGCCTATTTGCAAAAATAAACTTACTGCTCTCAAATATGTAAGAGCATGAGTGAAAGGCGACTAACAAAGGGTATTTAAAAGGCTAATGTGAGTTGCAACGCCGGGAGGGACGCCCTAGAAGGACATACATAGATCTTATTGGTGAGGTTCTTCAGAATGGTCTGGTGCGTAGTACTAGCAAAAGGCGTGCGTATGACCAGATATATGACCGTGGACGTGGCAAAAGAGGTATATAAGGATCGTAGCAGCTAGCGTTCTGTGGTTTCTTCCTACCTCTATGGAAGTCATGGCGTCAGTTTATGTATGTGTGTATGTACTCTCAAATAAGTAAAACATAATTTTAATCCGAGGTGAGGCGGATTTTATGATCGAACTAACCGTGTTAGGTAGCCTTAAACATAAAAATAAAATAAATGACAATCTGCCTCCAACAAACAAGAATAAAAATCTTTGACGTCATTTCTTCACAGCGATCGTAACTAAACTCAGCGTCGATGGCCGCAAATCGCTTTAAGCGGACATCATGGCTTTTAAACGGTCATTTAATCTCCATTCACTGTACTATAACAGCCTGTTATAGGTTAACTGCTAATAGAATATTAAGTGTCATGGCGACCGTCAAACCATAATTGTCTTTTTTTAGGGTTTCGTAGCCAAAGGATGAAAACGGGACCCTGCCTTACAGCTTACGCAGACAGCGTCCTTCGCTCGGACTGTTTGATTGTCATAAGAGTGCATCTTTTGAACTGCAACAGTTAGTAATTTTTGCCGCTATTAACTATGAAAAATAAAAATATAAGTAGTGCTTAATGATAAATAAACGTTAAAGCTTGTAGTAGTTTGAAATCAATCCTCATAAAATCAGGTTTTTAACGTTTTATTTGACAGGCATGTGGTACGGACCCCTTGTTGTGAGAGTTCGACTCGCACTGGACCAGTTTTTATTTTATCTAGATAAGTAAAAAAATATTGCCCTATGGCCACGAGTTTGTTTTTAATTAAAATGTAAAAGGTTTGGTAGGCTTATGCGAGGTGTAAATAAAATATTTATCTAATTTTTTAAGTCATAAAGGTTACAATAATTTCTGTAAAAAAGGTCAAAAATTACTAAAATGTTTCCCTATGTTTTTGTATATTTAAAAATTACGCGTGAAAAATTTCCACATACCGACCTTTTAAAGAATTACCTACCTCTTCTTCAAAAAGTCGTGTTTGTGTATTATTTTCTACGCGAAAATAAGTACCAATGTGTTTAACAAAAAATACAAACAACGAGGCATTCAAGTTACCAAGTAACATTCTATATAAAAGAGTTAAATCTGACTTTCAAAAGCATATTTAAAAGAACAAGAAACCCTTAATAAGACGCTAAAGAAATAAAACAATTTTAATTTCAACTGTCAGAGTGGACTCGGGAAAAAAGGAACCACCAACTTTACCATTTTTTACAAATATAATTAGGTTTTAAAATACTTTAATGCACTTATTTAAAACACAGACCATCTCATAAGTTTTAAAATACTTTTGGAACTTAAAATAGCTTTCCTAAGGTTTTGTTGTGTCAACAATGTAAAATTTAAATTAATGCAGAACATACAATGGAGAATGTCCCGGTTTGCATAAAGCTAGATAATAAAATGGTACCACTGTTTTCGTTGTGTAAGTAGTTTGTTTTTTTGTTGAACAATTTGTTTATGAGGTTGTTTTATTTAATTTTGTTGGATAGGTGGTGAAATCAACTTCGTATCTCAAATGGTTATTTGTCTCGTTATTATTTAGTATTATTGTTAATCAAATGAGTAAAAAAAAATTTTTTTTGGAACTTATGGACCTGGAATATTGCATATTTTAACACAACTTTGGCCGTAAATAAATTACGTTAGGCTTATGAAAACTTGAAAATAATTTACCCATAAATAGGCATAGTTTATTTATCAATTAGTTCAATTATAGTCCTACTTTAATATTATAAATGCGAAAGTTTGTGAGGATGGAAGGATTGATGTTTTCTCTTTCACGCAAAAACGACTTGCCTGATATGGATGAAAATTGGCACATAGATAGTTTATAATCTGGATTAGCACCTACAATACTTTTTTATCCCGGTAGTACGATCCCGTTGGACATTGCCAAACTCCACGCGGGTGATGCCACGGGCATAAGCTAGTGTTACATAATAGCAAAAGTAGTAGTTGTTCATCTTATTTGAGTTTCAAAATACAATTGTAAAATAGCTTACACCAGTCTACTTTACAAACGATAAATCATCGAAACAGGTTTACTCAACATTTTAATAAAACGTTCCAGAACATCAGGTTTATAACAAGTTAAGTCCACAATGTCGCTTTAATCGCTAAAATCTACTTGAAACATGCTTTATCTGTGATCTTGCTCCGTCGAGACTTGAGACCAGGTGAATTGGCTGGTTATCGGAAAATGCCGTGCAAGAATATAGTTTCATTTAATCAGAAAAATGGCTGCTTTTGTGGACTTGTTATTTCTTTTCTCGAGCTATCGTATCGCTAGACTGAAAGAGTTGTTATTTATAATAAACTCCTTTTTGCCCATGGCTATAGAAAGCTGATAATTTGATGTACCTTTTACTTCTCTATTTATTTATTATTTTATGTACACACTAAATACAGAAAAGAAGAAAGGAGCAGAAAAAATAGATACAAAGGTGATGTTTATTTCAAAAGATATCGTCGTCATCGTCATCGATCGATCGTTAGTGCCTAACCTGGCGCTCTTTAACTACGAAAACAGTCGTTACTCGTTTTAAATAAAATACCTACACTTTCCAAGTCAAATATTTAACATGGACGCTGAGTAGGCCCAAATATTTTTAACATGAATGTTTAAAAGCTACATGCCATGTGGTTCCTATTTTGTGACGTTTTTTTTCTTACTCATACAATGTTTTAAAGCACTCAACAAAGGTAAAAAGTACAAAAACAAATATTACGTATGCCAAAAGCGACTGACGTAATTTAACTTTGTGCTATATATTTTTTTAACTGTAATAATTAATGTTATGTGCTCAAAAAAAAAACAATCCAGATTCGCCGAAATATTTAATAGAACAGATAAATTCCAAAATAAACCATTTTAACTGTTATTCGAAATGTATTAGTAAAACCGTTTTAGCGGACAAAGGGATGTATCGCTAACAAAGTTTATGTGGAGTCCCAAAGTAAAAATAACAACGGTAGGTTTCCAAAAACAGAGGTTACTAAAGGCTGTAGTAGGCATAATGTTATTATTACGCATCTATGGGGTTTTAGGGAAGTTTGGGGATATTTTGCTTTCACATGAGTTGAGGTTAAGCTACTTTAATCGCGGTCAGCTCTTTGGATGGGTTACAAAATACCATTTTGTTTACGTTTGGTGAGATTTTGATAAGCTAGGTAATTAGAAGGTTCCTAATAACTGATTCGTAACTGTTTTAAGTTGTGATAAGTTCCAGGATATTACATGTCTTGTTGTCATACCAACTTCATACATTGTTATTAAGATTATTTCCACTTAAGCCCTAGATAAATTAATGTAACTAATATTCATTTTATTTGCGTTCCACAATTTTAAGAAGGTGCTATCCGTGAAAGAAAAAACTGTGAATTGAATGAGATCCTTACGTATAAAAAGAAATAGTTTTAACACAACATAAATTAAATCTTAAAATTATTTAAATATCTTATGATTATTAGGTATATGTTCAATTATTCAGAAATATTCATTAGTGGGTAAAAATTAGGACGATATTGTTATTATTTACTAATAAATGATGGTCATGTAGATATAAACGTATGTTTCCTTCTTACAAATCTGTGGAAAATTCGCAAAGCCCACGCTCGGACACGTCATCAAGTCAATTCCTATTAAGAGGTTTAAGAGAAAAACATACTTGATTCAATCCCATCCCGCTCATGTCACAGTAATTACCGCTCGTGTCTTATCTCGACTCGCTGCAGAATCTAACAGCTACTGTGTGGTTAACGAATTAACTAAGAATGTGCAAATAATTGTTTATCTCGCAGTGCGGGTTTGTTTTGAAAAGGTAAAGTAATTAATTGTTCTTAAAGCGAGTTTTTTTGGGTCGGAAGATTAATAAGGGGGCTTAAGAAAAATACTTATCTTGGATATTGGTAACGTCGCCAAAAGCTGTAAAATTTTTCGAGGTTTCGACTAATTCTATCCTAACTAATTGTGAATGCGAAAGTTAGTTTGTTTGTTACCTTTTCACGCCTAAACCACTGAACCGATCATCCTCAAATTTTGCATATACGTTGTCAGGTGTACAGAAACGGACATAATCTTTCATCCTGAAAAAAAGTACTGTTCTCGAGGAAAACTACAATAACTGCATATGGATTTGAAAAATTAAAGCATTTCAATTAAACCTTGATAATGGTATATATGTTTTTTTAATTAAAATAACGAAATTTTTTCTAGTATCTTTATATCCATCACATCACTACTAAATTTTGTTGATTTTGCGTGTTACCTATAAAATCCCTAGAGCCACTGTAGTAACAAAACCGGCCGACCGGTCAAAAAACATATGTAAGTAATATGTTATCGAATTTTGTGTTTATTTTTTTCTACAATAACACATGTTCCACTTTGTTTATTATTTATTTTGCATGTGTGCTATTTTTACCCCTTTCACCCTAAGTGACGTCATTGCTTGGCGATTAACATGCAAATGATGTTGTCTCAGACCAATCAGTTGTCTATGGCGATGTGTTTAGGAGATTAAAGCCAAGAGTAAATATATACACATATACAAGAGTGTAGGTACATATGTGGTGGCAAGACATCAATGAAGATGGATTCGTTTTTAATGATTTTCTTAAAAATGGTAAAAAGTAGGTAACTTATGCGATTCTCTAACGCCACCGCCACCGCTCGCCCGTGCGTTTGGACGAAGGCGGCGAAGATTTATATGGGGGTACGCAGCGCGGAGAGACGGCGAGCGCCGCTCGTCCGCGCGGGTCGGCGCTGTACGTGTGTTAAGCATCAGCGTATTTCATACAAGCCAATGCAACGTGAGATCCGCATCACCGCCCGACTGCACGGACGTAGGGGTCGTGTGATAACCGTCTTAGACGAAATCACGACTTCATCTACTAGATATGACTTAGCTAAAATGGAAATATTATGAAACAGAGTTTTATTTCAATAAATGCTTTAGGATAACATATAAAACATATTCTCACACATACTCAAAAATTGAACTCTGGTACTGTCCGATCATTTTTACTACAGGTAATCCTTACACCACACTTCTTAATATGAGAAACTCTAATGCAAAGTTTCATACTTTTAGAGCAAGCAGTTTAGCTTGTCCAATGTCTATCAATGAATTTAAGATTTTTATCAAGTTGACTTTTCTAATGTGACAAAATTTGGATAACATTTTTCTAAATTCAACCACAGGACGAGTCGCACGAAATATTCGGGAATACAAAAGATTAGTATTATATTAAACATGTGTTAAACACATGGTTTAACAGGCACTTAAACAAAATAAAGGGTTCAAAAGGGGTATTATCTTGATCACTTGTAAAACAGTTAAAATACCTATGTAGCAGATAATAATGAACTAAGTACATAATTAATGGTAATAAACGAATTGTATCCATTTCATTATGCCCGTTTCACCTCTTGAGGGACCTAAACAAGCCAAAACAAAAATATGAAAACACGAGACTTTTAATTAATTAATCATTACAGTGAAAAACCTAAAGACAGTTTGTCCGTTAGTCTTTTTATCTGCACGGCTAAACCGCGGCACCGATTTTCGTAAAATTTTGTATAGAAGTAGCTCTAACTATAATATGCATTAATATGCATTGTATGCTGTAATATGCATTTTTTGTTAAAACAACCCCCGATGGATAGAGTACTCATTGTTATTACTATTTCACCCCTGATCAATGTTCGTGTTTTAGAAAACAGAAATCCATGCGCACGAAATCATGGGTGAAAAAGTAGTCAAATGCGACCAGTTAATTTAGTTAATTTGTCTGTCTGAGTACTTTATATCCACTTGTTTATTTTTTCAAATCGTCAAAAATAGGGTGGATGCACTTTTCAAACTACGTTTATTACATTTTTAGTAATATGCTAATGGATACATAATTGGTTGAAATTAATTTCCCGTTGTTCGTAAATGTATAAGTGACAGAAGTTTTATTATGTTTTGTTTTGGGTTATGTAAAATGCCAATATTAGGGTCTTTTACCTTCAATTCAAGTGCGATTACGTGAATTTCTTCCTATATTCATGGTGAATCATAACTTAAATAACAACACGCCTGTAATCCCCGAAGGGTTAGACAGAGGTGTACCTAATAGTACACACATTTCACCAGTTATGTTTAAGTCCCATGTAATAGGGCGAGCCTATCGCTACCAACCGGACGCAACCCAAGACTCCGAAACCGAACCGATTCCGAATAATAACTTATTTTAGCAAAAATAATCCATTCGTTTATTCTACATAATACAAAATGAAAATAAATACATTACAACAGCGAACAGCGTTGAACAATGAACCGTTGGGTCTTAGAAACGTGAAATTTTACAAAAATTCTTTTACGTAAAGAAAGTGAGCAGTAAAGGAATGGTTTCTGGAATTCATCCCCTGAAAGGGTTAAATGACAGTTTACAGGTATATTCATGTTGCTGCCCACGGGAAATCCCAGCGGACGGTCGGACACACGACTTGTTTTAAATAAAAATGCTTTTTTATGATATAGCTATAAAAGGAATTTTTGTTAGTAATATTTCCAATTATCTTTCAGTTATATCACTACGTCACTACATAATATAAAACAAAGACCTCCGCCGCGGCTGTCTGTTCGCGAAAAACTACTTCACCAATGGATAGAGTGGTTCTCGAGGAAGGTTTTAGTATATAAATATAATTTGTCAAGTTTTTGTATACATTGGCTAAAATATAATGATATTTTGACGACACGGTTGGCGCAGTGGTCAAGCGATTGACTGCTGCGCTGCATGTCGCGGGTTCGATTCCCGTACGGAACAAATATTTGTATGACCTACAAGTAGTTGTTCCGGGTCTGGGTGTTTTTCTATCTATAATATGTATGTATTTACAAAAAAAAAAATGTATATATGTAGTTTATCAGCCATCTAGTTACCATAACACAAGCATTAGGTTGCTTAGCTTGGGGCTAGATGGTGCTGTGTGAAATGTCCAGGGATATTTATTTATTTATATTTATTTGTTGGAGGTGTCGGAAATAAATAAGCCGTCTGGGAGCTTACCGACATCCACGCGGGCGAAGCATCAGCTAGTTATACTAACAAAATTATGGGTGTGTCTGAAATCAATGAATTGAACTGAATTATGAATGAACACAACCCTGAACCTACATAGTTCCGCGTGTTATTTGATCCTCTTTATATCTGTCGCATCAATGCATGATTTTTTTTTCAATTTTCCCTCAAAGGCCAAAGGAACGAATAAAATACATAAAGAGACACAAATTCGAATACGAAATTTATCTGACGCCATACTTTGACGACAAATAAGTTGGTTCCTCGTATTGGTGACCGCTCGTATACAGGATGTTTGGTACGGATTTGGGGTGTCACTTTGATAGAACAAGTGAGACATGTGAAAAATGTCTCACTTAATTTTAAGATTTTAGAAACACACACATGATTTATTTTCTAGAGGAAATGTGCACTGTCGATTACACGAAAACTTATTGCGTTCTGTTACATGCGCAAACAAAAAAGTTTTGATAACTTGTATGGAGGTGATATTTTGCGAAATAAAGAAAATATTATCTCAATTACCAATACATAAATTCTGTAGTTCAAAACTAAGATGTAACTCTCCGTATCCCTAAGAGAGTTGTATGACCCGTCTTCAAAACGCCCTGTATTCCAAGTATCCTTCTTAAAAATTTAGATAATTTCGTTGAAGGGTAAGTTTGCAACTACCCTTAACAAGATTTCTCAGGAGACACTATAATTTAAAAATAAACTATAGTTAAGAATGTCTGCCATAGTTGCTTTAGTTAAGTAATTGAACTTGTTAGTAGGGTTGTATATGGATACTTTAATACCGAATCTTCGTTGACACTCGACAAACCAAAACGAAATGTATGGGTATGGAAATATGAGGTTTTTCACACGATTTCCTTTACGCCATTTTATTTTATTTTGACGACACGGTTGGTGACTGTGGCTGAGCGATGGGCTGCTGCGCTGCGTGTCACAAGTTCGATTGCCACTAGGAACTAATATTTGTATAGCCTACAGGTAGTGGTTCTGGGTCTAGTTGTTTGTGTTTGTGAGTTTTGATTGATCGTAAACGCACCAACGATAAAGGAGAAATTCCTAGTGTCCAAAAAGAAAAGAAATACGAAAGTGAGCAGTATAAAAGGATTTTAAAAATATTATTTTTGCCGTTGGGAAGTCCTTTCAAAAGTAATTTAAGCAGTGATAGCCTAGCCATAGGTCTCAAGTTCGAACCCAAGACACGCACCTCGGATTTTATGGGCTCATGTGCGTATTGTATATTCTCACTAATTTCGGTGACGGAAAACATTATGAGGAAACCAGCATGATTGAGGGGTATTTGTCGACGGCATGTAAAGCCAAGTCAGAGGCCAAAGGGCAAAATCTCTGACACCAGGTTAGGCAGTAACCACACGATAAAGAAGAGGTAGTTTATTAATAATAAAACACTAGATTACTATATTATCTCCGGCAACTATCACTTGGCCTAAATTTTAAGAAAGGAGGAGGGAAATTTGTATACAGCGTATCTTAGGTTGTGCAACCACTAAAAAGCAACAAGTGAACAGTCAAAAGCTAACTATTCGCGGCTAAAGACCAACCCTACCACAGCCCATGAGGGTCGTAAAGACCCGTTCACGCTTTGATTAATGTTGGTACTTAATTAGCTAAAGTACTAAGTGTATTAATGAAGCATACGTATGCTATTCACTTGGCAATTTAGTTTGATAATTGAGTTATAACTTACTCGGTAATAAAAAGGGTTAAAAACCTTCAAAGGAATACAGAGTACTTAAAATAGTTTAGGTTTGACGGTTACCTCATATTTTTGCGTTGAATAGAGATTTCAACCCTTCGTAGATGCGAATGTTCGAAAGATTTGTATCAGAGCTTATTAAAAGGAGTAAATAGACCCTTCAACCAAGCCTTCTGTACTTATGTCAAACTAAGTAACCGTACGCAAAAAATATTGCAGGGAAACGACTTACTTTTTTGTGAAAAATCTCGTTTTACGGTAAAACTCAATGTAACGCACTCAAAACATTGTGCTGATGGATGCATTGAATAGTAAACAGGTCATTATTATTAATCAGTTTATTTCAGATCAAAAATTAATCCATACAAAATAAATAAAATGAAATACAAAGAAATAAATTAAATTAATTATTACAATTACATTGTGTTAGTAATACCAACATGAACACACACACACATGACATGACATGACACACACACACACACACACATGACATGTTATGTCATTGAGGAACTTAAAAAAAAACTTGTGAAAAAGTTGGATCTTTGACCTCTAAAATCTCCGTAACTAGAAGGTTCCCAGGTATGGCCCAATACAAAAAAAAAAAATATCACAATGACAAGGAGAACAAGTGCCTTTCAGCTTCATTAAGGGTGTAAAGCACCCTTTATAATATCACCCGACCTGGAAATCGAACCAAAAACCTCCTGCAATAAATTACAAAAACAAACATTTAGTACTATAATCCAATTATTAACCCTTGGAAATTTCTTTTTGCGTGTCTCCCTTTTTAGATCATATTTTCTGATATAATCTTCGGTAGCAAGTTACAAAAATATTTTAAAGTAAACCGGTAACGTGAACTTTTAGCTTCTCATGATATTTAACAACTTCTTCTTCATTATTTCCCGCGTCTCATTTCTATGTTGTTACAACGTAAAAGAGCTGAAAGTTCATAATTTTTAGGTAAAGTGAGATACCGTAAAAGGGAACTGACTGACCTTTAAGAATTGATTAAAAATTATTTATGCTGAACCATTTGTTGTACGGTCATCTTAAATTACTTAGAATTGATTAGAGGTGGTTTTAACTAGTGGCTAAATAATATCAGCCAGTTCTATTCTCAGGTTAAGCCGCGCTTGGTAATGGGTTACCCATTACATACCATACCGAGTATCCTCCGTGCCTCGGTAAGCCGTTAGTCCGGGTTGTCATTTGTAGACCTTTGACAGTCCTTATAGGTAGTCAGTGGCCCGGAAGTCTGACAAGCAGTCTTACCAAGAGGTATCGTATTATCTAGTACTAGCTGGGTGTGGCATAGGCAGTCGCTCTATGCAGGATAGTGGTATTCAGCTGCAATCGGTTAGATTGGAAGCCGGCCCCAACATAGTTGGGAAAAAGCTACTTAGATGATGTCTAGAATTGGTTAAGAATATTTTGTTAGCCCTAAAGCCATGTAGGTTCACATTCCTACTAAAAAATGATGATAAATTGTACAATATTGTTACATTTCTCATGTAATTATTGTCAAAACTTTGTAGTTATTTTTATTGTTCTCATTCGTTAGATTTTTAGAGATTAATAATACAATAATTGTCCAAATCACAGTACGGACAGTTATTGTGAATTTTATAATAACATATATTATAACTTTTTTTATTCAATCGCAAACGAAAACCATAAAGCCATATTTTCGAAATATTTTTTTTAATAAAAAAAAATATTTCAACTTACAATTTGAACTTACTTTCTGACAAAACAAAAGTTGTATGTAAGGTGGCGTTCTGTGGTTTCTGTCTGCCCCGCAAGGGGAAAATGCGTGAGTATATGTGTATGTATGTTATATATGTAACAAACCTGCTGTTACAATAGATGTGTATTTCGTCTCCACCCAACTATAAAATATTACTATCAATTACTAGAACTATATACATGATAACGTAATTATAGAGATTAACAGTTATCCATGCAACGTAAATTATGGTTTATAGTGACAATATTGCATATCTCCTGTTATAACAAAATTATATATTATTACAAAATGATTTACGACGGTACTTATCATGTTTGAACAGTGATGGTCAAAAAACGTTGTAAATATAGAAATCGTTCGTTGTTGGTAAAATCAACATTCTATGCCTAATTTTATAGAGTACTAGGTGTTGCCCGCGACTTCATTCGCGTGGAAATTTTGAGGTGAATGTGTGAGAAAAAAAGGTAAAATGCCTATGTGCTATTCCAGGCTATAATCTATCTCTGTGCCAAATTTCCGTTCAGCCATTCTGGCGTGATTGAGCAACAAACATCCATCCAAAATTTCGCATTTATAATAGTATATATACAAAACATATACGAGTATAGTAAAATTAAATTACTTACAAACAATGAAGGTTTCATATCAGGAAAAAAAATCACGTCTGGGCCTGGACAAAGTGACATTCTAGCAGCGATATGATCTATGGTAGAAAAGTAAAAAATGTGGTGAATTGACATAAGCTAACGAAAAAAAGCTTCTATCATTGTTATGTCACGAAATGCTTTGAAAGCCATGTTATCACTTGTCTATCGTAACTTGAGGTACCTTCTAGAATATGTCAAATGTCTAAATTCAACGTCGTTGAATCGGTTCACTCGTGGATTCATTTGTCACGCGAATGGAAACCTTAAATTGAACAAAAGTTAAGCGTCTGGTATCAGAGGAATATAACACGCAACGAGCTGTCCATTCAGTTTACCAAATGTTTCTCTGGCTTTCAGAATTAATGACAATCTCCAAATATTAAAACCGAGCACTCAAAATCCCTCTCATAGAGAGGAGGGCTAAGTCCGGCCAGGAACGTAGATGGATTATTATGTAAACACTCAAACTCAATTGTTACATTTGAAACCGACTGTTTGACTACTGTAATTTTATTCAATAAGGCTGGAACTCGACCAGTCGTCCCGTCCTAAGTCTTCGAGTCTACATTTACCGCCGCGGCCGACGGAAACAAAGTGGATTCTTGTCAGTAAGTGGACTCAGATATCGAATTTTCATAAGTTCGTTTACTGTGATACCGCAAACAGAATGATAAATTTGTTCACTTTGGAGAAACTGAGACTGTTTAAAACGTGATCGATATATTTGATGTGAGTGCCTCGTTGGTGTAGTGGTCGCAAGCGCGACTGCTGTGCATAAGGTCCTGGGTTCGATTCTTAGGTCAGGCAAAGTGTTATTGGATTTTTTCATCAGGAATTTCTCAGTAGCAGCCACGGAGTCTGGATTTGCGCCCTGATGGCAATAGGCTTGCCTCCTATTACATGGGACTTAAACATAACTGGCGAAATGTGGGTGTATTATTAGATACACCTCTGCCTAACCCCTCGGGGATTACAGGCGTGATGTTATGTTTATGCTATTTATTTGGAGGAGGCTGCAGGAGAGGACCTTTGATGATAATTTAAGGGTTTTTATAGACCGCCATGGGATCTGGAGGCCATAGTCCTCGCGCGCCTGCACGAGTGGCGCGCGGAGGTACAGAGCCGGGGGGTAACTCCGCTGCCGCGGCATATTGTCGCGCGGCGGACAGACCTCCGCCGTGATCTCATGGCGACATGGAGGGAGCGACTATCGCAACCCCGTTCAGGGCACGCCACGATAGTGGCGATAAGTCCCCTCTTTGAGGAGTGGCTTGAGAGGCGCCACGGCGCCCTCACCTTCCGCCTGACGCAGGTCCTCACCGGACACGGTTGTTTCGGGAGGTACCTGTACCGAATCGGGCGGGAGGAAACGCCCGGGTGCTACTATTGCGAGGATCGACCGGAGGACACGGTGGAGCACACCGTCGAGGTCTGCTCCGCTTGGGAGGAGCACCGCCGTGTCCTCGTAGCGGCGATTGGCGGCGGCGACCTCTCGCGTCCGGCCCTGGTTCAAGCCATGGTCCGGGGCGAGAGGGAATGGGAAGCCGTCGCCTCCTTCTGCGAAGCAGTCATGCTAGCGAAGGAGGCGGCGGAACGTGAGAGGGAGAGAACCTCCTCACGTCCCAGCCGCCGCGGGAGAAGCACCGGGCGTCGGGGGCCACGCCGTGATGGCTCTCGGCCACCGTAGGCGCGGGCCTGTGGACGGCGAGTAATGGGCTAGCTCGCCGTCCGTCCGTCGTATGACGACGGGCAGGCTGTGTCGACGGCGCGTTCGTGTTCCACGCGCGCCTCAAAGAGATGTCAGCAAACGGGAGGGGCCCGCAAGGGCCGGTGCCTGCCAGGGCTGCGGGACTGTTCGAAAGAGATACCGCGGCCCTGGAACATAAAGGGCCAATGAAGGAACATGGGTGTTTTTTAGTCAGTAAGAGTCTGACACTCCCTTCCGCTCCGCCCAGAGCGGAAGGAGTCATTTGATGATTTCTCACCCCCCAAAAAAAAAAAAAAAAAAAAAAAAAAAAGGGTTTTTATAGACTGGAAGAGGAAGCAGTTAGATCTGCCCTTACCATACTATGTCGTGCGACAATTGAAAATACTGACATGAGGAAGCTCGCACGGAGCCGTCAACCAACGAATCGACATTTGTTATAATAATATAGTGAAACGAGAACAACTGCCGACATACTGTTTCGCAGTTTGGCAGACTTTTTATATGTCATTGTTAAACAGATTTTGAATAAAATAGAAAAAAAAAACCATTCTGTCCATCAAACTAAGTAACACTGCACAAAAAATATTGCTGGAAAACTTTTTTTTTGTAGTTAGTAAAGCACGGTTACGGTAGCGTTTATTCTAACACACGCAAGACATTGTGCTAATGAATGATTTGAATAGTACGAATCGAATTGTAGCAGTAGTAGTAGTAAAAAGTTGGAACTTTGACCTTCAATATCTCCGTAACTAGAAGGTTCCCAACTATGGTTTATAACAAAAAAAAAAGGATCGCAATAAGGAGAAAAATAAGTGCCTCTCGGCGATTTTACAACGTTTATGGCATTTCCATGGCAGCATGCTTGTAACGCGGTAGGTGAATCTTTCCTGCGTAACAATCCCCGCGCACGAAAAAGTACTAAAGTCGTACGATTTCTTTATTGAAACTCTAAGCTGGAGAAAATCTGTTTTACGACTTGTTGTGGTATCTAACCTAAACAGATTCAGTTATTAATGTGTAATATTACATCATAACATGACTGATGTAATCCCCGAGGGGTTATGTAGATAACATTACACCCACATTTCTTCAGTACTAACTGGGTTGGGTCAGATAGGCAGTCGCTCCATGTAAAATACTGGTATTCAGCTGCATCCCGTTAGACTGGAAGCCGACCCCAACATAGTTGGGAAAAGGCTAGGCAGATGATGATTTCTCTGTGCTTAAGTCCCATTTAATAGGGGGTGAGCCTGTTGCCATCAGTCGGGCTCAATACTGAGAAATTCCTGATGGAAAAACCCAATAACAGTTTGCCCGACCCGAGAAACGAAACCAGGATCTCATGCTCAGCAGCTCGACCAACGAGGCAGTCAATATTCATCATAATATTTCATCATCATCATCATTTAATATTGAAATCACTCCTAGGTTTCAGTATTAAATGGATCATAACGCATCCACGCATCGACCTCGACTAACGTAGCTTAACCTGGATCAATCGACCCGCGCGATAGGACCTAGCCACAATTTGTACAATATCAGTATCTGAATTTAGAACGGTAGTCGGATATCCGAATTTGTGTTCTCTGAAGCATAGATTGATGCGATTGGCTTAACCTCAGATCAATCAATACTGATTTGGATGGCAGTTTTTAAGTTGCGTAGGAATTTTTATGTCGAAATAAAAATGACGTTTTACTTCTGAGAGTAGGTCTTGTAAAACACTTTTACGGGTAATTTTTTAGATAGTGTTGGTTTTTCCTAGCTGACTATAAAAGGTTCCATCACTTTAATCAGTGTTTTTTTACTTGGATATCTTTGGTTAGACGTACTGACCGTTGTGTTAAAATTTATCCATCTATTTTAATGGGACCTTTATATATAAATCTCTCAAAAGAAATCGGCATTTAAACATCCAGAAGTCAAGTTTATAAATATTGTTTAATAATATTTATTATCCAATCACGGTTTAACGGCTGAATCACCACTGCTCTCAAAACTATGAAGAAAAACATCGTGAGGAAACCGGCATGTCCTAGAATAGAAATTCGAAGACGTGTGACATCTACCAACCCGCACTGGGCCCGCGTGGGGAGTATAGCCCATTCCCTCTCATAGAGAGCCTCAGCCGTGGATATGTTATAAGCTAATTAATGCTACACATAGGTAGACTATGAGCTAAATTAAAATGTAGGGAATACTTTTCATCCATATGTATGTACTTGTTTTCCTAGTAGCTAAGCAAGGATAACACGCGAGCATCAGTATATATCTCACAAACATAAAAAACGATCACTACAATATCTAATGCTGTTTCATCTCATAACGTTATTTGCAACAACGATAACAGTTACTGATATTCGTAACGAGATTAAAACGTTAAATTTTATGAGATTGTCTCCCGACGAATTTACGTGATCAGCATTTGGTCAAATTGCTTTGAAAAATTCATTGAGAATAATTAATGTTTCTTTTTAAATGGACTATTAGTATGAATTTTTATTGGATTTATACTAAAATATTGTTTAATTGATGTCTCTCGATACCTGTTATATGAATATTTGAACTCATGGACAACTACAGTGGGAACTACAGTACTTTCACAGTTATTATGCCTTGTGACTGGGACTGTAGCTTTATTTCATTGTTGTCTTTGTGTCGACAATTCAAAAGTGCCTGTAACTGGCCTACTAGAAATAAATGCTTTGATTGATGGTTGATTTTGATTTTCAAATACAATTATTATGAAATGATAAATTAGTTTTAAACTTTCAGGTTACGTAAGTGAGTCTATATTTTTACATAAGCAGAGTGAGTTTTTTTTCATCCAAACTAACGTGTATGCAAAATTTCAGCTCAATCGGTTAGGGCTAACTGTTTTAAAATTCAGTTGCAAGATTTGATTTAAACAAACAAGCATGCAAACATTGCAAGTTAAAATAGTAATAATGATAGCTTGGACCCAGCTCCCGATACCGGCCGAAATATGTAGTATATTGTTTATCTAATAAATACTCATTTTTATAAAACAAATAATTATTTATTAGATAATAAAACTATTACAAAATAAACAAATAACAAATAAATTTATTAGAAAATAAACAAAATAATAAAGATAACCGTGTAAAAAAGTATTGTATTGGCATTAACCACCGTAAAACCATACCCGTTGAAAGTCATCGTTGACAACTAAACAGTTCTGAAAGCGATTTTCACTTGTTTGTACCCTTAGCTTTCCGAGGCTCAGTTCATCACCTGCCTAGCCTTTTCCCAACTATGTTTGGGTCGGCTTCCAGTGTAACCGGATGCAGCTGAATACCAGTATATTACATATTGACCTCCACAACCCAGTTAGTATTGGGTAATACGATACCCCTGGGAAAGACTGGTTTGAAAGACTTTCGGGCCACCGACACCGACTACTTGTAACAACTGTCAAAGATCTACAATTGACAGCCGGGACCAACGGCTTAACGTTCTTTCCGAGACATGGAGGAAACTCTGTAATTGGTGGTCACCCATCCACGGACCTACCTAGGAAAGCGCGGCTTAACCTGAAGATCGACACGAGCGGCTATTACTTAGCCACAAGCTTTCCTAGACTTAGTTACGAACACTAATTGTTTTTTTCTCATACTTTTACAAGTATTTCCAAGTAACAGCATACTGCAACAACAACAAACTCAATCTTCTTCCAACGTAGAACATTCTTCTTTAGACGCAGTACATTATACTTTTAAACTAGTCTCTAGATTGGAGATTGAAAGTGAAGCCATAAAACTTTATGATACGAGCGACAAACGGCTTCATGTTTACTGGTTTGCGAGCTAGAGGGTACTAACTTGATTTAAATCTTGTAAACGGTTTATTACTTTTTAATTCTGCTATTCTACAGTGATAGACCTCGCTGAAGGTGTCGGGACTAGCGAGACAGATTCAACGACAAGTGGTCCACATCGGGCCTGGATCGAGAGATTGGAGGTTATGGGGGAGGTATATACCCAGCACAGCACTGGGATGACACAGGCTATCAGTACAGTATTCTACAGTGATTGTAGCAGAAATTATATGACAGGGAAGGCAGAAGACGCTTTCGCGTTTTGTTTTCTACGACAATTTCCACTAGGATTGGAATAGAAAGTTTTCGACAGCAATCAATACAATTTTGACTTTTCAGTCGCCTTTGTCACTGACTAGCACTTCGCTCGCGACTTCGTCCGCAAAAAATGTGATAGCCCGGCTAATAGGGATAATATAAATATAATTTATAGCCTATTGCACCCACGAATAATGTAACTTTCTGCCAGTGAAAGAAGTTTTAGAATTGGGTTGTTAGCTGCGGAGACTACCCCTACATAGAAACTAATAATCAAATTTGACCAATGTAAAACGGGCTATGTAATGTAACGGCAATGTAAAGAGAGCATATTTCCATGCCCACTCGTTATGTACTGCACCTATTTGCGTCTATTTTGAATTTGTTTTTCTGGTATCTATTTGCTATAAGCAAAACAGACAGAACGTCGTTTCTGTCTATCCTCTAGATCCTTCAAGCAACTTTACAGGAACACTGTTTTAATCGCTTTCACTGTTTAAAACTAAACTTATACTGAAAAAATAAATAAAATCACGTTAGATATTCCGTAAGTGACAGTTTAAGTTTACAGGGACAGCTACTATTATCCCAGTACCACACGGAACCGAAACTAGCAATACGTCATGTCCACAATTACTCTGCCAAGTGCTACGCCGCATAGCAGATTATGTCTACGACGGCTTAGACCGCTCGTAGTACTCTACTACGAGCTACGTTGTCTACGGAATTCGTAGTACGTCGTCTTTTTATTTTTTACCCGACTGCGGCGAGGCCCAAAAGGAGGGTTATGTGTTTTTAATATAATAAAATAGCAGTCTTTATTTGCACTACTTTTATCATCTATGGATGAATGAATGATGCTACAAATGGTTAGATTTTCAGCTGGGCGAAAAACCACATTCTTTAATCCATCCATACTATTATGAATGTGGACATTACTCAGTCTGACCTTAAGAGTTAAATCGATTACGATGAAATTTGACACACGGTGGACCATGACCTAGGTTTGGCATAAGTTATTTATATCTGGGTAGTACCTACGTGGCCGTGGAATAATGTCGCTTTTTCACGCAGGTGACGTTGCGGGTAAAAGCTAGTAATACATACCATAAACATGACATAACATCACGCCTGTAATCCCCGAAGGGTTAGGCAGATGTGTACCTAATAGTACACCCACATTTCGCCACCTATTTCTATCAACCGTGCACAAATCCGGACTCCGTGACTGCTACTGAGAAATTCCTGATGGAAAAACCCAACAACACTTTGCCCGACCTGGGAATCGATCGGACCTCATGCTCAGCAGTCGCGCTTGCGGCCACTAGACCCACGACGCAGTCAGCTAGTTATACATATAGATTAATAGAAGTTTAGTAAATAAAAAGAGAAAAGTTATTTGATACCACAATGTTTGTAAAATATCTGTATTATTCATTTTAGACAATTGACAAAAACGTGACGAGAATAATAAAATGAAAAAACAAATGAAAACTAAAAACGTGGCCACCAAAATACTCATCGCCCATATAACTGGCAATGTGTCCAAAAAGCTGCCACATTGAATGGCACGCTAAACTATTAACTAGCAGCTATGTGGGACAACACAATACACATTGTTGGGCAAAACTGTCAAACGCAGGACGTACACTGTGCAAATTGATGTACGCTTAAAATTGGGTTGCCAGTTTCTATAATTTGGTTGATTACGACGCGGTCTGATTATTTCGACGGGGATATCTGATTTCAGGTAACATGTGAATTTCGAACAGGTAATTTAATTGTGTGCCTGATCTGTGTGGTAGGATTTTGGCCTGCAGCGGGACAGAAATAGGATGGTGTTTTTATTATGGTATTTAATTTAATGACTATAGAGCACACATTTCGCCAGTTATGTTTTAAGTCTCATGTAACAGGGGACGAGCCTAAAGCTATCAACCAGACACAAATTCAGACTCTGTGGCTACTACTGAGACATTCCTGATAGAAGAACCCAATAACACTGCCCGACCCGGGAATCGAAACTAGGATCTCATGCCCAGCAGTCACGCTTGCAACCACTCGACCGACGAGACAATCTTGGTTACTTAGTACTAGAATCATTTTCAGGAAAACTGAAAACAAGCGAATCAGTAGACCAAGTCTTTTTTTTATACTAACAGAGATGACAGAGATGAGGTCGACGATGGAACGAGCTTACCCAGAAGAAGCCTATTAACTCGCGACTTAAATAGATTGGGGTCATATGAACTTGGGAACACTGACGAAGGCAGGGAATTCCACTCCTTGGCTGTGCGCATAATAAACGATGTAGCAAAGCGCTTCGTGCGAATGTGTGGAACATCGACAAGGAATGGTACATAATGAGTCTATATCCAATGTAAGGTGTTTATCCAGCTACTGTGAGATTATAAACGAAGCAATACATATTTATTAATACCATGCCATTCTGCAACGGATGATTGGAGTTTACGAGTCACTTTATGGCTCCGACGACGGCAACACGGCGGCATAGAGAATATACTATTAATACAGTACTCTGTACTGCACTGGCTTTGACCTGACGATCTTCAACACATCTCACACCGTATAGCCTTTTCCCAACTATGTAACTTTCAATCTTTCTGGATGCAGCGGAATATCAGTATTACTCAATAATAACTGAACTTTACATCAGTAAAGAATAAGAATACAGCTCACAGAAGTGAGCTGAAGTGGAAGCTCAGTCATAATGAGAGTGGAGACCGCGAATCGGCAAGCGTAAGGACGCCCGCAGGCTCGGTGGAGCAACGATCTTCGCAGGGCGGCTGGTAGCAACTTGATGAGAGTTGCCGAGAATCGAGTTGAGTGACGTGCGATTGAAGAGACCTATGTGCAGCAGTGGACTGTTGTAGACTGATGATGATGATATGGAGCCTATCTGACCTCCACAACCTAGCCCCTGGGCAACACGATAGCCCTTGGTAAGACTGGTTGTCAGACTGTCGGGATTCTGACTACCCATAACTTTCCTTACTTTGCATTCGTGATAGCAACAGTGATTCGGGGTCTATCAGTTATTTAGGTAGGTTTATGAACAATGAGTGTAATATTTAAAATTACTGCAAGTGCTGCAATACAACGCTTTGTATTCATAGAGACACCGGATACCTATTGAAATATTTAGTCCTAACGGTAAAACATTTTATGAATGGTGGTTTTTTGGGCTTTAAGAGCCAAATGTGATGTGTGTTTACTACCAAGTTCACTGACGGTCGACCACTTTTCAACCTTATTACTTTGAGCTTAAGGGTGTAAAGTGCAGGCCCAATCGATTAAGCTAAAATTTTGCATAGTTTGGATGACAATGGATGGCTAAGTGACGTCATTTTAAATTCAATATGTCACAAAGATGGCGGACGAGTTATTTTTTATGCACCCCCATGACATGGGTATCCTGGGTTTACTGAGAATAATACGAAAAAAATGACGTCACACCTATATTTAATTTGTAGTTCTCCTTAGGGCCACTTCCTAATCAAAGCAATCGTCGAACGTGTTGCGCCGACTCAGAGCACCTTTCAGCTTTCCAAACAACTAAGTCACATAAACGCAACGTTCGTGAGGCCGATCGTTTTGTTTAGAACGCCGGGTACATCGTAAATTATTGGAACGATCAATCAAGATTCCAAAGTCTTACTTTTCCTATTTTTAACATTCTTTACAAAAATATCAAATCCATCTTCATTAAAGCCTTTTGTCTATATAAAACCACTTTTTTTCTTAATTAACGACTTAACCTTTTCTTTCAAGCGCCCAGGCACCACAATTACGTGAGTCTATGATACTGCTTACGCCCAATTATTCTCGTCGTGAACAATGGCGACGGTGTTATTTCGTTTATAACAGAGAATTTAAATCAGGGTACAATAGTACCCTACAGTTTAGTTGCCCCTTGTAAATCATAATAAAGCCTTCAGGAGCAAGGTGAGTTTATTTTTACTTCAGTTTTTTTGTTGACGTAAATAAGAAAGGTTATTGATCTGGGCGATAGTCTTTTATTTTATGGTAATTCCACCTGACATCCATAGAATGGGACCACAGTCCCCTACATATAAGGTGGCAATTTTATCACATGACGATTAGGTATCTAATACGAATTTTGGGGCGCGTGTGTGTGTGTGTATACAGGTTGTAAGGAACAGCCCTTCTCAGACTGATGGGATGAATTCAGTTTCCCATACTAAGATAACCAGTACAAGAAACTATTTCAGGAACGTTATGGGAATCCAATAGATTTGATTTGTTTTATTTCCTCATACGCAATGTATCTTTATCGTGGCAAAACGCACGTAGCGAACGGTAACCGCGACGACGAGTTCGATGAACTCTATAACTAGGCAGGAAGTGAACGGCTGATTTCACGCGTCGTTCGTTAGAGTATTTCAACATCCATTGTTGGTTTTCATTTTAATTTTAGCCCTATTATTTACATAAATGGAGTGCTGCGTACAGACAATTTAATTTTACACTGATATAAAGGAATAGTAACTGAAAAAATGATAAAAATATTACAATTCTCCTGAGAAAAATTTCGGTGGAATATGATTTAAAGTAAGGAGCTGAATGCACCCTGTCAGTTTGCGGAGGGCTGTCCCTTACATCCTGTACGCAGGGTATTGTTATACTTCTCCGATGATCTTCTTCTAAAAGCTCTTCTCTATCTTATTTCGAAATCTTTTTGTTTTATACTTTGATTTCGCAATATTAAGTATTTAAGAAGTTCTTAATAAGTGACTTCAAAGTTTCAATAAGTTAAAACCATAATTAATTAACAATTGTTACATAGTTTTGAGCTTGCTAGGCGCTAGCACTAATTATTTAAAGTTTGACAACTCTTTCAATAATATTACAATTTCTTAAGAAATATAGTTGCTTGCAAATCTTGCTTTTGAAAAGTGAAATGATTCTTTGAATGGTATTCAATGATGCTACTAATATGTTAGAGGTGCTTGACACTTCTTCATCATCATCTGCCTAGCCTTTTCCCAACTATTTTGGGGTCGACTTTCAGTCTAGCCGAATTCAGCTGAATACCAGTATTTTACATGGAGCAACTGCTTATCTGACCTCCACAACTCAGTAGTACTGTTTAATACGGTACTCGTACCTATTGGTAAGACTGACTACCTGTAACGACAGTCGTAGATCTACAAATGACAGTATGACACATAAGATTAACACGAGCGGCTCCACGAGCTCCTTGGGTGCTTGACACTTATTCGGCAAAATCGAATATAACACGGGCCTAGATATATGTGTACCTTCAGGAAAAACCGGTTGGTTTAGCACGAATTGTGTCGCGCCTACCCGAATACTATAATCCAGCTATAGTAGATGTCGATAGACATGAGCCGAAAGAAATTCGAAAATATGTTATCATTGCTTTGGGTCGGCTTTTGTGTTAAACTGGCAAGTCAAAAAAACGTTGGAAAAACATAAAAAAAGTCTAATCAATGTTCAAAGGTGTATTTATTGAATGAATACAGTCTTTTGTGCTCCAATTTTAATACCCATTATGTTTTGTCAATAATTCTATTTCACACATACAAAAAGACATTATTGATAAAATCTTAGTTTGGCTATAAAATAAATATTCAATGATACTGTTCATACAAACAAGCGTTAATAGAAAGAGACTTTGTAAAGCTCAGTGCACACAAAAGACAAGCGTTTTATTTGGCATTGAATAATCAACCTTATGCTCTATGATTTAAAATGCAGATGAGTCCACGTGGAGACGTTGGAGGGACCGTTTTATGTCTGCGTCGGTATTTGTACGACTTTGCTCTTTATGAACAAGTGATACAGTTTCTTTTTCAATGTGTTTGGAAAAGTATATATTCCGTGTTAGGGGCCTTAAGATCATGTCTGAAAGAGCCTATTTTGTCTGAATAGGTTAATGACACTAAGTTCTGATTTTAACACGCGTTCTTGGAGATTGGCTTTTTTACTGTTTACTATCTTCAAAGTAATGGGAAGCTATTGAATTTGCTAGCCATTTTCTTTATGCGTTTTCTTCATTAGTCAGATTTTTGTAAGTAGCTATAAAAAGTCCAATTTTCTCATACACCTTTTTAATTTATTTATTTGTTAAAATATTTATTACTTTATTTTATTTGTATATAGTGTATTAGTATCTGTATCCTTATTAATATTATAAATGCGTAAGTAAGTTTGTTTGTTACTTTTTCACGCCTAAACCACTGAAACAATCATCCTGAAATATTTTGCTTATGCGTTGTCAGGTATACAGAAACGGACATTGGGTTCCTTTCATCCCGAAAAAAAGGACTGTTCCCGAGCAAAACAACAATAACGTTCTTATAATAATAGATGGCGCCACGAGTCTTTCGAATCAATATTGAATTATATTATCACAAGCAAAGTACAACCCGAATTGATTGTGCAATTATAAATTAATGTGAGCGAAGCCGCGGGCAAAAGCTAGGTAACTTTTAGATATTATTTGGTACCTACCCTATCACAATGTCATCCTATTTAACTCAAAGGTTGACTGGTAGAGAATGCCTTGTGGTAACATTTAGTCCGCCTATGTACCACTATTGTACAGGAAGATGACATAAATAATTTAATAGATACCTAATGTCTTCACATGAAAATTAGCAATAAAATTTACTACATTTTGCACGTCTGGGAGTATGGAATGCAGAATGATCGCATGGGAACATACTAGAATCCTATGTATACAAACATACCGTATCCTTAGTTAGGATCCTGATCATAGTTTATCCGTGGGTGTAGCTGCTTTTTCCATCGCATTTTTACATCGTGTACGACCAATCGAGCTTTAGAAGGTCCCATTAAAATAGATGGACAAATTTTAACACAGCGTTCAGAACTTCTAACCAAAGATATCCAAGCAAAAAAAACACTGATTAAAGTGATTTTACTTTGACCTAAAATAATAAATTGCCGGCACTCTAGAATAAACACATCCACAAAACAGTCAAAATACTCGTAAAATCACTTTTAATCAGTGTTTTCTTGTTTGGATATCTTTGGTTAGACGTACTGAACGCTGTGTTAAGATATGACCATCTATTTTAATCGGACCTTATATATTATACCAAAGCTGATCGGAGCTGTAAAATGAGTTTGATTAAAACAACCAATACAATGGAGAACAACCACTAATCAATTTTATGAGTGTGATTGTATTATTATATTTTTTAACATTACCAATAATATTGACAAAACTATAAATGTTGTACACCTCATGGGTATGTTACAGTGATACAATAATGCTAATTGTAAGATCTGTCTTTTCTCCAATAAATAAATGAATTATGTTTATAGGCGGATCTCTCATTGTACGGGGAATCTATACACAGCAAGGCCAAGTTACACTGGAAATGTATAGCTTGATATGTCGCCGTGTGCACATTAAAACATTTCCGTCCATTAGTGCCAAAGCTCATTCTCGGAAATGTCCTTTCGTACTAGTGTCATCCGCGGAGATGTGTTTCCCGCAATTGTCTGTACTCAGTGTGTCATATTAATTATTAGTGATTTTGTGTCAGGGTAAGTGAGATATTTGGTAAGTACGTGAGATATTTGGTAGTAAATATTTTTGAGATCCAGTCGAAAGTACTAACTACCATCACCTAATTACTCTGTATTCCGAAACGTGAATCCGCGCCATCCCGTTACACTGCCAGAATTTAGTTTAGTTCGTGGATCTACTACAATACCAAAGGTATTGTACGTAACACATTTTTTTAGTAGCCTCTTCTGTCCCACTGCTGGGCAGAGGTCTCCCTCAATTCGCGAACGCGTCCAAATTCTCTCGCCACCTCTTTCTGGGCCGGCCTCGGTGGCGCCGTCCGTTTTCCGGCAACCATCGTGTGGAAACTTTTGCCTAGCGGTCATCGTGCATGTGCTGACGTGACCCACCTAATCGCATTTTCGTCTAGCAGCCTTCTTGCCAACGTCTACTATACCCGTTTTGGAACGCAGCGTGGTGTTTCGAACCCAGTCTTGTCTTTTGACACCTAGAATGCTGCGTTCCATTGTTCTTTGGCAAACTCAAGGCAGAACTTACCCATCACAATAATAAACTTTGAATTCAAAACTAAACTAACGACTTGAAATCTACACCAAAACTTAAATTAAATGAAACTTAAAATAAATCAACAGTCTGTATAATAACTTTAATGAACGAACATCTTTGAGAGCTGCACTCATTAATAATGATAACTATGTAACTGAATTAATATTCGAATTAAATCAACATTTAACAATTGAATCAATTAAAACTGTGTCGCATGTATTTTAATTGTGAAAGAGTTGTTTTCATTCAATATGTGTCACGTGTATTTGGGGAATTGATTCGATTTCTGCTTTGGTTGATTATTTACGAATAAGAAGTCACATCTGCGAAATAGCCGTGTCTGGGTTTATCGATTATCAATCAGTATCGGTAATTGTCCTTTTGCAGGACTTCGGGTATTAAAAGGAACTAATCTTTATCTTGCTCACATCAAATAACGTTTACCAACCATTTTAAGTAAGCCTGCCTCGTAGTTCTAGTGGTTGCAAACGCCACTGAGCATCAGGAGTCTGGCTTCGATGTCCAAGTTAGGCAAACTTGTTGGGTTTGTATTACTACTAACCCTTTCGTAGTAAATGCTCTAAATGATTGTGAAAACTTTATCAAAACCTATTGTTAAGAAGATATGGTCACACAGATAGACATGTTACCGAGAGCGATTTTATAGAAAGATAGTTATAGATCATCCCTCTGCCCCAATTAATTTGGGGTCGGCACAGCATGTCTAAATCGTCGATACATCTCTATTAACGACACATATTTGACGACACGGTTAGCGCAGTGGTCAAGCGATTGACTGCTGCAATAACTCAATCTGTCTTTTACTTTTTTATTTGTTCAAGTTCTAGACCTTTGTTACTACAATAGGATACTTTTTATCCCAGTAGTAAGTTCCTGGAGGACAATTTCTGACCACCACGCGAGCGTGGCCACAGGCACAAGCTAGTGCCTTATAATGTAACATACCACTGGATTAAATGCCACCGGAAGCTTGATTAAAAGTTACTATGAGAGAATTTCGAGGAATACGCTTCGCGGTTTTGTCTCGATCGGAATGTGTGCCACAAAAGAGATGAATGAAAGGCAATTGCGTGCAGTTCGAATGAGAATGTTTGGTGGCATGTGTGCTGTGACGAGAATATCAGGAAAGAAATCGTGTATACATGGCTACGTGGTTTTTATGGGTCTTGCTTGCTATAGACAGAGAAGCGATGTTGGAAAACATTTGAGAAATTCATTACCGAAATTGTTTAGTTCTAATTTCCGCCACGCACTATCAGGCCCTTGCACAACTAAAAAGAAGTTACAAAGTATTGTCTGTGATAAAAAAGTTACTGATTTTCGGAGAATGAAGAGGGACAAGAAATATACAATTAAATAGACAGTAAAGTAAAGATGCAGAGATTTTATAAAAGACTAATTTTGCCCACTATTTCGCTCCTGTTGTGACCGAAAATTAATCCACGGGAACGTTTTAGTTTATATTTACAATATTAGTAGGTATAGATAACGAATGACTAGGAAGGAAATAAACTCCGAGTGGAAGAGTAATTGAGGTTTTATGGAAGAATTAGACAAAGACGAGCTACGCCAACGCTAAATAAATTGGGATATAAGCAGGAAGCGATTAAGACCCTTTTTATAATCGAAGGCTTGTTATCGCCAGTTTTATTTTAATTCCGATCTTCTGTAAGAAGTTTCGACATGAAATAAGAAAGACAAAAGAGTGCACAAAGGTTTTTGTGCACTCTTTTGTTATATTTCTGAATTTGCCTTGGTTATTTCGGGACCATTAAAAGTTCACGGCAAAATAGACAAAGTGGCTCACTTACACTACTACCAACTTATCTGTGCGGGCGGGAAAACACGGAACTAAAATGAATGTACCAAGTTTGACATATCGATGCAAACTTTCTTGGCAAGCAACGTCACCTTGAACTGCACACTTAAAGTGGTCATAACCAAATCAAATCGAATCATTTATTGCTTCGCAAGCATGGGTAAAAGATACATAGATGTTTCACATTTATAACCAAGTTCTCCATATTATAACATAAATGTTTTTTTTTTAATTAGTTGGCATTGTTGACATTATATCCCGTTATAGCCACTCGTTTTAATAGAGTTTTCAATAGCAACTTCCTTTCATAATAATAAAAACAATGTCTCTCTTTTAATCTATTCGTTAATGTTCGAATCGAAAACTAACGTAGGTATCCGATTCATCTGATTTTTATTTTTATTCATAGCTAACACTAGCGCATTGTGTAAACGTAACGTACAAACGTCGGTTTTCAAATTAAAAATACCCATTAGATATTTTCATAATTTAAAGATTTTTTTTTTGTTGCAAACAAATTAACTAAATGCAATAGGATAATAGTATTTTTGAATTAAAAAAAACCGACCAAGTACGTGTTGGGCCACGCAGAATGAAGGGTTCCGTAGTTGCCCATCAAATATGCGGAACGATTTGCCTCCGAACGATGATTTTTATTATAATAATAAAAAAAACCTACATTTGCTGCAGTTGAAAAACCGGTGCTCCCATGCATTTTGTTTGGAAAAATATGTGATCCGGGTACATTTTATACGTTGTTCGACTATTACGCGTAAATTTGTAAAGCCTACTTAGCTGTGATAACTTTTAACTTCGTTATATATACTATTACCATGAATTTTTTCACGCACCCAAACACAACCGTTTAGCTGGTAGAGGGGGGAGGGGGTTTATTATTTCACAAACGAATCCCTTAGTCCAAAAAATATTTAAAAAAAACTCGCAATATTTTTGAAAGACTTATCCAACAACATTCCACACTATAGAGTACGCGAGAAAAAAGAAATCCCCTCTTTACTTTTTTCTAGTAGAGTCTTTGAGCTAAGCTGCGACATACAGACAAACGGTCATGGCGAAACTATATGGGTTCCTTGTTGACCACGGAACCTAAAAATCGACGTATTTACGTTACATTTACACCGCGCGCTCAACCGCAACCACAAAATAAAACAGCTTACGCACAAAGTTACTGAAATACCTAATCAGAATAATATTATCAAACGCTACTCCTGAAGTAGCAAGTCAATAAAAAAAAACCGGCCAAGTGCGAGTCGGACTCGCGCACGAAGAGTTCCGTACCATTATCTATAAAAACGGCAAACAAATCATATCTGTTGTATGGGAGCCCCCCTTAATATTTTTTTTTTTTTAATTTTTAGTATTTGTTGTTATAGCGGCAATAGTAATACATCATTTGTGAAAATTTCAGCTTTCTAGCTATCACGGTTTATGAGATACAGCCTGGAGACAGACAGACAGACAGCGAAGTCTTAGTAATAGGGTCCCGTTTTACCCTTTGGGTACGGAACCCTAAAAAAACAACTTGACCCAAACGACCCCACATTTCACTACCAAATAAGGTAGCCAAAACCGGTTAAAGGTAAATACAGGTCTGACTTAGGGTTGGAGGGGTGGACAATAGGGGACAATGTAAAAAGCAAGAGTTGAAAGGGGTTGAGAACGTAATCGGCCTCTTGTCGCGGGCATAGCAATCAACATACGTCCTTCTACTTCTTAACTGCCTCTTATGAGGTTAGTTTGGTGAAGTCGTGACGTAAGGACAGTTTTGAGTTGTAAGAAACAATTTTTAATGTTTCTGGCATTGTGAATCACTGAAAATTATAGTATTACAAGGACTGTTATAAGCTTTTACGGTTTATAACGAAACTTACTCTGTCAGTTACGGGATATCTTCCGTGATTTTCAACTATTCTGAGCTCCCGATATTTCGGCGCTATTATAATAAAAAACCGGCTAAGTGCGAGTCGGACTCGCTCACGAAGGGTTCCGTACCATTATCTATAAAAACAAAAAAATCATATCTGTTGTATGGGAGCCCCCCTTAATATTTTTTTTTTAATTTTTAGTATTTGTTGTTATAGCGGCAATAGTAATACATCATTTGTGAAAATTTCAGCTTTCTAGCTATCACTGTTTATGAGATACAGCCTGGAGACAGACAGACAGACAGACAGACAGACAGACAGACAGACCGACAGACAGACAGACAGCGAAGTCTTAGTAATAGGGTCCCGTTTTACCCTTGGGTTACGGAACCCTAAAAACAGCAGTTTCCTATATAAGTGCAATTTTGGTATTGGAAACTGTTTAATTACCGATGAAAAATTTCTATGCGGGTAACCGTTTGTGCGTCGGTGGTTTCTACCTTGTATAAGCAGGTTTATATATCAATGGTTTTCCTAAAGCGACTGTCATTATAAATTGAACCTAATTACTATGTAACCCAGAACCTTAGGATAGACCCAGTAAGACTTGACTGACATAGAAGCGTGACGAACGGTTTATCGTGTTGTCCGAGACGTAACGCCTCGTACACGACCTCAGCGACTTGCGTGAAGCGACAAGCCCGCGCGTTACTTGTCTTCTTCGCGAGTACCGTTGCGTCCCCACTCATGTTCTAAGTAATTTATTTTTTATTTATGTATTTCAAATAATAAATATTTTAGCTGTCTTTGCTTCTGTATGTTTTTCCCCGTGACCACTGATAACCAGCGCTGTGCTGTGGGTCCTCATAGCACAGCATCATGCTGAGTGGTAACCTGCTTGTCGCAGTCACGACGAGCAAGCTGTCAACATTTTTTGTACCGTCCTGTTGTTTTTTTTGTTATATTATTTGGGCCTACTCTTGACCTCAATCTAGTCCTGAGGGCGGGCGGTCCTGGTCGACGATGGAACGAGCTAACCCAAAAGAAGCCTATTAACTCGCGACTTAAATAGTTTGGCGGGGGATTGGGGGATTTATTGTAAAAAAAAATCAGCTGTTCCCTACATTTATGATCGATTAACTCGTCAAAATGTAGGGAACAGCTGTTTTTTTTTCGCAATTTCAGGTTTGGTCCCATAGTAAAAGTTGTTCATAATGATGAGTACAATGAGGTTTCTGGTGTTTTACAAATAACCCTGTTTATAAATATTTGTTGTTATGCGTTGTATGTTTTTTTTTTTGTCATTTTGTATGCAGTGTCATGTCCCTGCGACAAATATTTTTTTTGTTTCTTTCTTTCCTTGGTTATTTCCGCAGTTGCTCAAAACGTGTCCATTGAACGCTTAGCTCGAGGCAAAGCGGTTATTCCATATAAGAAGAGGCCAAGCAGAGCAGTCACTCCTATGTCATTTTGACTTGACCGGACGTGAGCAAATATACGAACAGGGGTCTCGATCTTATGAAACTATGATTATCTCCGGGGGTCTTTGGTATTCAGCATGTCTACCAACTAAGTCATTACGATGTATTTAGGTACATATATTTGGCCTAGTGCGAATTTTTATGACCGACAAAATCTATTCGATCACATTTAAGTAAAATTCAATCAGTATGGATAATTTGTTAAAATTTGAATGCAATCTGGGACCGTTTTTTCCAGTTCAGATGGTGGCATGTCTGCGCTACTTTTTTCAGGTTGTTTGTCGGTTATCCAGCTTTGAAAAACTCATTGATCTACCAAACATTTTGGCCATGTGAACATTGCACTTTTGTAAGCAGCAACAGATTTTTTTAAATAACCGATACAAATTTTGAATTATATTGTCCTGGAGTTCTAGAATTCACACCGTGTATATATTTTTCCTCACATACGCTACATAAATATAAGAATTTATCAACAAATCTAGATTTTATTTGAAAAATAAAGCAGCAATTGAATCGGTAGTGAATTCTCGACGGATATCGGAATTTCTCGATAGGAACTGTCTGCCAGGAAGCGACACAAGCTTCCTCGGTACGGCTTGTTTGTAACCTTGGTGGTCGGTGGCACGAGTGCGAATTTACATAAGAAGATACATAGGATTGGTAACTAACTCGCCCTCTATTACATGGGCATCACTAGGTGAGTTCGTATTATATGACACGCACTTTACTTGGTGCAACATAGCACAAAATCACGCTTTTAAATCCCGATGGGTTATGAAGAAACCTACCCTAAAATACACCCAAATTTTGCCAGTAATGTTTAAGTGCCATGTAATAGGGGGTGACCCATTGCTATCAACTGGGCACCAGCACAAGCTAATACCATCAACATTTAACCCGGCTTAAGGATCGAACTCAGGACCACGTCGTGTACACTAAAACAACGAAGTACATGGAACTTAAACATAACTAGGTAGATAGGTGAAGATAGTATGTTTGAAGTCAGGGAAACAGTTTATTTTATGTTAATTATTTCATCTAGAAAAGATTTTAAGGAACCCGGTAGGTCTTAGAACCAAAATTCTAAGACTTGTGGCATTCGACCGTACTGGGCCCACGTGAGTGACTAGGACCCGCTTCTTTAAATATACAGATTGTGATTGTGTACCGGCTGTGGGGACAGTTGAGACTGACATTAAGTGAAAAAAACCGGCCAAGTGCGAGTCGGACTCGCGCAAGAAGGGTTCCGTACCATTATCTATAAAAACGGCAAAAAAATCATATCATCTGTTGTATGGGAGCCCCCTTAATATTTTTTTTTAATTTGTAGTATTTGTTGTTATAGCGGCAATAGTAATACATCATTTGTGAAAATTTCAGCTTTCTAGCTATCACGGTTTATGAGATACAGCCTGGAGACAGACAGACAGACAGCGAAGTCTTAGTAATAGGGTCCCGTTTTACCCTTTGGGTACGGAACCCTAAAAAGGAATATAAAATAATTTTCCGACCGAAATAACAAGACCTAATTAAAGGCTTTAAATGTTGTTTCTTTCGTTTTTAAAGGTAAGTAAACCTATATTCATAGAGGATTTCTGTAGTAGTTTTACCTATATTGTAGTAACATATTTTAAATAAATCTTTCGTTTGTACAGAGAAACGCAATAACGCCTTTGTTTAATTTATTTCCAATTATTGAAGTGGAAGGAATTAACATATTATAAAACAATTAATAAATGGTTATTACTAAAATCATTATTCCAAGATACTTAAGTAAACTTGAAACAGAGTAGCTTAGTTAATGAACACCTACAGATATATATTTCAGATATAACAATTTCAAAGTTAAGCATAGTTTTAAACCCTCGAAGACAAACAGACTTTAGTAGCCACTCAGCGCATGAACTTTCCAAAATAGTTGATGTTTTCCGATACTCATTGTCCTAAATATTACAGAAATATCTCAAGTTTCAAGAAGTACTCGAGATCGTCCGCTTTATTGTTTTAAACTTTATTTTAATGTAAATGTCAAAAGACATTTTTGTTTTCATTAAGGGGATGCAAATTTTATTTTTGTTGATGGCTTGCGAATTAGAGGATCAATTTAAGTGGTTCGAAGAATTTTTTTTTTTGTGATCCGTTATTAAAAGGGACGCTGACAGTTGGTCTTTTTAGAGGTTTTCCTTATGCTGTTTTCTATAATCTTTGCAAATAAATAAAATTTAAGTGTCTCTTTGTTATTACAACTTAAATGTTGCTTGTAATGTCACTTTTATGTTATTTTGATATTTCAAAATAACATATTTTTTTTTTACTGAATGCTATGAAATACGATACGATACTTATATAAAAAACACATTCTTTCAATTTTTGTCTGTCTGTTTGTTTGGCTAGTCTCCAAAACGGCTTGATTTGCGATTTTGACAAGACTTTTACTGGCAGATAGCTGATGAAGGAGTAACTTAGGGTTTTTTTATTTTAGAATAAGAATTAAGGTTCCGTGCAAAAAAAAAACCCTTGTAGTTGAAACAAAATCCGATTCAAAAATTTCTTTTTTATATTTATTTATATTTTTTATAATAATAATTGTTAATAAAATTGTTTCTGAAATACTGTGATCGGAAAGTACTTTTAAACAACCCACTTAAATTGGTGAAGATTCAAAGTCAACTGGGCGAGATTAAGGACGAAATTTCTTCTTGTTACTAAGCACATAGTTTGGCAGAGGGTTATTCTAACGACTGTCGCACAACTGTCAAATTAAATGTGCAATATAGGGACGGGAGCATAGGGTGAAGCGTACAATTTTTTATTTAGATTTTCGAATCCTTTCAGTTCCGGAAAGCTGCATTTGGTCGTATGGAACACGAAAAAAAATGTTTTTAAAAGAAAATAAACTCAAACTCAAACTCAAAGCATTTATTTCAATTAGACCATTACAGGCACTTTTGAAAGTCAAAAACAAAAAAGCTAAGCTACAGTCACATTCACAAGGCATAATAACTTGCGAAAGTACTGTAGTTGCACATTCCAAATCGTAAAGTAATTTAATTATAATTATCAACAATTAGCGCTATTTATATGCTTTTCTGAAATCCTTGAACGGCGGTAGAGGGTTAAAAGTACTTCTTAATATTTTTGTTATATTTTTACGTTTTGTTGTTATACCTTATACTTACTAAATGCAACATTTGGGAATTATGGAGGATCGAAAAAAAAATTTTGATGCTTCGCCCTAAGGAACATGCCTATAGCCTAAGCCGTAGAGTTTAACCTAAAAGGGTACGTATGCAAATTTCAAATTCTTACATTCGTACAGTATTTTAAGATGTTAACAATAGGTAGGTTCTTAGAACTTAGTTGCCTGTTAAGGCATTCCAATTTAAATGTTTAACTAAAATGTGAAATGATTATATATAAATTATATTAAGTTTTTTTTATATTTTTTTATTATTATATATAAATGAAAAAAATAAATGGGAACATGCGCTTCAGTAATCTGCGTGATTCCGAATTATCACGAAAGCCGCTAGGAAAAGCACGTGCTCAGTAACGTTTATAGAAATTGATAGCAACTTCCTTCTGATCCTGACCTGATTGACTGAATATTATAAAATTTCGCTAGTAACAAAAGCCAAGAATAGGCTTTGAAAAACGAAAACAATTCACAAGAACACGTAGATTTGTAACTAATTTACAAAAAAACAAACTTCAATAAAAGCTTGTAGGTAACTCCGAAAAAAAACGTCTTTGTAGCACTTACTCCGTACTGATATAACGTTAGTTTCACGTGCTACGTGCTTCTGGATATAACCGGTACAAATAAGGCTTTTAGTGAAAGGAGCGTAAAGGCTTTGATAATGTTAGACTTTTACAAGTTGACGACGTGATTCTTTTGCTGTAACGGCGATGTTTTTAAAGGAATGTTTTTCGTGGATTGAATTGTTATGAAATGTGTGGGTTGTCTGGCGGTACGCATTTGTTTAAGTGGGTTGAAGTGTGTATTATCTATGTAGTGTTTTTTTGAGTGGTAAGTTATAAAAGAATATGTTTTTTAAATGTGATTGAGGACTTCTTCTTGTGATTTTAATTTAAGATTGATATCTTATTAAATTAAAAAATATTTTGGCCCGTCACTGTTCACATTTACTTATACACATTACACAATCACATAACAAACAAAAAAAAACAGCTGTTCCATACATTTTGACAATGTAGAGGTATTGTATTTTTGTACGAAACTGCAGTTTTTTTTAATGACCGACGGAAAAATTCTCTCGGGGTCTAGAATCATGTGCAGATATTAATTAAACCGACGTGTAATTAAGAACCAAGATTTTTTTCCACTAGAAAACGAAAAGACAATTCCAGACTGTTAAAATAAAATTCTTTGTCATAATATTTTCCTATAAATAACAAACAAATGTAATGAAACATGTATCGCCCATTTTGGAGTCTGTTTTAAAATTTTGAAATATTTGAATTCACCATTGGATCACTAGGCCGAGTGGCACTTACAATCACAATGCCATACAAATTGTCGGAACATAGCAATATTTTTAGATAAAATCTGCATACGGACGCAGTTCCAATTTGTTTCTATTGTGTAGTTTTAGTACAACTAATGTGTCTATGCAAATAACACACACGCAATGCGTGCATCCAGGGATACGTTATGAGGTCATAGTTTAGATGTGGACGGGGAATTGTGCCTGTGATGGTTGACATTTCATCTGCCTAGCCTTTTCCCAACTTTAGGGTCAGCTGCCAGTCTAACCGGATGCAGCTGAATACAAGTATTTTACATGGAGCGACTGCCTATCTGACCTCCACAACCCGGTTAGTACTGGGCTGTGTGGACTTTTGGGCCACTGAGTAGCTGTGCTCTCAAGATCTACAATTGACAGCTGGGACCAACGGCTTAAAGGGCTTTCCAAGGCACGGAGGAAACTCAGCATGTAATGGGTGGTCACACATCCACGGACCAACTTAGCAATCGCGGCTTAACCTGAAGATCGACCCGAGCCGAAGTCGAATTGAATCGAACTTAGGACCTCATCTTCAGCAGTCGCGCTTGGGACCACTAGACCAACGAGGCACACCTACTTCTCCATAAATATGTTAAGATGTATAGGATAAACAGATTTAAAATTTCCTTAAGATAACATCAATGCATCAACCTTATAACCCTAGATAATCCTTCTCCCTTTTGGAGCATTACACCTTTATGTTACTCATATAAAAACTAAAAGCTATCTCAGTGTTATTCATAATTCTTCCTTATCGCAATAAAATTTACAAGCGCTCTACATTTTCCCTGATTGCAGATAAAGGGTTAGAGTTTGTGGTGTACGTTGTCTACTTACATAATATCATCATTATGGACTTGGTAGATTTGTTATTTAATTTACATTGTAACAGAATTTATATATCAACTTTTAGGCGAATTTTTAATTTAGGGAATTTTAAAAATAATGGAAAAAAAGATAAGATAAAATATCCATAAGATAGATAGATAAGATATCCATGTTTTATATTGGATCTTGTTTTTTTTTATACTTTTACGTAAATTCATGGTAATTAAACTGTCCATTAAAATCACATTTGTAATTTTCTGACATTTTTATAAAAACTAGCTATACCCCTAATGATAAAAAGGCATTCTGTACCAGTCAACGTTTGGATAGTACCTATTTAATTTAAATACAGAAATATTGTATTTAAATGTGTTAATCATGACACAGAAGCGGATTTTACTTCAAACGCTGAAGTTCGTAAAAAACAATAGACTATTCAAATAGCTTGAAAGAAGCACATTCAGGAAGAAATTTAACAAAAAAATATTATAGTGTAAAAAACCTAAAAAAACATGCTTTAAAGTAACGTCATTTTATTTCTCGTAGTCTTCGAATTGCAGACCCATTCATTTTATACCCGTATCATGATAAATGCACAAAAAATAACAAGGCCCGCCATCTTTGGAAGTCCGCCATATTGGATGTAAAATGACTGAATGACAAACTGAACGTGTATGTGTCGCAGGCATTTTGTATTGACACGGCATTATACATTTTGCCTTCGGCATTTTTCATAACAGCGAGCGTTTATAAATTGCCGACGCCGTATGTAAATGGCGAAATCATACAAAAAACAGAGAATCGAGGAGCCCCGCGCAGCGGGGATCCGTCGACCTGCTGACGGAAACGCTAACCCTAGACGGTCGACGTCAGGGGCACCCCGAGGTTCGGTTAGTTAGGTTCCTGTAAACCTTGCAGACAGAAATAGGAGCCCCGCGCAGCGCGGATCCGTCGACCTGTGTTTCGGCATATTAGATAATGACACGGCATTATACATTTTGCCTTCGGAATTTTTCATAACAGCGAGCGTTTATAAATTGCCGACGCCGTATGTAAATGGCGAAATCATACAAAATGCCTGCGACATATGCACAATTTCATCAATCGGAAACTGGAGAGTGGGTCAAATTTCACTTCTAAGATTATTTTGTACAATGTACAGACGGCCTAAGATTTACAACATTATGTAACTACTGTTTGCTTAAGGGATACATGTAGACGAAGGTTAAACCCGAGATATAATTACATTCAGTTAGAGGAGTTACACCTAATTATTTCACACAATTATGTACATTTAATTAAGTAGTTGTGCCATGTTTGAAATAAACTTGGCATAATTACTATTCCCTGTGACAACCTCAGAGTATCTTAGTAGCATTTGTAGATCTTTGACAGTCGTTACAGGTAGTCAGCGGCCCGAAAGTCTGACAACGTCTTAACAAGGAGTATCATATTACCGAGTACTAACCGGGTTGTGGAGGTCAGATAGGCCGTCGCTCCATGTAAAATACTGGTATTCAGCTTTGTCCGGTTAGACTGGAAACCGACCCCAACATAGCCAGGAAAAGGCGAGGTAGATGATGATGATCCGTGATGGGAGTTCTATCCGTCATTCTAAGCAACTTTCGTTATGAAAATCATATCCAATTCGTGAGACAAGAGAAAATGTCATCATCCTCCCCAGTAGGACAATTTCGACTGATCATCCTTAATTGAAATCTCTCAGGTAAACGTCAATTAACCTAACAGCAAGCTAACGAGGCAATGAGGACGCTTTTAAACTAAACATATTATGAGCTTAAAACTACGTCGTTTAATGTTTCCTTGAAAATGTTCGTAATATTCCCAGCGGGCCTACCTATATGTTTCAATTTTAATATCTCGCTCTGCGGGTTCTGATTTATTCTTATAATGAGTTTAAATGTGATGTGACATAAAATTTCATAATTAAAATGTTAAAATATTTAGTTTTAGATTTTATGACTACATCAAATATTATGAAATTTATAAGAGCTCGCAGTTCTGGCCGTGAACGTTTTAATTATAATACTAAAATCTAGTCCAATAACTTAATTATAAATAAACAAGTCGTGCTCCCGATGGTGTTTCCTGTTAGCAAAAATTACGAAATTCTATACAAACTTTCACTTAACATTTAACCCTTTCAAGGAATGAATTTCCAAGGATCTTTCCTTAGAGCTAACTTTCGTTGTACAGACGCCACCTACCCGAAACTGTCAGATTTTCCCAACCAACCTTGAACCTAATACTTTAGAAATAAAGTTAAAAATCTATTAAAGAAATTTGACAGATTGTAGTAGCTTGATGTGCTGGCGACTGTACAAGGAACTCTTGAGGAACATCTCAAAACTCTTGACCTAGTAGTCAGTGTGTTGTTTGTCAGTAACAAAAATTCAATTGTATTTAGCAGATTAAAAAAAAATGGTTTAACAAAAGTTTTTGTACAGTTAATGGGGGAGCGGGGGTAGGCGGCGAAATTCATTTTATTTTTGGGTTTATTGCAATTTGCAAATCAGTGTCTGATTGTATGTTGATTAAAATATGATTCGCGATCGTTACAAATATGGTTTTACAGAATCATTAAAAGCATCAAAACAACCCTTTAAGTTAGTTTAATCCCATTGAATAACTTTTTCATAATATTGAATGGGATTATACGAAAATTGGATTTCGTGGCCTTACCCTGGCGCATCCTGCCTGATTGTGAGGTCTACAAAGAAATACATTTAGTTCAAGTTAAATGAAGTAAACAGTTATGATAAACGCAACTACAACATTCACCAATTGGAAGCCCGAAACACAACATGGAAATAAAAAACTTCGTACACCCAAATAAAATTAATATAAATAAACTAGCACTCACTCATGACGTTGCTCTACTTGGCCAAAAGAACTGCGCGGTATTAACTTCTCTCAGAACCTCATATTGTGCAGATGAAACTATAAAAGTCACTTCACACTAGTGTTTAGGAAACGCTGCGTTTTGTGTAGCCAAAGAGAAACTACTTATAGACAGGCCATTAGAAGAAATGGCATAAAAAATTATGGTGTCATGTGTCAGTGAGGCTATAATTATTATTATAGCAAAAACAACAGACTTAAAAAAAAAAACTAAATAGCAGAAAATTATTTTCTCTCATTGATATTTTTAGACCAAGAAATTCTAATTACCAAAATTGTGATATTTTCTTCAAGCTCGAACTTTGACATTCTAAATGCCTAGGTAACAGCTATGTAATGGGTCATTTTACACCCTGTGTATTTATGTGTATGTAAAGTCAAAATTTATCTTCACAAGCAATGCACAACTATAACGTGCGTGCGAGCGCGTCAAAAGCTAGTGTGAGCACTCTTTTAGTACTTCCGCGAAACGAGACCGCCCCTATCTGACGGATTAAGTTCCGCACAAATAATAAGCTAAGTCGTGAAAAAATAGTTTATATTATTAACTAGCTGTGCCAACGACCTTCATCCGTATGAAATGATTATAAAAGTATTACTTCCCTATTTGAATCGAATTTTGTTAACAATTTTAGGGGTTTTAAATTGTTTTTGCACGGATACCAAATCTGTTTCTAAATAAATGTAGCTTAATTTACTTCTTATACCATCAGCTGTCTGCCATTGAAAGTCCCGTCAAAATCGGTCTAGCCGTTACGGAGATTAGCCGTAACAAATTGATAGACAGACAATTATAACATGTAAAAAAAAAATGTTCTGCTTGTTACAAGTACAGTATATACTTTCATATGCATTCACTAAAAAGCTGTTAATTTGAAATTACAAACGAACACTTCAATATTATTTATTTATACATATATATATAATATAATAGAAATATATACAAAATGTTTATTTTTATATTACTTTGTCGGACTAACGTGTTCGTGTAACGGTTCTGTTTCATATTTTTAAAAGGACCTCCTTAAGTCAAGTGTCTGAACCTATTTGGAATAAAAATATGGAATTAATTTGAATTGAAAGAAAACAGTATTTTTTTTTTCTTTTACGCTGAATTGCCAATAAGCGGATTCGCCTATTTTCCAAAGATAACAAACGAATCGTTTTACATGCAAATGTTTGGTGTTTATTTATTATAAGTTTAGGTATCTAATGTTAAATTGTTCATGTAAACCTCTACGAATCAATGACGCAAAAATAGCTGAACGTATTCCAGTGAGATTGCTTACATAGACTGCTGGGTTCGATTCGCAGGTCGAGCAAAACTATCATATAAGACTCACATAACTGGCGAAATGTGGTTGCACTATAGGGTTAACCTCTGCCTAGTTTCGTTAGAGATTGCAGGCGTGATATGCAAACATTCCGTAGACTATACATTGGAGTACGAGGTTATTAATTTTAGGACGTTTTTGAGGACTTCCTGAAAATTCCAAATAATTATGCGAAACTTGTACAAGAGTGCTTTTTATGCGAATTTGCATGTTTTAAGCTGGAACATGGATATTCAGGGATGGTGCCACTCAATACTGGTTGTGTAAGTGAGCGAAACGCGAAAGCAATACCAAATTAATGATCATTGGGAATCTGACAAAGAAGTGTTTTGAAATCCCTGTTTTTACTGTTATTGTGCCATGTTATACATATTATTGCATATTTGCGTATTATAATTATGTATTTTGAACCGCTGGTTTAAGCACGGCATAAGCTTGCACGAAATTTGATTTTTAATCATATTAAAAGTAAGTTTTTGAATAAAAGTATTAGCTTTAAGTGGCGATTTTTTCCTTCAGCAATTTTAAAAACATTAGAGCCTACCAACATAGTAGTCAATATAGAAAAAAAAGATTGTTGAGAAAATTTTGCAGAAGTTTTTTATTAGTAAATAATGATTTAGAAGCAAGTATAAAGACAAACAAAAGATAAATCTACAACAGCCTTTAATTTACTGGTTTTTCCTATTTGCCATTACCACCCACAAATTAATGGAAACAACACTGATGTTACATATTAAGTTAAACTTTTTGGTAAATAAAGTACTACTGAGGTAAGGTTAGGAGAGCAGCGGTGGCCCAGTGGTGGCGGCCCCGACTTACGAACAGCAAGTCGTGGGTTGGGACCCAGGCAGGCGCATTACTTTGTGTAATTTATTTCATCACCAGTGCTCTCAAAAACGGTGAAGGAAAACATCGTGAGGAAACCGGCATGTCCTAGAACCATAAATTCCATGACCTGTGACATCTACCAACCCGCACTGGGCCCGCGTGGTGGATTATAACCAATTTCCTCTCATAGAGAGGAGGCCGTGTGTCCCAGCAGTGGGAACATTATAGGCTGATTATGCTGAGGTAAGGTTTGTATCGAGGACATGACAGGATATCATTAGTATGAAACGAAGGCTATCGAGGATAAGCCTAGAATCGGTACTAGCCTAACTAACCAGAGAGCTCAAGTTAAGGATTAGGATAATGAAGAATATCAATCCGAATATTTCCAATTAAGGTTTGAAGGGCAAGCGAACACGAGGCAAACTACTTTAATATATGAAAGCTAGATAATCTAACTAAATGTGTATGGTGGAAAGAATATTTTATATATGTATCCGGATGTTATACATAAGAAAGTGTCTATGCCTGTCTATTTGTCCTGCTTTGATGAAGGGTGAGACAGAGCAAAAGCAGGCTGAAACAGTCCTCTCCACCGATACTGAACCGACTGAATGTACCACTCAAGCACTAGGCCGAGTTCTCTGTTATCATGGATTTACCACTGTACTCACATGTAATCAGGTAGTCAGTGACCCGAAAGTCTGACAACCAGTCTTACCAAGGAGTATCGTATTACCCAGTACTAACTGGGTTGTGGAAGACAGATAGGCAGTCAGTCCATGTAAAATACTGGTCTTCAGCTGCATCCGGTTAGACTGGAAACCGACCTCAACATAGTTGGAAAAAGGCTAGGCAGATGGTGATATAGAAGTTCATTGATCTTTTCTCTACCAGAAATAGTATTTATCAGTATTGGCTATTAAACAAAGAACGGATTATTTTAGTAACAATTGACATTATTGCTTAATATTGTTATCAATGCGAGTGGAACACCGCAAAGCACTTTTTGTTATCTGTGTCTTTTATTTACTGAAAACTAGCATCAAATTACAAATAAACCAAAATAAATAAATAGGTGTAAATAGACGAGTGATGAAGCCGAAAGTCACTTTTCTTGCGATTGCGATTTTGTTTTTGTAATTGACCATGCCTGGGAACGTTCCCGTTACTAGATTTGATGTACAGGACGAACGGCTAGGTGACGGGTCTTCTTACCCGACTGCCAAGGAAGGGTTATGTTTTTCGCGCGTATCTTGTGTGCATGTAATATTCTTTATTAACTCATATCTTCCAAACCGCTGCACGGATTTATTTAACCTTTTGACTGCCAGAGGATAAACGCATACGCATGCCCTCCACGCCAAGCCACAATTTCACCTATCATTTTGTCACATATTTGTATCGTTTGGCGTACAGGGCAAGCGCTTGCTTGTCACGTATATGTGACTATGGCATTCAAAAGGTTAATTAACATATCGTTAGATTCATCTTGGTACCCCGAGTGTTCTTAGATAGGTGACGCGAAAAACAACCAATATAACGACTGTGAGACGCTATAGTTTAAAGTATTTTTTTTTTTATGCTGCAATGGTGGTATCAAATTAAAGGGCTCATCATGAGGATTTTAAAATAGTATAATATCATGACCATATTTTAATTTATAAAATATGTGTTTTTTTTTATTATTATTCTACAAATAATACATTCTAATACGGAACATATTGACGGCAGCAGTCGGGGCCCATTAAATAATCTAGACTAAAATCATTCTATCCAAAATGGGTCCCGACTATTGCAGTCAATATGTTCCGTATTAGAATTTATTATTTGTTTTATTTTATGTGTGTATTGATAATGAAATTATTGTAATGTTGTAGTAGTGTTGCTTTCTACACTTCTGGACTGAACTTGTTTTTTTCTTTTCAGTTTTATTTAAAGTTATTAGTTAGTCGGGTTTTTTTTTAATTTTTACACTCTGGGACTACTACATATATAAGTATTTTTAAGCGGGGTCCGAGAGCTCATTTGATTTTTCGGGACATTGCCAAGCTACTGGTCGACTGTCCACATGAGCAGAGGGCTGGCCTATTAGTGTCTTTAGGTCAAAGTATCATGAATCGTTGGCAATGTTGCCAGCTTTTTGGGCACTATCCTACTGGCGCATTTTTCTTATTTTCTATTTTTTCCAATCTTGAACTGCTTCATTAAACCTACGGCTTCGATTGTGGCGATAGCCGATTAATTGGCTTCGGTTGTGGCTTCGGCCAGAAGCTGACTTGGTCGGACACTGGTAGTAAGTTGAGGCGTTCAACACTGGGCCTCCACCGCTCTGAGAATTGTGGTTGCTGCTGAGAAAGTCCCACACGAAAACACAAAAACCCAACAACTCTTTCCCAATCACCTGGGCATAAAACCCAATAACCAATGCTTTGGCATTTGACAACTAAACCAACGAGGCAGTTAAACTACAAATTATGTTAAATTGTGGTCTGTTTCACAAACTAAATAAGTAATTAAATCCAGGTTTTAATGGACATGAAATTAATCTAATTAAATATGCATGGCTCGTTAACTGGTTACCAGTTTATTTTCAAGCTGGAATTAATAATTCATAATAGGCTTTTGAGCAATTTACATAATTTTTACAAGATTTTTTTTTATTATACACCGTGACTTGATAATCTCCTTGCAACAGTAGCCCACTTCATGTATCCAATGACTACTAAACATTCATAAAAAATTGCTATTAATGAGATTTCAATAAACTAAAAGAAATATATATTATTCATTATTATGACGCATGACGTAGTTGAAACACCCCGTTACGAGCGATGATCTACTCGACTCGTGCTCTGGGTAGGTATGTTCTACCGTTTGACAAGTAAACGTTATATTAACAGGATGTTTCATAATTCTAATGTATTATTTATTTTTCTTTGTATTTATTATCTTAATTTATGGTAAAAAAATCGCACCTAAAGTTATTTAAGGTCGGGTACATTAAGTGGACCTTTGTAAGATGACTAAAAGTCACGGTCTATTTTTAAAAAGGTAGGTATAGAAAGAATACCAAACTTATGAAAAGTTCACGAATGACATTGCGCGTAGCAGGCCGCGGGCTACAAGCTACGAATAGGAGCTATGGGCTACGGCGTAGCAGTGATTTGTTTGCTACGACACTTGGAAACTCTTCGCTACCAAGTATTGTGTTACAAAGCTCCTTTGCTTCTTCAAACTATTTCCTTTTTCTTAACCGACTAAATGAAAGCTAAATTAATAAGATTATTAATAGTGTTAATGAAAAGACTTAATTAACTAATCCTTTTAAAATGAAAGGTTTATAAATCAAAATTTTGTTTAGATTTTCCTTACACTAATGAAAAAAAAAAATTAACGGCTAAATAACTTTAGATGAACATACTAACGAACTTTACTCTATAATTAAAATCGTATTGAAAGGTGACAGAGCCCTTTACCATAAGACACAAAGTCGCTTGTCGATCAAAGGGATAAAATTAAAAGGACATTAACTTTTCCAGTTTGTTGCGAGGTGAGGGTTATCAGGTATAATATATTATGTACAGAGCCTTGTGTATCATAGTCTAGAGTTTTGGAGGTGGACGAGACCTAAATACCATCATCATCTGCCTATCCTTTACCTAACTATGTTGAGGTCGGTTCCAGTCAATCCGGATGCAGCTGAATACCGATATTTTACATGGAGCGACTGCCTATCTGACCTCCACAAGCCAATTAGTATTGGGTAATACGATACCCCTTGGTATGACTTGTTGTCAATTAGTATTGGGTAATACGATACCCCTTGGTAATACTGGTTGTCAATTAGGATTGGGTAATACGATACCCCCCTTGGTAAGACTGGTTGTCAATTAGTATTGGGTAATACGATACCCCTTGGTAAGACTGGTTGTCAATTAGTATTGGGTAATACGATACCCCTTGGTAAGACTGGTAGTCAGACTTTCGGGCCACTGACTACTAGACAACTGTCAAAGATCTACAGATGACAGCCAGGGACCTACGGCTTAACGTGCTTTCCGAGGCACGGAGTAAACTCGGTAAGTAATGGGTGGTCACCCATCCACGGACCAACCTAGGCAGGCGCGGCTTAACCTGAAGAACGATCCGAGTGGCTGTTATTATTTAGAAACGAGCTAATGTAGTAAGTAACGGAATAACATGAATCATTTGTCCAATCATTATCATTAATACTAGAAACGGGATATTTACCATGTCCACTGTTTGTTTTGAGTTCCCGCTATTTCGGCGCTGTTGCAAGCGCCATGATCAGGGATAAACTGAAGTTAATGATGATGTTAGTGACCATGACAGTTTAAAAACTTATTTGTCCATTCACTCTCTAAAATTGATAAATTTCTCCGTCTAAGTATTTATTTTTACTTTTTTTGCTTATCGGCAGAACAGGGAAAAAGCCAAAACATTTCCTGTTCTGAAATTAACAATGGCATCCCGGAATTTATGTGCGGTAAACGGTAATAGGAAAGCTTCATTGTTAATTGTAAGGCTATTCTTGTAAACAGTTCTTCAAAGTGATTGAATTCGTAAGAGACTGCCTCGTTGGTCGAGTGGTTGCAAGCGCGACTACTGAGCGTGAGGGCCTGGGTTCGATTCCCAGTTCGGGCAAAGTGTTATTGGGTTTTTCCATCAGGAATTTCTCAGTAGCAGTCGACTCTGGGTACACCCGGTTGATGGCAATAGGCTCGCCTCTTATTACATGGGACTTAAAGCATAACTACGAAATGTGGGTGTACTATTAGGTACACCTCTGCCTAACCCTTCGGAGATTTCAGGCGTGATGTTATGAATTTATAAGATTATGGAGTAAGAATCGGCATTGAATTATGTTAAAAACAAATGCATTCGCTTTTAAAGTGTGTGATGACGATCGAAATGAATTTTACAGAATAGTACTTTGTGATTTGGTAAGCCTTGAATTTAGCCAAGTTCGGGGTGATTAAAAAAAATACTTTCTTAAAGTAATTTAAAAAAACATAACACCACGCCTGTAATCCCCGTGGGGTAAGGCAGAGGTGTATCTAATAGTGCACTCACATTTCGCCAGTTATATTTATGTTCCATGTGATAAGGAGCGAACCTATTATCATCAACCGGGCACAAATCTTGACTCCGTGGCTGCTACTAAGAAATTCTGAGTGGAAAACCCTAATAGCACTTTGCCTGACCCGGGAATCGGACCTCGTGCTTAATAGTTGTGCTTGCGACCACTCGACCAAAGAGGCAGTCTCATTAATTAGTAATTTAAGATACTCTAGTGGAAATCAAGTTTCTAAACAGTTAGGCTGTACGTTGTCTATCCGTGAGTGAACTTAACATTTTTATTAAGTGAAAATGAAACCTAAGTCTAAAATGACAAGGTACACATTCACAGCACGGAATAGGATTAGACAAAGTTCACACAACGACGTGGGATTGACAATGTCCTCTGGTGTGTAAATGCCTTATGATTGATAAGGATTTGAAACTGACGTGGGAACTATGTGCCTACACTCTACAGGGGAGACAAGATGTTGGCTAATCTGTTAAAGGTGTGAGGAATCTTTCGAACAATATCATAGTATAATGTCGTAAGGATTTATACAAGGTGGAAACGGACCCTTCACGGAACAAAAATTATTGCTGAAATTACTTTTTTTTTGGGATGAAGAATCACGTTATACGGCAGAACTCAATGTCTCATGGGTCATGGTAGTTTTTAATGTAAAGTTGTATTTAAAAAAAACTCGCGAAAAATTTGGAATGTTGACCCCCAATATCTCCGTAACTGCAAAATTGCCTGGGGGTACCCAGGTATGTTCCAGAACAAAAATTTGATTGCAATGACGGGGACAACAAGTGCGTTTCAGCTTCGTTAAGGGGTATTTTACACCCATGAGAGTAACCAATCCTACCAAGGGGTATAGTATTACCCAGTTACTGGGTTAAAGCGGTCAGATAAGCAGTCACTTTATATAAATACTGGTAATCAGCTGCATATAATTTGGGCGAAGGCGACTCCGACATAGGTAAATTATGATGACTGATTATGATGTAAATATGGCTGTTTAAGGAGTATAACATGGTTTCCATTTTCCTTTTTATAAAAAAAGGGATTTAAATTATTACTTTTCTTATTCGTCACAAGTAAAAATAACTTTCATTCTCAAACAAATATACTAACCAGTTATAATACCATTAAACTAAAACTGACAAAATGCCTACCTGATGTAATCGACGGACAGGTTGTTACCGCGTGGGAGTTGATTGATTTCTTTATAAACATAGATTTACAGCGAGATTTCAAAAGGATTATTTTTGGATGAAACACAAAACAATCTGTGCTTCTTTTGCCTGTAAACATATCGCTGATTGCGATGAGTTTTCCATGGTATCAGTATTTTCATAATTTCAGTTAAAAGACGTCCTGAGTATGTAGAACAAGTGCAATTGTGAAGGATATAGATGAAGAGAATACTTTCTTCTACTTATTAATAAAGATAGTAACTGAAACTTTCACAAAATCGTCAATAGTGCCTGAAGACGGTCGTCGTCAGCGAGACCCAAGAAACGATGGCGTGACGATTTGGGCTCGTTCCTGATTGATTGGCCAGAGAAGCAAAACACCGAGAGAGTTGGAAAGGATTGAGGACCACCCATTACATACCGAGTTTCCTCCGTGCCTCGAAAAGCACGTTAAGTAGTGGGTCCCGGTTGTCATTTGTATATCTTTGACAGTCGTTACCGGTAGACTGTGGCCCAAAAAGTCTGACAACCACTCTTAACAAGGGGTATCGTATCACTGGGTTGTGGAGGTCAGATAGGCAGTCGCTCCATATTAAATACGACTATAATATTCAGCTGCATCTGGTTAGACTGGAAGTCGACCCCAACATAGTTGGGAAAAGGCTAGGCAGATGATGATGAATTTTAAAAATTAAAAGGGTTACAACATTCTCTAGACACACTCTCTCTCTCTCTCTTTAGTGATTATTATGGGTTCTGTACATGTTTCTTTTTACTGTTTTTACGTACCTGTTTATTAATCAGTGCGTAAAAAAAATTGAGACTATTTTACCCGTACCAATCGACTTGTATACTGTGAAACTTGATGCAAGCACCCTTTTTTTTCGGATGGGAAATCATCAAATGACTCCTCCCGCTCTGGTCGGAGCGGAAGGGCGTGTCACACTTTTACTGACTAAAAACCATCCATGTTCCTTCTTTTGCCCTTTATGTTCCAGGGCCGCGGTATCTCTTTCGAACAGTCCCGCAGCCCTGGCAGTGATGCAAGCACCTTCTCGCCCCACTACCGCGCTTTACAAACCCGGACGGCAACATTGAATCGTCACCAAATTTATTTGATCCATCAAATATGTATCATGAGCCCATAATGAGCTGATCAGATTCATCAATCATTTGTGTGCTGTATCGGAGAACTGATAAGATAAAGATACTATTTATTAGGTTGTAGTGGAGTCACTGATAACAATTACAACACTATTGTTAATATATATGGGAAAGCGAAGTGTGTTTTTCTTTCAGTAAAACATAATGTAAGTACTAGTTTCACTTTAAATATGCACATCGGGGTATTAGAACAGAAAAAGCAATTGCCACACCAATGTCTAGAAACGGTAGTACTAATAAAATTCACACACGTAACATAACATCACGCCTGTAATCCCAAAGGGTTAGGCAGCGGTGACCCTAATAGTACACCCACATATCGCCAGTTATGTTCCTTAGTAAATATGTTTTTCGTTTTGTATATTGGCACCTTGTTTCTATTTAAGTCATGTTCTTATAATTTGTCTTCATTATTTAATTGTGCTTCTGTGTGTTGTGCTATGTCTTTTGTGTGCACTGAATAAATGGTTTATCTATCTATCTATCTAAGTTATGTTATTAATTTTCTTTCTCCTACCATTTAATAAGAAATCAGAACAACTTACTTTAATAAAAAAATAAAAATAAAACTTGCACATAAGGAGAACAGTCCCCAGTTAGTAAAAGTTGTAAGTTAAATAGAAACTAAGTTGCGGGTACATGCAACTATCAACGGAAATTACTTCTGAAGAAATTAATATTGTCTTGTTATTTACAACATTCGAAAACAGAAAAACAAGAAAAAATCAACTTTAAGGCGTTAGCCCCTGCTGTCATTTGAGCTTCGACACTCGTTTCAGGTAATCAGAAGCCCGTAAGTCTGACCACCAGTCTTAAACAATAACTGGGGTATCGCATTACACAATAACTGGGTTGCGGAGGTCAGATAGGCAATCGCTCCGAGTGAAATAAGGGTAATTCAGCTGCATCTACGCAGATGATTATGGTTACACATCCCGGCTGCCGATCGCGTGGAGGTCCTGAGTTTAATTCTCTGTGTTAATCTTATAGTATACGTCGCCTAATTTTGATTATCTGACCCCTATCAAAGGCGCATAAAAAGGTGCTTATAAGTAATAATAATAATAATAATATGTTTATTTATTTTCTAAGTGTGCGTTTCAGTATGGCGTTTCAGGGAAAGAGTTGCAAACAATTCTAGTTGAAGTGATTTTTATAAGTGTATTGAGCTCTACTGAGTTTTTCAATGGAAAATCTAAATATTGTAGACTCTAAACTACTACCAAGAATATATTCCTGCCCGAATTATGGCAATAGAATCGATTCCAATTCTACGAGATTGATAATTTAAAGCAAAATTTACTTGGTCTATAGACCTCTGCCTATTGCTTCGGGGAAAGCAGCCGTGATGTTATGTCAAACAGTCCTTTATTGTGGAGTATGTGTTCCGTATGGTTTCGCACGCATATCTGACGCAAAATTCTCTTTGTAGTTCTGACTGTAGATACCAATGAAATGCAGAGAACGGAGACGTTCATTGATACAATCTATGTTTATGTACTCGTAATTGAAAAGATGTTCGCTGTTCAATGATTTAGCTAAGAATATTTTTAACATTAAGCAAAGATCTGTTTCTATGCCAACTTGTTTACTTGGATTTTTAGTTCAGTCTTAGTTAAAATAAACTGATATAATTGTACATGAGCCAAAAAGATCCTGTGAAATTTTTGAAATTAAAACTTCTTTAGCGGCGTTGTGCACTTTTTTGTGATGGATAAAAATGTGAAACTCGCGTCAGGACACGTGACCTGATCGAAAATTCGTAAGACTGAGGGAGTTCTGAAGTGTTAAATTTTTAATGTAAATTGTCATGTTTGTGTACGATTGCGCCATAAATGAATATTGTATTTTACCACATAAATGATAGTACTTTCATAGTGATAATTAAAACTATTCGTGCAAAATTATTTCCTAACCATTCCAAAATATCAAAAATGCACAACGTTAATATTCAATTTTTAAATTCTGCCGGCACTCCCGGAGTGCAACTCGTTTTTTCATTATACTTTCCTCTGTATATTATAAGATAAACTCTTCTATACTGGCTGCCTCGTTGGTTGAGTGAGTAAAGCGCCTGCCAATCGAGAGAGCAGCTGTGGCCCAGTGGTAGCGGCCCCGACTTACGAACAGTAAGTCGTGGGTCCGAACCCAGGCAGGCGCATTACTTTGTGTAATTTATTTCATCACCACTGCTCTCAAAAACGGTGAAGGAAAACATCGTGAGGAAACTGGCATACATCCTAGAACCGAAAATTCGAAGACATGTCACATCTACCAACCCGCACTGGGCCCGCGTGGTGGATTATAGCCAATTCCCTCTCTTAGAGAGGAGGCTGTATGTCCCAGCAGTGGGAACATTATAGGCTGATTATGCTTATGCTATGCCTGCCAATCTGCCCTTCACAAAAGCATAACTAGTCTAGTTTTTTTTCCCCAACTGGGACACTAGCCCCAGCTCCATAATCCCCAGCTCCAGTAATCCACCACATGGACCCAGTGAGGATTGCTGGAAGTCACATGCCTTTACATTTTTAGTTCTGGTTTTCTTACGATGTTCTACCTATCCCAATCTTGTTTCAAATTGAATGCCAAGAAATCACAAATCCACCCTGGAATGTTAATTTAACAATACCGAGAAAAAAAATATGATTATACGATAAGAGGTTATTTTTTCTTGTATAGTTTCATCGCATTATCAAAGAAAACTGTTTACTTTGAAACTGGATCCTTGTTTTTGTATAAATTAAAGTTGTTTGTAATATCTTCTGCTATCTTGAGTAATTGCTAATGCGTTTTAAGAGAAACAATGAGACAAATAAAATTATTCACTTGATTTTACTATTTATACAGAAACAACAACGACATTACGCCTCCACTCCCCGTAGTATTAAGCAGAGATGTAGCTATAAAAAGTGTAAACGTACCCTTCACGAGTCTTCAGTCAACCAAGCAATCTGTACATCAAACTAAGTAACTCCACGCAAAAATTATTACTGGGAAACTACTTTTTTTTTTGGGAAGACAAATCACGGTAGGACATAATGTAACGGACTCAAAACATTGTGCTGATGCATTAAATAGTACGGGGGTCATGGAGGTATTTAAATTCAAGTTGTAATAACATTTTAAACTTTTATTTAAAATAAAACTTGTGAAAAAGTTGAAACTTTGACCTCGCAGTCGCACGTTGCAAGCCCTAAAAATTGTTTAAAAGCGTTATTAAACTTTATTAAAATCCCTTACTGAGTTTCTCTATTCTATTTTTGCCTCAAAGTAAGAAAATAAAATAAATGAAGAAAATAAATTCAAATTCAAATATTTATATATTATTGTTATTGTGTGTGCTGTATTGGTATTGTTATTTATTTTTATTTATTGATATTATATTTTTTTTCTTATATTTTT